>OY741964.1:8821229-10021229 GCA_963555595.1 Tethea ocularis | reverse complement strand
GAATATGTATTTAATTATGTACATAGGTATAGGTATCTATTATTTATGCTAAAACATTTTTAAATGCGTTTCTAATCCGTTGTAAATGTCAACAATACTCTATCCAAAACTACTGATTTGTAAAGTCCTAAATTGTTTTGAAATTTTAGAAAGTTTGTGTTGTTTTAAGGAGACTAAAAGAGGAGCACGTGTTCCATAAATGGTACCACAGATTTATTTAACTGACCTCAAAGTACTATAAACCATAGTCAGTATTCCTATACATCCTTATTTTATATATTTTGGCGACATGTTTCTGAAATATTGTCTTTATTTACATAATGCGAAAATTAATACCTTCCGGAAAAAAATATCTACATGGTGGTAAAAACCGTTTCAAAATCCGTTACGTGGTTTAGAAGGAATTAGCGTATAAACAGATACAAAGACGCGAAGAGAGACTTCCTTTTATACTATGTAGAGAAGCATAAAATATCTTGAAGTTTATTTTATTATGTTTAAACTGTCCCTCATGATTTTACCTGACTTCCCGCTATAGAAAGTAACCTGTGTCCCTTTCCTTTTCAAAGGTAACAAACAGTTACTTCCGTATTTATAATATCAATATGGATACGAAAAAGCATGTGACCCCGAGCGAATTAAGACATCAAAAACTGTACCTTACAGCAACACTCATAGTTTCAATACAAACATGAAAATAATTTCTACAAACGGTGACGTTTAAAGTGTTGCGAACGTTGCAAAAACAGAAGAGGCCCTTAGTTAAGAAGCCTTATTAAAACAAAAGAGAATTAGAGCGAGGAGTGATAAGAAATCCTTATGTAACTCAGTTTAATAAATAATCTAGTGTAAATAAATGTCTCATCAAAATGCAAGCGGCTGAACAAATCGATTTCTTACAATGACTCGCTCAACGGAGCGTTGAAACTCAGCTTTTTTTTTCTTTAGCTGTGCCAACTGCATGTTTAGTTGCGGAAGTTTTAAGATGAGCTTGCCTTTGCAAGTGTCGTCTTGCGACGGTGGTTCTTTTGCCATCGCTTGAAGCATCTTTTTTATTTTACTAAGGTAAAAATCAGGTATAAGGCAAGGTAGCAAAAATACATGCAGCCCTCCTAATGGTTTGCAGTTACGGTATCCTGTAAACACTAGGCCCAACTTTGCCTGTCTGCCTATTTATTTTTACTAATGTATAGGCCTGTGTTTAACCACAATCTTACCATGGTCGTATCTACGTGAATGTGGAAAGCATCCTACATAGCTTAGAAAGGAACTAAAGGCCTTATTGACTTAAATTAATTTACAAAATAAGCTTGAATGAACATCGAGAAGAAACTGTACAAGTGCGGCTTTTCACACCCAAGCTGCTGAACAATGCTGCTGAGCAATGAAATTTAGCACGCAGATAGCCAATGGTTTAGAGAGGGCTTATTAGTCCTTTTTTATACAAAGAACGTGAGTGTAACCGCGGGAGATAAAATTAATATATTATTATAATCTTGACTTATAAAAACTAAATAAGGACAATGTTGCGCGTAGGTACCTACCTACCTATGACTTTTTATTTGAAATATGATACGGGCCATAACAAACACGAAGTAACTTAATAATCAGTTCCATTAGTTTCACAATGAAAGCGATCTATGGGGAAAGTGTGGAAAAACGCCATTGTCACCGAAGAATCCACTTTACCCCATGTCAAGAACTATGGTTTCACTTTAATTAAATTCATTAAACAAACGGCGTGAAATTTTCTTTTAACCCACTTTTTCTTTGGGATTATGGACGCCATAAATTGGTAGGATTTATTTTATGGTGGGCTTTGGCTGGTTTATTAAACGCATAACATAAAGTAACGGAGGCAGATAATTAAATGGTGTCCGGATCTTTAAATTTTGAAGCGCGAATTACTTGTTTGTTCTAATACTGCTGCTTGTTTTGTTTGTCTTTCATTTGTCTTATTAGTCACATCATCTGTATTGTTGCCCAAATTCTTAGTATTTTTAGTATCTTTAAAACAACATTTTGTGACCTTGTACCGATTGTTTAAATCTTTTCATCTTGCTAAAACTGTCTGAAATATCATAACAATGTAACATCTTACTGGCTTTGATCTTACTTTTATATTTTGTACAATGTGAACACTGTAGGTACATTTTAAGTAATCCAAATGATCATATTAAGTCTTATATCAAGTATTTTATCTTTATAATGGCGTTGTTGTGGAAAACATCTCGAGTTCACGTTCGGACATCAGTCACCGTGGTCACAAGGTGGACCGTCGATCCTGTGCTTGTCAAGATGATGATTTTTTTGGCACATACATGCTATATATTAACAATTATAGCTAAACCAATCATCTATGCATTGAAAATCTTCGTTCAGAAATTAAGTAACTTCTATGCACTACGCAGAAATACATAACAATAACTGTCTACGTCTATTAGCATAAAGTATAGGAATAGTGTGTAAATAAGTGACTGTACATGAAATTGCATTCTGTTTCAAAATGCCTTGCTCAATACGAATAATGCAACATGTAGATACTTTTTGTTACAATTTTGATTGACTGATTGGATGATAAATTATTTGATGCACTATATGGATGGCGAACACCTATTTATCAAACACTAGATTCCACCCCGCGGTTTCACCCGCGTTCCCGAGGGATCTTATGTTTTCCCGGGATAAAAAGTATCCTAGTGTTAATCTAGGTTATAAACTATCTGTGTTCCAAATTGTATCTAAATCCGTTCAGTAGTTTTTGCGTTTTAGAGTAACAAACATCCATCCATACATCCATACTCACAATCTGTCGCATTTATAACTATTAGTAGGATTTAACAATGGTCAAGGGTTATCGGTGCGACTGATTCAGTTCTCTAGAGAACTGGCTCGTACCTCGGCCAGAGAATAAACCTAAACATACAACGAGGTAACGCAGTGTTTTGGGAGCCCTACCCTACACACAGACAGCGACCATAATTCTGTACTTTTTAAATTTTAGTTTTATTGACTACTAGCTGTTCCTTAGTTAAATTTGGTATGGAGCTATCACAGAGGAGTAACACATAAGCAACTTTTATCTCTCGCGAACGCGGATGAAACCGCGAGGCGATAAGCTAGTATGTCTATGCAACAAATTTCATCACTGTCATCATCCTTATCATCGTCATCATCATATTCAGCTCAAGGATGGACACTATTGAACAAAGACCTGTGCGAAAGATGTTTATAGTATTAGATCTTGGGGCACTTGCATCTACAGTAATCATACAGTACCTATCTATAGCCTGATGATATTTAAATTCAATCAACTTATAAAGAAGATTGGATCATAATTTTAAATTAAACTACATAACGATGAATTAATCATCGCGAGTATTACTTAAACTCATTTTTAAGAAGGCATTGATTTATATACATTAATAGGTATTTTAAATAGTAAATATAGTCAAATAAAATTAATTCAATAATCAATCATGTTTTTTCAATTTAAATATTATATATACAGGCTGATTTATAATAGGATCAACGAAACTCTATACGTAATAGATCATTATCACGATAAATCAAAGCGCTACATTCTCAGTAAAACTATGTGACTACTTATCGTAATTCCATCAATTAGTTAGTGACAGGGAACTTCAGAAGCCTTTTATAAAAACAGCTTTACTTCATATAGACAATGCTGTTAGTGAAAATGTCGCAAAGCCATGGGAATCGGGCCAATGCGCACGCGGCAAAAAGGTTATGCTATTGTTTCATTGCAATATAAATTCTTGGAATGTATTTTTTTGAGTATGCTATGACATTGGACTCTCACTTAGAAAATGTAACTGTGTTAATCAATGCATACGTATGATTATGCTTCAACACAATATCAGAAAAAATAATCACTTTGCAATTTGAATCCTTCTTTCTGCCTTATCTTACTTATATGCAATGTCTTGCGTCTTTTTCACTCCTCCCATTATGTCCATCTATATTATGTTTAAAGTATATCTTTCTCTATAATTTGATCCAAATAACTGTTAGCGGATCAAATACTGTCCTCCTCCTTGCATCATATGCTTCATTGGTAAGTGACGTGGTTGTATCATATGTTGCGTAGATAGCACAACTTATAGGCACATAAAGTGTCTTGCGATGAGCATAAAATATTTGGTTGGACCAACGCATTAGACGGCCTCTTCCTTTGACATTGCTCTCACGCGTTATTGCAAATGCATCAATACTTGCGCGCTCAGTGTTCAAAGTTAATGTCTTGGCATTCAAAAATATAAGAACACCAAAAATGTTCTATTCTTCGCTTGCTTCACCTGCATAAAGAACACTTAAATGTTTATTTTTTAAATCTGCAACAGACCAAATTTGCATAGGAATGCAAATGTAGGATTGCTCATCTGAATATTTTCTATGTTGATACATCGATTCCTCGCTAAACGACACGGTAACTAGATTTACTTTCACGTTTACCATCAGTGTTGTCAGGTCTAAAATTAACTTGGAAACTTTTTAAAGCGCCAATTAAATTGATTTGCCGACGATGGAAGGATGTTTTGCACTTCCGGATCTTGGAAACCTGTTTGGTGCATGCGATGAACTAAAAACATGTCTGCCACTACTATTTTAGGTGTTATTATTGCAGTTTTTAGTGCTAGCAATTTTGATGGTATATTCTTTTCTTTTCTACTAATATATAAGTAACTAGCCCCGCAGTTTCACCCGCGATGCGATCCCCTATTTTATCCCCCTGGGATTGAGTTTTCAAAAATCCTTTCCTATTTTAGCCATAATAGCTATCTGTATGCCAAATTTCTGCCCAATTTGAGATGTGCGTTGATAGATCAGTCAATCAGTCACGCTTTCCTTTTATGTATTTAGATTATAACATTAACTATATTAATGAGACAATGATAACAAGATTCATTATCACCAAATAATAATTACAAACAAAACGTAGTTAAAAGAAATATAAGAAAAGAAGCTAAATATGTAGTTTTTTTATCCTCAAAAAGCTATAACAGATGTTACTATCCAAGCAATGCAAAACATAGTCGTAGACAAATTAAGCAACAATAATTTACATGTCCATCAAGATGATGTTACATCAATAGAACTTCACGACTTATCGATTACCAAAAGGTAACATTGCGCAACCTGCCGGAATGTAGCCTGCACTTGTCAGTTCACTCCAATCAGTTAGAAAGTCCAAGATGGACATTTTGAACACGACAACACGCTGTCTCGTCGATTTATGATGACAGAAACGCGGTACGTAATTTATCAGAGAACAAGTCTTAGTAATCTGAAGATAATATAGTAGCTTTAAATTGCTTTGTGTTTTTGCATCTGCAATTTATAGTCTACTGACTGATATATCTTTCGTAGGCCGCTGAGAAAAATGCATTTTTTATACCCCTTAATAATGGGTTTATTTCAGAAACTGATACCTTGATTTCGGTGAGTCTTTCACAGAAAGATTCGGCATTGTCTTAGGAAAAGTTTTGTGAATATCTCGTTAATATGGGATTATCTGTTTATGCGACATATTAATATCTCCGGTATTGCAAATGGCGATATGCGACGGTAACCATTAGATGGACCACCTGCCTGTAAGCCAACCTTCTGACATAAAAAAATAAAAAATATGACTAGCCCGTTATTATCATGTGAGAAACGCAATCAAATTGCATCAGTTACCTTAACTGGCACTTCAACTGGTTTTTTGTCTCTATTACTTCTCTTTTCAGTCTTCATTAGTCCAGCAAATTTATCATTAGGTACATTATGTTTGAAATTGAATAAGGGTTTAATTGCTTTAACAACATGAATTCCATAGACGCTTCTATTACGCTTACCTTCATTACGATTTATAATTTCCGTCATTCAGTGAATGTTGTTTAGTACCAATTAGTTCGTAATCATTGTAGCAGATTTATGAACCTTCACTACCTATTCATTTCTTGCATTTATATATCTTGGCTCTTACGACATATTTCAAGGTTTAAGTACCTAATTGTGCATATGTAATGAATATCCTGAAGAAGACTGAGCGAAACTTGTACTGTGGAAACCAAATATGGAATACACTAATGTATTAATATTTTAGAATGTAAAACAACTATCCTCTTGTTGTTTTGGCAAGCTATTTCTATAACGTTTGTTATGTAACCGAAAAGGTATAGCTAAGCTATTTCCACTAAAGCTGTAGCGTCCGTGTGCAAGCGTCCTCTAATTGTTTTGGTAACATGCCCTGACCAATCTATGTCATGTATTGATTTTACTAACGTTTAGACCGAATGGGTGAATCTAGTTACAGAACATTTCAGTGTATTCTACCTGGTATTTTGAAACAGCTGGATTGGCGTGGGTGAGAAAAAATCTTCCGCTGTAGCTACAATTAAGAGGGATGATAGTATTATAAAACTGATTAGTTCACTGACATAGATTAGCAAACTACGCTTAAAAAAGAGAAATATTTATTTTGACATTGCTTTTTTTCCCGATCTTCTCAGCAAAAGCAACCCTCCGAACCGTGTTAGAGACTGAGAATTCAGAAGTCTCTGTAAAGGTCTCTTTAAATAAAAATATCTAGATATTTCATTTCATAAACGACTCTTTAAACATAACATCCACCAAGATCCACGACATGACTATATTTGGAGGTATAAGCATTATTAAAAAAAAATAAAGCAAATAAAACATCTGTCAATGAAAACAAATGAATAATATTTGCACTGGCTCCAAAGATTACCACAATTATATGATCAAGGTTAAATGATTAGCAAGAGACTTGTTTTTCTTCTATTATGAAATAAAGCGTCTGTATCTTACATTACGCATAAATTCAATTACTCGGGAGCTAATAGATTATTGCTATGAACGCGAGGTCACAGGTTCAGCTCCAGCTCAGTTGTACTATTGTCATTAACCTACTCTTGCCACGAGGAAGGTAGATGTACCTAGTGAAAGTGTAAAAAGGTTAAATGGCTTGACTTCTTCAAGTATAATGTGTTTGTTCCTTGATTCTGTTTTAGCTTTTATTATTTTAGGATTTGCCCAAAATTTATCTAATTCATTGTTTACATTTCCAGGGATTGTGATTGAGAGACCAGCAGTGATGGTCTTTTAGCTGACAATCCAATAAGAAATTGGCATGGTTGTACTTGCCTATTTAGTCATATAGGCAAGTATCCGATTGTAACTTTCATAAAGTTACAAATTTACTCTACCATAAGTTCATAACTACGATTCATAAGCATCTTATCAGGGCCTAAACTGAATAAAATTTTTTGACTTTATGTTTGAACAACAATGCGAAATTTGCAAACTTCAACTGCCCAAGCCCAAGCACGAGAATTCACACACTTTTAATCCCACATAAAGCTATTGAAGTACTTTAGGACATACAAACAGAAAATACGTTCTCAAACATACTGAATAATTCAGTTTAGTCTGGTGAAGCTTTGAACATGTTTTAGTTAGTGACTGTACTAAGATTTGATTTTATTACTTATTTACAAGCATTTATCATGAAATTTCATTGCTTATTTATAAATTTTAGCTACGAGTATCTGTAGTCTGAACTGTATGTCATACGTAATAAGGATTCAAATTAAGCGTGTGTCGTGTTTTGCTTCCGGTAGATGAACTTGGTCATTAAAATTATCAAAAATATTAATGTTTATTTTTTTGTTTCAGGTAAAATATGGCATCCTATTGCTGTTTTTTTCCTATTTTGATGTCATGTTAAGGTAGGTGTCATTAATTAGTTTTATCATCTCGATGATATATATATTAATGATTTATATACTACTAAGGTAGCAAACAAGCATCCGGCCCACCTGATGGTATGTGGTTACCGTAGCCGTAGGTTATGATGGTACAAAATTAAAAAAAAACTAAAATTTTCCTGCAATTTTGATGAACTAACTTTAATGACGCAACATATTTGTCTATTAAATAATAAAAAGGCATAGAACATATTTAAACCTATCAAAATTAGAAAAAATAAATAGTGACCAATAAAAATCGACTACTAAATTCACGTTGACACAATCGATTTTTTAAACAACTTTTCTTTTATCCTTTTCTTATGTTACATGTTCGAAAGAGATGCGACAAAAATACCATTGTTTAACATTTTTTCATTTTATAGTATTATTGATTACATAATCAATTGACGCCACTTTACATACAGTTGACATGTTTCATGAGGCTGCAGTAATATATAGAAAGTGTATTGTCACAGCACTCTAAATAGAGAAAGCCTAAGACGTCGCTAATTGGGCTGTACACTTTCCCAAGCATAACTTACCTTGGGGATGATATTGGTATTCCTGAGATTGTAGTTAATTTTCTACCACAGAGCAGATAATTATTTATTTCGATATTGTACCATTTGGCAGATCAGTTGGCGCAGTTGGTTGCGCCGCCGGTCGTGTGTTCCATTCCCATCCAAGAAAAACATTTGTGTGCATGAACATGTCTGTTTCTTCAGAGTCTGGGTGTAATTATCTATTTAAGTATGTATTTACAAAAAAAATGTAGTATATGTAGTATATCAATTATCTGGTTTCCATAGTACAAGCTCTGCTTAGTTTGGGATCAGTTAACCGTATGTGAAGAATGTCCCAGAATATTTCTTTTTTAATTTTATTTATTTCTTGTATCTATTCAATTTTATTAGTAATAAACCTAATTTGAATAAAAATTTCAAATATAAATGTCATAATTACGAGATTATGAGTTCACACTTATCATATAATTACAAATGTAGGTACATTGTACAATATATCCAAGTATAATACACTGTACTATAATTACAGGAAGTGGTTATGAATAATCATCACAGATTGCAACGCTTATTTCAATTCATGTATTGTACTACAGGTTATTATAACAAAATATACAGGATGTGTGGAATGTATTAAAATGTATTAAAATAAAAACTTAAATTGAGGTTATTTTTTTAGCAAAGAGTGTGACAAATGATAGATATGACAAAGCGAGTGAAATCGTTATCCACTTATTATTGCTTATTGGTAATAAGTCTCATAACATATGTCTACAAGTGAATACAGTATGACACAACTTAGATGTAGCATCGATTTACAAAACTAATAAAAAATATTCATTATCGCGCCATTCAACGTTCAACAAGATCATTTTCGCCTAAAGTACTAATAAGGCACTCTTGACTTTTCGGAAATGATCGATTTTACGAATTTTGCCGATGCTTCATCTAAGTTGTGTCATACTATACTACCTTATAAGGACGCGATGAAAGCTGTATTTCTAGCAAAGGTATTAATTTAATTCTTTATTTTTTACAGTAATGGTAAGAAAATAAGTATTTTCACTATTTTGTTAAGAAATGCCATGGAAAAAAAATATGTAAATACCCTATTGCTGTAGCGCTTTATCCACCCAAATTTTTTTACGTAACATAAGAAACAGTTTCTGTCTGACTAGACTACGTCCGATTTACTGACCTACTATACGATGTGAAACTAATTCAAATAAGCATTTGTAAGTAAATAAATTAACGATAATCGAGTCTGTCTACATTATCATATTTACTAGATGTGTCATCAGAAAAGCAAATTTTATATCTAAGTTACCTTCCAGGCTTTGAATAGCGTTGCCTACTTTGTAAATGTAGTTTAATTCTAATAAGCCCTCCCCGGTAACGCCCTGAGCCGAGATTCGTACCCCATTCGGGGGTGCCCACAGGCGCGGTTACCTAAATGTTGTTGCCCGGCTGAGAACCCTCAGCGCTCGCCGATTTGTCCGGTAGGGTTGATGCAGCCATCAGATGCTACCAACTTTAGTCCGTTAAAAAAATAGTTTAATTTGTAAACAACATTATTATATAGGTATAGTCAGTATCAGAGCCACCCAAGAATGCCTTATGACTAATTTTGACACAAATAAATATTTATTCTTTACTAGCATCCCCTCCGCGGTATTAGACGCGTTCCCGGCATAAAAATCTTCTCCCTATTAAAAACTATCTGCGTGCCAAATTTAAGCGAAATCGGTTCAGTAATTTAGGCGTGAAAGGATAACAAATTCACTTTAGCATTTATAATATTACTAGCTGTTCCCAGGAGATTCCCGGAATAAAAAATTGTTTGCGACCTATTCTCAGACCTACAGAATATACACAAAAAAAACATATATAACGGTTAAGCCGTTTCGGAGGGGTTTGGTGACAAAAACTTTGACTCGAGATTTTTATATATTAAAATTATAAGGATCAATAGATGGATAGGACAATACCATATCTAGAAAATATTATATTTATCTTTGCAATTTAGCATAAGTACCTAACAGTCGTCATTCAAATTACGTTCAAATGTCTTGACTGACTTTATATAACAAAGTAGATTCAGGATATAGGTTATGATTTATCAAAATTATGAACCGGTCAAGTGCGCGATGAATTCATTGAGTTGGGTCCCGCATATTATTATTATGATAGGTACTTAATGTTATCTACATGCCACATTAAATTGTAGTTAAAAAAGATTTGCCAATTTGCTATTTAGTGAGGGTTTTTTTTTGACAAATTATTTTCAAATTACTAAAATTAAAAAACTGGTAGATCAAGAGATTAGCGCGTTCAAACAAACAAACTCTCCAGATTTATTATTAGTATAGATTGCTGGAAATAACTTTACAAGAGATTTTTTTTAAGGCAGTTAAAATCATTTTCCCCACTCTTCTATTAAGTACCTAATCAACTTAAAAAAATATTTAATAATTAAATACGGAACTCCAAAACATAAACAAAAACTGCTGTATATTATAGTCATGTCAGTGTGCATAGGTATTTAGCTGTTCTTATAAAAACTATTAGGTAACAGCAAATTTAGAAGTGTTTTTATTACATCTAAAAGAAGTTGCTATTTTGAGTCCTATGTTTTTTGCGTTAAGTCTTGCTTTGCTTTTATTATTAGATACTAGGTTTTATATGATTTCATTTATTTTTGTGGTTGCAAGTTGCGACCCACTGTGCGTGCATAAATTGGTAGTGATTGATAAAAAAAATATAGAGATATTTTTAAATACCTTCGTTTTCGGATTACTAGATTTATACAGTATAATTTTTGTAGGGCATTGACGTTTACCGCTACCCGCATCCAGCGGTTTCCCGCGACCCTCGCAAATACTGCTGTTAGTTCCAAATAGATTAAAAAGTTAGTTTGATAGTAGATTCTACTATCCTTTTTATTATTATTATTATCGTAATTTTTTATTTGGCTCTTATTTGACTTGCTATGTTAGTGTGCTAATATTATAAATGCGAAAGTTTGTGAGTATGGATGAATGTTTGTTACTCTTTCACGTAAAAACTACAGAACGGATTTGGATGAAACTTGGCACATAGATGGATCATTACCTGGAATAACACATAGGCTACTTTTTATCCCGGGAAAACATAAGATACCTCGGCAACGTGGGTGAAATCGCGGGGCAGAAGCTAGTTAGTAACATGTTTAGGACGAATGTGATACCTCACATCGCGGTATTTAATTTAATGTGGAGTTTGGTACACTTATTGTAAGTCTGATGACAGAACAATATGGTGTCATTGAGTTGGTCTGATGATGGAACTGAATAAAATAAAGGTTGTCTTCAAATTAAAACTTATTTATTAGATTGTACATTAAGATTAAATATATTTGATAGATGAAAAAATAAGAGCAATTGTAGAGATTTCTTATCGCACATGTGATAATTAAGTATTACAATAGGCTATAGAATTATTTCAGAATATTACCGCGGAGCATTAGACTAGTCTTAGTGCAGACTATGCCAGTGTGGCAACACCATTGTTAAGATAATGTTTCAACAGACGGTGTGATCTCATCTCGATCTATGTGATTAGCCGTTGTTTATGGCTGCATCCGTTGATTGCGTTCACAGTACGTACCTTTCTTTATTGAAGACCACAACTAATGTTGTTAAGAATTTGTACGCCTAGCGGCAGAACATAGCTTAAGTACTAACTCGGATATTTATGTAACATCTCATCTAAACACCAATGTTCAGCAAATAAATATATTCTAAAATATATTCTATTCTTTATCCTTATTCCTTTAGAAAAAAAAAAATAATTTGGGGCAACGTAAAGCATGACTTCGTATTTCTTTAGTCTTTATTTCCCACGTCGAATGTCCCACAGGATCATAGTGTGTACCCTAAACTAAAAAATCAAAATCTAAAAAAAGTACAATCGCAAAAAAAATTTTTCTTGTGACATTTTTCACAAACGGTTATCTGATCCCAAACTAAGTAGAGCTTATCTATGGAAACCAGATAACTGATATAATACATACCTATACTACTTTTGTAGATACATACATAGGTACATATAGATAATTACACCCAGACTAGGACAAGCAGATGTTCATGCACACAAAAGTTGGTCCTGGATGGGAATCGACCCCATGACCTGCGTCGATATTTTAACCTTTTTAATTCTTCTGTGTTGTACACTAATTCATTATATCATTATGAATTATATGCATTATAATTCTTTATTCAATACTTCTATAACTAAACTAGACTTTTGTCTTCATTATATTCTGACACAAAGCAACTCTCAGCACTTCAAACAGATCATCAATTGATCTGTCTATATATAAAAGTATTTAAATAATTATAATGCTCGATATATGCAATTGTACTCAATTGTACTCAATAAAATTGGCTTTCTATCGTTAATCACGGCTTTCACTTGCTCGTTATGTACTTCTATATGTACTACCTCTCTAATTGATGGTAAATTGATGGTAAACAACCGGTTCAATGGATATGCTTGCGTAATTGTAGAGATATATTTTAAACTAGCTGTTTCCCGCGGTTTCACTCGCGTTCTCGGGATAAAATGTAGCCTATAATCTTTGGAAATGATGTAGCTTCCTATTAGTGAAAGAATTTTTCGCATTGGACCAGTACCTCTGGAGATTAGCGCGTTCAAACAAACAAAAAAAAACCTCTTCTGCTTTATTATTAGTATATACTAACTTCCCCGCGGTTTTACACTCGTTTTTGGGATGAATAATAACCTACAGAATCTACTCAAGGATAGCTTCCTATTAGTGAAAGAATTTTTCGAATCTTGCTGAGTTTCTTGCCGGAGTCTTCTCAGTTCAAGTGTATTCCGAACCGGTGGTAGAGTCTATTGTAATGATTGTAACTACGACGTTCATAAGTGCCTTATCAGGGCCTAAACTGAATAAATTTGTTTTCACTTGATTTGAACCCGACTGGTAGCTCCAGAGATTAGCGCATTCAGTCAAACAAATAACATCTTTATTATTAGTACATATAGATTACTCTATTGTTTTATCTCGACCACCACCCACCACTGACACTGACGCTGAGTCATGATGTCATAGGTGTCTTCGATAATGACAATGACAGACAGTTTGTATCAATGCATTGTATTGCTTTATAAACTGGCTTCGGGACCTTGCCCTTACAACCTTGATATGCATGCAATACTTTTAACCGACTTGAAAAAATGCAGGTGCTATGTTCAATCCCGAGGTGGTAATAAAATGATGGGTCATTTTATTAAATCCTTTAATTAGCAAGAATTTTTTACTCATCATGACTATATACATTCTTTTTACAATATATAGACTTGTAGAATTTGAAATCTTGTGGTATATTTTTAATTTCTAATAAAATAGACAATGAAGAGAAAAAGTTTTTTTATAAATATCTAAAGTCTAAATCCTTGTCGCACTGTATGTTTTGAGTTCCGTCGAAGGCTGCAGAAAGGTCTTGAAAATGTCATGCATATATTTTTTCATTTTAAACTGTGATTTAAATAAGAATCTATAGAGGAGATAAAATGCTTTAAAAAAAACCCTTTATATAGACTTAATGAAGTGACATCACTTTCATTTCAAAACTTATTTACGTCTAAGTTCACAGCGCATATAATATTTATGTGCGTTGAACAATGGCTTAGCAAATACGCAATTAAATAGATCCTGGCGTCTGTACGAGATAATACCGGTCCGGTCCCACGATTCCGCATAGATTGTGCGCTCTACATAGCTTTTACTTTTAGTTTCGTTACCTACGGACGCATTTGTTATGTAGTCACTAGTATAAATGTAATCAGTGGTACAACTTTCAATGACACTTTAGTTGTATATTGACTGTGTGCGTCTTTGTACATGGTAATCGTAAAAATGTGCGGAGGCGAATACGATGCTTCGCAGTTTTGGGTGGTCCAGAGTGGTCTTGTCTTTTAGGCTAATTGTGTCGGATTGCGTGCAAAAATAAATAGTTTTTTTTTTCTTCATTCTATATTTATTAGTAGTATCCTAAAACCGATTTATGTTAAGAAAACACTCCCAGCAAGAAACTCAGCTCAGTAACAAGAACTAGACATAGACAGTAACTCAAAACTTCTTTGTTAAACATTACAAAGAATTTTTGAGCTACTGTCTATAAGGACTAAGGATACTGCAGATAAGGAATTTATACACGTTACAAATTGACTACAAATAATCAAAATTATCTTTTTACTATGTATAGGTCTGTATTTGACCACAATCTCACCGTGGTCAATGATGATGTGGCCAATGATGGTAAGCACATAAAGCCTCTCAAGTGCAGCTGTCGGAACACACCGAAAGGTGCTTGGCGACAGATACTGCTACTAATCCGTTGCTCAACAATGTTTCAACAACATACGATCTAGAATCAAGTCTAGCCTTGTCACGTACAGCTAAATGCATAATACCAATGAATTTACCTTTTAAAGTCAACTGTTGAGATTCTCATTAACAATTTAAATGAAGTTCGTCCACTGTTTTCATTGTACTAGTTATTTGACTCTAAATCTTACGTAAACACAATAAAATCAAGTATGCATTGCGTGTTTCAGATTTTATTTGTAAACTCTTGCCATGTAGAATCGTAATTTGGATTGGATTATACAATTAATTACACTTTTACAGTGTAGGTACTTATTTGTAATTTATTGTAAAAGCCCAACGAATGTCATATTAATATTACTGGCCACGTTTCTTGGATAGGCTTTTTTGTGACAGTCTTTCCATGATAAATCGAAGCACACAATGCCAAAATGTCCCATTACATTTCAAAAGATTTTTCCAACAATTTGCGCTCAAATACCTAAGCGTTTTTATATGTTGAATGAAAAAGCAATAAGTAAAAATAATATTGCGCCTCGAAGCCTACATTTCCCCACTATTATTATTCATGTTTAAGTTATTCTCTTTGAGATTCCTAGTATTAAGTTTTTTGGCTCGCATCCAACAAGCTTAATTTATGGCAAGAGTATGCTTTTCCTAAGATATCTATCTCCTTTTACAAACAGTAGTTACTAGAAATGGTTCGGATTTGCAAACAAGTTTGGAAAGTTACTTACAAGCTATAGGCGTTCTAGTCACGATCTAGCTTTGACTGGGTTTGCCTTATTTGGTCATTGTAAATCCTGCCTTATTTACGAGTGGATTAAGTTAATTTTGTATTGAATTGTCTCTTGGTTTAAAGGGAACAGTGTGGTGCAATGCGCTTTTTAGAATGCAAGGATATCAATAGACTTTAGAGCCATGAAGAAGAAAATTTGTTGTTGCTATTCAATAAAGTGATTTTAATTCATACATTACTAGTATAAGTACATTTTATGATCATAGCATAGTAACTATAACTCTATACAGTAGCAAAGAAGGTTTGAAATTCTGTAAGCATCTTTTTCGGAAAGCGTTAGATACCCACTTACTGCATGATTTTAAAGCACTAAACGTTCTAAAAAGGTTATAGGATTAGGTTCAGTATGATGTAGCACACCGCAGCGTAGAAACCTGAATGAAAAAATATGCACACAGAATCCTTATTTAATTACTAATAAAAATATCATAGAAGGAAAGATAAAAGGAAAGCGAGGAAGAGGAAGACCTAGATTGAATAAGGGGGTGCAGATAGTGCAAACAACAGGAAAGAATGGAAGAAGCTACACTGACAAGAGCCTTAGATAAGATCTTTACTTATTTAACGTAGAAAACCAAAAAAAAATTTTTTGATTTCATGAGAAAAATACTCAAACAAAACAGCTGTATAAAAAGCCTTTTCTAAATATATCAGAGCACATTTCCCTACGGCAAACTCGAAATATACATCGATAATTTATGCACATCCTTCGTTAGGATATTTGACTCTTGAAACTTCCCTACAAGGCTCCTCCATTTGCCGTGGTGTAAAAATAAATCCAACCATATTTACTGCCTGTAGGGTCCGATTACTTGGGAAAGGTTATCTGTGGATGGATGTTATACGTCAATATCGTAATGAGGAGTATAATTTTGGGGATTTCTGGGTTAACGGTATATTTGCCGTTTCATATTGGAATTGAATTTTAAATTGGATTAGGAAAAAAAATACTAATTCAATTCAAATGCAAGTGAGGCAAAATTAGCGCCCCTGGTCACATCAGAATTTTTATTTAAAAAAAGAAAAATAGATGATTTTTCTTTCAACAATAATAAATATGCTGGGTCATTTTTTCACACCAGGTTATCGGATCCCAAACTAAGCAGAGCTTGTACTATGGAAACCAGATAACTGATACACTACATATACTACTTGTTTTTTTGTAAATACATACTTATATAGATAATTACACCCAGACTCAGGACAAACAGACATGTTCATGTACACAAATGTTTGTTCTGGATGGGAATCGAACCCATGACCTGCGGCGCAATAGGGGTGTCTTAACCAACTTGCAATAAATAGATTGAATACTAGGTTATTATTAAATGTCATCTTTAATACCTACCAAAATCCAAAAATAAGACCAACAGTGAACAGAAGCTACAAATATTTTCACAAATTATGGAAATAACTAAGTATCTATTCATACATATAAAATAGCTTTTATAACCAGGGGTCAAGCAAGCAATTTTCACAATTTAGGTATATAAAATACAACCAAATACGATTTTATTGTGGGTGTGTTTTAGTGTGGTCTAAACGCTGTATTTAACACATTGTCATAAAACGCAATTTACATCGCAATCATTGCGTCTTAAGTACTTCGCCTGTGGCCTCAGACCTAGGCCTAATAAGGCCTAAACAAGACTTGCCTTGAGGTCACATAAACAGTTAGAAACTTCACGCAAATTAAGACGGCTTATTTATTATTGTATAGAACCCTCCATATGCGAGCTCATATTGCATTCGGTCGGTTAAACGTTAAATACCTAAGTTCAGCTTTCCGCACCGCGATTTCACCCGCTCTCCCCTATTTTACCCCCTTGGGGGGGTAAAATTTAGCTAATACTACTAATAGTAATACTAGATATGTTTTAAAAATGTAACTGTATGTAAAAAGAAATAGCTATCTGTATGCCAAAAAGTCCAATCCGTCCAATGGTTTGAACTGATAGATCAGTCAGGCATTTAGATGATTAGGTAGGTACAGTGTGGCCGCTAAGAGAATGCGTTTCTGACACCTATTGGGCTATCGCCCGTCGATCTCACTATTCATGAAAGATCCATCAAAATTAAATTAAATTAATTAAACATCACCACTAAAGACGGTGAGATTGTGGTCAAAAACAAGCCTATACCTAGTAATAAAAAAAAAATTGCAATAAAGTTACATGATTGCCCCACAGATAATCATTTTACAAGATAAACATATTATTAACAGCTGTCAAATATTCTGTAACCTGCCGTACTGTAACAATAATAACCTCTAATAATGCTGTTATGACATAAATACATTATCGGTAAAGCGTGACAACGTGACATGAACACGATCGTTCGTTCGTCGATCGACGGTCGACGGTCATAAGGTCGAAGCATTCAACTTTTGACATTGACATGTTAATTTTGCTTTCAGAGCTTTTAATTGGGGTTTTAGAAAGCACATTAATATCAAGGTAATGTGTAATGAATACTCTCGTCAATCTAAAGCTTAGCCTATATTAATAATAAAGCTGAAGAGTTTGTTTGTTGGCACTAATCTTCGAGTTACGTCTAATGCCTTTTTAGAGCTCCTGTTTATTCCACGTTTTTGTTCATTGGATCTGCTTTGAATTGTACAAATTAATTTCTATTCAGCGGTATTGCTCAAGTGGCTTTTTGAGACTCCCATCCAAGATGGCCACCTCGATGTACGAATGAGGTGTCATTATTATTCCATCAGCATAATAATCACAATTAGAATCACATCTCAGTCTTCTAGTTAAAATATTGACCAACATTTGCATACATAGCTAGAATATCTGAATTTAATACGCTGTTTTAAACTGTACATTGTGATTGGATTGTAAATCGATTAACCAAAGTGACATAAGAGATATTATTGCAAAACATAAAATAGTATAAAAAGCCGCATTCTCAAGAATCTGCAGTCATAAAACGACTAATAGACTGTCTTAAGTTGTAGGATGTTTTCGTGAAGGTGGTAGCTTCAGTAGCGACACTGTATTATAGAACTTCGCCTTTTAACCGTAACAAATATATTGCTTTGATATCACACGCCTCACTTTTGCTCTCTCCTTCGTCGTTCTCTTCATTGCTGAAGGTCGTGCCTATCCTGAAACGTCTTTGTGATATTGATCACAAGTTCCATACTCCTCTGTCCTCAGAGGCTGTCATTGTAATATTATCAAGAACCATGATTAAACAAAAATCTACCTAAATTGTAATAAAATATTATCGAACTAAACGCATTCCAGCGGTCTAACGGTACTAATTATGTGGCCATACGCAGCCAAACCACTTACTTTCAAATTATTCATGAAGTAACTAGATAGATGGTATAATATGTTACGTAATATATCATGAGCTCAATTGAAATTTATAATATCAAATTGAAAGTGAATTAGTATTACGCGTTCACACATAGCGTTAAAGCTGCATTTATGTTTCTTTATAATACTAGCTGTTCCTCGCGGTTTCACTCGCGTTCCCGGGATTCAAAGTAGCCTATAATCTTCAGGGATAATGTAGCTTCCTATTAGTGAAAGATTTTTTCTAATCAGACCAGTAACTCCAAAGATTAGCGCGTTCAAACAAACAAACTCTTCAGCTTTAATATTAGTTTCGATTGGCTGCTAGCTCATGGAAGTAAGATATACCTGACTGCAAATCCATAGGTCTAGGCGTGACTTTCATTACGCTGCTTCATCGATGAATTTTGCTTGAAAGCTTACTGGATATGAAATTACTCTAAATCAATTTAGCTTTTGTTCAGCAGTGGTATTATTAGGATAATAAATGAGAGGTAGGCTTGAAGGTGATACTGTCTATTCCTGCTACTATTGCGTAGGTCGTTAGGCTCTACAAATGCTGGTACAAACACAAGGCCACAGCAAATCAAGTCCAATAAACACCATTATTTAACATTGAGCACATAATAATTATCGCGTTCAAGACGCGTAAAGCAAATGAGCACTTGAAGATTTAACTAATCCAATTATCCGGGCGTGGCGTGGCGTGGCGTGGGTACGTAAGGTGATAGTGAAAGTGCTGCGGTCACGCCGCGGCCTTGGCATCGCGGGGGCTATTACCACACAAGAGATCCGGTTTTGGACATGTCGACCCGCACTCTTATGTCGTTGGCGTATAATCAATATATACCATTTAATTAGCTTCCTCAAATACTTGTAAAAAGTCTCCAACTAAACCCTAGAAAAGGTCAAATGGTCGATAATAATTGGAGAAACTCTAAAAGACGCATGAGACTCGATAGCGCAGGCTTGGCGGTTAATTCCGACATAATTTGCACACATTGTTGTTCTTTTTTCTATCAATTTAGGAAACTGTTAATAATTATGCATTACTGTTTATATGCAATTTTACCTTTGTTTAATTCAATTTTGAATTATATGAAGTTCCAAATGCGGCGAAATTAACTCACCTGTTTACAATTATTTATAACAAATATACAAAATAAAATTTACATAAAAAAATCCTCGAGGCGGCCACTGCTGCCGATCAACGGCATGTTTTCCAGAAGGCTTGCAGCGTTTCCTCTTTGGATGGCCAAGCTAACGCTAACTTGAAAATCAATTAAATAAATAAATACGTTTTCATAAGATACATACAACACAAATTAAAAATTATACCCGATGTCAGAACATGATAGCTGGCTTTTATCATACATTTTGCAAATACGCATTGCGATTTGAGATCGAGACCATGCGTGAGGCGTTGTTCTGTCACCCATTGTTTGTACTCGTATTACGGATATTGTTTTCGTGACTGTTTGGGCGTGACTTGCGTTATAAACTGGTTGAGTAGGATTTTCACAAGATTTCGTTAAAAGAACCTAAATATAGCCAGATGGCAAATGAATAAGCTATTGCAGTATAAAAATGTCTTGCTTGCTTATTTCCATACTTACTTATAGGCTATCTGCGTGCAATTTAAATCTAAAAATGAATTTACAACAGTAATATATTCAATAACTAGCTTCCGCACTCGCGCATTCCCGAGGGGTAAAAGTAGCCTATGTGCTAATCTAGGGTGTCAGCTACATCCATACCAAATTTCACCTAGGTATATAAACCACCACCTCGCTGAGAAGAGTCATTTGAGATAGTGTCTTCTTTACAGTCGGGCTGTGAAGAAGACACTATCTCAAATGGTTATAGTTTTTGTTGAGTCGTCTCACTATATATAGGTACCTATGTATATGTGTGATCGAGGATCAAGATTGCCTCAACGTTCTCGTCGTTTAAAAATACAGTTACTCACAAAGAAAAGTATCAACTCTGATTTTCCCAACTAAACACATAAAGCGCGTTGACTCAAAAATAACTGTCTCATAGTCACTAGGCGAGTCGGTCACGCGTTGTCAAGCGCGACATTACACACATATTATGCTTCCAACTGTATATTTTACTGGACACTTATACTTTCCAGTGCACTGCAGTGTACCGCTTCCGAATTGTGTTGCACTTTCATTGTCACCTGTCTTGCGCTAGGTGAGTAAGTGAAATATATTATATTAGATCACTTTGACGTATATTCTTCCAATGACTATAAGAAGTTTGTATGTGTGTGTACAGGGTAGGTTAAAGTAACTGTTTCGGTACTATCAGGTGGGCCGCTGGTATGCTTGTTTGCCGACTTTGTCGTATAAAAAAAAACTAATTTTACCCACAGTAGGTATAATTTGTTATTTTTTTCAGGTATATAAATCATTTTCATTTTTATTTATACAAGAATATCGGTAAACAAGGGTACGGCCCGTCTGATGGTAAGTGATTTTTGCTAATAAACTCATTAGTTTATAAGCAAAAATCGCGATATTGGTGCAGCATGGTTTCTTCGAGACAGCAAATTTCAATGGAAACTAACCAATTTTGATGTAGAATTTAATGAAATAATTATAAGCATAATACTTTTTCACAACAGCAAAACTATTTACAATACAATGTAAGCGTCATTACCTTCTGTACCTACATTTGCAAGGATTTATGCAGCATTTACTTTGGAATACGTAACCTGTAAAATTAAATAACTTATTTTGTCTTACTATCTATCTATGCTATCGATGAATGATGCTTCGTTAAGTAACTTATGTGTTAACTGATAGATAAACTTAAATTATACTTGTTTTGTTTCCCCAAATGGTAATAAATCTTGTAATTTATCTGTGTTCTGTAATTACTGATAATTTTCATTTTGTGCTTTTTTCTTTTTGTGCGAGTTTAGTAGGTACCTTGTTGGCATTCCATACATTTATCTATATATAGATATGTATCTATTTACAAAAAAAAAGTACCTAGTACTTATATGTAGTGTATCAGTTATCTGGTTGCTATAGTACAAGCTCTGCTTATTTTGGGATCAGAGTACCGTGTGTGAAGAATGTCCCGGGATATTTATTTATTTATACATATTTAGAAACACTGTCACATACCTTTACGATATATTTATATACGATTATTCATAATAGACTAGCTTCCGCCTCACGGTGTCACCTGCGCCCCGGAGGGATTAAAGGTAGCCTATGTGCTAACCCAGGGAGTCAGCTACCTTCATAACAAATTTCATCAAAATTGGTTCAGCCGTTTAAGCGTGACAAAGTAACAAACATACTCACTCACCAACTTTCGCATTAAAATAATATTAGTATGATAGCATATTCAATCATTTCATTTAATTGAATAATCGATATTATTTTCGATTAGTAAACGACTATTGTTCACATATCCACAAAAAGAAAACATATAATTAAACGATAACATCATTATTGTATTATAGGCAATAATACAATAATGATGTTATCTTTATTTTAAAACGACACATCATAAAAAGAGACAAAAACAAAGACATGCGAAACACGTCCGAAACGCAGAAAAAGTGAAAATTTTACGCCACTTTTTGTAATCGTAACATGCCAACACGCTTAGCGGAGTAAATGAACAGGTACGTGCGAATGATCCGGCCTGGATAAGCGGAACTGGCCGAAATAACCTCCGTAGTTAAAAAAGGTTTTATCTCTGAATAAATCAGTCAGGTTTAGCTACCAGATTTTATACTATACAGAACTATATAGTTCTGCATATGCTTAGAATGCAAAAAGCTGTTGCATGTGTGCGCCTTTAAAGATCAATTATTATTTAATCATTTTTTATATTTTTTTTTTCTTTTATATACAACTACCTGTCCCCCGCGGTTTCAACAATGTTCCCGGGATAAATATCCTATACTTATACCTTTGAGGATAATGTAGCTTCCTATTAGTGAAAGAATTTTTCGAATCCAACAGGTAGATCCAGAGATTAGTATTGAAACAAACAAACTCTTCAGCTTTATTATTAGTATAGATAATAGACACTGTCAGCTAACAAGCACACGGCCCACCTGATGGCAAGCGGTTACAATTGCCTATGAAGGCGGATACCCGGGTTACGGACAAGTTACTGTCATGCGTTGCCGAGAGACGCTTAGAAACGCAACATAAAGTTATTTGGATTCAGTATTTTGTATGGTACTTCCCCAGTAGACCTGCACTTCAAGGCAAAAAACAGAAATACAGCTGAAGAATCAAAAATGAATACTAGGTTACCTACCTAGTGTTAATATTACTATGTACCTAGATAATTTAAATCAAGACGACTTATGTTAACATTAAATTGAAATAGTGTTGTCCATTAGAAGTAAACCTTGAAAGTCTAACCTCTACAAACAAATCCATATTTTCCTCAGTAACTATGTATTACGATTCCTTACCTATTACACCTAGATCTATCTGATACAATACAAGTATAGAAAGCTCGTTATAAAGTGCCGGTAATATTCGACTTCCAGTAGAAAACAGGAATTCAACAGCTTAAAGATAACTTGTATGCAAAACATTGGATCTAATGATAATAAAATCCTATAATCGACTGGGCTTTGAACTTAATCGGTGAAAGTAAACTTGCTAACAAGTGACAAGATTAAGGAAGTATGCGCCTGCGCTTAGATACTATCCGGAAACACTATAAATCATAAACTCATACTCAAAATTCACTGATACTAGTACGTAGTATATTATTTATTCTTTGCTGATACTAAGGCAAGACAATGGTGTCGATTCTGTTGTTTACGAACTTAACTAATATTAGACAAGTCACCTCTCTTTCAAGTTAACCTTATTGAAAAGAGACAGAACATTTTTAATGCTGTCAGTTTAATACATGCCGTCGTAATGTACGGGTACATAGTCTTGACCAATAAAGATCGCGCTTAAATTCACGTTGAAATGTGTGATCGGATTAAATTGACAGGACTAAAATATCTTGCAACCCTTTCTTATATTTACTATTAGAAAGAGATATAGTGAGATTAAATTTATTTAGTTCGTAAACAACAGAATCGGCACCAATGAAAAGTAAATACCTACAAAATTATGCTAGATTATGGTGAAACACAAAGTAAAATCAATAAAAACGTACTATTTCATAACCCTGCGGTCTAACTGCTCTAAATCAATGTTTTTTTTTTTTAACTATGTATAGGCCTGTGTTTGACCACAATCTCACCGTGATCAGTGATGATGTGGCCGATGGTGGTAGGCACACAAAGCCTAGAAAGAAACTGGCTCTCAAGTGCAGCTGTCGGAACACACCGAAAGGTGCTTGGAGACAGATTTTCAACTTGAGGGTGGTAGCCAGCCAGGCGGGTACTACAAAGTACCCTACCACCGTGCTATGGTTTCCTCACGACGAATTTGGCAATCTTCAAGCTGATTTAGCATACAGCAAAAATAATTTTAGTTTCAAAAGAGGTCACTAAGACCGTACATGGTTCTTCGTCGTACTAAATCATATCGCAGGCCTCGCCAGACGCCAAATATGGCAACTCTTAAACTGTGAAGTGCCTCTGAGTGGTCGGTTTGAGAGCACTTCTTGATCTTCAGAGCGAAACCAAGCTTTTGGGAATCCTCTATTGCCACTTGGACTTTGCCACAAATATTTGTAGCTGACGTAATTTGAAACGAATTTTGACCTAAATTAGAATGAATGTTCATAATGCCAACAACCTTTTTTAAACAACATAAAAGTTCATTTTTGTTTGGAAAAATCTTTTTCCGACTTTTATGCGCTGAGAAAAAAAGCTTACCTATAGGTACTAGACAATGCCTGTAAAGTTAGTTTTTTCTTCCGTTATACTAATATGTATACTATTTATGCTGTTAAAAACATTTAATTATATTACTAAGGTATCAAACAAGAATACTAACGGCCCGCGGGATGGTAATACCAGGAATATCGAACTGACCTTAAAAATCAATTTTTAAAAGCAAAGCACTCTTTCGCTCAAAGAGTAGTTCGACTGAGGAAATCTACCATAAAGAATACCGCAGTCAGCCTGGGTCTTGCGGGCCGTATACTTGTTACCCCGTATTCAACCTCCTTGCGCAAAAACCACTGCGTAAGGAATAAAACAGAAGGTGCCATTAAACTACAATTCCAAAACTTAATATTCACCAAAACTAGTATAATTTGCACCCAATGTAAGCGTAAATAGTTAAATAAGTGTTTCCCGTTTAGATCAACCACAATAAACAGAGCGTGTCGAATGATCGCTGCTCAAGACTCGCAAGTGCAGGCATTATTCTGATGACAATCATTGCATGGCCAATGAAAGTAACGATGCAAAACATAGCTGGCGATCTATTATAGATCTTTAAGTAAATGATGTAGATCAATAAATTTTATGCAATGATTTTTAGATTAGGGTATGTAATCATCAAGATTGGTGCTGCTTGTGGTGGTATCACTCACAGATTAATAAATAGTACTAAAGTTAAGATAGGAATCGAAGGAACAAATCCAAGGAATGCTTATTGACACACGTCAAATTAGTTAATTTTTTCATTACAATTAAAACTCTTTAAGGGGGAGGCTTCGGTTGGAGCGCGAAATTTCATCTTCTGTTTTATGTTTTGTTATTAATCAGTAAATATACTACCATTCTGGTCGCAAATAAGATGTTGATAACTTACGACCCATAACTGAGCTGCAATTTGCAAAAAACGTGATAAAATTTGAATTTCGCGCTCCAACCGACGCCTCCACCTTAACATTGTAATTGAGACTAAAACTACTTGAGATATTGTAGCGTTTCACTGACTTGTATGGACGATTCCATATCGTGGTATCACTGTCTATGACTACGTAATATTATGCTTACAAAGATTGTTAAAATATGTAGATGTATTCGCAAGGCGATTCAAAGTCAAAGCCCACAAAATGGAGACAAAAATTAATGATCTTGAATAAATTGATTGTTGCTTTTTGGCGGGAACTTGCGTAGTGACATTGCGTTTTCGTTTTATTTTCATAAAATCGTGTATTTTGTCCAATAAAGATCGATACAAGTGCACCAGTGACGTGAAATGAAATTATTACGTGTATTTTCAAGTGGTCTTAAAAAGTCTGTGAAAAGTTTTAGTAGAACGGCTACAATTCTAATAAAACCTAACTTATACTGACTGACTATGACTCGAAGATGATGTTACATGACTTGATCTTACCTTGACGAGGATTAAATACATGAAGAATATAAGATACATGACTTACACTTGAAACTACTACACAAAGTGAGATGGCAATATTAAAAAAACGATTGTTTCTTTCGCCATCTTTTACATCCACATCTAAAGCTCAAGCTTCTAAACATTATTTAGATTCAAGATCTAGGTACTAGTTAATTGTCATTTTCCAAAGTTTCTAATATCTAAGCTGTCTTGTTTGTTGCATTCCTGTTTCCGATAGAAACTCGTAATATCAACTCTTAGTCGATTTCAAGTTTTGTAGGAAGTAAAGTGAAAACAGACTTAGGTACATCCTAGCATTAAATTGGTATGTAATCGATTAATAGTTTTTTGTTATTTTTTTTATTTGCATTGAAGCTATGTTTGAGCTACAAGAAATGGTAAAAGTTCCTACTTATCAATGTATAACTTTTAATTTTAAATGAATCAACTCAGAAATTCCCAAAAAAAACTACTTTTCATCTTGTTTGTTTGTTATTGTCTATTGCTCTTACAAAATGTATTTTGATGATGACACTAAGCCTAAAACCAGTTTTCATATTTCCATACATTAAAATAAATGGCTTTTAACGTAATATGTCAAGGTCACAACTAATAGACTTGGCCGTATGAATAATAATTTATGGTATTCGTTATTTTTTCAAATGAGACAATAATATTTTTTTTCTTTGTTTCTATTTTAGTAGATTGCTATTGTTGCTATGAAAAAATTACGTTTGTACTGTGGTTGTACCATTTGCCTATATTTGAAAAAAAAATACAGCTTTCAAATCAATTTAACCTACTTACATCATTAAAAAAAACATGTTTCCATTTCGTTTCAAACAATTTCCTATAATTATCACAAACTCTATATTTTTATCTATCAACTGTCTTTGTTACAGGAAGAAAACATAGCTCTTCGCTTGATCAAACAACATGAAGAAGAACCAGAAAGCAGTCCAGCTTCTCCAGAAGATACATATGGCACCGGCAGCACAGGTCGAGCTTACTTCGACGAGGGAGGTTACGTGTCAGGAGGTTCCAAGGATTCGGACCCATACGTCAGAAACCGATTCAATCAGGCCGCGTCAGATAACCTGCCGAGTAATAGAGGTGTCCCTGATACTAGAAATGCTATGTAAGTAGAGGTTTTATAAAATGGGAGATTTTAGTTTGGCATAGAAGACTGAAAGGGCACAGGTCTCGATAGTATAAAAAAGTTTGGGAACCACTGCAATATAACATAATCAACCAAAAAAACATAATCTAGACAATAAAACTAGTTTTAATAGCTTTATATTGTACTAGCTGTTCCCTGCGGTTTCACTCGCGTTCCCGGGATAAAAAGTAGCCTATAACCTTCGGGGATAATGTAGCTTCCTATTAGTGAAATAATTTTTCGAATCCGGACAGTAGGACATTAGCGCGTTCAAACAAACTCTTCAGCTTTATTATTACTAGTAGTTTAGTATAGATTCAGAAGTTACCTCAAGACACTGAGGTATATTACTTCGTATAGAGAAGACGCTTAAACCCGATACGCGTAAGTAAGCGCCTGAAAATCACGGCGCTTACAACTTTTTCGTCGCGAATAAACTATACACCTTAAAAGCGTTTCAGCGCTGCAGCGAATATTGACAAAATGAAGCATGACCTTTGCTTGCGTAGCTTCTCTATACGTTATATACCTCAGTGCCTCAAGACCGATTCGTCCTTCACACAAATTCACAAAAGCACTTACTAGCAATGAAAAGCCGGTGAGCAGACATTGACCGAACCGTGCCTAGTAAGTACCTGCTTGCCAACTTGCCAGTCAACAAGGTTTCAAGGGAGGTCTCTTTTACCGCGTCGTGCGTCACATTTGTCGACACTTAAATTGAGGTCAGAATTTGCGGCATCTTGATTTTCATGTTTGAAAAGGAACAATTTATTTTTACTTTAAAATTCCTACTAATATTACAAAAATGCGAAAGTTTGTGAGTTTGTATGTATGGATTAATGTTTGTTATTCTTTCACGTAAAAACTACTGAACGGATTTGGATGGAACTTGGCACATAGATAGAACATTCCCTGGAATAACATATAGGCTACTCTTTATCCCGGAAAAACATAAGATATCTCGGAAACGCAGATGAAACCGCGGGGCGGAAGCTAGTTATTTATACAGATTAGTAATTGAGTCTACCTACACGAATAAAAGTTGAAACTTTGACTGTATTAATATTAAATGATAGAGCACGATTTTGTCAGTTTGTGTATAATATGTGGAGGGTAAAATCTCCGAATTTAGAATTCACCAACAGGAAGCTATTTCCCTAAGTGCTATAGGATTTTATCCCAATAACGTAGGTGAAACCATTGGAAACAGTTAGAGTAAAGATAAATTGACTATTTATACATTTCGCTATAGCTGAAAATATTGAATTCGTTATTCAAAACTCGTAGTGGCCTGTTTTAAAACTAAATTTTCTATGTTTTAATAATGGAACAAGATTTTCAACTTTATATTGATTTTCTTTTGTTTCTATGAGCACTTAAAAATGCAGTCACGTTTCTAAACATAGTTGTTGAAGAATCTTTCTATTTTCAGGTGCCGACTAAAGAAATACGACGAAGATCTTCCACAAACCAGTGTCATCATAACATTCCATAACGAAGCTCGTTCTACGCTCCTTCGTACTATTGTCAGGTATATATAATACTACTTTGAGCTCTACAAGTACATTTTGGCGACAAAATCCGCTATTTAGTTTTTTTTATAATTTTCAATACTCAGTGACATTATGACACCTGTGCAAAAAAACAAATCTAACATATCATTTATCAAAATCAGTTCAGCCATTTACTAATTAAGAGGGAACATACAGACGGACATACATACATACAGGTCAAACACATAACCCTCCTTTTATGGCTTCACCGTAAACGTTGATTATGATGTAAAATAGACACCTATAACGACATATTCTGGCCTACTCCATTCTTTAATCGATCTAAAGAGCTATTATAAAGAGCAGAAAACCCTTTTGACGTTTAAAATATAATGTTTTTTAGTTATTTAATATTCATAAACCAAATTAGACTATAACATCACGCAAGCGGAGTCACGGAACACTACTGTGTATTAGTATATATATTATGCAAAAGAAAACTGTCACAAAATGTAAATACGAGCTTGCTTACTAACTGATGTCGAGAGATTAAAAACGCACGCACGAATGAATCACTTAATTTTGTTGTTTATTATTTTCAGTCTCCCCAGAGCTTTTATTACTGTGACCACATTATGTATAGGAATGAGTTTTTTACTATATATAGGCCTGTATTTGACTACTAAGGTCGGTGATGATATGGCCGATGTTGGGAAGCACCAAAGCAGAGGGGAGGGAGTTATATTAAGCTGCTCTACAGGGGTCCAACGTATTTTCGGCGTTTGGGGTTGAAACTCTAGGGCTCTGGAGACCAGAGGCTCGTCGATTATTCAAAGAGGTCTCCGCTCGTCTTGTTGAGGCCTCTCATGACAAGAAGACTGGCACATACTTTGCTCAAAGAATAGCCATTGCCATTCAGCGTGGCAATGCTGCCAGTCTTCTTGGCACACTTCCGCGGGGCAGCGATTTGGCACAAATTTTCTATTTATAGTTAGGTAGTTTGGTTTTTATTTTTAATTTTGTTAAATATATTAAAATATTAATAAGGGAATAAACTTGGGAGATCAAGTGCTGCTGTGGGAACACACCGGCATGTGCATAGCGACAGATTTTCAACTTGAGAATGGTAGCTACCCAGGCCAACCACTGTGTTATGGTTTCCTCATGTTTTCATTCACTGAAAGCTCAAGCTCATTTTAGGATTCGTAGTGGCATTCGTCTTGGCATTCGACGTCACTACCACTGTGCTATATCAACGCCTTAAATTTCACTGCCAAGATCAGCTAAAATAAACTGCACTATATTTTTAACCTGGGTGTATCACCTGGTGTTTTCCCATTTCCCAGACGATTATTTACGATTAGGTATTATAAGTTTTTTTTTTTTGCAGTGTATTAAACAGGAGTCCAGAGTATCTTATCAAGGAGATTATCTTGGTGGATGACTTCAGTGACAATCGTAAGTATTGCCATGATCATCGTGTTTAATTTAATTAAGTTTCAACCGTATAAAAGACGTAATTTTACATACAATAATCAATTACCATAATTCTCACTCTCTCTTTTCTTCTTTCGCTTAAAATTCATCATCTCCCTGTTTCCAATCATTTGGGGTCGCCGCAATTTGTACTCTTTCAGCCCTTCTATCTTTCATTCTTAATCATATCATCATTCACACAATACATCCATCTCTTTTTCTTCCATCTTTCATATTCATGACTCTTTTAGTCACATTAGTTTCATCCCTCCGAACCACGATAATACAGTTTCCCTCTCAAAATTTATGTGATAAATTATAACGCAAGAAATATTCCTTAAAAATTCAAAATGAGACCAACCATATTATTAAAATCTTCCTTTGGAACCTTACAATTTATTTACCAAAATATGAAACAGAACTCTCTGCTAACCAACAAAATTAGGTATAAACATTAAATATTCACAGACACAGCAACGATGTCTGAATTTGAATAGTTGCTCCTCCACCTACAAAGCTGGTTAGAGATTTTCATGTCTGACAATTCTGACACTGATTGAGTTACACAAGACAGCCTTATTTATTTATTTAACGTCTTTCCGATTGTTTATTTTGAAACTAGCTGAATTCTGGCGTCATAAGTATTCGTGATGGAGATAAAAAAGTAGCTAAGATTACTCTTGGAAATCTTCTTTTTGCCAATGGGAATCCTGTCAAAATCGATTAAACCGGATCTTGGAGACTAACCCTCACAAACAAAAACTAAAAAATAATAGTTTTGTTTTGGGAACGCAACGTACAAATTACGTTAAATAAAAAGGCTTTGCGTAATCATAGAAACACATTTTACGACTTAATTTATTCTTATAGGTATCATTGACTATTAGTTTTGTAGTAAATGTAAAGGACGGACATTCTTTTATATCAATAGGTTATCTGGTTTTGAAAAGAATCAAGTTTTTAAGTCTTGGATTATTTTGTATGGAGTTCTTTACACACATGTAAAATACACATATTTTAAGCACTTCCTTATTTAATTTTGACGAGTGATAATTAAAAACATTATTACTCTTCTTTTGTAATAACACTGTACACGGTTTTCAACAAAATCATGACTTTTTCACCTTAATGACCATATATCATTAGATTGTTGTAAAACGTATTAAAATTCAAAATGCTGTTTTCGCATAATTAGAGTCGAAACAATAGCAGTTGTTAACAATTAATTTCACTTCACATAAAGTTTCGAAATTGAAACAATTACGTATTATTTCTCGTAAATAATGTAGGTACTTCAACGAAAACTCAAATTCCCACCAACTGGAATATTAACAGTATCTTTAAACTGAATAACTTTAGTATACAAAACATAGTTGTTTTGTAGAGGGGGTTTCTTTAAACCCCAATTCTTTTTTATAACTTATACTTACTGTGAGCCTAGGTATATGCTAAAGAGTGAAGACCGATATGACATTTTATGGGCCAAATATAAGACCAAAAACATACCCAAAATGATTGAGAACAGGGCAGAGAGATAATAACTGTCAACTGTGGGCAAACTACTGTTGCTCTCCCTAAGACAAAAGGCAAGTTTCATAAAGTATTTCATCAGTGTAGTTTCAAAAGTAATTGGTCAGTCCTTCTCTCTACTACGTATACGTACCTATTTGATTTGCGGTACCCAACAGGATCATTATATTGTGACATTAATTAAGCAATGCAATATTTCCCAACAGCTGAAGACGGTGCAGCATTACGCGCTATCCGCAAAGTTCAAGTCATTAGAAACACGAAACGCGAAGGTCTGATGAGATCCCGCGTCAGAGGCGCTGATGCAGCGACTGCTCCTGTATTGACCTTCCTTGACTCGCACGTGGAGTGCAATGTTCATTGGTTGGAGCCTTTATTGCAAAGGATTAAGGAGGTAAGGACGCTATTATTTTATATTTTTTAGCAGACTTTGAATGTTGTTTTCCGTAATTATAATGTGCTAGTGAAAGGAACCGATGGCAGCAGGTTTTCTTTACGGTCATCTAGCAGTTTTCGAATCCCTAATTTCAAAATAGCAGCTAACTTAGTTGAATTTTATTTTCTGGTGGAAGGAGAGTAACTCTTTGTCCGTCAGTGGACTGTAAAGGATGAGTTTAGTTTTCTTCAAGTTCTTGTTTGAAGTCGATACTGTTGTAAGTTGCAAAGTTAGTTTGATTAAGGTCTGTCTTCTGCGTGTCTGATTAATTCAAGCAAACCAATCTACATTGTAGATTAGTGTGGGTCATATTATCCTATAAATGATATGACTCTTAGGACCAATTGCATTAATATTCAGGAATTTATGTCAGAATAATTAACTACTGATATCTAGAAGATACTGATTATTAATTAGTTAGGTAGATTTAGATAAGTTTCCCTTCTAGGCTTTGTGTGCTTACCATCATCGGCCACATCATCACTGACCACGTTGAAATTGTGGTCAAACACAGGCCTATATAGTAAAAAAGAAGAAGCTGATTTAACACTTTACCGTAATATTCTGTTCTGACCATAAATTCTATACGAAAAATTTTGAGTACGAAATACTACAAATTTCAATATTTATGTCATTACATCATACCATAAACAAAGATCTTAAATCCAAACGATAGACAATCTAGTTTTATATGTTCGTTATAAATCTAAACCCACGATCGAAAGATTACTTCAGCATAACATCGAGTGAATAACATGGCAAATCTAAACGCAAAATGTCAGGACATTTGTGGTGAAACTGGTGTAATCTATTTTACGCAACAGACAACAAGATGGCATTATAATAGTTTACAACTGTTGAAATAACTTACAAAAATGTTACTGCTTCCATATAAAACATTACATTGTTATTTTAACAGTAGTATCTTTGGTAGTATCAATTTTTAGATGCTTCATTTGGTATCCGAGTACTTATCAATTATCTGCAACAGAAAAATATGACTTAAAAGTGTATAGCGGGGCTTCCTCGTAATAAAATGGACTGTGGTGGAATGGAATGGCTGCCATTTTCTGAAATTCTGTTATATTTATGGGACACGCAAATATCAAACGAGTAAATTAAATCATCCACCTTGTTCTAGATATTATAAAACTCCAGATAATGGAAGGCCAGTTTAATGAAGTTTATTATCATTTTGTTTCGCGGTAGCCCTGCCGTTCTGCCGCAGGGTTAACACTTTGCACCGCTTTTCTACATACTATATATTTTAAAGTTAATATTGTTATCCCTCAACGCTTAATTTTGTAATAAATATTAATTATCCAAGTCAGCGTGGTAAAAATCATATATATTTTTCAAAATTTATTGAATTTGGATCAAACAAGGTAGGCAAATTGGCAAAGGAATTGTAGTTGTCACCTCATCTTCCTGATGGTAAGTGATTACCGTCGCCTGTCGCCATTTGAAATACCAGAGGTAGGTATTGCCGACCTGTTACAATGCTAAGAAGGCAACTGGCTCTCAAGCGCAATTGCTGGAACACACCAGTAGTTGCTCGGCAACAGATTTTTAACTTGAGGGTGCTAGCCAGCCAGACGGGTACTACAAAGTACCCTACCACCGTGCTATGGTTTCTTCACGATGTTTTCCTTTTTTGACACTGAATAACATAATTTTTTTTTTGTTTTTACTATGTATAGGCCTGTGTTTGACCACAATCTCACCGTGGTCAGTGATGATGTGGCCGATGATGGTAAGCACACAAATCCTAGAAAGGAACTGGCTCTCAAGTGCAGCTGTCGGAACACACCGAAAGGTGCTTGGCGACAGATTTTCAACTTGAGGGTGGTAGCCAGCCAGGCGGGTACTACAAAGTACCATAATATCAATACACAGCTCAAACCACAAGGCTTAAAACTTGAAATCTAGGCATCTAATAAACACTGTAAATGTAGGGCCTGTACCATCAAATTGACAGGCCCTCGCCCCTCTACTAATGACTTTTATGCTTGCACCTAGTAAGCATAAGATCACATTGGCATTATTAGAAAGGTTTTTCACAATTAATTCAACCCAGAGAATCACATGGTGGAAATCCTTCTTAAACTTGTATCATTAACAGCTACACTATTTGTAGTGATATTTAACATTCTTGATACTTTTATTTTTGTGAAGCATAAATGTCATTGTTCGCATTGAGCTTCGAAAAGTTCAAGTTAGTTCAGCGTCTCTTTAGAGCGGTAAGATTATTATCACTTTTATAAAAGTTAATAAGTTATGCAAATACTTTTTGCTTCGATCGTTCACGGTCGGGTGTTCCTACTGCGGACAATTGGGATGTGGAATGTGCTTTCCATAACGGTTTTCCATCGGCCCTATAGTGTGAAGTTCTTTAGAAAGAGCATAAAAAAGCTGAGATGGATCTTCTACATTGTTTTTCAACCAGAATTACTGTTCTTTTACTTGACCATGAACTATTCTTATCATTTTATTATACGAGTAACCTTCGACATGAAGATGTAAATTTTTTGCAATATTTATTTGCATTTTTACTTTCAACAATTTACCTACCTTGTTTGATCTCCGTATACTTAGCAGTCTAAGTGCCGTGACTAAACTCTGTGCCAACAGATAGTACATAAATATTTGAGTAAAGACATATACAATATTAATTCACATTGTTGGGTAACCTACGCTTGTATTTTCATCAATTTTATAAATTCATGACACGTTTGTCACAGAATTTATTTGCTCCAAATTGGAATAAAAATACTGTTAAATATTGGTGCTTTATAGACTAAGGTTCTGTATTATAAAATCCAACTTATTTAAAAAGAGAATAGATCACAATTTACTTACTCTTTGATTTTTAACTTTTAAAGCAAAGTGACTCAAGTTTTAATGGATTCTAATAAATGTAAAGCAGAAACAATACCTAGTAATGTAAGGAATGTAATAGGTTTTATAAAAGGTATTGAGGAACCCCAGAACATAGTACCTAGTTGAACACCAACCGACATTTCGAGCGAATGGGACTGAGACGTGGTCTGTATGGTAATGTCAAGGTTTACTTCGACTCGCTCGTGACGTGACTGCATTTTGTAGGTATATCGGCATTTAAAAGAAACATAAACAATTTTGAATTGCTACTAGTTTAACGGAAGAAGAATAATGTTGAAAGTTTAGATCACAAAGAACAAAATGTTACATAAGTTAATATACTTATATAGCATTAAGAAATTCTATCGCATAAAACATCTTCCTATTCATTGTAAAACCTGATCAGGAGTAATTCATTGTTAGGCTTTACTTCGGTCACATCTTCACTTACCATGATGATATCCATACAAAACCCTTTGAAATGCTTTAACAAAAATGTTATTTTCTAGTATCGCAAGTCAGCAGCAATTATAAATCTTAAAAGCTAGTAATTATTGCCAAGTTTACGAGGTTATTTTCAAATGATATAAAGTAGCTATCATAGTCAACAGCTTTTTAGATACAAGTATATGTGTGTCACTGACATTTGGCTCTAGTATTTAAAACTAAGTACCTTTTCAAATTTTAAATTACATCTTTGGTTCACTCACATCAGTCAGGCATAAGGTAAGAGTTCTAAGAGTACAATACTCTCCCACAGCTTAATTTGTCAGCAAAAAAGGACCTTATACGAAAAGTCTCTATTTCATCGCCTTTAGTCTAGATTGCGATATTTATTAGTGACTAAGACTTAACAACATTCAAGTTATATAAATTTGGATATGGAAATACCTACACCTCAATTTACAAAAGTATTTGTTGTAACAAACTTTACGACCAAAGATGATGATGAAGATATGATATCCGAAAGCGGTTGATAAGCACCATATAATGTCTCAAATAAAAATAAAACAATAATGTCAAAAGGCCATGAGAGATATTTTGTTACACAAGTTACATAAAGTAATGACCACGTTGCTGTAGGCACATTATTCGCAGGGTAATTTAGAAAATTGATGCCAAGATAGTAGGTATTATGTAAAAATAAAAGAGAAAATAAGAGTAGTATTGTAGCATTCGATTTATTTGCTTTTACGATACTTATCATGAAAAATTATGCGTGAAACTTCACTTAAATTTGAAATATTCACTGTCTCACTGTGAATTATTATCAAGTTACAAAAGATGTTTATAATATAGCTAACTCCTTGTAACCAATCATTATTACTGCTAATTAGAAGACGGGCTTACATTAAGCGCTTCTGACCTATCAACCTATGCTTTTTTATTCTTATTGAGTCGTATCAATAAACGTCAAGTGGTATCGCTGTTTCTTTTTATGCACTGCACATGCATTATCATTAATATATTTTTTATCTAGTTTAGATTCATTCTTCCTTTTAGGATTTAATGGATCGTTATTAATTTCTACATTATAGTCAAAGTAATAAATATGCTTTTCCACTAATATTCCACTATTCCCAATCACATTTATCTATCCAATAGTTTGCTACACAGATATAAGTGAGATTTGGCCGTTTGGCATACAAACAGTAGAATAACACATTTTATTCTAAAAAAACGAAACCTTGGAGCACAAACTAGTCCTGCCAATATAGCTGCAGTTACAAATAATACAATGATACAAAAACATGTGGATAGACCAGTTCTTGATTTTATATTCACTAGCAATGTGCAGCAATTTATAACAAACGACTTGAATATTTAAACAGAAGGTTGTTAAAAATTGATATTTTCTCTTGGCTTTTTCAGATGGTTGTAGATATTCTAGGATATGTTTACATTGCTCATCGTATAACATTATTACATGATGATATAATGTAACTAGGCTTAGATCAAGTGTAGGCTTTGGAACAGGAAGCGGCATTTGTCAGTAGTGTTACGTAAATTACTACTTTATTGGTATATAATTTGGAACGCTTCTGCAATGCTCTTGTTAGAGTACTATTTGTAATGCTTCCGTATAGACGTCTCTCTTGTTGAAAATTGTTTATGGATCATTAGGTTTGAGTGTTTGTTTATTATTAGTAGCTATTTGTAACACAAATTGATTTATAATATTTAGTTCATCAATTTCATTTTGTTATTTCATAGTATACCTATTATGATTCTTCAGTACCTACCTATTATTTTATTCTCATTTATAAATCTTATCTTATCTTATTTATGTTTGTAAGTTTGTACTTGTATGTTTGAAACATATTCATGTCGTTACTTTACATTCATATGAACCAAATATTATTCTACAATAACTTCGCAAACTTACCTGTCTCATTATTAATTTCTCACTATGTAATCTATTACTTATTCACAAAGTTTTTCCCACGGCTCTTTTGTAGTGCAGCAAGAGCTTGTAATAAAGCATACTGAGTTAAGTGTACTTATATTTGAGTATGTATAGTCAGTCACTTTGCCACTAGCGTCCATTAGTCCAACGAAGCGAAATTCTACTTACGCAAAAATTTTATAACCTACGGTTCAATTTCCTTGAAAGCCCAAAAGCTTTAGGTAAAATATCAAATGCAATACTTCACAAATATCATGAAGATACAGCCTGATTGGGTATAAAGTGATTGACACCAATTTGTTAGGCTATTTCAAATGTTGCTATTTCATCGTTGCAATTGGTGGTATCGAAAATGATCACTTGAGAACACATTTTGATGCGGTTACCCAAACTAGGTTAACTCACTAAGTGCAACCATCTTGTGTAACCACAACGTGTAAGTTTAAGTTTATAATGCTGAATCTTTGAAATTGTTGGCAACATCTGTAAAGTCTACTGAAATCTTTAAAGATGGATATTTGTAATGCAATACTCTTGTAATTGAAAATGTATACGAACTCATTGGAAACTCAGCAATGTATTTAAGATATAATCCTATACCTACATGACTATCGTGTGCTGATCTAGAACAGCGTTTTAATTCCACATAAGGCTAAGGATAATGATCACTAACAAGACGTGCTTCGAATGATAGTGGAAATTAGGACAAATGACATAGCGCTTAGAGTTTATAATAGATTGGAGTGATTTTCCAGCAGGGTCTAGTTAATAAATGGACTATTATAACAGCAGTTATATAAAGCCATCAATAATTTTGTTAAATAGCTACTTACTTAAAATTACAAGAAGCTATTTGATACTCCAATTAAAAGAACATGTTCATCTATGCAACTTACCGGAAACAGCGTTCACTTACCACATTGGTAATGACATAAAACAAACATATCTGCTTGGAAAATTGCTAAATCGATTCTATTTGAAAGCAAGTGGCCTCACGTAGAAATTACAGATACTGCAGTGCATATTCAGCGACCCAATTTGGTAGAGATTAGCGGGATTCTTAGTTTTTATTTATTTTGTTCATAGATATTTTGAAATCAACTACTCCTACGAAAGCTACCGCTCTGGCTACTTACCTTTTTTCCACCGTTCCCTCTGAACTATTTACTTACTTAAGAGAACCATGTACACTTGGGAAACCAAGTGATGGCCCTAGCATAGCGCAGCAAAATATTATTGCTATTTCACTTCAAGTAACAAGGCGTGTAATGAGCGAGCGAGTGTGAGCGAGAAATTCTTCTTTAGAAGTTTTTGGGTATTTTCTTGTTGACTGTATTACTAGTATCTGCAATGCAACATTTCTTGCTGATACTTCATAAGTGTAAATTGTTTTCATAATGAAGATTTTCAAAATTCTCTTCACTGTAATTGGATTCTGACTATGTTTTCGGAAATGTGTTTTTTCAACAATGATACTTATTACCTAGAAAATTTCATGGAAATCGGATTTTCGTTTCCAAAAAGAAATTGGGATAACAGGTATACCGAAGAGTAATCAGAAGACTCAGTGGCAACCCTCACCCTTTCAGTATTTATCAATGCTATGTTTATATCAAAATTATCATCACCACCCACTCCTGCTGCAGCTACCGCTTCCTCCTCTTCCTCAAGCCGCTCCATCTGAGTTACTCAAGCGGGTGAACGGAAGACGTAGCGCCGACGCGTTGTGCAAGACAGATCGCCTCCGTAATCCCTTCACCCCTTCCACTCATGATCGCCGCTCCAATGATTTACTACTCGTATTACTGTTGCGATTCTATGTAATCCATGTTTGCTACACTTGGAATTTATAATAGGTATACATTCGAGGCTATATTATTATATATCGTCATTTTGATCGCTAGAGAATATATCTTCTAAAGTATGATGAAAAAAAGTAAGTATTGTGGGTTTACCATCTTTGGATACACATATTTGTGGTCAAACACAGGCCTATACCTAGATACAGAGTAAAAAAACACAAAATGTTATTAAAGCTAGCTAGGTACAGCGTAATCGATCTATAAACAAACATGAAAACTTTCGAATCAATAATATTACAATTGATTCGAGTATTACCAGTACAATTTATAGTTACATATACCTACTTTGATAGTTGTGACAGTAAAATAAGAAATATGGCCATGAAAAATTGGGAAATTTCCACTATTAAAATTATAAATGTGAGAGAAATAGAAAATGTTTGTATCAATAGTGTAACGACTAAACTTAATTTAAAAGTCGTTAGTTTCGTGTTGGTCATTTTTATTTGAATATTATTAGTTAAATTGAAAGTCACATTCCTATTATTATAAAAGGTTAAATTAAGGACACCGCAACATAATGAATGATTCACTGGAAATGTTTTATTTAAACAATGACATGAATATTTTAAAAGGTTCCAATGTAAAGATTTTAAAGTATACACTACGAATCACTGCATGGCTGAAATTTCTAAAATCAGTATTCGTTGCAAAATTTTGAATTCAACGAAAAATTTCAAACAATAATAAATTTGGTCCAGTTGGAAATATTTCGTTCGATATTCGTTTCACTTGTGTCCTTGATAAAATATTTCTCTGTATCATTGCTTGTTGACGCAACTCCAAACTTTCCCATATCACTTTTTATACAAAATTTGAAGACACGTTCACACGCAGTCATTCCGGTTTTTGCCCGTCATTCGCATAATAGTTACAAAGTCGTCACCTAACGCAGCCTTGACATATGACTTGGCAATGAAAGTAGGAGCGTCTAGATTACTGCTGTTAGGTAATACTCGCAGGCATCTAGAATGTTCTTTTATGAAGCGAGTACGTGATGTGACTTGGTCAAGCTTAGCTTCTTTATGTGTGATAAGTTCTTCAAGTTAATTTAATTATTTAACCCTTTTCAAATTCTGATGTGAAATTATATATTTGGCTGTCACACATTGATTATTGTTTACAGCAGTGTTTTTCTTATAAAAAAATGTAGGCTTATCGCAGCACATCCCCCTGATATAAGGTAATATCATTTTAACACTTATGTCCTAAATAGATATATGTATGTATACTTGTAACGTGTAGACCCCAATCTCCTCCTTGCTAGGGGATGCGAAGGCCTCGACGTAGATAATATGTTGTTTGTTGATGATGATGCAATTTGCCTGTAATGTACCGGGTATGATTGACCGTTTGACCTCCGACACACTCTATCAATGTTTCTGAAAGCTTCAAACATTGTTGTACATTAAGTAGGTCAGGGATCATATTTCGTGTTGAAATAATAATGTTAAATTGTTCATGAAATTATTTCATCTGGTAATTCAATCAACGTTGCTGTTATTAATGCTGTTGTAGCAAGCTGTTTTGACGAAAATGAATAACGTAAACTGAATAACAGTACGAAAGCTATAAACTAGTAAATTGCTTTGCAACTTAAGCTAGAGTAGCTCAGTTTTATTATCGAAATAAAAACAACATTAGGATCACCCACAACGATGTTGTCAAATCAGCTAAATATTCTGGAGTTTCTGGACTTATAAGACAAATTGAAAGAATATCTTTTTATAAATTACTTTATTCTGTATTGATAATACATTTATTATAATTTCAACATGGGCCATAACTACACAAGAAAGTACAATTTCTTTGCGCATTACTGATATTTGAATTTCATCTTTCCTAGGATCCAACCCGCGTGGTGTGTCCAGTTATCGACGTGATCAGCATGGATACTTTCCAATATATCGGCGCGTCGGCGGACCTGCGAGGCGGATTCGATTGGAACCTAGTATTCAAGGTAAACCTCTCAGTTAACTGTCGAATTACTTACAGTTTGTGACATTAAATAGGCTATAAATTACATTTAAAGTGAATTGAAAACCTTGTGGATCTCTGCGCAGATGATATTTATAAATTTTTCATCGGATATAAAAAAATATATTTCATCAGTAGAAAGGAATTTGAATCTTGATGAGGTTGAGATTAAACGCAATCCAATCGAGTGACATAAATATAAATTACATAAATTAGCGTTCCGTATTTTTCTTATCTTAGTGAAAAGAGCAGTAAGCAAGCATAGACTTAGAACATTATCTTTAATCAATTCAGAATGTCACTTGGACTTTACATCCCGTTCTTTTCTATTTCCGTAGTACGGAATGTTCTAACAGAAATCAATGTAATCATTCGCTCAAGGCAATTTAGATTGTAATTACAGGGATTACAGTTACTAAAATAATTCCATTGTTAATTCCAGTGGGAATACCTCTCTCATGCTGAAAGAAGCGCTCGTCTCAGTGACCCCACACAGGTGATCAGAACCCCAATGATAGCCGGCGGTCTCTTCAGCATGGACCGGCTGTACTTCTACAAACTGGGCAAATATGACATGAAGATGGACGTATGGGGTGGAGAGAATCTTGAGATCTCTTTTAGGTAGGTTCTCTTGTCAAAACTTTTAGTTAGTTGTTAGCCATCATTCTAATCATATATAGCAAATATAGTGCGCTATTACCTCATTAATTCCATATTGAATTCCTAATTTTAAATAAAATTCACCCACGCAAGTTATAAAAACTAGATATTGCTTAAATTTTTTGAAAATCGAGTTTTATCAGGTCAAATTGTATGCAATCTAAAAATTATTGTTACATCACATCCGCTTACGTTTTGAAAATTTTTGTTAGCAATTATGTAAATTATTTCTAACTACAAAGTACATACCTGTAAAAGCATTTTGATATCATTTCATCTCTGATCATTATTATCAATAATAACAACAGAATCGACAATGGTGCCGATTCTGTTGTTTACGAACTTAACTAATATTAGACAAGTCACGTTAGCTTTACCTTACCTAACTTCGACAAAATTATAAAATTCCAGAGTATGGCAATGTGGTGGTTCCTTAGAAATTGTACCATGCTCCCGAGTAGGCCACGTGTTCCGAAAGCGACATCCATACACCTTCCCAGGAGGATCCGGGGCAGTCTTTGCAAGGAACACCAGGAGAGCAGCTGAAGTATGGATGGACGATTATAAGGATCTCTACTACAGGTCTCAGCCGTTGGCTAAACAGGTCAATTTTGGAGAGTAAGTAGATTTTTAATTCTAATTATGCTATATAAGTTGTACATAAAAAAACTCTACTTAATAATGGACAGCAAGAAGGACCAAAGTAATAGTAAGATATCTTCTAGAAGTAAGAAATAAATAAAATATTCAATCACTCAGTTTGCTTGAAAATCAATTGCTTGAAAAATTAGCCGGCTATAAACATATTGGGGCAAGGGTCTGCAACGCACTTGTGGTGCCCGAGTCGCAGAAGTAAATGGTTCGTGCCCCTGGTGTAACCACTTACCATCAGGCGGGCCGTATACTTGTTTGTTGTATAAAAAAAAAATACTTTACAATAATAAATCTCAATTTTCCTCCCCAGCATATCAGAACGCGTGACTCTTCGAGAGAAGCTCCACTGCAAGCCGTTCCGCTGGTACTTGGAACATGTTTACCCGGAGCTGCAGGTGCCGGCCATAGTGGGCGCCACACACGCCATCAGGCAGGGGGTCCGCTGTCTGGACACTATGGGACACCTTGTCGATGGAACACTGGGTGAGTATTAGAGAGTTAGAGTTATTAGAGAAGCTACACTAACATTCACCTAGTGCTTCCAGAAACATCTGGAATCTACATCACTTACTAGTCAGTGCTTTGAATTTTATATATACAGATTCAAGGATAATTTTGTCACCATGGCTTTAAGTCAACCAGCAATCCTGCAATACCCAAGGAAATCACCAAGTGGAGATTCCTATAGAAATAGTCCCTCAACTGGACGCTTACCAACAGCTGGGTCGTATACTGCTTTGCAGACCTTGTGGTATAAAAATAAATAATAGTTATCAATTCTTATTTGTAAATGTGTTGACCGAAATTTTCAATTTTAAAATTGAAGTACGTAATACAAACATATCTTAGCCAATTTCCCTAAATGTAAGATTAAAATTCTCTGATATAGTAAAATAACGTATCACGTCTTTAAACATTCTGCTTTATACTTTCCAGGAATGTACCCGTGTCACAACACAGGTGGCAATCAAGAGTGGCGTTTCGACAACGGCCTAATACGTCATCATAGTCTTTGCGTATCTCTCTCACCAGAAGATAGGGTGACAGCTGTTCTAGCTGCTTGCGACCCTGCAGACGACGCCCAACTCTGGCGAAGACATGGACTGATCATCAGACATGCTAAACTAGACGCATGTTTAGATTCAGAAAGGCCTGCTTTATACTTAGAGCAATGTGATGAAGAAAAATCCAGTCAACAGTTCATGTTCTAACTCTTGTGCCTAAGATGATGATGGTAGTAAGAATACAAATATTTTAAGTGCACCTACTGGTGATGAAAATACAAAAAATATGAAAGTCAGTGAGCTATTGCATAAAGGTGTAGTAGTGAAGTAAGGCATTAGGTGAATTTTTATGACAAGTATTAGAAAGAATCTGCATTCTGCTCAAATCGAAGAGATACAGGTGGTCTACAACGTGTGTTTTTTTATTTTAGGTTTTTGATAAATCAATATTATCTACTCGAAGGCCTAATACACTAATTTGATCAAAGCGTACTGATTCAGTACCAATTTTTATTTCCTTAAATAACTTTAAATTTGATATTATTATACTTAAACGTTAAAGACGACGTAAAGGCATATTGAATGAGTCTGAATCATATGACTATGCTTTAGAAAGACGCAAAAATAATAAATGTGTATGGTGACGTTTTAGAAATAATTTACTTAACTATGAGGAACATAGTCACAAATAAGACTTAAATAATACTTCACGTATAAATAACACATAATTATAAGCTTCATTAAAATATCTAGAGTTGTCTAAAAATCAAAAAACGAACACATTTTCATTGAAATTAAATTTGTATTATCTATCTACTACTACTACGTTGCTTCATTTTTGATTTCGGGTTATGCTAAAATCATCTCTACTGCGGGTGGCTGGGTAATGTGGTTCGAAAAAAATACCTATTTCTACTAGAATTTAGTCGATTTTTATACAACTCTACTGTTCATTAGTATTATGGCACCAAAATCTTCCTTTTCACGTAGAGGTGCCAAATTATTTACTTGTAAATATTATTTTAAGATCAAACTTGCGACATTCCTTTTGTTATATTTTTGTTTTATAGATATTTTAGTTTCTTTTTGTATTCCATCCATTTGGTATTTAAATTTTTACTATCTTATTGCACTTAGTGCTAAATTATTGATCACATTTTGCATAAAATTACCTAAATCATGTTCTAAACGAGGTGGAATTGACTTATTTCATATATCATTAATATTGCACTAGTTACTTCATTCATAGGTGAATAATTATATACAGTGTTTCCGGTCATAAACTAGCTATATTTTAGGTACTTGTATTTGAACACATTTTATGGGCCTTTCTTAGGACCAAAACATTTTTCAATCTTGTTTGGTGAAAATGTATGAAAAAAAATTTTTTTTTCGAATATTCAGGGTTGGTCCTAAGAAAAGTCCCATACAACGTGTTCAAATATACCTAAAATATCGCTAGTTTATAAATGGACATACTGTTTGATAATGAGGTATACAGGGTTACAGGTTAAGTCAACCTAGATTCGTTAAGGGCGTGTAGTACCCATCTTTTCTAACATATTTCACTATAGAACACCCTACCCCAAACCTAAACGTATCCAAGAAAATCGACATTTAATTTTTTTAATAAAAATTGCCTTTTTGAACTTTCAATATTTAGTTAACCTACGTAGGATTTTGGTTATTAAATTCATAGAGCATCTTAATCCGCATGTAAAAAATCAATAATAATAATAAGATGCACTAACTTCAAAATATCGTAATTAATGGCAAAAAATCGGCAATTTTTATTAAAAAAATTCAATGTCTATTTTCTTGAAAACGTTTAGGTTTGGGGTAGGGTGTTCTATAGTGAAATATGTCAGAAAAGATGGGTACTACACGCCCTTAACGGATCTAGGTCGACTTAACCTGTAACCCTGTATATAACTTTAAATATTATGTAGTTACCATTATAGTAGTGTGTATATACAATAATGTAAGTGCCGGGGAATGTGGAATGTGGATATATTAGTTAAGGTATTTGTAAATATCTTAGTAACAGGTAGTATCTGACAGAAAGCGGCAAAGATACACCAAAATACTTATCATTTCAATATTTCAATATTTTTTGCAATGTATTTTTTTTCATCACAAATTTAAAGATGACAAAGTAAAATCAAACTTGAAATAAGTAATGAACGAAAAACGGAATGTTGGTTAATGATAATTTTAATTTACCTTAGAACTCAGGTTACTCGAATACGGTAAAGGTTGAATCTTCTATTAATCTCATTTGTAGATAGTATAGTAATTAAAATGCTCGCCTTTTAGTACAAGTAATAATAACAGTTATTTTAGTTTTTTTAAACATAGCTTTGATGTGAGCGTTTAGATTCTTGGTATTTTGTTTTTTACTTTTTGTTCCACAAAATATTGATTGTTTTTTTTAAAATTAGATACATATTAAGGTTTTAGACAGAAAAAAAACACCACTAAGAAATCTCACGTCTTCAGAAAAATGTAGGTAGATTTAGTTTTTCAATACTCGTCGATTTTAAGTTAGATATTTTTATTTACAATTGTTGTATTAAATCCTCAAAGTATTAATTTATTGTAAATACAATTTTTAAACTTTTTATATTTTTCACTTCTTCTTTCATTCATAATTTTATGTCATATGTAGTACATAAATCTTACAAAACTATTACTCTCCAACAAAGATTATATTTAAAAATTCCCTTCACTGTCATAAAAGTTCAAATAATCTGGCTCCTCTTTAAGATTCTTTTATAAAACGTGCTTTTTAAAGCTTTATAAATACTATTAAATATAATAATTATATTATGATAATAACGAAAATAACTAATCCTAAGTCTTATCATTAGTTACATTTTGATATAAAAAACTATAAAAAATAATAAATTTCTAAAAGATAGGGTCAATCAAAAATCGAATCACTTTTTAAGAGCTTAATATGTTTATCTAGTTACGATAAAATCATCAAAATACACAAATATTTCAAAAAGTTCCATTTTTTTTCTATTTGGATAAAGATTTAAACTACGTAGTTTGTATTTATTAAAATACAAACATATTTATATAATCATATAAAGTCATAAAATAATCTTAAATGAGTCTAGATTTCTTTAATAGTTGAGATTTGCTGTAATATAATCATAAAACTTTTGTTTTGTTAAATTTTTATATCTCTATAGTAGGTACTATATATTTTATATCATCTTTCTTTTTTATATGTTGCATATTTTTTTATTTTCAAAACATTTTTTGCGTATTGTAATAAATCTCTTTTTCCATGAAAGCATCAATAATTTATAACCAAACATTCCTTATTGTATTTGTTATAAATTATGTAAATAAGTAAAATATGTTAGCATAATTTGTACTTATGACCACAATACTTACAATTATTGAAATTATATAGATATTAAACATTATATGATATATATAGTACACCGAAAAAAAATGTAAAACAATATTATTATCACTTTTTCAAAATACATTATGTAGCACAAGCACATTTAACAAAAAGTAGGTACCTAGTGGAAAAAAAAAATTCAATTCTTTTGATTGATTAACATAATATTATGTGGCATAAATAATATTGACTGCCCTAGTCAAATTTTCATTAAATTATCTTTGTATTTTATGTTCATAGGAAAATGCGTGATTTTATTTAGTGAGAAACATTTGGTAAAAAATAAAAGAAAGTTTGATGAAAAAAACTCATTTATTTATTTACAATAGACATTTAATGTCAATTCCCATAACCTAAATAAAATTCATAGTTTAATTCGAGTGTTGATTTCCTTTATGAATATTATCATGTTTTTTTGTATGGTGTAAATATTTATGCTTACAATTTAATTGTGATGCTTAATGATTGGTGTCTATAACAATGCATAAAATACATGCCTATTATAATTCTGAATATTTTACCGATTACATTACCAAAAAATAATACAAAAATGTAAATATTTACAAAATACAATATTATATATAAATTACATAAAACAGAAAAAATAAAAATTAAGGCTATTAGCTAATCATTGCATCAATATATTATGAGATTTTTATACACAATTCTAATCAACTGTTTCCCAAATAAATACAAACCTACCCACTGAATGGGTACTGTGTACCAAGCAAGTGTCTAATTAGACCTTAATCTTTTCAAGGTTTTAAGCGATCTAATTCACACCTTTCAAATAAAGCAATCTACGTCAGTCTTAAAATGTAAACCTCGACCAGCGAAATTCCGATCTCCAATAAGAATTTTCTATTAACTAAAGTAATAAGCTAAATTAAAATAAAATGTATAATATGAATTTTTAAAGTAGACTTTTAAAAAAATGTTAAAACTATATCACACTGGTATAAAGTTGGAATAACTAACACATACATTTAATCGATCACAAAAATAAACCATAATATTAGAATGAAAAACAAAATATAAAATTTTGGCAATTATGGCAACCAACTACTACGTCAAATTTGTGTGAACTAAATCAAATAACGGTTTCAATAAAGAGAAATATGTTATTCCCCTTACAATAAGACGAAAATAAAGTAGAAAAATCAACCATTGTTATTCGCTTAATGCACAGAGCTCATTTTGCTCTTGATAAAGTTACCAATAACTTTGATTGCCCTAAAAGCGTAGTTAGGAGACAACCGTTGTCGGAGGAGATAGTATCCAGTCAAGTTCATCGTCACAAGCATCAATACTAGAACTCCGAAGTCTAACCAAAATGACACACCGGACATACCCATTAGCTTCACGAAGTAACTGGAAGAGAAAAATTCTGTTATAAAAAAGATTTTTGTCCAAATTGCGGTACTTTTTTAACTCCATCATCAGGATTAAACAAAAGACAAGTCGACAAATCTAGCTTGATCTTCTTCCACCGAAATTTGTTACAAAATATTTGTCTTTTGTTTAATCTTATAATGGACCGCAAGTTCACACCTGAGTCAATTAGTTACTCCATCATCAGTTTTAAATTGAGCTGATAAATTTCATATTTAGCCTCGCAGTTTCCCGCGTATTTAAAAAAATAGATCTATCCGGGATGAAAAATATTCCAACATAAACTCATAGTCACTCTATAATCTATTTCTAATAAAAAAAAACATAAAAATAGATAAAAGAATTTTTGTCAATTTAGATTGATTGCTTAGTTCATACTTACGCAACATTCTTGTATTCGCAATAATCCACATGGTCGGGACAAATGAGATCTTCTCTTGGAGGGCCATAAATAGCGGCTATTAGACCCTCAATCCCGTAACGGAGAAAGGAACATGCCCGAGCGATCCTCCAAATTATTGGTGGGACTTCATCTCCGCTGCCAAGACCATAAACAGCTAGCAGCATCAAAGGTACACTTGTTGCTGGGCCTACGAATACTGAATTCTGGAAACGGAATACATTAATTAAGTTTAATGATAGATATATTGACGACAATTTCACTGTGATCAGTGATGATGTAGCCGTATGTGAGCACATTACCTAGAGGAGAACTGACATTCAAGACCAGCTTTTTGTTTTATGTCAGAAGTTCGACAAACAGGCGGTCCATCTAAGTGGTTACCGTCGCCTATCGCTATCTGCTATACCAGAGTTATTGCCAATGTGTTGCCGACCTGTTACAATACCAAGAAGGCAACTGGTTCTCATGCGCAATTGCCGAAACACATCGGTAGGTGCTTGGCAACAAATTTTCAACTAGAGGGTGGTAGCCAGCCAGACGGGTACTACAAAGTACCCTACCACCGTGCTATGGTTTCCTCACTTTATAGCTGTCGGAACAAACTGGTAGGTGGTAGGTATGTAACGACTTTTGCCACCACATTGCCTTATCCTCACAATATTATTCTTCAACAAAAGTTTGAGCTTCATCATGACATCCGGATATTACCTTAAAGTTAATATTTTGAATTTAAGATGCTACATCAGTAGATCTAAAGTTGATATTAAAAAAAGCAATTTAATATTAATAGTTACATACCTACCTATTTATTGATCATAAAATAAAGGAAGGTATGGTTTAAATAATCTTAACAATATTTATACTTACAACAACATTTAACATAGAAGATATCATAGTTCCCATGGACTCTGATATAAGTGCCACCATTATACAAATAACTGTGAACTGCAGTATCCTGGGTACCTCCATTGGTTGTGATGTTATTGGATACGTAATGACCAGGTATATAAGACTGAAGAATATGGTTGCTGGCGTCCGAGAAACCACAAGCGCAGCGTAATATGGTTTCAATCCATACCAGCGATTGAAGTATTCTCTTTTCACCAGTTGGACTTCTTTTGGAACTGGGAAATAAGAGTAAAAAAGAATTGTATTCAAGTTATATTATCGCTAAATTTCATATTAGATTTGCACAAGAGACTTTACAAATAAGACTATTCAAAGCATTAAGACCAGAAAAAAAATGACGATGGGAACTATTTTTTTTTGGGGAACTAAATTTGTACATGATGTAAATTATACTATAGAGAGAGCATACTTACAAGCAAGTAATACTGGCATCATTGGTATATAAAGCATAGCAATAATGCAAGCGTAACAAAAACCAAAGTTGAAGATAGTCTTAGAGGCGTCATTTCCCATTTTCCTAAACAGCATAGCCACTATAAATCCTAAAAATAAATGAAGACCAATCCGCATACATAGGTAATCCTGAAAAAGAAACCATATTTTAGTCCAAATTCCTACAAAAGACATTTTTTTTTAATATGTATAGGCTTGTGTTTGACCATATTCTCACCGTGGTCAGTGATGAAGGCCAATAATGGTAAGCACACAAAGCCTAGAAAGGAACTGGCTCTCAAGGGCAGCTGTCGGAACACACCGAAAGGTGCTTGGTGACAGATTTTCAACTTGAAGGTGGTAGCCAGCCAGGCGGGTACTACAAGGTACCCTACCACCGTGCTATGGTTGCCTCACGATATTTTCCTTCACCGAAAGCTCAAGCACATTGTAGGATTCGAACCCGCGACCTTCGTCTCGGTATTCGACGTCACTACCACTGAGCTATCATCGCCTTACTATTTTAAAGGTTTCCTTAAATATTTTGTCTAATACCTAAGGCAAACAAGTTTAGTAGGTCAAGGCAACGAGGATATAATTAATCACTACAAGATATGTTGATCTAAAACTTGCAACAAATTGACGGCTTACTAAGACCAAAACACATTGCTCCAAGGCTAGAACCTCAGCATTCTTTTTTTTTTAAAAAAGCTTATGTAACAAGACTATCAGCCTAATCAGGATTTTAGTCACGTTTAATCCCGAGCCTGTAATAACATTGCCAAAGTCAGTCAAAGAGTAATATTTCATCTAAGTCATCATAGTCCGGCTTTAGTATACCAACTATTTCATTGCGCTTGGATTGATGTTTATTGCATCCAAATACATAAAAAGAAAAAGTGACTGACTGCCTGATCTATCAACGCACAACTCAAACCGTTGGACGGATGAACTTCACATTGCAAGTTTCCACCAAAAAGTCCTTTATAGATCAGGGGCTCTACCGCGTATTGGTGGTGCTCGTAATAAACATCATTTTTGAAAATCATCCAATGAAGGCGAACTTTCGCTGAAGATATTAACCCATCAGCCAGCCAGTAGCCAGTGACGATGGGTTAATTTCTTTCTTGCTCCATCAAGCGTTACACGCACGGCGGAAACAAGAATAAAAGACTAACGAATAGTAATAGTGGTTTCATTGACCCACCACCACAATCTACCTATTTCTGTGGCTGATTAAGCCAGCTGTCACACGCGTCATTGGATTAAATCATTAATAGCTCATTATGATTACCACCAAAAAATACGCAATAGCCCGACAGTTACTTTTGCCATACTAGGAACTCTTCCTCACGTAAAGATTTTTACTACGAATTTGTACCTTATTCCTGACAGTTTGTAGCAACATCCTCTTCAACAGTACAGTAAATTGCTGACAAGCGGTACTTCCATGTTTGAAATTATGTTTCTCGACGCCACCAGCGTTCAACTGCTCGATGTCCATCTCCTGGAAATTTCCCGAACAGCTTTCCTCGGCGGCAGCGTAGTCCCTCCAGGCTTGAGATCTTCCATTTTCTACAGCTGTCACCATGCGGTCTGCATGCGGACCGTACTCGCCGCTCGATACTTCTATTACTGAAAAGATAATCACACGTTTGTTGTTATTAGTTTTAATTGACCTAACATTTCAATTAATTATAATTTAATCGTAAAAAAAATGTTCAATGTAGATTTTGCAGCTTTTTTTTGATTCACTAACAAAACGATAGCATTTTTTTATAATAAGCATATACTTACTAAAATCAGCTGGGTTATAAGTCTTAGGACATGGCAACTGAAGCTCGTTAAGGAAAGGCACCACGCCAGCAGAGGTCCCCTGGTAGGCGCATCTACCATCAGCCACCACGTACACGTGGTCGAATTCGGCGAAGAGTCGAGCTGACGGCGTGTGAAGAGAACAGATAACCGTGCGGCCACCACGGGCCACTCGCTTGAGGAGGGAGACACAGGTTGATGACGCTACGTCATCTAGACCACTGGAAGCATATGAAAAGGGATTTAATGGTTAAATGGGGGATAAAATCTGTCTATACAAATAAATAAAATTTAAATGTCTTTTTGCTAAATGCATATGAAAGTAGGTATATACCTATATCAAAAAAACAATTTTAAAAATTGTTGTCTGTCAGTTTGTTCCGACTATTCTCTAGAATGGCTTTACCGATCTTGACGAAACTTTCATTGGCAGATAGCTTATGTTATAGGGAGTAACTTAGGTTACTTTTATTTTAGAAAATGAAATAGGGTTACTTGTAAAAAAAATATCTCGGGAACGCGATTGGAACTAAAGGCGACAGCTAGTTGGAAACGTATATTAGTTAAACTTCATGATATTATATTTCCTAGACTTCGGTTAGTAGTCAAGGGAAGGTCGTAACCGTAGTCTATCTCGGGGAAATCCAAATATTCGTAGAAAAGTACGTACGCTGGTATTAGGCCTTCGCTATGACGTCTAACCATGAGTATAATATCCGCACGAAATAATTTTGTAGTTATAGCCTTTACCTTGACTGCCTAAAATAGCATATCGACGATTAAAAGGCTATTTGATTCAAGCGCCATTTTGCAAACTATACAGTAGAGCGTTTTTAAGAAATTATACGTCGATAATAGGACTCGCAGAAACGCTTAAGTGCGAATTTCATCATGCCAGTGTTGATGTTATTTCTGATAATGATTTTCGACAAATGATTATACATAGAGTTATTGCAATAAAAATTCTATTTAGGTACAAATTGGAAGTCTATTAATTTGTATTGAAAATATACAATATTTTAAGAGATTATTTCATTTATCCTTAAGGTGTTTACTTCCATCTTCTTTAAAAGTTAGACGATAGACTTACGTAGTAGGTTCATCAAGGAAAATGACAGGTGGATTATTAAGCAGCTCCAAAGCAACTGATAGTCGCTTCCTCTCACCACCTGACAGCTTTTCCGACGTCGTATTCCTGGCTTTACTCAGCCTTAAGAGCTGGACTATTTCTTCTACCTGGAACCAAAAAATATCTTGCAATGCGGTGGGCATTACAGAAAAATATTTGTAGACATTATCGGCAGATATCGGGAAAATCCTTTAAGATAAAAAAACGATTAAAAATCTCCCCTAAATTCATTTTACATCTAGTAATAATCACTGTGTTAATTTACTTTTTCTATATTTGAGAAAATAGGTAGGTATATTGTTACAAATTAGAATAGCTATTTGAATTGTTTAAATGAAGGTCAGTAAACTTTAACTTAAAACGTCATTAAATACTTTGTTATTTATATCGATAAAAAAACCTGGTAAAATAAATTAATAATAAAAAAAACCCGGAAATTAATATTCTTAGAATTGTCAACTGTCGTATTAAACACAATAAGGATTGTTCTGTAATTTAATTTAATAAAACTAAATAAATAACTAAGATTTCAATTATGGTGAGATAAATGAAATTGAATGAAACAAAATAATTGAAATTGATGCTGATTTGATCACATCACGTCCATTTTTACAAACATGATTGAAAAATACATAACTAAAAATAGTTGTGATTATTCATTTTGATGGTGAACTTCACCTTGAAATCAAATAATTGGACTAATTTAATAAAATTGATGTTATTATTAAATAAGTTATGTTTTTTGTTAAAGGATTGGTATGTTATAAAAAAATCGTTAAGCGACTTACATAATGTAAACCAATATTTTTTTTTATATTCCGTGCTTACTACATCAAAATGATTGGCAGGTACTTACTTCTAGTTACTCAAAATAAAAACTGGTTTGAATACGTCAATATATAATAGCTATAACCTTAAACTACAGATGTAAAAATATACACAGATATCAAAAACTGTAATTGGTTTTTTTTTTTGCGATGTATACTAATAATTTAAGCTTATAAAATATTGGCGTAATAATTAAATTCTATTCTAATCTGACTTTAATAATGAGGTGTCTACTCTAATCTGACTTTAATAATTACCTAACATTTTTTTGAAGTCGTTTTCGAGGTTTTTTAGGTTTTTCGATTATTACCTATCAAGATTTGTGACTGTTCAAAGAGTACTATTGACTATTGTCAATAATGAAAAAAAACATAATAAATATCCGTTATCGCTCTTTATCGTTGAAGAATTCCGTCATTCATTAAAAAGCCTCGAAACTCACTAGAAAATTGGTCATAACTTCCAAGCGGCTAAGCGGATTGTCTTAAAATCGAATACTCTCGATTAAGACACTTTTCAAACTAAATCAAAATCGATCTATCCGTTCAGAAGCTATGAGGCCATAGACAAATAAACACTACAAACTTATAACACCCCTTTTTTTCGACCCAACACTTTTTAACATTATTATCCTATGGGAAGATACAACTTTTAGTTACCTAAAGTGTTTTTGTTTAAATCAATGACCGAAGTTCATAAATAAAACGAAGAAAGAAAAACAGTAGGTAGGTATTGTACCTACTACGAAAACGTTATGTCGTATTTTTTTTCCTGAAATGTTTAAACATACAATTTAAGGGTATACGCGTTGACTGGTGATTAGGCCCAATAATTAAATGTTCAATCATTTATAATACACAAGATCACGATTTCAGGATAACGAGGGAAAAATATATATCTTCGTTTGGAATAACCCAGTGATACATATAACTTTATACCTAATAAAAAAAAGCTGTGGCATTCATGATAACCAAATATTTTCAGTACTTTTATTTTGTTAAATTTTCTCGAGAATTGTACAAAACTTGTACAGGTTCTACATTCTCACAGCAGTCAAGAGACAGGTAGATTTTCAATGTGAAACAAGGCGATAATAACTTTCTTTTCTCTTATAACCTCATTAAATATGATGAGAATTTACATTTTGAAAATAATGGTGGTGACATTTATTTTAAACTAGCTAATGGCCGGCATGGACTGCAATGACTCTTTCATTTTTAGTATGTCGGAAACTTTCACCCAAGAGCCAACAATAACTGTACAAAACTGTGATGAAAGAAACGCAAACGCAAAGAAGACGAACTAACGCACACGCGAACATTATGAGATACTAGATACCTTGCTGAATATAAAAGAAAATCGTGTCCCTTGTAAAACAAAACAATAACGAATGAATTTAATAACTATTGCGTCATATTTGAAACCTTGACCGCACAAACCGTCAAAATATTGCAATTAATTCCGACCCCAGGCTAAATGCATATCAACAAGCAGGTTGTGTGTCGATAACTATTATTACTAACTGTATAATTTAAAAACATTGTACTGGTACAGCTTCTACTAAACTGCCTTTTTAGCTGCACGATCGCGAAGATTATATATTATGATCTTACGAATATGTAAATGTAAATTTTACATAAGCTGAAGTTTTTACGATGTAAAGGCCTATGTTTGATCACAATCTCACCGTGGTCAGTGATGTGGCTGAAGGTAAGCCTATAGAAGGGAACTGCCTCTCAATTGCAACACCGGTGCTTGAGATTTTCAACATTAAACAAAAGTTCAAGTTTATTGTAGGATTCTATCTTTTCCACTGTATTTCAATGTCGTTATATTTACGCAGGCCCTCGACAAAGTGGACCGATGATCTTATGAGGGTCACCGCTGGATGTGGGTTGCGCAATACCGGCCATCGTGGAGATCCTTGAGGGAGGCTTTTGTCCAGCAGTGGACGTCTTTCGGCTGACATAATGATAATGATATTTACAGTGGTAGGATGGGTATATTCTTAACCAGCAAAAAATATTCTCAAATCGAGACCTATTCTTGTAAACGTAGTAAGCACACTTCTAATTGCAGATGTTGAAGGTAAATTTAGAATATACGAGTGTCTATAAATTATTCACAAGTTACTTACACATGTTGTCGTTATACGGTTATACACAATGCATTAAACATTATAATGACCTGAGCTTCTGTTGGTGATATAGAATAATTTACATTAAAAGTAAGTATACTAATGCCGATCTATTGTATTCCTTACAAACAATATTTACTAATGGCTAAGTTGTAGAGCTCGCGAGTTTTTCATTATTTTCCACCCCCTCACACCTCCGACCCCTTGAAGTTTATTGGTTGGGTCTTAAATTTTTTGTAATTCTTCCGAAATGGCTGTAATATGTATTTTCTGCGGTTTCAAACCCCATATCTCAATAATTTTTTTTAGAAAATTAAAAAAAGTCCAATAAGTTCCATATAATTATCGATTTAACGAGGATCGGTTGAGAAATACGACCTGTAGAGGAGAACAGCCAGAAATACGCTGGGCAGACGAAAGCTTTTTTGGCTAAGCAAAACCGGAGACGCGAGCGGACGGAATTAGGAGGAGTGTGACAGGTAGAGAATCTTTCAGCAAAGATAATAACAATCGACAAGCCAGTAGGCGCAGTTGGTTAAGACACCACCTATCACGCCGCTGGTTATGGGTTCGATTCCCATCCAGGACAAACATTTGTGAGCATGAACATGTCTGTTTGTCCTGTTTATGGGTTTAATTGTATATAAGTATGTATTTACGAAAAAAAAGGAGTAAGTATATGTAGTAGGTATATCAGTTATCTGGTTTCCATAGTACATGCTCTGCTTAGTTTGCAGATAACCGTGTGTGAAGAATGTCCCAGGATATTTATATTTATTATATTTAAAAACTAGTAATAGAAGATAACTTACAACAACAGTTTTCTTCCCCTTAGATACATCAGTTCCCAGCTTCAGATCTGCTGCAATACTCATGGCCTCCTGCACAGTAATGAATGGCTGGAGTAGGTCCTCCTGCATGATGTACCGGGAGAGTTTCCTGAACTGCCGCAGATTCCGAGGCTCGCCATTGATGGAGATCAAACCGCTTGCGCCGGCTACCCTGTAATTTATATTTTTAAATTGCGGGTATCGAATAAAATAAATTCATAAACTTAAGCCTTGAGGATTTTTTTAATACGCAGTTTGTATTTTGTATATTTGTTGTAGCGAAAGAACGTCCTGAATTTGAAGGACTAAAAGACTACATGTGACAGAATCTCTAGAGACAGATCGTGCCAGATTTTTGTAAATAAGGATAAGATCCCGAACATGCCGGCGAATATAACAAATCCGGATAATAGCTGGATAACCATAGCATAAATCGTTAAAGCTAAGTTGAAAACAAACAGAATCATTTAAATATGAAAGCACATTCAAATATAAACATTTGAAAACAGTACCAGTCGCTCTCTACTTCCTTCTTATGCGGCCCATTAAAGAAGCCTAATTTAGTAATGAAAGGAGCTGATGAATAGGAGTCATTCTAATCTGGTGTATTTTCACAGTCATCACCATTTATCAAATTGTATCATTACGCAAATCCGTTTTATTATCTAGAGTTATTTCACGGTGCTAATTTGTAGACGGAAACATCTCGTGCATATGATAATATGTGAATAACGTTTAGCTTAGATGCATCGAATATGAGTTGGTTTTCCTTATTCTTCTTATTATAAATGCAAAAGTGTAAATAGGTTTGTTACTAATCTGAAGGGGGAAATATGTTTGGTTCAATAAAAGAATCATAAATCTTTACAATTTTTCGTTAAAACGTTTGTCCTGAGTCTGGGTGCAATTATCTATATAAGTATGTATTAACAAAAAAAAGTAGTATATGTAGTATATTACTTATCTGGTGTCCATAGTATAAACTCTGCTTAGTTTGGGATCAGTTAACCATATGTGAAGAATGACCCAGGATATTCATTATTATTATTTATTATTTACAATACCTAATCATCTCAGATGAATTGAGTAATCTCAAAACCGAATCCCTATTTTGTTTGTAATGTTTAAAAACATACTGAAAAATATTAAATAATACATCGATACGACTATCTACGAGTAGTAGGTAGTTTGGTAGGTAGTCTTAAGATATGTGCGGATAATGTGCTAAAAGGAAATCTTTTTACGTCATCAATATTGACAAATAAGTACCACTTCTATTCCGTAAGTGGTCATCAATTTGATAATTGTTACTAATTTATAGTATTGTCAAACTAGAAGAGATTTTTCCGCCATTTACATTATTTATCGTCTTTAAATTTTTTTCAGTGCTACGACAATCAGAGGACCAATGGAATTGGACAAAACTTATGTCTCGTCAATTTGGTGCAATACTATTGGTTAATAATTTGACAACGATGATCGAAGTATCGTGTATCGTTTTTCGGAGTAGACCCTCTGGTTCTTGGCCCAATCCTCATCCTGGACCTATAACTTTTAACTAGGTACTTAAAAGGACGAACATTAGTACGGTGATACTGTACCCGGCTTAGCTGGCTACCACCCTCATCTGTCGTCAAGCACCTACCGGTGTCTTCTCTTTACGCTCAAGCTGCACTTGAGAGCCAGTTCCCTTGTGCGTTTACTACCTTCGGCTTCATCATCACTGACTATTGTCAATTTTTTTTTTATATTACTAAGGTAGCAAGCAAGTATACGGCCCACCTGATGGTAAGTTGTTATCGTCGCCTATCGCCATTTGCAATACCAGAGTTATTGCCAATGTGTTGCTGACCTGTTACAATACCGAGAAGGCAAACTGGCTCTCAAGTGCAATTGCCGGAACACACCGGTAGGTCAAGGTCAAACATACATAGTTAAAAAAAGAAACAATATAAACCTAATGAATAAGATGTCAAGGCTAAATCCTAAGACCATAATATGAATTGCAAATAAATCAACCGCGTATTGATACGTGAAGATACATAAACGTGAACCATACAAAGTGGTACATACTAGTTCTATGTTAATTATCTTGATTTCTGATTAGACGTAGACCATAAAGTATAATTCGCGTCATTTATCCTTTGAAACCATTTTTTATTAGTATGTAATTTATTTAAATGGCTGACTCGATTGTTTGTATAGTTTTGTTTTTGATATTTCTTTATTAGGGTTCCGAAATTCAAAAGAAAAACGGAACCTTTATAGGATCACTCGTGTGTCTGTCAGTCTGTCTGTCTATCCGAAAATACAGGACTGGATTGAGTTGAAATTTGGTACACATATGTAAGTCGGTGACTCAAACACGTGTAACGTAAATAAATGAATTGCGAACATGGGGACCACTTTTGGGGAGTCAATTAGAAAATTTATAAAAAAGTTTTACATACTATATTGTGTGATATATCAAATTAAAGTGTTTTTTGCAAATATTTTATATAATTTAAGATTTTAAGTTTATAGAGTTTGAAGTTATTTAAGAAAATAGGCGAAAATTTACCAATTGGGAAGTAGCCAAGGCGGACCCTATACCATCCTGTAATTTCCTAACAATATTTTTATTCACATAGAAAGCACAGATTCATAGTAGGATTTGAACATCATCATGGTATTCGACGTCACTCACAACTACCGAATTGCTCGAGTCTTCTCAGTTCGTGTATTACGAACTAGTGGTAGAGTCATTTGTAAGTGCTTTATCAAAGCCTAAACTGAATAAATGGTTTTGAGTAGAGTAGAGTAATCCTCTTCTAAAATCCAATATGGTAAATAAACAATGAATTAGATTATCAGATATTTATGAAAAATATAAATAATATATAAAAAATATAATAAGACGTATTTAATGACGTTAATTACCTACGTTTTATATCGTTTTTGTTCTATTTATAATTATAGTTTTTTTATACCGATCAAAGTTGTAACATACGTGTAGCACAAGTTTGTATCTATACTAATGATAAAGCTGAAGAGTTTGATCGTTTTTATTTAAACGCGCTAATCTCTGGTGTTTAAGGTCCGATTCGAAAAAATCAGGACAGGTTAAAAAAATAAAATAAAAAGGCTACTTTTTAAACGACTTCAAAAAGGAGGAGGTTCTCAATTCGTCGCAATCTTTTTTTTGTTTTTTTTTTATTCCAGGAACGCTAGTAAAACGCCGGGAAACAGCTAGTTAAAAATAAATGAAGAAAACCTTTGGCATAAGATAGGTTGAGTTGAGGTTCAAGAATCTTGGTAGGAAAACTATTATTAATTCTGTAATTGTGAAAAAGATCACGAACGAGATATGCAGAGCATTTACCTTGGAGTCTGTAAATGTTTATCTATTAGTAGTACTTATCTGATCTAAGCTACGGCTAAAAAACTGCTTTCGACGAAACCTTCGGCTGGAAGGAGTTGAAGTTTTGGCCAAAGCTAAAAGTTTCTAGCATGCGCCGAAATTCCTATAATGACAAAAAAATCGAATTAGTCCGTCAGTTAGATTAGCAAAAAATATTGGATACGTATTTTTATTTTATCAAATCAATAAGGAATTACAAAGATAAGTCCCATCAAAGTTCAGGAGTGGGGACGTGACGTCATCGGTCTACTGCTTTTTAGTACACTTTTTGCAGACCGGTGACGTCACGCAAAATTTTAACGCACTGCATCTTCGTTATCGTATCCAATATTTTTTGACAACCTAAGTGACAGACTAATTAAATTTTGTCATTATTCCTCATTGAACGAACTATTACGAATCAGCGAGAGCGTGACGCGCGGGTCACACCAATCTGGAACAGTTTTTCCTAGGGTTTTTAAGCCTTCGGCATCGGCTTCGGCCGAAGGTTGTGGCGATAGCCGATTCGTTTCGGTTCATGTACGATCGATGTTGGTGAAAATTTACAATTAGAACTCGGAAACGCACACAAATACACTTTATGTTCTAAATTTATAAATGAATTACCAATTTTTTATACAGCAAAGTTACAAACAAAAAAAAAAAACAAAAAGTGCTATTGTTTCATGGCCATACATTTTGTAACGTCTTGATTTTAATTGTTTTTTTCTACCTATTGTGTACCTAATTGCATTAGTTGAAGGATACAAATGTGCTCTTTGGTTGAAGGTAACTTACCCACCGTCTCCCCTCCCCGATGAGCTCTGGCAACCTTTCTCAAAGGAATAAAACCATAAGTTATTTGTTTGTTGTAGTCTATATACTATGTACTTCCCTTCCTAAGTTAATCGCGCAACATTACATTATTGTTTTTGTACTCTTTTAATTTTATTATTTTTTTTCTATTTTGTAATGTTGTGTGTTGTCATGAATAAATGTTTTTTTCTTTCTCTTTCTTTCTTTCTAAGTATGGCAAATTTTCCGAGCAGAAAATGGAATAGACGCAATACGAATTATTTACATGCTCTGTTATGTCAACATGTAACATTTATGTAACATAACTAATTGATATAATGATGATGATGATTATATATAATTCAAAATTTACACAATCATCGTTATGACAATTCTGTCATCTACACTTATGAAAGGAAAAAAAAAATGTTGTTTGTTTATGTAATTTTAAAAGCGTCCCTAAAGATTGTATTGATTGTTGTGTAATCTCTGGACTTACTGGTCATTATCCCCGAGTGATATAGGCTACATTTTATCCCAGGAACGTAAACGGTGGAGAACAACAGCTCTAATGAATAAACTCAAAAACTTCTGGACCGATTTTAATAATAATTATACCAATGCTATCCCCATTAGTATTTTATATTTATTTTTTATTTTTTTGGGACGGATTCAGTTCAAATATTATACTTTACAAGTAAAGAATAATAATACATAATTATGCTAAAAGTTTGACCGACAATATAATCCACTAATTAGTAAACTAATTGTAGATACTTATGCTTTACTAGATATATTATTTGTCTGAATACAGGAATAATTTAAATATTATATAGATATTATTCCTTGGGAAAGCGAATTAAGGGGCCGAAGTCATAAAAAGCTTTGAAGGGAGAAATGGTAGGCAGAGATCCTCAAGCGTTTGAATTTGATCACGAAGAGAGATATTTAAAAAAAAATACAACAAATCATACCTATATCCAGCTAGAATATTAAGGAGGGTACTCTTCCCAGCTCCAGAAGGCCCCAAGATGGCGGTCAGCTGGCCGGACTGGAACTCACCGTTAATACTGCGAAGAATGATCTTGGAACCTGGAATATTGAGAGAGGTTGGGTAAAACACAATCAGATTTTTTTTTGTAGTACAAATGTAGTCTGATTGTTAACGGTTACCTTAACAATGGATGCTTGCAACACTAGAGGTATGTCTCAAATCAACATCATAAAACTAACTGACCCGGCAAACGTTGTTTTGCTATTATTTCTAGCTTAGGGGGGTACAAAATAGTAGTTTATGATACTGTTGCATAATAGGGGTTATTAAATACGAGTGTGAGTTTAAGTACCGAGCCGTAGACGAGGTTCCTAATAGTATCATACGAGTTTTTAATACCTGATTATGTGCAGTATCATACAGTACTTTATCTAAACTCATCTAATAATGTAATTTAAAGGTAAAAAATCGATAATATTTTGTCATAGGTTTTCATGACTTACGGGTATCGATTATTCGTCATTTCCATTGCCGCCTCCACAATTTCAGATCCAAGTTTATTTCACCTTAGTACCGCTGCTATTTTTCTATAATTTTTGGCCAAAATAAAATATGTATGCAAAAAAATCAATAAAATAAACAAACATTAATCATCATGGCGCCCAAATCCGTGTGGGGAAAAACTCCTAAGTTGAGATCTCTACCGCATACGCGACCACAGACAAAGTAAATTTGCATCTAAAATTTATAATTGTTTAGTCCTGATGTCTGGCCACTTATAATGATTTTTTCTTTATTATTTCGTTTGACAAGTTAACTGACAGTAATTGAAGTTTTAAAACCCAAAAAACATTATAAGTGGCCAGATATGTCCAAATACTTGTACTTTAATGAAAAAAAGTTATTTTATGGCATTATCTTGGGAAGAAAACTGTACTATAATATAATTTTTTAATTTCATTATAGACGAGTGTGCATAAAGTGGGTCATTAAAGTACTGTTTTTGATTTCATAATTAGAACTTTATGATATGAGAGTAGATAAAATAGTTTACGACCTCTATTCTCAGACTTACCGAATGTACACAAACAATTTCATAAAAATCAGTCAAGCTGTTTCAGAGGAGTTTGGTGACATACACTGTGAGTACTGTGACACGAGAATTTTATTATATTAGATTTGCCATTTAACCGGGACGTGTTTGTCATTGTATTATCTAACTAGCTGTTTCTCAACGCGGCGCGGGTGAAGCGTTCCCGGGATAAATAGTAGTAATCTCACCACCACGGTGATGATATTGTGGCCGATGATGGTAAGCACACAAAACCTAGAAAGGAACTGGCTCTCAAGTGCAGCTGTCGGAACACCGCAAGGTACTTGGCGACAGATTTTCAACATGAGGACCCGCCAGCCAGGCGGGTACTACAAAGTACCCTATCTCCGTGCTATAGTTTCCTCACGATGTTTTCCTTCACCGAAAGCTCAAGCTCACTGTACGATTCGAACCCGTGACCTTCGTCTCAGCATCCGACGTCACTACCGTCTATCGTCACCTTAAAACCCACCATCTTATAATAATAACCCACTTTTGTACGCATAAGGGTTTAACTCATCCGAGTAAGGGTACAAATATGTAAAAGGGTGTAAACTTATCCGCGAAGGATGCAAAAGTAATTTGAAGATACCTTTTATCGTTTTATTCACGCTATTAAACAATGTAGGGTAATCTAAACAATGGCCTACTTTAAAATCTTATCATCATTTACTGAGAAAGTTTCTAACGATTCTAGTCATTAAGTTAATGACGTATCTACTGTATATAAGTATAGTTATGTAGCTATAGTATACAATGACTGGTAGGTATATAGTGTGTAGGTATCATTCATGAACTAATTAATTGTTCAAGGTATATTATACCTATATACCTATGTCCCTCAAACAGCTTTTTAAAATGTTTAAACTCTTACGTAAAATATTCAAGTATTTTTGTTTGACACACTTTTACCAGCAATTTAAAAATAAAAATAAATGGTTTTTTGTTTGCTTCGCTTTACTACGGATAGGCTTGAGGTGGCCAATATGGCTGTGGTTAGTTGAAGCCGATAGTGGTGAGCATAAAAAAACATAGCCTGTAATGTACTACTACAGCTACACAAATTGATGGATGGATAAAGGTGTTTTATACCATCTATGAACGAGCGACACGCTCCGGCTTCGCACGGCTTTTCTGTACTATAATATGCATTATACATATCCTGTTGGGCGTCGCCACCATTTAATTCAGTTTTAATAGATTTCCCTTTATAGTGGACAACCGTGTGACGGCATTTAAACGCTTTTGTTTCTGGGAACTTATTTTGAAAATTTCATGTGGAAAAACAAAGTTAACTAGCTAGCTATCTATCAGTGACCTCCGCTGTCAGATGGCCGACGCCCAATAGGATAGAAACCTTCCATTTGAATCACTGTATCTATCTCTCTCCTTATAATTTGATTAGTTTTCACCCCGGTTTGACCCACGTTTCCGAGGGATAAAATGTCAATCCATAGGGCGTCAGCTACATCCAAACCAAATTTCATTCAGAAATTGGTCCAGCCTTTTTTAAGAAGTAACAAACATACTCACTCACAAAATTCCGCATTTATAATATTTGTAGAATAGCTTAATAATATTTATTTCTTTTCCCTCATTATCCTAGCAACTGTCCATTTGAAAAAATAATCGTGTTTTCTTATGAAAAAGTGTATCAATAATCTTGCAACTATGGCCTCCGCAGTAATCAATTCGTTTTGCAACATCCCACGGATGTGGCGGCACTCGCTACTGGTTTAGCAACGTCACTGACAAACGGCCTAAGAAACAGCTGCTGTTTTGTAAAAAAAACAATTTGCTATAAGTAATAAGTTTCTTGCCGGAGTCTTCTCAGTTCAAGTGTATTCCGAACCGGTGGTAGAGTCTATTGTAAAACTGTAACTGTTGACATTCATAAGTGCTTTATAAGGGCCTAAACTGAATAAATGATGGTATTTATATGACAGAACTAGGTACGGACTAATCTATAAGAACTAACAAGATAAGGGCGATTTAAGGCGATGATAGCTCAATGGTGACGTCGAATGCACAAAAATTTAAGGAACATTTTAATAAAGAAGGCTTACTATAATATTAACGAATAAGTATGTAAATGACAAAAAGGCTTGGGTGTAGCGCTTGCTCTTGTTACCTTGTGAACATATGTTAACATATATTATGTAAATTATTTTGAAGAGTAATTGCTGAGTTTATTGCCAGCTCTTCTCAGCAAAAGCTACCTTCCGAACCGTACATTAGAGCCTGTTGCCGAGATATCAGAAGGCTTTCAGTTATGTTACCGGAACACACTAGTACTTAACGGTACAAATTCATCGGAGAATGTCCGGGCATTGGCAAAACTGGAAAGATCAGTTTTTTTTTCACACTCAAGTTTACAGTTTTAGCTTACTTTTACTCGATGGCAATATTACGGTTGCATTATTATTACACGAGGATTCCCCGGAATCTCTTTTAACACCGTTTTGAAGCTAGTTACAATAATAATAATGTTTAATTATTGTTTTCGTTAATACAAGTGACAACTACCTATTTATAATTATGTTGATAATTTCTGTTGAGAAATATTTATAAAGATATTTTTATTAAATATTATATGTATTTTATTTACTTGTTTTATAATTGAATATTGTTACATATTTTTACAGTTTTTACATTTTTTTTTTGGGATAATAACTTAAAAATTTTAAAAATTCCCTTTTTGAAACAAGGCTCCTTCGGCATATTCCGATAATGCTGCCATACCTATATAAGCCAACTAATATGTAGGTATTAAGCGAATATCTTTGTAGGTTCTCTAACAATGAGTGATTGATTGGTTAGTGATTGCTTACCCCACCTACATCCACTCCATAGCATGTGATTGCATAGAGATCAAGACCGTAACACAAAGCTCCATTCATCTTATCTATACCTACTATGAATAGATTTGAACTGACAATAACTCTTTGATTCATGTTCTAATTTGATATCATTATATTCATTCTTATTACTATTACATACTCTACTTACATATAAATAAAATTGAAGTTTGCCTGTGATTTCATAATAAAGGCATTTTCATGATTTTTCATATTTGTCAATCACGTTTGTTGTATATTTATTTTATTCTGTTTTTTGTATTTTTTTGTTATTAGCGGCAACAGAAATACATCATCCCTGAAAATTTCAAATGTCTAACTATCACGGTTCATGTGATACAGACATGCCTGGTGACAGACGGACAGACAGACAAACAGACAGCGGAGTCTTAGTAATAAGGTCCCGTTTTACCTTTTGGGTACGGAACCCTAAAAAATGAGATAGGAATCGTAAATATGTTTTCAATAATAACTGAAGGAAAAACAGGTATTAATTTTCTAAATTTAATTTATGATGTATTTTTTGCTCTTGCTTAGTTATTATCACATGGAGTATGCTAAATAAGTTTTTATTAGTGCAAAATCCTTGAAAATATCTAGTTATTAGCGACTTACCTTATTTATTAGATCGAATCTATTCGAATACATAAATCACATGCAAATACCATTTCAGTATTATGAAGATTTCGCATTAAAATAATGCAATTTATCTTTGGATACCCAGTTTTTAGGTGGACATCACTTGTTGTATTGGAAATACTTATGCTAAGCTTTATACTAATAATAGAGCTGAAGAGTTTGTTTGTTTGAACGCGCTAATCCCTGTCCCTGTAACCAGACGGATTCGAAAAATTATTTCACTAATAGAAAGCTACATTATCCCCGAAGGCATCGTTTTGTCTGTATGTACGTAAACATTTCTATACCATTTAATAATATGTGAAAATTGTTTGGAGAGTTACGGGCAAACCTGCGGGAGTTTCAAATAAAAAAAAAAAGTAATTTACAAAAGTGAAGTTGCATAAATTAGGTTCAAAATAATTATATATTTCAACTTTTAACAAGAGTAAAACCTTTTTCAAAGATATAAAATTAAAATGGGACCTTGGCTGCTAAACAGAACTCAACGCAAAAAGAATCATAAACAAAATAGATAAGCGTGAACAAACATATAAAAACATACAACTGAATTGAGAACCTCCTCTTATTTTTAAAGTTGTTTAAAAAGTGTTACCCATTAGCTAGTCAATGAAAACATTTTTCAAACACAAAGACACCCACTGTTGACACATTGTAATCAGCACCGTTCCATTTTGAATTAAAACAATTGCTAATGATGGAGAGGTCAGCACCAAGGGGTTGTACGTATATTTATCAGTTAAGCATTCTAAGTACGCAAGTAATTAATGAATATCTACCATTTGAAAGTAAATAAAAAGGAGAATGCCCATAAAGTTACGACGGGTTTAAACAGTTTTTTTGACGAATCCTTTCGTCTATTTGTCCTCCAAAAAATGTTCAGTTTATTATAAACTTTCAAATTGTATTTATTAAAATTGAAGTAAACACTTCGCAAATAAATATATCCTTTCACATGTAATTATAACCGTTGGAAAGTTTTGACAAAACGCCTCAGCAGCTATATGTCAATCTTACCCAAAAACAAGGAGATCAGATATATATAAGGATAGGGATATTTTCACCCAGCCTCAGAACGGCCTGAAAGTCAGAGCTTCAAATTCCACTCCAACCGGTCCATCAATCATGAATACGTAAATGCCGTGACCACAATGATATCTCACAACTCCTAAAAACACAGTTTTTTTGACGCTTCAAATTTTGATACATGACAATGCCGCGACATATATGGTTGTCACAAACTTGAACAATGCAATTATAGTCAAATATCACGACAGTTCATTATCAGTATCAAGTTTCCGGCTTGTCATGTTTTCAGGGACAGTCTGGCTGAATTTAAATAAATTATTCAGTTAGATATATCTAACTATGAATAAATTATAAATAATGACAATGTATTAAACAAAGACTAATTTTACTTGCATACGTGGTTTTCTGTTTCTGATAATGAAATCAAATATTTGCTTATTGTTATTTCAGGATGTAGGTAGTTTTAGTTTGAATAATTTTGATGTAATATTTTAAATATCTGATAGAATATTTTATATAATAATAAAATTAGCACTTTTAATGATCTGTCTAGGTATCGACGTTATATAAATGATACCTAAATGAATTATCAAAACTGTGATTTTAACACCTATGACATATTGTAAACTGCACAAAGTCAAACACCACAAAAATAATAAAATTAGCACTTTTAATGATCTGTCTAGGTATCGTCGTTATATAAATGATACCTAAATGAATTATCAAATCTGTGATTTTAACACCTATGACATATTGTAAACTGCACAAGGCCAAACACCACAAAAAGAATAGCAAAAAAAAAACAATAAATAATAATTAATCACAAAATATAAAACAATGTACCTGCTTATTCTTCTTTGTTTTCAATATGGCAACCTATTTTTGTCAGAGTCAAGTAATAGTCATTATCATCCGTTGAAGGTTTTAGTAGAATGGTGGCCATTCTACTAAAACTTTTAATGGACTTTTTAAAGCAACCTGAAAAGTTATACCTACACGTAATCATTCCACCTTACTGGTGCACTTGTATTGATATTAATTTGACTAAAAGTTTGTTTGTCTGTTTGTGTTATAATCTTAGAGATCCATAATATAGATCCTATCCATAGTGATCATAATTTATCAAAACATAATATAGTCTCGTCTGTGACATTTTTGTTTTTTATTTCCGAGAACATGGTAATAAAACAGATATTAATTAAATCTAATTTACTGGTAGGCAGTATAATAAAATATAGTAATATATCATTTTATTCTAGCACAAAAGGTGTGCGTGTTTTAAATGCCAACAAGTTATATGACCATACGATATTCCCGACAACCTACTAATTGGAAACATCAAAAAGCTGAACAAAAACATTAAAAAATATATAAAGTTTTTTAGATTAATGTTTTATTTATTAACTACAAGTTGCTTTCCGCCCCGCGATTTCACCCGCGATCCCCTATTTTATCGCTTATGGTTTGAATTTTATCCAAAGTGACCTAAAGATCCGTCAATTAATAGATCTTACATCAGTCATTCAGTCGGTCACATTTTCCTTTATATAATTTACATTATGTGTGGAAGTAAACTGATTAGCTAATTTCGATGGGTCTTTTACAGAGGTACGTATTTTGTTAGGTATTAGTTTAGTAAAATCCCTTACATATACTTAGGATTTGTCGTTTCTGAGATTAGCCAGAAGCAAAAAACGCATTCTCCCATAGCGGACCCGCTTTAGTTATTCAAATCTCGCCATTAAAATTTACTGTGTAAGATAAAAATTCCTTAGCACTCAACTAGTGAGTGAGGTACTAGGTATACAATTAATCGCTAAGTAATTAGGTACCATTAGGAAGTTTTCATCAAAATGACTTCTACTTCCTCATTATAGGTCAATAACCAGGCAATTGTCCCCCCCTCGTGATGCTGCAAGATTATTTCAGGATCGCGCTTGGATTAAAATTTAGCGTATGTCCTTTTCCATATCTAATTACATACCAAATTTTATCGTGATCGTTTTAGCGGTTTAGTCGTTAAAAGATACTTATCAGACAGATAAAGTTATTTTAGCATTTTTAATATTAGCATATAGTTAGGAAGTTAGGATTACCAGATATATGTTGATTATCTCACACCAAAATAGCTCCTATTACCAGTATACTAATATACCAGTTTTTGTTTTTGCACTTCATCATTTACCAGAATGGTAAGGTCAAAATGTAAAAAATGTGACGCACAAAACTATTAACTGAGGCTTAATAAAATTATATACTTAAAATATGAATATAAATGGCACTCCATCCATTAAGCAATAAAATAAAATTATAATGCTAAAAATCACATTATTTATCATTGTTGACATACCTATATTCTACTATCACCAAAAGTATATTTATTTCAGTCTATAAATTATATCCAATTCTTCAAGCAATTATTTTGTATAAACCAAATAATACATTATTAAATATCGATAATTAGAAGCACATCACTTTTGTCTCACACGTAGCAGCTTTCTAAAGATTGACCAACGATCTCGCAAGCAGATACAACTGCATGTTGCTGCAATTTTCGTCATATTGGTTAGAAAAAACAACACACGAGAAATCATTACTTTTTTCTCAACCCTTTAAATATGCTACAGTTTCAGAATAAATTAATAAAAAAAAAACTTATATTATAGATATAGGATTAATAATAAAGCTGAAAACTTTGTTTGTTTGTTTGAACGCGCTAATCTCTGGATCAGGCGGAATAGTGAAAGAATTTTTCGAATCCGCCAGGTAGATCTAGAGCTTTATTCATACAAAACCTATATATTGTAGGTACTTCTTATAATAAATAATATACTATCTGTTCCCCGCGGTCTCACTCGTGTTCCGGGGTGAAAGAAATTTTCAAATCGGACCAGTAACTCTGCAGATAATCCCGTTCAACCTTCAAACTCTTCAGCTTTCTTACTAGTAGTTATATAGATAGATTATAAAGTTATCCTATTTCCTTATTTTAAAGGTTTGCCATTCATCAAGGTTTACTAAAATATCATTGGCATTTAATTGTATTGCCATATTAGGTACTACAACCGAAAACAAAACATAGACAAAAAATATCAAGTTTAACAACTATTTTTTGTATAATAACAAGATCGACTAATTTTTAGGTAAGAATTTTCAATAAGGGCGCGTCCTCATTAGGCTCACAGTTAGCGGCAGACTGTTTGCTTCCAGTTCCAGGGAGGCATCCCTATAATTTATAAATGGAGTGTCCATACCGCGCGTAATGTACGTTTCGCTTGCCGACTCATTCAGTCAGTAGTTGAATCATAGCGAAAGATGCGCGCGATACATTGAGTTAGCGACCGTTACGCGTCGGCGCCGCCGCTCAGAGTTAGTCAGCGGATAGTCTACCACTAACTGTGCGCCTAATGAGGACACGCCCTTAGATTTTCGCAATTTGAACTATTCAATATTGCACAACTTTATGGACACGGAATCAAATTCTACTTATAATATAAATTCAAATAACCTCGATATAACAATTAATTACGGTCACGAGCACAGATGTTTGTAAAAACGGAAATATGGCCCACCGACCCCATTGGACAAGAGATAACGCTACGTTGATAAACATTATCACTATTGCATTACAATTGACTGTTTATCACATAATTAAATCATTATTTCACGTTATTTGCTAGATAAATAAAATGCATGAAACTTTTTAGATGACAAAAATCAGACATGTTTGAAATCGACCTAAAATACAATGATGACTGTTAATCTAGATGATCCGCAAGATCCTTACCACCAGTTTCACTTCTTCACTAATGCTCTAATGCCAATGGTCACATAACATCAGATCAGAAATTGATAGTAATTTAAAATATTGCATGTAGGTCTAGGTGTATCTCTGATCTAAAATACATATTATAGGGCCTTTACGTCGATATAAAATGTTCGTAATTACTTGGTAATTTAGATTCACATATAATATTCCTTGTCGGTATCACGAACCTGTGGTAGGGTCAGTTGTAAATTATTTGTGACGTTTATTACGTGCCATAATTTAATAAATGAGTTCAGAGTTTGAGTTTATTAATAGTACCTAAGTATGTTCTGGCAGCTGCTTTTGAGATCTAATTCCCTTTAAGACTTAAGAGGAGGCTATCTGTGTATGTCTCCGTCCCTTACTAAACTGGCGGTGACAAGCGAGACAGGAGAAACGTAATTTTGGTAAAAAATATGGTTTTATGTTATTTAAAAAGAAACTAAGCCTTTTTTGAAAAAAGTAAGAAGACTATTCCCTTTCTAATGGATTTCAGAATGCATGTTAATATTTTTCAAGTATTTGGATAGCCCAAATAAGAGAAGAATGCATTCTTATTTTTTAGAAGGAGCATATTTACGATTTTTTTCTGATGTTAGTGATATAACTTACTTTTGCCAGTCTGCACGGTGTACGTGAGGTCTTGGAAACTCAAGTTGACAGGCGGCCGTTGTGGTAAATGCGACAGGTGCGCTCGCCCGAGGGCTCGGGGCGCGTTCGGCGCTTCTATATCGCTGGACATCTTTATCAACTGTCACTTTGAGATCATTTTATTTTGAGTTATTTTAAATCTGTAACAAATAGAAAGGATATCAGTAAGCTAGCTTGATTTTACCTCCAAGGTGTGGGGCGTGACAGTGAGAGGAATTAAGGGAGCAAATTTAATTTTACGATTATATTGTGCGTTCGACAGCGGTGGGCAACGATACATTCGCGGGTAGGTGTGGTGTGAGTGCGCCTTCTACTTCTGACGGTATAAATAGATTATCTTGTTTATCTATGAATGTTTTAGATATCTGTTAAAAATAACAGAAATTTTTAAAAATAGCCTCCTATCCTCTCTTCCTACAACAAACAACCCTGACTTTTCTTTATTTCAATTACCCCCATACTCTGGCAATCGTCCCCTCCGTGCAAGAATCGAAATCTCCTTTTTTGATGCCCCTACCATTGCCCCTCGCTGCCACCATTTTCCCCACTTCTCTCTATCTTTCCCCCTCTAAGACTACTCCTACCAACATTACTCGTACATAGTAAACGTAACTTCCATTACATAATTATTGCATGAGAAACAAAACTGCATTTAATTTTAGAGGCACGCTACAAGTACAATAGCCGTTTTGACAGTTGAGCAAAAACACTCATTCAAGTCAGTCAGGTCAGGGGGCAATTCCACTAATTAATTTTGATTAGATTACAATTGGATCGCAGCTGAATGACGACTTTTGCACGTTTCCGTATTCCACTAATAATCTGACAACGATCGAGATCCAATCATGGTTGAGTGAAAGTTGACGTTCCATCAAATGGTATTCCACTAAACATTTGACACATTTGAATTGTTTCGGTTACCAAGGGCTACAACGCCTACAATCTAATCGAAATCCAATTGTGGTTCTGTTTCGTTTGTTTAGTGGAAAGTGGAATACAATTTTTTAGTGAAATTAGAATTGGATTGGAAACTAACTTTAACTGAATCGAAATAGGATGACAACCGTTGTAATTTAGCGGAATTGGCAAGGAGTCCCAGTCAAGGAGAGACAACCACATGTCAACACGGTTCACATAGCAATCTGTTACCTGCTCATCTCAGAAACTGCTAATTAAATCGATGGGATTTTCACTAAATTATGTCTAACAAAATATCTACCGAACCTTTTCTTGAAAGCCCTATCAGAATCAGACAACCAGTTTCCGAGGCCAGTAACGCAATTTTTAGCGATCGCACTTTAGAGAACATGATTTCGCGGTACCTAACAATGCGTCAGTATTTTTTAGTATTGTCATTGTCATAATGAACTGAAGCTCAATATCATTATCGTAGACGCAGTTTATTTAGAGATTTTCTTAAGGGTAAACGTTCGGTTGGAGCATATGTCAGTAATATACCTTGGAGGAATATGTTGATGATTTATTTTGTTATTATTCAGTAAATATACTGCCATTCTTGTCGCAAATAACATGTTGATAACTTACGAACTATAACTGAGCTGCAATTAGCAAAAAACATGATAAAATCTGAATTTAACGCCCCAACCGAAGCCTCCACCTTAAGGGGGATCGGCCAAAAAGTCCGCGAAATTCAAATTTTATTAGGTTTTTTTCATATTGCAGCTCAGTAATAGGTCATTTATTTGTCAAAATGTGAGACTAAAATGTGGCTATAGATCTATCTATGTATTCATTTTGCATTCAAAATATTATAGAACTGTACATTGGTTCCTGCGCGTTATGTATCGAAAAATAACCAATGTATGGATTTAAATAGTTTAAAAAGCATAATGTATACATACAGTAATCAATTGGCATATTTATGAGGCGCAAATCACATTTTGACAAATATACGACCTATTACTGAGCTGCAATTTGACAAAAACCTAATAAAATTTGAATTTCGTGGGCTTTTCGGTCGATTAACCTTAACCTATTGATATAAGGCTTATTTTCAATATATCCTAGGTTGAAATGCATTTGGCAATAATTTAAACATTATAATGAGAAATATCAAATTGAAATTCCGTTTGCAATAGTGACGCAAAAGTGAACACTTTTATTTTGACAATAGGTATAAATTATACAATGAGTAGACAGACACCCTAACTTCTGTTCTGGAGGCCAATTCTCGCGCGGGTAGAGATGAATGTCTATGAAAAATCTTACCACAATGTCATCTTTCGACATCGAAATCTCTAATGCTCCGGACCATTCGTTGCATCTCGAGCGAAAGGGATTCGACATTTATCTAGAGTGACATCCCGAGAATACGAAAAATTGATTTTATTAGAGATTCGCCATTTTGTTTCAACATATCTCGAATTAGAGATGATCTCTACCTGCGCGAGAATTGGCCTCCTGTTCTGTCGCAAAGCACTTTCCGGTGTGTACAACTGCACTTTGGAGCCAGTGTTCTAGGCTTTGTATACTTACCACCGTCGGCCACATCATCACTGCCCACGGTGAGATTGTGAAACATGGTCTATAAATAGTAAAATAAAAATGCTAAAGTGATTTTGTTTGTTAACTCTTGACGCTTCAACTGCACTACCAGTCGTGATGAAATTTGGTATACAGATAGCTTATGGCATAGATAAAAATTATCGGCACTTCTTTTGTTATGTAAAGTTATATACATGATATACCTACACTTGACATTGACATGAAATTGTGTCAAGTTCATATCGATGCAGTTTTTTTTTATGTAATAGATGTTTCTGTACGTCATCATTGCAACATCACGTTGATTTATGACATGAAACTTTTGCTGAACGAATACCTACCTAATTTAGGGAGAATATACCTATAAACTTCAGGCGCCCGATTCTCGCGCTTTAAATTGATGCTGAGTTCCTAACGAAAAACATGGCGGACATCTAGGAATTTTAAAACATTTTGACAGTTATGTCAAATAAAAATTAAATGTCCGCCATATTTATAAATTGATGTCAAATGCAAATTGTGTCATAAGCTCAATATTTGGATTCTCGCGTTTCCGACATCGATGTCGCATCAAATTAGACATGATTAGAATCTGTCCGTTAGTAATGAATGTTTTTTTGGCGTCACACTGTGTATTTTTCCAGTATCAAAGTATCTTGTCGCACTGACGTGAGACGTCACTTTTTTTTAATGTTTTAATTTATTTATTTCTTACATGGAAAACGTATAATTCCTCAAAATTCTCTGCCATGTTGGTGAAATTCTCAACCTTTTAAATCTACCATTGTAACACAGTAATAAAAAAAAATATCGACTATCGAAATGTCGATTGTATTCCGTATTGTACACTGAATATCTAGAAAAACTTTAATAGATTTATTTAGGGAACTTAAGTACTTAGTAACATTTTCATGAAATAGTCGTATATGTCAGTAATATACCTTGGAGGAATATGTTGATGATTTCTTTTGTTATTAATGAGTAAATATACTACCATTCTTCTCGCAAATAACATGTTGATAACTTACGACCTATAACTGAGCTGCAATTAGCAAAAAACTTGATAAAATTTGAATTTCGCGCTCCAACCGAAGGTATACCCTTAAGATAGTTTCTGAATAAACCCTCTTGAGAAATTAAGGTCTGAAAAGTGCAATTTTTATCGATTATTATCTGACTTACTTTACTTACGCACACGACCACCCAGACGACCTCTAGGTGACATAGATATTTGAAATTTGGCATCAAGGTCAATCTTTATGAGTACACAAAAGATTGTTGTACATTTATAAAGCTATATGATTTATGAAACTACAATGGAACTTATAACCTGTTGATCTCTTTTAATGGCGACATGCCAGCAACTTTGATCGTTGTTTGCAGCGAACTTGGACCCCTTTTCATATTTATGTTTTTAGAGGGATTGTTAATATACAAATTAAATTTGAAAAGGAAGTACTATTTGCCGCGAATTCATACTGGTCACCAATACATTGCGTCCACAAGCATAGCGCGAATTTAAAGTACGCGGGTAACGTGGACGTCTTTCGGCTGATACGATGACGATAGGTTTTTAGGTCTTTCTAATAGGTACCTAATACATTATTAGCCCTTACTACAAATAAATTGTATAAATGCGAACATTTCTATATCTACCTAGGTCTCTATTTCTGAGTAAATGATTGGTACCTACTCGGTCTTAATTTTAAGCTAATTTTAAAGTCTGTTATAAGAGCATGGCATGCAGTTTATAAGTAAGTACAAGGTAAGTACACAATAGAAACTGATTGTTACGTACTAACTATTACGATTGTTTCAGTAGGTTTAAATAACTGCTCATTTACGTTCAGTAATCATTACCTACTTATTGCTTAGAGATGCATTTGAATTACTGAAAAAAGAAAACAAAAGTTGCTATTGCCATTCAGCGGGGTCAGTCGTCTTGGCTGGCAGACTACCGCGCGGCAGCGATTTAGTACTTTTCTATTTGTAGTTACACTAATGCTGTAGCTTGGTGCGGGTGACAGTAGCGAGAGAGATATTAAAATGAGCCTTACATCTTCGCATCCTTAAATCTGTTTAATATATGATTCTGTGTGAGGTATTTTTTAAGTCTATCTATAGTATTCTTAAATATTCTATAATAATAATAATATTAATGAAATATTTCTGACTGAAAAAAACCTATTTTTAAAACATAGAGATCTCTCGTTTACGCGGGTAAAACCACGTGGCGGAAGCTAGTGACAAATTTTTCGCAGAGTATTTGATAATATTGCAAATGTGGGAATGTTGTCGGCCTCACCGGGGCTTCAATTAATGATTCACTAGGCTGCGCTTGCGACACCGAGCGGACTGCGCGCGCCGCTTTATCAGCTCAAACACACTAGGTATATTTCAAATACCGGGTGTGCAACATCGCAACGAAAACTGAAACCATGGATTAAGCCATTTTGGACCCTAAATTAAGTTAAGATAAGATTAATTTATTGATCACACAAATTCACATAAGACATTAATAAATACAGCACGAAAGTAAAAACAGACAAACAGAAGCAAATAAAATTTTGCAAATGTGATATTTGCCACAACGCAGCATGTGCTGAAGATAACTACAGCGCTGATTATCAGCTGAAGAAACGGGAGATTCATGGAAAATGTTGTGATGAAAAGACGTATAAACATTTTTTTTTACTTCTGTTTTCGTTACAATGTTTATGCAATTCAGGTAATTTTGCGACAGGTTATGATAGCCGTTCACTAAATCCCTAGGGATACCACGAAATCACGGCTAAAATGGCTATGGGTGTGACAAAATGCTAAATGCTAATAGGTATAATGTCAGTGATACGTCGTTTCACAAAATTAAATCTAGTAATGTCAACACTAGAGATTATTATCATAAATTTTTAGGTTATAATTTTTGTACACAAAAGATCCAACGGTAAATTAGTGACGTCTCACTTTACTGTAATACCGGTAATGCAGTCGCGTAACATGCATTTCCTTGATTATAACTGATAGTACCTAATTGTCATGAATGTGCAATCGTTATGTACGCAACTTTGCGAGCAATATTTTCGACGGTAATAGCTCATTTTTATCCAACTGAAGAGCTCTTACCATGATATCTCATACGGTGAAGGGAAAAGACGTGGCTTATTTGTACTATGCCTCCATCACTAGCTTAGCCGGATTGTCTTTATTTTTTAACCGACTTCAAAAAGGAGGAGGTTAACAATTCGTCGTAATCTTTTTCTTTTATGTATATTCCCCGATTACCTACTCGAAGATACTTTGTTTGAATGGGTATACTTTACAGGTGTCCCCATGGTCACCAAGTCAGGATCTGATGATAGAATCCTGGAGAAATCGAGGGAACCCTTCAAATTTTATAGGCACTTACAGTGTTTTCAATATACTTTCTAAAACAGTTTAGATATTTGCATCTAGTAGTCATTATTTTTGTTGCTGAGCTGATGATGGAAGGTACAACTCCTTAACGGTTAGGAGTTAGGGGATAATTCTTTAAATATTATAGGACCGTTTAGTTAGACCGTTAGTTGTATTCTTTAATGATGGAAAGATCAGGTTACCGACTGGCTTGTACCGACTAAAACCCCACGGTAATCGCCATCTGCCTCATGAAATATACAACTTTTGCACCACATTTCACAGGAATCAATGCTCGAGCGCATAACATGAACGTACGTATACATCGCTCTCTTTCTAACTTATGCGGTAACATGACGGGTTATTGGAAAGTTTCCACGCTTTCTTTCGGCCCTCTGAATTCAACTGGCTTACCGACGTAATTTATGGTAAAGGAATATTACCTAAGTATGTTTAATGACCGGCCATCGTGGAGATCCTTGGGGAGGCCTTTGTCCAGCAGTGGACATCTTTCGGCTGACATGATGATGTTTAAGGAAGCCTCAAGACATCAAATCATTATTTGCAAGGACTTAGATGAACTATGCATGTATCAATTATCAATTGCACGTGCTCCTTTCCTCGAGGATCAATCCTACTTTAAATATGTTTAGTGTCTAGAGCTGATAAGCAGACAGAAAGATTATTAACTACGCGGATTAGACTACGTGGATTCCCAGAGCTGACGGCTACTTAGCCAAAAGAATAAGCCTCGCAAATGCAATACAGAATTATTTCTTGGTACTTACTCAGCCAACGGGAGAAGAGTTAGGGAGGTATTTTTAGATTAGTTTAGTTTTTTTAGGTTATTATTATGTATTTTTAATTAATAATGTTAAATTATTTAAAAAAAATCATATGAAAGAAACATCTAAAAATCTTGATAGTCTGTGCAAATTTTAAACAAATATGGGCCCCAACACCATATCGCTTTCAATCAAAATATAGCAATATTTTTTTATAGGTACCTATTTAGAGCTGACTCTAGAATTCTGCTGATAACGTTCAGAAAGCAATTAATTTTCAATTAATCTCATATCCAATGTTTGGAAAATAACAGAAAACGTTTTTTATTTATATGTACCTATGTTTCTCCGAAACTCTGCACCGGTTTTGGGACCTTCACTGACAGATAGCTAATATACGAGTATAAGTAGCAAAAAATCCAACTTCTTCCTAATTCGAATTTATTTTTTGTTATATTTTTTTATCAAAGCATACATATAACAGCAAACATACATATAACAGGCTACTTTTAATTCAGAATAAGAATTAGGGTTCTGCACAATAAGCAAAAACTCAGGAACGCAGGTGAAACCGCAGGACCGCTAGTGAAAAATGAATGGTTAGGTATATTTTTCTAAAATAAAAGTAGTCTAAGTTACTCGTTATATTATGAGCTATCTGCAAGTGAAAGTCCCTTAACCATCGGTCCAGGCATTTCGGAGATTAACCTGAACAAACAGACAGTTCTTTGTATTGTAAATGTTTTCTTTTTATAAGTACTTTCCGTATTTAATAATAAATTTATTCATTCAGATAACATAGGTAATGTAAGAAGTTGTTATTTTGACATTACAAACAGACACTTCAATTTTATTTATATATTGTGTTATAAATCAAATTATTATTTCAGCCGATGCACAAAACATTAAAAAAATATTTAGTTCAATAAAACTGAACAACCTTGAAATAAAATAATTTAAAAAATCGAATGACGTAAATATTTCAAACGACTTTGACATGAATAGACCTTTCACAAAATCCTATTCAATGAATACACAAAACAAAACGCTAAGAAAAACATTTCACTAAAACTAAACTTTCTAAATCTGCAACTGCTGCTCCTTGAAACTAATAGATTCAGTTACCTTTGTCTTTATAACAATTCTAAAATATAAGCCAGAAGGTACATAATCTAATGAACAAACTTACCTTAATTAAGTTCCAAATCCGAATCGAATAAAACTAAAAGTAAACAACAATATTATTTTGTAAACACGATTATGATCGACACAAATTCACGCACGCGACTCTCTTTCACGGATAACAGGCGCATACTAAATAAATACTAACCAACTTATTTATCAGTGTATAGGATACGTTGAACTGTCCGTCTGTCGGTCGTACGTAGCCATGTGGATTCTGGATTGAGATTTGTTATTCTACATACTTGGTTGTTATTTATGGATTGGGACTCATGAGTCATGACATGTAGTTGACACGTAAACAATTTTATTGGAACCCATGACATATTAATAGAAGATCGAAATTTATTTTCTCATAAGAATAAGTACATTCGCCAATTAAAAAATGCTTGATTATACCTATCATAAAGAGTGTATTCCGAACCAGTGGTAGAGTCTTTTGTATTGATTGTAACTATCGACGTTCATAAGTGCCGATAGTTACAATTGCGTCACAAGTGCGTTCATAAACGCAAACTCGAGTTTGCATTTTCAACATTTTTCTACAGCACCTCTCGCGGAATACTCCTAGAACTATATAACTTCTTCCAGCTCCTACAACTCCTATTACAATAGCTAGACTAGAAGGTAAATCTAATAATTTACGATTGCTTTAGTTTCATTAGGTTCACTTTATTGATTCATTGTTTAATAATGATATGAGGAAAACAATATGAATTTATTGACGTTTCATTTAGGTAAATCAGTTTGTTTATTACAAGACCATGGGATAATTAGATTCGCATCGGTATATTGAATAGGAGATCGTTAACCCTTCAAATACAGGCAGGCAGGAGTAATTCAACTCTCTGAGGCTCTTATTGGTCGAAGACACGAGTCTTCTCTAGTCTATGCTTGCCGCTGCTACGGGGACAGAGAGTTGAATTACTCCTGCCTGCCTGTCATCCGAAGGGTTAACGACCTCAACCTCCTCATTTAACCATTCTATTCAATTCATTGTCAATACATAATAAGCGCAAAAAAACAATCAATTGTTGTATTTTTTATAATTCATTGTTTTTTTTTGTTTAAAAAAATATGACGAAAGAACCCTCAACAACAAACCTGTCAAATTTTTATAAGTACCTAAAATGTTTTGATCAGCTTCAAAATCAACTCCAGTACTTTACTAGTTGTTTGCAGTCAGATAAGGCGATGATAGCTCAGTGGTAGTGATGTCGGATGCCGCGACGAATTTCGTGGGTTCGAATCCTACAATGAGCTTGAGCTTTCGGTGAAGGAAAACATCGTGAGGAAACCATAGCACGGTGGTAGGGTACTTTGTAGTACCTGCCTGGCTGGCTACCACCTTCAAGTTGAAAATTTGTCGCCAAGCACCTACCGATGCGTTCCGGCAATTGCACTTGAGAGCCAGTTTGCTTTCTCGGTATTGTAACAGGTCAGCAACACATTGGCAATATCTCTGGTATTGAAAATGGCGATAGGCGACGGTAACCACTTACCATCAGGTGGGCCGTATGCTTCCTTGCTACTTAGTAGTATAAAAAAAAAGTGTTAACAAACACAGTGCGATTAATCGATAGTTAGAATTCTATGCTAATATAACGCAGTCAGTTGGCAGTTTCAATGCAGTTACGTTATTCTGTATTCAAACTGCGATTTTGTACCGTCTATTTAGACACTTTTAGTGTAGCGCCACACCTGCCAAAGGTACGGCGCAGAAAGTTCCGCTAAAGACATTCGCAGTGTTTTATAATATAATATATACCTATAAATGACACATCAGCCGATCGTAATGCACTGAACTAGATACGCCACGTAATAGGGTACCTGATTTTTTTAAGAAATATGAATATACCATAAAAAAGTGATGTTAAAATATAAAATCGGCCAGGAAATACGTAAGCATTTCAAACTACTAATTAGACAAAGAGATTGGGACCAATTTCACAAATTAATTTTGATTAGATTACAATTGGATCGCAGCTGAATGACGACTTCTGCACGTTTTCGTATTCCACTAATAATCTGACAACGATCGATATCCAATCATGGTTGAGTTGCTGATTTGATATGTCAGTCAACTACCCTATTGTTTTGGTTACCAAGGGCAACATCGATTACAATCTAATCGTAATCAAATCATAGTTCGGTTTCGTTTATTTAGTGGAATACCGTTTTTTTTCTTGTTGACGGCGAGGACCGTCCGAAAAAACCGTTTTTTTGTAAAATTAGAATTTTGGATTGGAAACGAACTTTAACTGAATCGAAATTGGATGACAACCGTTGTAATTTAGCGGAATTGGCCGTGACATGCTCTGTGATTTACGGCCGATGGTTCAGCCGCCGAAATGTCGGCGCCGTAGCTTCAGCAAGTGTGGCGCTACACTTTACCACCTTCTTATGTAACACGGTCTGTCAATCTCATGTTTTAATATATCCGTCACTTTCTTACGTCATAACACCGAAAGATCTTAAAACCTAAGGCGATGATAGCTCAGTGGTAGTCACGTCGAATGCCGAGACGAAGGTCGCGGGTTCGAATCCTACAATAAGTTTGAGCTTTCGGTGATTCCAACCATTCCCCCCCTTACCTCCGAAACTACGGGGCTAAAAATTTTGAATAAAATACAGCAAAATAGTTATTTACCTATAGATTACAGAAACCTAAGTTTATGGTATTTAAAGCAACATAGGAATTACGGAATCCTCGGTGCACGAGTCAGACTCGCACTTGTCCGGCTTTTAACCTTTAAACTACACGTAATAAGACAGTAAGTGATAGCCAGCTTTATTAACCTTGGCCCCTAACTGTGAACCTTAGGAGATGACAAGAAGGTCTTAACTGGATAAACGGCTGGTCCCTGTGGTAATCTTTTTTTTTAAGTGGATACAATTGAATATGACTGAATTGCTGCCATAGTCTAGACGCATATTTGGATGCCTTATAGCTGGGGCTTAGAATAGCAGATACCTACAGTGTGTGAAAAAGTTAGTCCCTTGGGGTTGCAACCCCATGCGCTACCTTGTGAAAGCGTAAGCACTTATCTATTTAAAAAAATGCTCAAGTGCGTGTCGGACTCACCCACGAAGGATTCCGTACCATCGTATATTATTTTATTTTGATTACCTATTTGTTGTTGTCGTCACAGAAAAACACATTCTGTGAAAATTTCATCCTATCGAAAAAAGGGGAATCACCTTTAAATTTTAAGTTATTTTATTTTTATTATTTGTCACCAGAAAAACTTTCTGTGAGCGGACGGATAGCGGGAACCCTAAAAAACTAAAGTATTGTAGGTATAACTATTGCAAATATCCTTGGATCTCTAGACATATCTAAATTGCAGTCGCAATAGGCAAATTTAAATGAAATCGTCAAACATTCCTTATGCAGACCTCACGTACACAACGATTTCACAAGCAAATAAATATTGCAATAAACTACAATATACATAGGTGGTCTAATAGAAATAAATATTTACTTAAACGTAACACATCAACTTGGCAAAGTTGCACTCACGCTAATTAAATATGGCAACATTGTTAACTTAATGCATAAAAGTGACGTTTGAGGAAAAGTTATAAGTAATTCAAAATGTTCCGAGCATGCAGGATTTAAAGTGACCTGCAGTGCAAGGGCGAATCTAGGATTCATATATTTCTATGGGTATACCTAATTAAAATAAAATTTAATTGACACACTAGAAATCCTCAAATGTATGAGTGGATTTTCTAACGAAAAACAGAATAAGGGTTGGTTCGTCCGTTCAGGAGCTATGATCCCACAAATTGACACTCCCCCTATACTGTCACCCGCACCAAGCTACAACGTAAATAGTGTAGGGATATTTTGTGTATTTATTTTTTCTAAAAAAAAATATCTTTTATCTAACATATTTTTTATCTGTCTAATTTTAAATACCTACTTCTACTTAAATGTTTGCATTCAACATTTGCCTCAGCATTGGCCTTGCCGCGCCAAAAATTTACAATAGGAAGATAAATGTACCTACCATAAATAGTAGGTATCAAAATTATCAGAGATCCTTATTATTTAATTTATATTTCACTACTGGAACAAAAAAAAAGTATTCTTGACCTATAGATTACAGGAAAGCGTCTATAGTATTTTGAGTAACATAGAAAATTACGGAACCCTTGGTGCGCGAGTCAGACTCGCACTTGCCCGGTTTTTTTATTCTATATTTATTTATAGTACCTAATTATATTATTATGTTACCAAAATATTATTTTCAGAGTTATTTCTAAGACGTTAACGAAATTATACGGAACCTTCACACTAGTGAACCAAAATAGGACATGCGGTAATAATTTTGTCAATGACCCAGAAACAAGTCTAAATTTAGTGTTTTTATCATGAGAACGTTTTTAAACTAAACCACCTGCAAAATTTGCAATGAACAATGAATTTTATTAATTTTAAATAACAATTTATTTTATTTTCACTTACCTACTCGTATTTAGCTTCGTGTTATTATTTAGTATTGAATTATCCCAGTAATTGTTTCCCGCGGTCTCGCCTGCTTTTCTGGTAGGTGCTAAGTACATTAGGTAACTATTAATACGTATAGAAGGCGCACTCACACGCACCTCCTGTGAATGTATCTTCGCCCTCGCTGTCGCCCGCAACGTAATAGCATAACAGTACTCATAGTAGTATCGACGAATGGCCTGAGTGCTCCCTACGTATACGTGATCAGAGCATTAGTTTGCTCGTCTGAAGTGCATATAGACAACGCGGTCCAATAGTGTGTGCACACTAAAATTCCCCATAGGTATTTATAAAAATATTAAAGAAAGACATTTATTTTGAACTCGCACAACAAAAAAACAGATACCTACACTAAAAACACGCACAAGCAGTGTCTTAGATTATATCAGTCATCTGGTTTCCATAGTACAAGGTCTGCTTAGTTTGGGATCAGATAACCGTGTGTGAAGAATGTCCCAGGATAGTTATTATTATTATATACTTAAAAAAGTTTTTCATCTATGTTTCGGTTGCATAAAGCGCGGTCATAGTAAGGTTATAGTTAGGTTAACTTTAACCGCCGAAAGACAGCAAACTGGATTACTCATGTCACTTTAACTAAAACTACGAGCAACCGACCCTAAGAGCAGTGTAGTGACTCATTATAAGAATCGTATGTATTTTTTTTTACATTCATATATGACATCTGCCAAAAAATATTAAATGCGAAACTGCGATGCCTTTTACAGACATAAACTGCTTATACAAAGCATGATTGCGCATAATTTCAGGGCTAGAATTGGGTAGGTCACCTAGACCTACCTACAAGGTTTTATATATGACTAGGATGTCTTGTCATTGCATTCAATTTGTATGACAATATTCTGTTTACAACAATGGTATAATTTACTAGCTGTTCCCCGCGGTTTCACTCGCGTTCCTCGGGATAAAAAGCCTATAACCTTCGGAGATAATGTAGCTTTCTCTAATGTGAAAGAATTTTTCGAATCCGATCAGTAACTCCGGAGATTAGCGCGTTCAAATAAACAAACAAACTCTTTAGCTTTATTATTATTATAGATGTAAATAGATAGATTTAGGGTCGGTTACATAAAGCGAGGTCATAGTAAGGCTATACATTGTTAGGTTACGGTTATAGTTAAATTTAACCGCCGAAAGAAAGTAAACTGAGTTGCTCGTGTCACTTTAACCGTAACCATAACCGACCGAAGGAGATCGGTCATCGTCAAAGTGACTCTACGGTCAAAGCATGTTAAGTTAAATTTGACTATAACTTTAACTAAAATGTACGAGCAACCAACCTAATGTAATAGAAGGATGTCTTGTTCTTTAGGATGACTTGCTTGCTATGGTTATATCTGAAATATGAATTTGAACTGTAATTCAATTGTTTAAGTTATGTGAAAACAAGGGTCTATTTCTAATTGGTTCGATTCATATAGAGCAATAAAAAATAAGATTCCAAGTAAGATTTTCCTCTTAACCTGCATTCTTTCCATTGAGTGAAACTGGTTTCTTAAAAGAATTGATACCGGAAAATAGCATTTAGTTTTTTACACAAATGATTCTTAATTAATTTAGTCCTTGGTTGTCTAGACGGGCCACACGAGCAATATTGCTAATGTTAGACGCAATTCATTTATACAATTTACATCAGAGCCCATGTATATTTATGTACCTACTTCCAATATTGTTTTCTGAAAATAGTTTGAATTAATTAATTTCATTAGCATTTTCGTATCAGAAAAATTGCATTATAATCTTCTGATACCTAATTCAACAATGTTGCTCGAGTTGCCTTTTTAGAGCCAAAGCTCTATATTATTTTAAATGGAGCATAAATATTTAAATCAACTACTTTATTATTTTATAATGAAATCCATAACTTATGGTGATTTTATCGTAACACTCTTCCATGAGTCAAATTCGAAGCAATGGCGTTTAGAGGCCACCATACATTCCTAATCCGCAGTAAGTAATTGCTTATTAAAAATGTATAGGTTTCAAATTGAACGTAACATAGAGTACTTAACTATTACTCAATGGTGGTAATACTACGTTCCGTAAATACTAGGTATAGCACCAGCAATGGTTCGTTGCACCTTGTCGTTCCCATTCTATTATTATCAAACCCATAGCTAATATCAACTATATCTCTTCGAACTTACAGCATATTTTACTGTGAGTGTCCCTTCTATTCTTGAGCCTTAGCAACGGATGCTTTTAGTTATGTCTTTTCTCATTATGTACCCATAATGAGCCAAGGGCTCTAGTAGTATTGTTAATTTAACTTAGGAGCTTGTCGACCTACTTTGACAACATAGCAACAAGTATTAATTAGCATTCTGGAATGTTATTCCATACAAAGTTACTCTTGTATGTTATTTTCTGCTTGAGACTGTAACATAATATTTTGTTATCGGGAGAAGGTGGTGTGCTTTATGAACTAAACGAGCTTTCTCTTTCTTATAAACGTAAATGAAAGAGATGGATGAATTGTGTGAAAGATGATATTCTAGCGTAGCGGTTTGGACGATATTATAAGAATATGAGTTAGACAGGAGTGGATGCCGATATTATTATGATGGTTAGAAGAGAGTATTGTTTTTTTTTTTTTTGAAAGGACAAATCGGCTAGCGCAGAAGGCTCTCAACCGATCAAAATTTAGGCAACCAACCACACCTGAGGGCACTCCCGAGCCATGGTGTTACCGGGGGAGGTAAAATCACTGTCGCAGACAACAATCGTACTATAGGCACAAAGTAAGATAATAAACTACTGACAACTATAGGTATTCTAATAAACTCGTAGGAATTAAGGTCGGCCAGTTCAAAGTTGATTGTTAAAGTGAACCGTGGCCTTCAGTTGGCTTCTTACACTGATTATTTAGTGCTTCTCACGCGATACTAAGAAATTATAACATTCTATGCCTTATACGTTACGTTTCTTATAATATTTGTATCATTATCTACGATTACTATCATTAGCAGAAACCTTGTTTTATCATTATCACAGTCCAATGTACCTAAGCTACTCGTACCTTATTATAAACTAGCCGTTCCCCGCGGTTTCACCCACGTTCCCTGGGATAAAATGAAGATAATGTAGCTTCCTATCAGTGAAAGAATTTTACGAATCTGAATTTCACACAAACAAATTCTTCAGCTTTATTATTATAGGTACTAGATTCCGCCCTGCGGTTTCACCCGCGTTCCCGAGGGATCTTATGTTTTCCCGGAATAAAAAGTATGCTATATGTTAATCCAGATTATAAACTATCTGTGTTCCAAATTTCATCCAAATCCGTTCAGTAGTTTTTGCGTGAACAGAGTAACAAACATTCATCCATCCATACATCCATACTCACAAACTTTCGCATTTCTAATATTAGTAGGGTAGGCAGACAATGAAGTAGAATTATAATAGATACGCTATAATAAATCTATGGTAAAATAATACAGATAAACTTTGTCTTGTTAATCATCACTTACATATATTCGCAAACTTTAATAGAAGCGCGGCACACTGAGCGGATGACTTGAGGTTTTTTTTTTAAAGGACTAAAGTTGGTAGCCTCTGATGGCTGCATGAACCTTACCGGAAAAATCGGCGAGCGCAGAGGGCTCTCAGCCGGGCTCGAGTTGAGGTATCTAGACTAGGAACAACATCTGTCACAAGCGATCACGCTACCGTCCTCGACGGCGAGGACTGCCACGACTTCCCACTCAGTCTCGTCCCGTTCAAGCGGCCCGAGCTGCCAATAGTAATCCGACCGCCCCCAATTAGTCGTAACTCGTATAAAGCCCTCCCTCTCCCCCGGTTACGCCCTGAGCCGAGGTTCGTACCCCATTCGGGGGTGCCCTCAAGCGTTGTTACCTAAAAATTACCCGGCTGAGAGCCCTCTGCGATCGCCGATTTGTCCGGTAAGGTTGTTGCAGCCATCAGTGGCTACCAACTTTAGTCCATTCAAAAAAAAACAACATCTGTAATCGTTTTCAATGGATATTTTTATTTAGTAAACAGTACCCAGTATTCGTTGCTTCTATTCAAAATCTTATTTTTTTCCCAAGTCTTGTGTTGTAAATTTTACTTCAAGGCTCATTACTAAACACATTTGGTACATTAGGTACTTTAAAGTATGTAATAAGGTACCTACCATATAATAATGTTTCTTAACTTACTATCAAAACTGTTGCATCAAATGTATTATTGCAAATATGACACCTGCAACTCAGGCAATAACCACAGGTAATGTCGACACTCGTTTGCTATAACTATTATCTACCATAAAACTTAGGTATTGCGCCATTTATTATAAAACACAGACTATAGGATACAAAGATATTATTACAGGATAGGTCGATGAAGATAAAAAACATTGAAATCTACATAATGGAATTAGGGGTTAATTTTGTAAAATCCTTGAAATTAAATTATTTTTAATACAAATACTTACCTATAGTAAGTAAATTTTAAAATCTGTTTTTAATATTAAGCTATTTAACGTTTCGCCAGTGCCTTTCCTTCGTAGCCAACTCTACCAACAGACACTACAGACTACAGACAGGCAAGCACGGGAAACGCGCGGGAAAAGGTAACCCCGCGCCATTTTTCCTAATATTTATGTGAAAATTCATTTGGTATAGCTTTATGATTATTTTCAAAAATGTTGTTTGAAGTCAAAGTATCAAATAATGCGGTTGATTCTACGCCGCCGGCACGGGGCCCCGGACACACTAAGGGACCAAATCATTTTACTTACATTTTCCTACTATATAGCTGTATAAAAAGTACATAGCCTATTTGTTATTCCAGGGTAGGGTCTATCTATCTATGTGCCAATTTGGAAACCATGTCAGTCAATTCAAATCAAAATAATTTATGGACTCAGCTCTTGGTAAATATTTATAAGAGGTATCACACTATATAGAATACGCACCTCACATACGTTAGCTGTTGCAACATCCCAAATCGCTCGAAGCACCGATAACCGAAGAGGAAGAAAGGTTCTCGAATGGCCATCATCACAAACATGCCCATAACCCACCACCCCCCTAATTTGATGAGTGATTGAAGAACTAAAATTATATTGGATTAATCCATAAACTGTTTCGTTGAGCTAATGATTAATTACAAAAAGTAATTAGTTGTCGCTAATGGCATATCAAAGATAAAATAAATGTTAGCTTTTGGTAAATAAGAAGACGTCTGAGTTTGGATTACTGAGGATTAGACAGCACAGATCTATAGCACTAATACTTAGGTCTTTACTTTATCTTAAAGTTAGAAGGCCTACCTACATTTTAAATTTTACTTTTGAAAATGCATTTTAAATGTAGGTTTGTGCAATGCTAAAAGTATCCTATTTTTCAGTCGTTTTTTGAACCAACTAATACTTGTGTAAGAAATAAAGTAATTAATAATAGGCAGCTAATCATTAGAAATCGTTATTAAATGAGGAGTAGCTCTGATATAATCAATACTAACCATTTATGTAGAGTAGGTAGGTACCTATGCTTATTTTTTCAGTTTATTGTTATACACAGGTGCGTATAACAATAAACTGAAAAAATAAGCATTCAATATTCTCACATCTCTTTTTTTGTAATGCTTTATTTTAGTGTTTTCCTTAATGCTTCGTAATGACTTAACATGATGAATGAATGCCCCTTTAATTACTCATGTCCCTGAATACTTATTTCGTGAAAAAATAGTCAATCATGTTTCCTCAAACACATACACTGGTCTTGATTTTAACTGCCATAATATTCCAAAGCTACAATTGTAAAATAATATTACATGAACCGGAAAATGATAATTTGATCTTTTGTGTCACTGATATATTAAAAAAATATTACACAAATATCAACAAACTAACGTACATCGATATAAATGTAAGAGAAAATGGATTAATACAGGCTATAAATGAAATGAACATAATGTCAATAGTTTTTAGAACTCAAAATCATAAAATACTTACACAAAATGAAGCATATGTGATACATGCGAGAAACTTCGAAGACATGATAGAAAACTACGATACCTACACAAAAGAAGCTTCGTGGAACCCGTATGCTCCTCATATTTTAATAATACAATCACTTAAAGATGAGGATCTTACAGAAACCTTCAATATTTTAATGGAGAACTTCATTTATAATGTGCTTATCGTAAATGGTACAAATGATGCTGAAATTTATACATACGATCCATTCGAAAACTATGGATGTGGTAAACGTTATGACCGAATAATAAATTACGGAAAATGTGCTCAAATAACGACCGATCTATTAAAAAATAAATTTGACACAAGTTTATGGAATTGCACTTTGAATGTATCAGCACCGCACTGGCCACCATACAGCTTCGACCTAAGCAGGCATGAAAACGATCTTGGTGTAGAACAGTACACTTTTAAAGAAATATGCGACTTAGAAAAAATTAACGTGAATTTCATTAATAATTATGATGGCGAGGAATTCTCCATGGTTTCATCGGACATGATGGCGGATGGTCCGTTGAATATGTTACAGAATAATCAACTCGACGTCATTTTGGGTGGCATGATTCTTACTGAAGTACGAGCATTCGCTTTCTGCTATATATACGGACATTTAACATATGTTGACCACATTAATATTTTGGTAAAGAAAGCGTCTCTAGCGCCGGCATGGAAGAACTTCTATTTAGAATTCGACCCTAGCGTCTGGTCAATACTCTTGACAACCTACGTTCTATATTACTTGTTCTTATGTGTATTACTACAAAAGAAAGCAGAAAATCACCTTGCTTTAAAGATGATGGGTTATCTTGTTCTGCATGGAGGCAAGATGACCAGGAAACAAAGCGGAATAAAGCGATTTTTCATAATTTGGATCTGGTTTACATATCTGATGAATTCATTCTATCAGTCGAGCTTGGTCAGCCTTATGACAAATCCAAATAAAAATTATCAAATTTCTGATGAAGAGAGTTTGAGTAAATATAAACTGAAGCCATGTTTGAGTACTGTGTTAAGAAAATTCATTTATTCGCAGACTGAGAATACTTATGAATTGAATCAGTTCGAGGAATGTCAATCTCTTATAGGTAGTGTGGAGGTCGTCAGCGAATCTACGGATGTTTATACCATAGTGATATACTCTAGATATTTTTTCGAGAATCACAAATTTAATGATAAATGGGGATCGACTCTTATTTATCCATTTCCAAGAGTATATTCGAAACTCATCTATGGAATTTTCATGAATAAAGGATTTCCATTGTGCAGCAAAATGAACGCACGCGCATTACAACTAAGGGAGAATGGTTTGGTTCAAAAAAAATTTAAGGATCTCTATTATATGGAAAAAATGAAACATTATTACCACGAGAATATATTTCAGACACGCTTTGCAATTCCGTGGATTATTTATGGGACAGGATGTTTAGTGTCTTTAGTGACTTTTGTTATGGAGATTCTTTCGAAACGATGAAAACAGATAAACCAAATTTGCTTTTAATATTATATGAACCTAGCGACCCGCCACCGGCGTTAACAATAAATACCTTCCGGAAGAAATTCTCAAAATGGTAGTAAAAACCACATCAAAATCTATTGGGTAGTAAGAACTGTGTAAGCGCACGTAAAAAGTCAGAAATCCTATTTAGAAGATTTTGACAAGATTAATGGCACGATATTTTGTATGATACCAATAAAACCTTGCACTCGCTATACTGGTTTCTAATTATATAGTAGGTACCTACCTATATACCTATTTAGGTTTTTGGATATTATTAATACAGTAACATAGGTCGTGCGCAAAATAACTGTATCCATTCAAGAAATCTCTCATTAAAATAATATGATGATATGCATTCTAGCTGTGGAATAGTTGATGGCCGGCTTCTCGTTGAGATTTGAGGCCAGCCGTGACAAGCATTGCAGTCTATCATTTACCTAACGAAGATATACCATTTTTAGGGTTCCTTAGTTAAAAAAACCTTATACCTTTCACCATGTCCGTCCGACTATATTACATAGCCTTTTTACTCGGAAACTACTTATAAGTATAGAGCCATACTTGCGGAAGGATGGCACATTAGCCAAACGTAACGCGCTACTACTACGACCAATAGTTCAGTTCATGCGCCCACGCCGATCCTTTCGCAGGTATGGCGCTACACTAAGGTATATGTCATTCTCTGGTGATGGACATAAATAACCACGACACAAAAATTACGAATGAAATAATTGTGAAAATTTATCTTGATTTTCGAATTGATCCAAACTAAAAGTCGTTCAGCATGACAAGCATAGGTTTCGAAAATAGCCATCTGAAAATATTTACCTAGGTAGGAATATAGGTATCATGAATATTCATTGGCAGCTCAATATGTAGTCACGGTGTTTGATGTTTCTTCGGGCGAATGAATATCTGACACATAACATCCCGGACGAACGGATCGTTGCCAACCGTATCTGATTGATCAGCAGCACAACACTACTTTATTTTCTGATTACGTATTTGATTACTTAATTTCTATTTCCACCTTTTATAGCATACAAGCTCGCGTCCGAGGATTTACCTGAGTACCCAAGGATCTTAAGATTTCCCGGGATAAAACGCATTTACACACCCCCACACACCCATACAACACACTCACACACCCCCACACATGAAGCTACATAATCCCCGATTATTGCTACTTTTTATCCCAGGAACGTAGGTGAAACCGCGGGGGACAACTAGTATTTAATAAAAAACGCACTAATAATTTGGAAGAAAATTTGTATTTACATAGGATCTTGCTCTTTAAGTTTATCTATATAGGCGTCTTTATACAACAAGGGCCGCCGCCCAGACTGATCTATCTATGTGCCAAGTTTCATATGAAATACATACCTAACTAATTGACTCAGGCGTGACCTTGCGGAAATCCATTATAAGATTAGATGGAAGACAAATATTTAGTAACTAATTCCGCTGGATATATCCTTTTCTGTCAAGTCCAAAACAAGGGAACTTAACAGAAAATCGACACGTGTTTCGCTTCTTCACGAAGCATCATCAGGAAATACATACCTATAAACATTCGGAAGTGAGAATTAATGGAAAGTAGGATATCAACCTACATGATGATTAAGATAAACATAATTTAGTCAGTCAGTTAGATTACCAAAAAATATTGGACACATGTTTTTTCTTTAGTTCTGAAAACAAGAAAATAACGAAGATACAGTGCGTTAACGTTTCGAGTGACGTCACGTGTTAGTACACTTTTTACAGAGAGATGACGTCACAAGCCCCCACTCCTGAACTTTGATGCGACTTATCTATATAAATTTGTATTGATTTGATAAAATAAAAATATGTATCATGTATTTTTTGATAACATAACAGACGGACTAAACAGAATTAATTATTTTTTACCCGGTCATCATCCCTATTGTAAAAGAGTATAACCCAGTTTGTATTTAATAAACCATTTATTTAAAAAATATACAAAAAACATCTTATAATATCTAGTACCATTATAACTAACCATATCAATTTTATAATAATTTTATCATTTATTTATACCATAAAAATTCATCTAGACAGTTAAAAAACTAAGTACATATACAATTACCATGATCCCTCGTTGAATAAGTCTAATTTAAAATGCGAATGGTAACGGTACAATTAAATCATGTTTATTCATACGAGCTGTCTTTACCGTTTTGGAAACATGTTGTTTAAAAAAAAAAACAATTACCAGTGTTTTAGTAAGTACTGAAACACAGTGACCTTTTGACAACTATTGAGTGATTTGATTTGCCTAATTCATAGAAACACATAGCAAGATATGTCGGTAAATCGAGATAAAAAAAAAAGTTTTGATATTTTCTAAGTATGAATTTGGCATAGATAAAAATTGTTCAGCATAAACAACTCAACATAACTTTCGAAAGAAAAAAAGGCAAAGTCCTTTCAAAATGGCAGAGTAAAAAGCAATTAAAAATAAATTAGTATAATTGACCATTTCCATTCGCATTAGTTGATATAAAAATTACACTTATGAAGATAAGATTTTTTACGGCAAACGGCAAGCCAATACGGCAAGTTCGTTACATGTGAGCAAAGTCCAATACAAAAATATAGTAATCATAAATAATATTATAAATATTTCATTTTAATATACCTATAGATACGTCATAACTTTTTTATGGACTGTTCATCAGATCTTACTTTATTTAAGCTATTTCACTATAAAATATTGAAAAAAAAATGCGTATTTATTTAAAAAAAATATTTGAATCAGTTTTTGCAAAATGCTGTAGACATTTTAGTCATATTACAAAATAATAGTTCAGTAGAAATCATCTATGGAAATATACAGTAATTATAATATTTTTCAGACTCATCAAGTATCAAGTAAGTATGTCTGACAACAATTTTAAGGCATTTTTTTTGTCTTAAATCTAATTCAAGTTTGTATATCTAATAAATTAAACATGCATTTATAGTAATAAAAATGGATAAATACATAGGAATGCTTATTAAAAATTCATAATATTTTGTGAACAATAATTAAAAAACACATAACATGATATCACATTCGAATTATATTTAAAGTGCCTTTTATTTTCGAAAAAGGCGTCAAGGAATTTAAAGTTCATTTTGTCCTCTGAAAGTATAGCTTAATACAAGAGGCATAGCATTCATATTGAAACGGCAATATCATATTTTATCACAAAGTTATATCCAAACGTGTTAGGCACTTTTTGCAACAAAATATAATTTATGTGATAGATAATGCTTTAATATATAAAAAAATAAATAAACTGTCATGATAAATTTCGAAACTAATGCTTTTGAATCCACGCCTTGGATTTATAACATTTGACTGTTTGAAAAAAGAACACGCTTTGTAGCAAAGTAACGAATATATTTAACATTCTTGCTAAATGGCCACCCCATTTCTATAGGGAAAGGCAATTTTAACTACTCTTTTTAGGTCCGTATTTTTTTTAAAGGCAGTCAGATAGAATAACTCCAGTACGTTGGTATTTCTCTATTCGATCATGTATATTTTATCACATTAACTGCGTAGAATTTTCACATTACAAACTACACTCTGAACTTTGTCGCGAAACATACGAATTCCTTTCAAGACAAAACCGTTAGAGCGACAAAGTACCAATAGCAGAACTTAACAAATAGAACCTGTCTCATTTGATTATCTACTCTAAACTAAAGTTTTATAAGGTACAAATTGGCTTATCTTGTGGACTTGAGTTTCCAGCGGAGGAAGAGGAAGGCGGATATACGTAGGGCTACGAATATTAGACAGAGAGCGGCGATGTCGAGGGTGAAGTCGGCTGATTCCATGTCCAACTCTTCGAGCGTTGTTAGCGGGTATTTGAAATGGCAGTATGTCTGAAATAAAATGATATATCAAGACTTGTTTTTAAGTTTCATGCTCGTTTCCGAAGGATATTATGTTTTTATCGAAATAAAATCTATGCTTTTTATACGACTGCCCAAAAAAGACGTGTGATGTTTTCAGAGTTCATAATGTATGTGTGTGAGTTTTTTTATTACTCTTTCGCTTATATCGCCCGTCAATTAAAAAACCTAAAGGATTCTCACCTGATGACACTTGAGCTTGGTTCTATTGAAGGAGTAGGTAGCGAGGGCTGTCCCTTCGAACCCGTATCTGATGTAGGAGAGATATGTGATCCAGCGTAAATAGACTGGGATCGCGTTGAACGACACGAAGAAACCGCTGAACAGCAGAAACGGGACCGACATAACGGGAGCCAGGAACACACCGTTCTGTTGGAAAGATTCAAATTAGCATTTTTTTTTCGTATTGCTATCACATTGTTTGTGTTTTTGCCAATGTCATGTATTCTATAATATTCTTCATGTATTTATTCAACGTCAACTAAAGTTCAAATCCTGTTAATAAATCATTTTCAAGTCATAGTCAAAAAGTCTATGTCCGTCTCCATATCATAGGCTATATACGTGCTAAATTTCATCGTGGTCGGTTCAGCGGTTGAAGCGGTAACAAACTAACTTTCACATTTATATTAGTTCGAATAGTGACAAGGTAACTTGTGTCTTATCTCCTTACCTGAACGTTCATAGCGGCTCCGACGACAAGGCCGACACTCTGGGCCACGAATGAGATCAACAGGCACGAGGACAGGAACATCTCGAACCTGAACCACTCCTGCGGCTGTGACGTCAGCAGGTATACTATCACCACGTAGATTACGCAGAAGATTGCCTGACCACAAAAAAAAATATATAGTGTAAGTCTAATGTCTATGGTATCACTTTTCGTTACTTATATTATGTGCCCCTATATAACGTGAGCAAGTCTAGCAAAACCATAGATTATGACGTAATAGTTACTACATAACGGATATGTCACTCCTTTGAGCGAAGTACTCTATTTTGTGCTCAATTGCTTTGCAGCTAAAGTACTAATCTCTTCGCTCGCTACTTTTTAGGATTTGGCTTACCTACCACGCCCACTTCAAATATTCCGTCTTTATATCAATTAGGAAGAAAGAAAGGGAAAGACGATATGACAAATATAGGCCGAATGGAAGAATAGTACATATTGCGCCGATCTCAGATGTTTGCGAATAGGTCAGGCAGACCATAACCGCGTGATGAAAACTAGTTAAATAACATAGCACTTACTTGGAACGGTATATCAGATACAGTGATGGCTAGGTAGTAGGAACGCAGCGAGTACCATCGGTTGAAGTGTTCCTTGATGAGCACAGGCATTTCCAGTGGAACTGAAAACAACATAACTTATTGATATTTATCTCAATAATAAGGTCAATGAACCACAGCTATTTCTGTGAAAACATACAATTAATACTAACGTACTATCGACAAAGTTGAAGCATGATCACCTTAAGGGTGTATTTTGTGTGCAGTGAACAGCCGCTAACTGTGTCTCACACAATATAACCAGAGAATGCGCTTGTCATAAAATAGTAGATTGTCATTGTCAGTAAATTGTCTAGACAAAAGATTTTACAAGAGGCCGTTTTATTGTCAACAATGGACAGGGCGAACTATGATTACTGGCTGCAAGCGAAAAGGTCCCAAAACTGATCATGCTTCAACTTTGTTGATGGTACATAAGGCTCAATCTCTATCGCATAGGTCTATCTCTTTCGTCCGAAGAAGATAGAGCTATGACTTAGATGAAGACGGAAAATTCATTGTTTTAGTTGTTTTTTTAACTGTATAGGCCCGTGTTTGACTACAATCTCACTGTGGTCTGTGATGATATGGCCAAAAGTGACCACACAATGTTTAAAATGAACAGACTCTCAAGCAGCTGCTGGAATATAGCGGCTATCTAGCTTGACGACAGATGTTCTACTTGAGGGTAGCCAACATAATAAAAAAAATCTAATATATTAAATGCAAAAGAATGTGAGTGTGTATGTTTGTTACTTCTTCACCCTCAAACGGCTGGACCAATTTGGACGAAATTTGGTATGGACGTAGCTGACACACTGGATTAACACACCAACTTCTTTTTATCCGTCAGGAACATAAGATCCTTCGAGAACGCGGATGAAACCGCGAGGCGGAAGCTAGTAAGACATACATTTAGTAAATGGCAACACTCACAGCTAAGTATAGTGATGGTCATGGACGTGTACATTAGGAAGAGCATGTTGAAGAAGAGGAATCCAAGGTTTGAGAGCACCTTGGAGCCGTCGTTGCCGATGTCATAGTATAATGCACCGATCAGGAACCCTACCAGGATGTGGGCGAACAAACGCAAGTACATCAGGGTCTGAAACAATACAATATCATCTTTATATCTACAGTATTATAATACAAATTCCACCGCGCCTGTCTGTTCGCGATAAACTCATAAACGACTGAACGGATTTTCATGCAGTTTTCACCTACAGACAGAGTGATTCATGAGGTAGGTTTAGGTGTTGATAATTGTTGAAGATGTCGGAAAAAAACATGTCACCCGTATGAAGCGGTCCCACACTGTCGGCTGATTTAATAATCTGTGGCTAGACACAAAAGTGTCGGCCGATAGAGATCTCACACCTATATGCCAAATACACTATTAAACGATAATTATCTTATTTATTTCCTACGTTTAGGCCTGTGTTTGATCACTATCTCATCGTGGTCAGTGACGATATGACCGAAGGTAGTAAGCATCATCATTTCAACGATTGATGAAATTAAGCTTCCATCTGCTTCTAAAAAATATTTCACTAATAGGAAGCTACTATCCTCGAGCGCTATAGGCTACTCTTTATGCTAGGAACGCGAGTGAAACCACGTGAAACAGCTAGTGTATAATATACAAGGTAATTTTTACTCAATACTTAAGCCAGATACGCGTTTCTGCATAGGAATAATTTCTGTAACTGTTAGGCTCTAATGACAACTATCGGTTTTCGTCTCGTTTTGCCAATTGCGAGACATTACGTGGTAGATAGAGAGTTTACATATTTACGCTGTAGCTTGGTGCAGCATAATAGCCAGAGACATATGAAAATGTACCATATGACATTGCAAGGTTCATCTGAATCTACATTATATAAACAGATGGACATTATTGCAAAGACGTAAGGCTCATTTTTACATCTCTTCTGCAACCGCACCAAGCTATAAGAGAAATAGTGTAATAACAGAGAAAGTACAGTTACTGTATCCTTATTCATTATCATTTCAAGGAGCAGCTTTTTCTAACTAATACTCCACGGTTTAAAGATTATATTTCTGATCCAAACGCCTCCTGGAGACATGTCAGTCGGGATTTTGCTTTGGTTTTATGGTTGGGGGTTATGGTTATATAGTTACTGCGCGTGAGCCGATAGCCTTTGGAACCTATTTACCTCACACTTTCATTACTCAGAATCAGTGTCGCTCGCACAAGTACCTATATATTTTTTATATTCGTGTCAATAATAACGAACTAATACAGAACAGGCATCTTCCGACATCACAAGGAAGGGTCGACCACAAATAGTAGTGACAAGAAAGACAAAGGACTTTATTTTAAAACTTGTCACATAATAAAAGCTTACGTACAATAATGACGCCAAAGGCATAGTAAAGGTCACTAACACCAGACTCAAAGTCACATTCAGTATTAAAAAAAAGTATACGTGGTGTGTATGTATATATATTTTTAATGGTCGTTGATGGCTGAAACTTGAACAAAAAATATTGCTGTCATATTTTTTCTTGTTTTTTTATTCAAACATTTATCTTTTCGCTTTGCCTCATTTAATTACCGCCTTTTCATGCCTACATATACCTAGCATAGAAAATATCCATGGTTTATATATATTTTTTTCTTTTTAAGTCTTCAGAACTAAGTTTTAACCACAATTCGTTAGTATTTGACGGCTATTTCACAAACGCCGTACCTACTTGGTCGACTCTAAACAACGCACATTTTTTTATTTTACTAAATTAGCAAACAAGCATACGACCCTGATAGTAAACGGTTACCGTAACGTAAAGACGATTGCAAAACCAGGGTTATATCTCGCGGGTTGCCAATCTTCCGTTCTTGGAAGAACCCCATGCTGTACTACCATGACGGTAGCACAGCTACCTAGACTGAGCACATCAAGTTATTACCAACAAACTACTCATTTCTGTTTCTATAAAGATCCTAAAAAAACACACGCCAAGGACTTAAGGTCACACACCACTAACATTATGGAATTCGAACCAAAATGGAGTTTAAATCTTTGAAATAAAGCAAAAAATGCACTGTTCCTCTTACCCAGTCTCTTCTGCTGAATAACAACGTCCTCTTCAAAACCACCCAGAATTGTTTGAACTCTGATGTCGCATAGCGTTTCGGAGATGCTTCTGTGCCGAGGAGCGCCACTTCGGCATTGTCTTGTTTCTCCAACTCCATTTGAACCACTAAGGGCTCACCTGGCGACATACATATCATTATAAGCATGTGATCTATAGTAGAGTCCTATGCATTGAGGTATATTACTACGTACAGAGAAGCTATTCTAAGCAAAGGTTTATGTTCCATTTTGTTAAAATTCGCTGCAGCTCTGAAACAATTATTAGTCGTCAAACCAGACAGTTTAAACGCGTAGCACTAGAACGCTTTTAAGGTGTAGTTTTTTTCTCGACCAAAAAGTCGTAAGCGCTGTGATTTTCATGGCTGATTTTCGTTTTTAAGCAACTAAGTGAAGTGCGGCCAGATGGCTGCACTTTAACGGAACATAGTGGTTATATGTGCCGTCTTCTCTATACGTATTATACCTCAGTGAGTCTATGTAAGGTTATAAGTCATGAAACGGACACACTAGGTTGCATATAAAATAAAATATTTAAATAAAATACAAAGCCTAATAGATATTAACCGGTAGGATAGTCATCGTGAGGTGTCATTACACATCAATCAAATATACAGCCAAATTGTATGTATTATGTTAATATACCTATGCTATAACTAGCATCCAACACGCGGTTTCACTCGGGTTTCCGAGGGATTTTATGGTTTCCCGGGATAATAAGTTATGGAATAACAGGGTATGATCTATCTATGTACCATCTTCACATCTGTACTACTTTCGTAATATTTAATAGGATATCTTTTACTACCATCAGATTTCACAAAAAAAGTCTAAAATTGAGTTCTAAGTTGGGTTTTTAAAACGCATATTTAATCCAATCCAAATCCAAAGACAGAGACTTTAATTTATATATATATGAAAGATCCACAAAAGAAAGAAACCTTGCTGGGTTTCTTATTAGAGTACCTAACTTTCGGCGTTAATAAGTGCCCTATTATTTAGGCCTTGTCTTAACTGAATAAGGTTTGAGTTTCTTTAAGTAGGTAGATAGTTTAACTACACATCAAAATCTAGGTAGTGCATATATCTGGAATTATATATCGTTAATGAATTAAAGGCCGCAAAGCATAGATAGTGAATCAATACGTAAATCCGAGCATAGACCAACAAACAGGAAGTGCTAATCTGTAACCTTTGATCTGTGCTATCTCTTTCATACGTAACCTATAACCACGGCCTTCACTGTAATTGTGAATTATAATTATCCATTTATAATGAGGAAATCGAAATTTTTTTTTGATCAACACGCCAATTAAAACCTAACGACACGCCCCGATTTCGCCTGAATAATTTATTGGACGGTAAAAACCGCATAAAAATCAAAATTATAAGATGTGTTTATAAACTGACAAAAAACTGACACTTTGTTTTTTTACTCAAGGTCGGTAAACAAGCATAGGTACGGCCCGCCTGATGCTAAGCGGTTACCGTAGCTTATCACGTGTTAGGTACCAAGCCATCGTCCCCTCCCCGATGAGTTCTGGCGATGTTGCAACCACTATCATTCGTCTGGTCCAGTCCCCCTGGTCTGGCTGCACAGTTCGAAGCAGAATTGGTGCAAGCAGAGCAGGAGGTTTCACTCTCCATGCAACCGGACGGGTTGCCCCCCCTGTCCTGCCCGGGCTCACTTATTTTTGGTTGAGCCCGGGCCGGACAGGCATCCAAAGTTACAAAGATCCCGGACAACAGAGGGATGTTGCACATCTTTCTTTATTTACCCAGGAATTATTGTTATTAGTCTTACTTTTTATCTAAGGACAATGAAAGATCCCTTGGGGAAAACGGGTAAAACCACGGAGGCGGAAACTAGTACTATAAATGCAAGGACTTGGATATGTTTGACTCAATCACGCGTCAACAGCTGAACAGATTTACATAAAACTTGCCACATAGATAAGATCATTTCCTGGAATTACATAATATGTAGTATACTTTTTATTCCAGGATAACATAAGATCCCTCGATATCGCGAGAAAAAAGTACATACATATTATAGTAGCATATTCACCTTTAGATATTTCACTAGCGGCATACTGTAGTATTCCATTCTGTAAGTTCCCGTGTCCATTTCCATTGGTAACGTTGTCCCGGAATTTCTCCTGAACTTGCGACAGATCATTCTTGTTCCTCTCCTGATTGAGGGAGGCCTCCATGTCCCTCTTGTTGTTCAAGTTGGGTACCTCCGAATTTGGGAACGGCATTCCCATCCTGTAAAAGAGGAGATTATGAATTTCATGAGCAGTGCATTATGGCCCTTACGATCTTTATTTTAGGGTGTATTTTTGATGATGAGATGTTTTATAAAAAGATATTGTATAGATATTGTAAGTATATGAATTGATTTAGATACTAAATATCTATACTAATATTATAAAGAGGTAATGTTTGTTTGAAGGTAATCTCCGGAGCCTAAAATCTGAATTAATTCGCTAATGGGAAGCTACGTTTTCCCCGAGTGTTATAGGCTATTTTTTATCCTGGGAAAGGGGATGAAACAGCTGTAAACAGTTTGTATGTATATAAAGTTTTTTAATTTTTTTTTAAAGGACTAAAGTTGGTAGCCTCTGGTGGCTGCTCCAACCTTACCGGACAATCGGCGAGCGCAGAGAGCTCTCAGCCGGGTAACATTTAGGTAACCACGCCTTAGGGCACCCCCGAGTGGGGTACGAACCTCGGCTCAGGGCGTTACCGGGGGAAGGGGAGGACTTTGTACGAGTTACGACTAATTGGGGTCGGTCGGATTACTAATGGCAGCTCGGGCCGCTTGAACGGGACGAGACTGAGTGGGACGTCGCGGCGGTCCTCGCCGTCGAGGACGGTAGCGTAATCGGTTTTGTGTAGTGTGTTGAGTGTATATAAAGTACTGACCACATTCTATCAGATAAATTATCTAAATATATAAAAGGAAAACGTCAATGAGTGACTGATTTATCAATGCACAGCTCAAACAAATCAATGGACTGATTTGGGCTGAAATTTGGCATAAAGATAGCTACTATGACGTAGGAATCCGCTAAGAAAGGATTTTTGAAAATTCAACCAAGTGTAAAATACCGGAAAGCTAGTATTTCATATATATGTATCGAGAGTACCAATAAGGTACGGACGACCACAAGTCAAGGTAAACACTGCGGCACCTTATGCGGTTGTAATAGGAGCTATTTTGCAACAAAAATATGTAGCCTCATCTGTGGTCGTGTGTACGTAAGGTCGAATTTAAATTTTGGTTTTCAACAACGGTTTAATATACAATGATTGCTAGCTATTTAAAAAGTCATGATACGAGCTATACATACAGGTTGCAGCGGTCAATAACCATCAGGTGGAACGTCTGATTTTGAACCTTATGCTATAAAAAATAAAACAGGTTTTTGGGCTACAACTACTAATTTTCTTTACTAAAATATAAAAACACAGTTTGTCATTCATTCAAATGGGATGACGTAAGTTGGACGACATAATACATAACTACAACTAACTCAAGGCTCTTATATGACTTGACAATTGTTAGTATGTAACAAATTACATAATAAGGATTTATTATTCACTTGAGACCCGTCCCCGACTTCGCCCAGGTAAAAAATATTGCAGGCACTTAATAATAAGAATAATTTGACTCTATAATGCTAGTTTAAAGTTTGCATTTGCTGAGATGAGCAGGGGGTAGTAGTATATTATTTATTCTTTGGTAATAGATACTCTTTTCACATAAAATTTAGATTCATTACAAAACAATTACGTGACTGTAGACTATAATATATATAACTCTACCGAAAGGAATTCTCAAAATTATCGTGAAAACAGCATCAAGATCTATTTTGTAATACCTATAAGTATAATAGGTATCGCATATAAATATATGATTTTTGTGTGCTGGGGTTTTCTTGTTATTAAGAAGTTAGTCCCATCAAAAATCACCCGTCCATGTCTTTCGCACAAACAATTGGATATACGAGAGGCCTAATTTGAAACAATGAAGTAGTAATGAAATGAAATATTACTTTATTCAAATAGACCTTCACAGGCACTTATAAATTGTCAGACTCTAATGTACGTTTCGGAAGGTAGCTTTTGCTGAGAAGAGCCGGCAATAAACTCAGCAATTACTCTTTTCAAAATAAACTTCATAATTTCGTTAGATAACCTAATACTCACCTAATATCATTCTTCCCGTTATCGATGGCGCGCACTAGCTTCCCGGTGTTGTCGCCGTACTCCCCGCATGACACTTCGATTATGTACGAAGCGGGATTGTGGTACGATGGACAGTTCAGTTTCAGGCTGCCCAGCCAGTCCACTGTTGAAAATTACTTCAATTACGAACTTATTATTGGTACTGAAGGTCGATAATTGAAATAGGGTGGAGACTTTACAGGATGATATATTTTACAGGTGATACCTATATGTTATGTTCGAGCCATTAATTAACGAGTATTTGTCATAGGTATGTCGTAGAAAATCGAGAAGATATAATAGAATCTTATTGCGAGTAGATAAGGATCCAAATTGATAGGTCCATGATTTTTATTTTTGCTCAGTGGGTCTAAAAGTACTCTACCTCCAAGCTATATTTTCCTCATGATGTTTTCCTAGAATTAGACCCCAACTTTCGCTACAATATTCGACATCACAACCACTGATTTCAAATCGCTTAACTGTTGCTAAAATTCTCGCTTTCGAAGATTTTAGGACACAAAAGACATTCTTAGTTATCAAAATAGGAACATACCCAATCGCCCAGTACTGCCTTGGTACACACACTGTCCATCAGCCAACGTGTACAAATGATCGAACATCTCGAACAACCTGGCCGACGGCTGATGAATAGTGCAGATGATAGTCCGTCCCTCTTTCGCAAGGTCTTTCAGCAACGATATGCATTGGAAACAGGAGGAGCTGTCGAGGCCAGATGTGGGCTCGTCGAAGAACATGATTGGAGGATTGTTGACCAGTTCCAGGGCGATCGAAAGACGCTTCTTCTGACCCCCGGATAGGTTTGACGTCATTGTCTTGTGGTGTTCCGATAGACCGAGAGTATTTAGAATCTCAAGGATCTGGAACAAACATCATTTTGTAAAATACATAGGATGGCCTAGATGCCCGAGCTTTGCTCGGTATTTTACAAATTGACAACGTCACTTTGCGATTTTCTTGTAACTATATTTTTGAATGCTTTGTTTTTGGAGTTGTCGTTGACGTTGTCGCCGAGACGTGTCGATTATCTATTTTACATGCGAATTTTAACTGAATTACTAAACCATTACCATGATTGAAATTCATTTAGATTTAGATTGAGTCACCGACTTACATATTATGTGTACCAAATTTCAACTCAAGCCAGTCCAGTATTTTCGGACAAACAGACACACGAGTGATCCTATAAGGGTTCCGTTCTTTTCTTTTGAGTTCCGGAACCCTAAAAAGGCTGAAGTGTCATAAACATTAAGTAGGTAATTAACTTAAATTAACTCTCGCCAAAAAGTTTATGTTTCTGTTTCGACTTGTTAATAAGTAGGTACAATAAAATTGCGACCTATGAACACGAATGAGGAAAAACTTTGAATATTTTCATGGTTATTTTAAAATCTGTTTTCATCAAAAGTACGTAATTTTATACATTAGCATTTATTTTCTGATAGAATTTTTATATTATAAGATTAATTATAATTATTTTATAACTAACAATTATTTTAAAGTCCTTCGCCATCCAGGTTTTTTTATGACTGTCTGTCTTTCTGTAAGTTAGTATAATTGAGATCGTAGGTATACTTTTTTTATACAGTGATGTTGGCAAAGGTTACCGTAGCCTATAGACGCTAGCAACATCCGGAGCACTGATCACTTACGGGAAATCACACCTTCCTCTCTCCCCAATCTCCCAAGATCTGGCGACCTTACTCACGCACAGTAACGAAACATCAAATTATTCTACTTCTCTTAGGCCCATTTTCATCAAAATCGTACAGCACTAATTCCATGTGGTAAATATGTTTCACCCGCATTCCCGAGGTATCTTATGTTTTCTCGGGATTAAAAGTAGCCTATATGTTATTCCAGGGTATGATCTATCTATGTGCCAAGTTTCATCAAAATCCGTTCAGTAGTTTTTGCGTGAAAGAGCAACAAACATACATACGTACAAAACTTTCAAGTTTATAATATTATATTAGGATAAGGATGTGATTCTTTACACACATTCTATCAAACCATATTTACCAGCATAACTATATGAAGATGGTGAAATTAGGCTTTAAACTATGTAATAACTTACCACTTCGTCCCTATTCGCGTTAGAAGTACTACTGGGCAGCTTTAGGGCAGTAGCGACGGCCATGGCTTCAGCAACCGTCAGGTTTCCGTGCAACTGATTGTCCTGCATGATGTAACATGACAGTTTACGGAAGCTTGACAGGTTGCGCTCCATGCCGTTCACTGTGATGCTGCCTTCCATTCCCGAGGTTCTGGTGACAACATTTAATGTATAGTGGAGTACCTAATAGTTTCGGAAACAAAGAACATTATCATAATCTAAATATAGGCACTCGGGCACCTGAAATTTTGTAGATTACGAAGTTATGCCAATTAGGTACAAGTTTAGCGAAAATCTCTGGTAAAATCCATTACTCGCACTGAGAAACGTAGTGACGTGGCGAAACAGTTATGTTAGTACTCGAGTAATCTAATAGATACTCAGACTTACATTGCAGGGTATTTTAACACTAAACTAATTTATTGATTTTTAAATTTTTCATGGAAATATTTTAGTGTTGTTTTCCACTCTAAAATATGTTTTTCATGATCTGTATAAGGTAATGCCCTTTCGGCCTACAATACCATTTCAAAATCAATCGGTATAAAAGGAAAACGTGACTGAGACCCCGGTATAATAAGGATAGTTCAAGACCTCGTATATTTTTTTACCTAGGCGATAATTTGACATAGAAAACAAACTTTCCTTTTCAATTAACAAAATGTTGTTACTAGAAACTGTGAATGACGTACTTTCTCTTTTGGGTACCACAATAATGATTCTGCTACCAATTTAGGTTTAGACGCTTTTTACGTGAAAACAACTCGTTTTATAAATATTCTTATACGTCTTCGTATTTATATATGGATGGATATGAAGCAAAAAAACGTGGCTTCATTTCAACGTCATTAAAATTGGCTCTCACTTTCTGAAAATCTGCTTGATATATGAGATACGCGAATAAAGGAGTCAATAATTCTGGCTCGTTTGGGGTTTAAATCTATATTTATACTTATAATAAAGGTGAATAGTTTGTTTGTTTGTTTGTTTGAACGCGCAAACTCCAGAGTTACTGGTCCGATTTGAAAAATTATTTCACTAATCGGAAGCTGCATTATCGCCGAAGGTTATATATAATAAAGGTGAATAGTTTATTTGTCTGTTTGAACGCGCAAACTCCAGAGTTACTGGTCCGATTTGAAAAATTATTTCACTAATCGGAAGCTGCATTATCGCCGAAGGTTATATATAGGCTACTTTTTATCCCGGGAACTCGAGTAAAACCGCGGGGAACAGCTAATATTATAGAAATCGTTCAATGAAATTCGCTCCCATTTTCTTACACGGCAGCCCTGCAGAATTACTGTCAATATTCGACTCGACAATATTCTCGTATTAAACAGGCTAGTAATTTGAATCCAAACCCTATTTTAGTAGATAAAAACAACGCATATAAGTTAAAAATAAAAGTACACCCCTAACGACATATAATCGGCCTTCAATGTCGAAATCGATACACATGTCATCATTATCTAATCGATATTAACCAATTACATGCCTTGATGGTTATCTATTACTCATTTTATTCGATAAATACTATAAGACCTTATCCAAAAACCCATCTTTTTTTATGTCAGAAGGTTGGCAGGCGGTTTATAATACCAAAGGTATTGCCAATGTGTTGCCGACCTGTTACAATGCCAAGAAGGCAACTGGCTTTCAAGTGCAATTGCCGGAACACACCGGTAAGTGTGCTTGGCGACAGATTTTCAACTTCTTCCATTCATTCCTTTTTCCATCTTATTCTCAATTTATTAATGTGCATAAATTATTATCTATATATTCTAACCTACTACCTACATTTATAATAAGTATTCTAGAAACCACGCTAGCGACCTTAACATTAATAAATAACGTCATAGTTTCTGTCGTCAAGGATTCGTGAAATTGCCAATTAAGCACAACCAGATCTCAGATAACCCCAAGAAAAACCTTGAGGAAACAATATTATCTTTTATGTTATAAACCCTACGTTACTCACTGTGGTAACGTAAAAATTGGTGTCTTTCGAATAACCTTTATGTTTTACCAGAAGAAAGAAAGGAAAAAAAATCCCCGGGGCTTGTCGGCTAGTTATCAGGTCTATAATCATTTAGTAATTATAGTGATATGACTAAGAATTATCGCATTATGTCGTAGTAACATTGCAACTGATTCTGTCATAAAAATATTACAAAAGTAATATTTTTTTCCTAATGATGATTATACCATTTCAGTGGCGTAGCGTAGAGGGGGCGGCACGTTTAGGGGGCGGCAAAATATCACTATATATAATAACTAGCTTTCGCCCAGCGGTTTCACCCGCATTAGAGTTCATGAACACCCCGTACTCAATTTAACCAACCAAATAGTATGTAGGTCAATTTGTCCGTTAGTATTCTCATACCTTGAGAACCACAGTACAGATTATGAAGCGCTTTTCAAAGATAGGTATCCTCTTAGGTTCAGGCTCCTAGATGAAGGTTTTAGGCTGTTTAATATCCAGGGACAGGTATAGTTCTGTGACGATTGAATGCTACATAAATATATTATGCATGTGGAGTTCAGTTTTCACGTCTAAATACTTTTTTTTTTTTTAATTTTGGCGTCACACTTCGTGTATTTTGCCAGTGTCAAGTTGAGCAATGTAGTTATTTTTATATTCTTCATGTATTAAATTCTCGTCAATCGTCAAGTTTCATAGTTAGTAGTAAAGTTCTAGTCATGTTAAATCTTCAAGTCATAGTCGTAATTTGTTTGATGATAATTGCTTTAGCGTTGAATATTTTTAAGTTGAATTGTTGTAGATATTATATACGGATTTCATAGAAACAAATACTACTTAAGATGGTCCTAATTATTTCAAAATTGGTTTTGAGTTTATTTTTACTAAATTTGTTTTTTTTTTATTTCTTGGGTGAAAACTTAATCTATCTATAGGTAGTAATAATAAAGCTGAAGAGTTTGTTTGAACGCGCTTATCTCCGGAGTTATTGGTCCGATTCGAAAAATTGTTTCACTAATGGGAAGCTACATTATCCCCGAAGGTTATAAGCTACTTATAAACCCGCGAACGAAACCGCGGGGAACAGCTAGTTATTTTATATAAACTAAATGCTAAGTATTATAATTTTAGATCACTTGTTTGAGATATTGAAGAAAATTTAAAGCTTTGTTACTTTATTTTGGCATGAAAGTTGAACAATACTGTGAGTGGAAGGGTTCTTAGTTTGCTATAAATAATGCTTGTTATATGATAGCTTAAATTCATAAAATATGGTACTTATATGAATAGAGTAGCTTTATACAGTCTGATAAACCTTTTTAAAAAATCATATAAATATCTATGACTAAAATTTTGAATAATTTTGATTTCTATGTTGTTACATTTGTGTTAATTAGTCTATATTCAAAATTTTGGATCTTTTGCTCAAGTAATTGCAAAAATATTAAAGGGCAAAAATGAAATATTTCACCCTCTATAACATTGCATTGCTAAATAGTATTACAAAATGCTCTAGGATTCTTATAGTTCTCGCTATGGGTAGCTTATAACCAGAAATTCTTGGTTCTGAAATCAATAGGAAAAGCGTTATACAGGTTGATGAAAAAAAATTAAAAAGGTCATAAAATTGTCTATGCTTAAAAAGTTTAAAATTATTAATGTGCATATTGTTACAATTATGTTACATGGTCTACACCCAAAATTTTTGATCCCTAGCTCATCTAATTGCAAAAATATTAAGGGGCCAAAATACAAATTTCCGCCCTCTATAACATTTCATTGCTAAATAGTATTGCAAAATGCTTTAGGATTCTTATAGTGCTTGCTATGGGTAGCTTATTTCCAAAAAATCATGCTCCTTAGTTAAATAGCTCTTGCGTTATACAGGTTGATAAAAAAAAATTAAAAAGGTCATAAAATTGTCTATGATCATTTGTTTTTTAATTATTGACTTGCATGTTGTTACACTTATGTTACATGGTCTACATTTAAAATTTTGGAACCCTAGCTTAAGTAATTGCAAAAATATTAAAAGTCAAAAATAAAAATTTCCACCCTCTATAACATTTCACTGCTAAATAGTATTGCAAAATGCTTTAGGATTCTTATAGTGCTTGCTAAGGGTAGCTTATTTCCAAAAAATCATGCTTCTCAGTTGTATAGTACTTCCGTTATACAGGTTGATAGAAAATAATTTAAGGTGTCATAAAAATGACAACTATGAAAAATTTGAGAAACACTGGTTTGAATATTATTCCAATTGTATTGAATAGTTTATATTCCAAATGTAAGGTCCCTAGCTTGAGCCATTACAAAAATATTAAAGTGCAAATATTGGATATTTCACCCTTTATAACTTTATGCCGCATGAAAAGTTTGAGAAACTTGATAGTAAATTTCAAAACAAATACTGTAGAAAGCTTATATTCCAAAAATCAAGCTTCTGCTATGAATATTAACTGAGAAAACCAGGATGCTAAAAGTAAATTTTCGTCATTTTTACTTTGTCTATGGGCAAAACTTTGACAAACACCAAGTTGAAATTTGTAGTATTTGTATAGCATAACGCGTATACGAAATTTCATTTACCTATCTTCAGCCGTTGCAGAGATATAAGAGTTTGAAAAATGCATAATTTCCATCGGTAATATCTTCCTCGAAGAAAAAAAGTTTGAGAAACGCCGAAAATATATTTTAGCAGTATTATTAAACTACCTACAATATAAATTTTGAGTTTGTAACATTCAAACTCACAAAGTTATCAAGGTTTAACGGAAACAAAGCAAATACCTTATTTTTTAAAATTTTCCTCCCATAGACAAAAGTTTGAGAAACGCTCGCACCCATATCTAATATTTTTTACTGAAAAAGCTACATTAAAAATTTCAGACTCCTAGACCTTATGGTTCCAGAGATATTAAGATTCTTAAAATCGCACAAAGGGCCCGTTTCCACCACTGCGGAAAGGAATTTCGAAAAATCGCTTCTTAAATGGGGTCTACGTGACAAAATCTATGCACATGCCAAATTTCACATTAATCGGTTCAGCGGTGTGGGCAGGGGGATGTTTACCCAAAAAACCGCTACTCTTTTATATAATAGATAACATCAAATATACAAAATTCTCGTGTCACAGTGTTCATCAGCAAACTCCTCCGAAACGGCTTGACCGATTTTTGTTTTTGTGTATATTCGGTAAGTCTGAGTTTTATTTATCCCGGAAATGAGCATGAATCATTTTATTCCTTATTCCAAAACGGGGGAATCCCATTATTTTTTTAAATGATTACTGTAAGTGTATTTTAGATTCTTTTTAATATAAATTAAATAAGTCTAAATGCGGGACGAGACTGAGTGGGACGTCGCGGCGGTCCTCGCCGGCGAGAACGGTAGCGTGATCGGACACACTACACAAAACCGATCACGCTACCGTCCTCGACGGCGAGGACCGCCGCGACGTTCCACTCAGTCTCGTCCCGTTCAAGCGGCCCGAGCTGCCATTAGTAATCCGACCGCCCCCAATTAGTCGTAACTCGTACTAAGTCCTCCCCTTCCCCCGGTAACGCCCTGAGCCGAGGTTCGTACCCCACTAGGGGGTGCCCTCAGGCGTGGTTACCTAAATGTTACCCGGCTGAGAGCTCTCGCTCGCCGATTGTCCGGTAAGGTTGGAGCAGCCATCAGAGGCTTTAGCCCTTTATAAAGGGGCGGCTTTGCCTGTGCCCCAGGCGGCGGAAACTTACGGAATAAGTATGCCATTCATAGACCCATCCCGTGCTTTGAGTGGGATCTAAATCCTACTAAGATTATAAATGCGAAATTTTCTGAGGACCTATGGATGTTTGTTACTCTTTCACGTAAAAACTACATCACCATCATCATAACTAAACGATAAATGAAATAATAATAAAAAACAAAACATTAAATTGCCATTACAAGATTGAAATTTAATTATGTTTTTTTTCATATGCAAACACCTCAGCAAATCTATTACATTCTCCATTCTATACTGATTGATTACCTACATGATGTTATGTACGCAAGTTATTCGCAGTCCCGTAGCCACGCAACTGTTGATTACCTGAACTCAACTGCCGTTCCCAAGTTGAGTGTTCAATTTACAACATGTGGAAAAGTGGCAGAATTTAACCACTGCGTAAGATGCGAACGAAAAATATAGTACTTAACAAGAATTTCGTGTACCCTGTCTGTCAGATAAAATTATGTTTATAAATAAATATCAAGTCACGAGTGGATTTCGATTCGAGTAATAAGAGACAGATAGAGCCATCATGATTGTTATAAAACATCTATAAAATAGTGTAAATAAAATTGAACTTCATAAATGAAAACTCTCAAACTTCAAAAAATTACATTAGTTGCAATACAACTTTTTATGAGACATTTTGAGATCCGACACACACTTATTGGAAATAAGACTTTAGGACGCTCTGTACGTAAGTTCATATTTATCGGAACACATTTGACAATCACTTCAAACATAAGACTATTATGTATTCTGTTTCAAGTATTGATTGAAATATTTCGACACAATTCTAAAGTGTACAGTTTATAAAATACGATAAGGTATCGGATATTCATTTCCGCTGTTAAAATAACATACCTATAAGTGCATGCTTTTCTTTAAATTTGATTCAATATGCAATTTTACAAACAAATTCTCTTGCAGTAAAAATACTGCATATTGTTAGTATCAAAACAACACATAAGGGAAAACAACACTTCATTTAAAGAAAAGGACTGCATTAACATATTACATCTAATAGATATACGCTAACAGGGCCTTATCGGCATCCTGTGAGACAAGCTCTTAGTCTACAATTCTACATAGTAACTACTTACTATAAAAATAAAAGCACAAATAAAATGCAACCTTATACGTAACTTGAATTGAGATAATTATCAATTATATGTGCGATATGGTTACCTTAGATTCTCATAATAAACACGATTCAACCGCATACACACGCCTTTGCCCACGGCAGAATTTTGTAACTGTCGGTTTTGTTTGCTACATTTGCAATGCGCAACAAGTATGCTGTTGATATGAGCTAAATCGATACTGCATCGATGCAAACCCGCGATTCCATCATTGTACATGGAGCGAAGGTACACGGGGAAGTGACAACATCACTACTATATCGTGACTTTTTGCGCGTTCGCGTCACGTAAAAAGAACGCTGTCAGTAGGCTGCGCATTTGGAGATTTATCGGTCTATTTGATGGTATGAGGTCCGGTATACCTACCAATAATCAATATACGAGCCCCAAAGAGCGAAAGGCTAGTTCTAAAATAAAATAATAGGCCTAGTTCGTTCCTGCGCGAATGTAGACATGCTCAAACACACCTCTTCCACTTTCTTCCAGCGTTCTTTTTACATGACGCGACCTATACTAGCCAACGAATCGCGCGACTATTTTGAAAAAGTCGCCGTGTGCGATTACCTTATCGAAATGATTTGCCAATGCAACGACAGAGATAGCATTATATCTCGTTCGTTTGTCGGAATGCTCGCAGTAGCGCACGAAACAGCGTAAAACATTGCAATCGGACGCCTGACCCACTTCTATCGGCAAACTATGATAACGATAGCTCCGGTTACACATGGATGGTAATAATTAATTTACACCACTAATTAGACCCTAGTTCCTATTCTATTTTGTTTTGATATGGTAATGTCGATCCAGACGGTCGATAACGTAAGACTAAACTGATAATTGTAACTGTTGACATTCATAAGTGCCTTATTAGGCAGTGGCGGATTTACAAATTTGCCGCCAGTAGGCTAGGTAGGTATTCAGTTTTTACCGCCTCTACTGACCACTGAAATTCGATACCCTAAGTAGTTCGCAATCATATTAATTACAGTTAATCTGTCAATGAAATTGCAATTACCTGTATCGTCTTACATCAGCAAAAATTGAAATAAATACTATATTTAAATTATATTGAAAAGGTATTAGAATATTTTATAAATTCATGAAGCGTTTTGTAATCTATTATAATACAGACGTTAGTGTTCAGTATACTATACAATACTAAAACATTGAAATTTAGGTGAAATGTTCGTGACTCATTTTGCCGCCCCCTAAAATCTGCCGCCCTAGGCTCCAGCCTACTCAGCCTGCTGGTAAATCCGCCTATGATTAGGGGTTAAACTGAATAAATGAGTTTTGAGTGTTTTTCGTACTCTGATCACACACTGCCTCGTCATGGTCATGTACCAAGTTTTCACCAATGGCTATTATGACCCACTACGACTGTTCTGAATGCAAGGTTGAAAATAACAGTTTTTTTGCTCAAGTCAACCAATATGTTATACTGGTTCTCCCCCGCGGCTTCACCCGCATTCCCGGGATAGCCTATGCCCTTCTCCATATCATAAGCTGCATGCCAAATTTCATCGCGATCGATTCAGCGGTTTAGACGTGAAAAGGTATAAAACAAAAAAACTCAATATAGTTGCGATTAGGATTTCCACGTCCCTATTTACCCCTTTAGGGGTTCGAACCGCATCAAAATCTGACAGAGAGACTGCGTTTAATAATACTATAATAATGTTTCGTTCATACGTCGCGGGCGAACGCACGTATGGCGCAAATACCATAAACTGACATAGTTTGCATATACTTCAGTTGCATAACATACCTACAGTCGTCAAACGACTAGATAGCACACAATTTACGAACATTTAAATTTTATCTATATACCTAAATCGTGAATAAATATTCGTGAGCAGGACCTTTTATTTGTGTTTTTGTTACAAAATCTGTACTAATAATAAAGCTGAAGAGTATGTTTGTTTGAACGCCCTAATCTTCAGAGTTACTGGTCGTATTCGAAAAATTCTTTCACAATAGGAAGCTACACTATCCCTGAAGGTTATAGGCTACTTTTTATCCGAGGAACGCGAGTGAAACCGCGGGGAACAGCTAGTTACTAATATTACTAAATATGCAACGCTTGGTGACCGATAAGAACAAAAAAGCTAAGTTAATCAGACAAGGTCTTCGCTGTAACGAGTGCTCTACTCAGAATGAAGTTACAAAGTAGATATCGGTATTTAAGTAACGCTTTTGCAGATTGGATAGGAATTATTAGAGAGATTGCCCTATTGGGATTTGCCCATCTGCGGGGCTATCGCGTAAGATAATAATAATGAACTCCATTGAATTCGGCTCCCATTTTCTGTAATTCAGTTATATTTATGGGAAACGCGAATACAAAACGAGAGAATAGAGAGAAGTTCTTCGCGAGATTTCAAAAATAGAATTCCAGTTATGGGAGCCAAATTCAATGAAGTTCACACAAAGTTCATATGAAGTTCGTTACCATTTTCATACATGGGTATCCTCACTAAACGGGTCGTAGGTAGGAGAGTATAAAAATAATGATAAACTTACTTGTAGCCCGTGAGAATGTTCAGCAATGTGGATTTCCCAGCTCCCGAGGGTCCCATGATGGCCGTCAGCTCGCCGGAGCGAAGACGGCCCGAGACCGACTTCAGAATAGTCTTCACATCTGTAATTAAATAGCATTTGGTAATTTTTTAAACACTATTTCAAGTAGGTATATTTTTTTTGTAATTACTACTACATGCTACTACTTAGTCTTTTTTGATATTTTGACAGTTCATATAGTATCAGTATAGTAACGTTTGCATAATTACATATATACATACATTAATATAGCATAATTAAACTTAGATAGGACGTAAAAAAATTAATGACTGAAACACATTAAAAATAAAATAAATTATTCGTGCTTAGATAAATTTCCAATTTAAATATATAATTATACTTATATCCGCACGTTGTATAATATGATATACATATATGATGAACATTATTAATATAATATAATAATAATATCTGATGACTATTTGCCAAGATACAGTCAGGCCTTAAGAGGATGTTCTCCTCCTTGACAAGCGAAACGAAAACAAAAACCGTTTCTTTTTTATAAGTGTACACGACGTAGGCGCTGGGTCGAGATTAGAAAAGAAAGACGAGACTTTTTTGGCAAATTCGATCGTTAGTCGAAAGCGTAGGGCTCTGACAGCGGTGTGCGGACGACTGACCGGCTAACGACCACCCATTTATTTGTCATATACGTAGGTAGACATACAAAATAATTATAAACTAATAAGGTAAGATACTTAATACATATATGTGTATATATTATATTTAGGTTAGATTACTAATATTATTTTTTAACATATTTACTTATTTTTTCAGATATCCATCATCAACATTCTCCCCCCTAGTGTCAGGTAGCTGACACTCATCATCGACTAGAATAGGAGCTACGCGAGTGGCTGGTCGCTTCATTACACCTGTCTTAGTCTTAATATCTACAACTCTTACCCGTCCATCACGTCCAGGGTAAACTGCTTGTATAATTCCCTTCGGCCAGATGTTACGCGGCGATGATGGGTCTACTACAACTACAAGATCACCTACCTTCAAAACGGCTCCTTCCTGATTCCACTTACGACGAGGGATAAGTGTTGGCAGAACTTCCTTCATCCAACGGCTCCAAAACAGATCTGCCAAGCGCTGAGCGACACGCCATTGTCGACGTAGATAGAGATCTCCATCATCGAATACTCCAGACACAGGTAAGTTTGATGACGAACCTATCAAAAAATGGTTTGGGGTCAATGATTCTGGACTACGAGGGTCCACAGACACGTGAGTAAGAGGTCTACTATTAATCATATTTTCTATTTCAGCAAGCAGCGTTGCCAATATTTCTTCCTTCGGTGCTCTTTCTCGCAGCACGACTTTTAAGGCATTTTTCACGCTTCTAATGAGCCTTTCCCATGCTCCACCCATATGTGGACTTGCAGGTGGGATAAATTTCCAATTGACTCCAGTATTTAGAGCGTTACTCATAATCTTGTTTTGATCTAGCTCGGTGAGTGATCTCCTCAGTTCGGATTCGGCGCCATGAAAATTTGTGCCGTTGTCTGAAATAATGGTGCAAGGCCAGCCACGGCGGGATGCCATCCTTCGCAAAACCATAATCATCGAATCAGCTGTTAAGGATGAAACAAGTTCAATATGAACTGCTCGAACCGTAAGACAAGTGAATAGTACTCCATATCGTTTTTGCCTCTGTCTTCCCACAGTCACTTCCATTGGTCCGAATAAGTCTATGCCACAAATGGTAAACGGCCTCTGGTGATGTGTTAATCGAGCTTCAGGTAGGTCTCCAAGTCGCGGGGGTCTAGGAGTCGCCTTACGTATACGACAAACTATACACTTGGAAGCGACAGTCCGCACAGTAGGTCTCAGTCTTAAAAGCCAGTATTTTTGACGTAATTCATTGACTACTGTTTCGTTACAGGAGTGAGCTAACATTACGTGGTATTTTTTTATGATTAACCTTGACGTATGGTGAGTTCCGTCCAAAATAATTGGGTTATTGATTTCCATGGCAACATCTGTAGCTGCTCCAATACGACCATCAACGCGAAGCAAGTCATCTTTATCTAAATAAGGCGTCAAGGTAAGTAATCGGCTGTTGCGTTCAATTTCTCTGCCTTGCTTGAGAAGACTGATTTCTCGTTGAAAAGTTTGTGACTGTGAATGGCGGAGCAATAAAATTTCTGCTTTTCTCATTAACTCATGATTGATACATGTGATATTTTTCTTTTTCAGTTTTTCTACGAATAAAAGGACAGTTGCAGTACAACGTAGCAGTCGCAGCCAGCTTGAGAAACGAATAGGATTAGGAACGGGTAAGTCCTGCATCTCAACTTCAATTATATTAATATTGTGAATTGTTTCTAAAATCCCATCACTAATTATTTCTTTCGTTTCAGGTACGTGCGGCCAGGTTTGTTTACTGGAGTACAAGAAAGATGGTCCCGAAAACCATTCACATTCATTTTGTAATTTATAATCGCTTTCTTTTGTCGCGAAATCCGCAACGTTCATATTAGTGGGAACGTAATTCCACTGATATGTTTTAGTCAATTCATCAATCTCGCCAAGTCTATTCGCAATAAACGTTTTATATTTTCTGTGTTGATTTTTTATCCAATGAAGAACTGTAGTAGAATCCGTCCAATAAAATATGTCATTTGGCTGTATTCTGTGCTCCTTCGTAATGGTATTTGCTAATCGGCAGGCCAATAATGCTCCTTGCAATTCGAGCCTCGGTATTGTAACGGGTTTAGTAGGCGCAATTCGACTTTTGCTAGCAATAAATGAGACATAAGTATATCCATCACTGGCTTGCTTGCGCCAGTAGGCAACGGCAGCGTATGCGCTCGGCGATGCATCGCAAAATACATGTAGTTGCAGCGCTGTCGCCTCGCGAGCACTCGTAGCACAGCTTACGTCATCGTGTTCGTAAAGATTGCGAGAGCGTTCATGCAAATTAGAGCCTTGTTTGAATGACTTAAAGTACCATCTCGGTATGCGAATATTTTCTATATTTTGTAATTGTTTAATCCATTCACGGAAAGATACATATAATTCATTGATTATTTCCTGATCCCATTGTAACTTACTTTGCCAAGTGTCTCTCATTATGATTTTTGCTTTAATTGTGAATGGGCCAAGGAATCCAAGAACATCATAAATTGACATTATAATTCTTAACAATTCACGTTTCGTGGGTTTTCTTTTGCATTGTAAAATATCACTAGGAATACGTTTCAAAGACAAATCGAATGCCAACATATCATTTGCCGGATACCAAAGTAACCCAAGTGTACGTTCCGGTTGATTTTCAATTTTAAATCTTACTGCATTTTCACTTACGGTTTCTTTTGGAATATTTTGTAGCACAGTTGAATTATTACTCATCCAGTTTCGCATTTGAAACCCTCCTTCTCTATGAATAAAAGTCACTTGTTCTATTCTGTTCTTAGCTAAGATCTCATCGTCCAGGCTATCGATATAGTCATCCATATACTGCGACTTTCGTATGGCAGCGACGGCTTCTGGAAGCTGACCCTGGAATCGGGATACATTTAAACTTTGATTAATATACTGTGCTATAAACGGCGAACAGTTAGCTCCAAATATTAAAGATGTCATAACATAGGTCTTTAGTTCTCCATTATCTTTCCACAAGAATCTGAGGGCATGCTGATCTTGCGCTCTAATTTTTATTCTAAGAAACATGTCCTTTATGTCACCTATAATACCTATAGGCTTTTCACGAAATCTCAACATTATTCCATATAGAGATTGTAACAAATCTGGTCCCTGTAATAAATAGTCGTTTAATGAGTAACCGCGACTTTTGGAAGCGGCATCAAAAACCAGTCGTAATTTCTTTTTATTTGGATTATCTACCCCGAAGTGTGGTAAATACCAAGTTGGTTCACCGTACTCATCTTTCGTTAATTCCCGTGCGTAATTGTTACAAAATAAATGCTGTACTCTTTCGCGGTAACGTGTCGCATAATCCTCATTTTTTAACATTTTTTTATTTACTAACTTCAATCTTTGGAAAGCATTAGGATACGAGTCAGACATTTCAAATTTATCATACTTCCACGGCAAACCTACGGACCACTGACCGTTTAAAAACTGTGAAGTTTTATCTAAAATGGAAACAGCACGTAATTCGTCAGGATTTTGGCGTGGTTTACTAGAAATTCCAATTGAATCTATTGCAAACGCGCGGCGTACTTCGTCGTGCAACTGAGAGTCGCACTCACAGCAATATTTATCTATTTTTCTACTAGAATTATGTTGTATATAAATACCTGCGGGGCGTGCGATGGGAACCGCGGGCGTCGAAGGCTCGTTGCACTGGATCGTAAACAAGTGTGAAGTTTCCGCAGGTCTGGCTAGGAGCGCGGCCGCAGAGCCATAAGCGGCGCTAACTTCACAGCACGATGAGTGTGCGATGAAACGATCAGCCAATTCCTTCTTAGACACCGTACTAACCACCCCATGCATACACCAGCCAAGTGGGGTCTTGGTAACGAATGGTTCCCCTGATTTACCTCCAATACAAATTAAGGGTGTTATTAAATGATAGTTATCTTGACCTATTAATATCTTGGGTTGCGCATTACAATGACAAAACTTATATTTATCGTTATTAAATTTAGCAAGAGTTACAGACGATATTCGTTGGATTGGCAAGTTCAGTTCATTCATTTTTCGAGCTTGTAATCGGTATCGGTCGCCGTCACTGTTACTTACATGGCAGTTTACGATTTCAGTCTGGCACACAAGCTCCCCTGAGTCCCAAGCACTGCGTGCACGCATTGTTATGCTTTTGCCGTGCAGTCCAACCTTTTCACAGATATCACTCGCGATCAAAGTGACGGTTGCGCCGTCATCAAGTAACGCATGGGTATGAACACTACCATTAGGGCCGAACACTGTAACCGGCACTATTTTTAGGAACACTTTTTGGGATTCTGATGCACTCGCGTGTGTGACAGTAACGTCGTCGGCGCCCGAGTCGGCATCTATATCAGCGTCGCTATTGACGTCGTAGCAGTCAGCGGCAGCGGTGGTGGCGAATGGTTCGGAGGGTGGCGCGCTTGCGGGTTGTCCACACGCGTCGGTGTGTAGCACGGCCGCGGCTTGCTCCTTGCGCCGGACCCAATGCAACAGGCGGTGGTGCGGCTGCCCGCACCCGTCCACGTCACACTCGTCAGCTGTACACATTGATACTGAGGGCTCGCTATGACGTACGCATAGGCACTTGTAGCATAAGTTATTAGTGCGTACGAAGCGCCAACGATCTCTTCTCATTGCGCGTTTAAATGCACTGCAGTTTTCTAGCTTATGACTTTGTTTTTTCTTACAAAATTTACAGTTTTCTTCGCTGTCGGTATCCGTATGTAGAAATACGTATTGATTTTTACGCTCTTCAGGTTTCTTGCGGTCGGGTTGGCTATAAATGTGACTCACACCTGATTTTGCAGTTTTTATCGCTTCACTGTGTAAAAACTCAGCGAGTAATTCTAGTTTTGGTTTATTATCATTATCGTGAGAGTAATCAGCCCACTTTGATATTAATGTAGTTGGCAACTTGGACACAATCACGCTAAACATCTCCGGACTATGTAAATAATTATTTTGTTTGAGTGCCACTGTAGCCGCTACATAATTTTTTATTTTGATTGCAAAGGTAACAATATCGTTATGGTAGGCTGATGGTAATGGCTGTAATTTCTTTAATTGTGTCATTATTTTAGACATGATATTCTCTGGACTGCCGAATCTCAATTCAAGAGTGGCGATTATAACTTCAGGATTAGTATCGCCTATCAAAAGTGAGGATACGGCATCTTTGGCATCGCCGCGTAAACATTTACGTAACCGCCACATATTCTCAGTATCACTGTACTTGCATAGCCTCGTTGATTCGTAGTAAGCTTCTTTGAACTGCAGCCATTCCATAGGTTCGCCAAAATACACGGGCAAGTCCTTAGATGTGGCAAGTCTAGTGAGCAGTTCTTTGTTTTCGTTTTTAGAAGACGAGGCATTAATGGCATCACGAATTGCATCTGCTAAGTTACCTATATCACTGTGCCTTCTAGAAGGTTCATGAAAATCATTATCTTTGCGGTCGTTACGACCGGCGGTGTCGCCTGATTGAACGTTAGTGCAGGCGGCATTGTTAAGACTTGATTGCAGTTGATCAACTTGCTTGGTGTCTTCTTGGTTAGAGTGGTTTAACCAGTTTTGTACCTTTTGGACGCTAGTTACTGATGACTTTTCAGAGCGTAGCGACTCCATCCCGGCAATTTCCACTTCTAATTTCTTTTCAAGCAATTCTGTTTCGAGGCGTGCTTTGGTTTGAACTACCTTTAGTTTTGCTTCAGCTTCAGCAGCTTCCAACTGGATACGCATTTTTGCTTGGGCAGTTTGAAGCTCGAGTTGCATCCTCCGTACGGCACCAGATGAAGCACTTTGACTGGCACTTTTAACACCACTTGCACTTGGTGCATTACTATTTATACACTGTATGTTATCCATAACTTCCGATTTCGTTTCAAGTGTCTCCTCTTTGTCTTGGTTAGCCAATAACTCCCGTTTCAATGCGCCACGTGTTTGGGGCTTGCGCGGCGTGCGGAAGTACGACATACCTGCTTACAGGTTTAGTTTCTAACTCTCAACACCGAAGATCCGCTCGAATGACCAGCTTTGTACACGACGTAGGCGCTGGGTCGAGATTAGAAAAGAAAGACGAGACTTTTTTGGCAAATTCGATCGTTAGTCGAAAGCGTAGGGCTCTGACAGCGGTGTGCGGACGACTGACCGGCTAACGACCACCCATTTATTTGTCATATACGTAGGTAGACATACAAAATAATTATAAACTAATAAGGTAAGATACTTAATACATATATGTGTATATATTATATTTAGGTTAGATTACTAATATTATTTTTTAACATATTTACTTATTTTTTCAGATATCCATCATCAACAATAAGTATCACAGCTATTCCCTTTCTATTGGATCTTGGATGGCCCAAATAAGAGACATAATTCATTCTTAGTTTTAGAAAGGTCCCGATTCACGATTTTTTTTCTGACGTGACTAATAAAAATTTTTTTTTTTAGAACAATTGCTATTCACATTTTCTAGTCAAACATATATTTTTTACAATTCTCTTGCAACAAAGAATGCCGAGAAAAACTTTATTTAGAATCATCATTTCTCGGATATCGTCGCCTGAAGCTGTGATTAGCGTCGATGGTAGGCAACAAAGTAAAGCAATCAACAATGTCGACACTGAAAGTGAAGTTTCGAGCCAACATTTAGAAACGTGTTCGTTTATCAACACAGCTTTCACGTGTGAAGACTTTATCGTATCTTTTAATAGTATATCCTATATTTAGAGCAAATTTTGGCAACGGTACATATTGGGACCTTATCTATCAACTCTTTTACTAGAATCAGAGCTTGTATTTGCCAAAGTAACTGCATATTCACTAGTTAAAATTTCGGCCGTTCGGGTGTAGTGAGTGGCCATATCTTACTTGACCTTTGAGTCCATTAAAAAATACTACTTTTACACTGTTAAAAGTTACATAATTGTGAACATTAGAAAACTAGTACAACTGTATCATTAGATTACAATATTTAAAATTAAGGTCCAAGTTCACCGACTAGAAAACGGATAAATTATAATCGGGCTTTTACCAGGAGGATAAAGTCATAGGAAAAGAGAACACTGAATTGCTGGCAAACGATGTTGCGGGAAACAGCGCTAGTAGCAAATGTATATAGGTAATACGAATAGGTAAGGAGTACAAGAGAAAGAATACATAGAGGACAAGACAAGAACAGAAGCGTAGGTATTTATCTCATCTACATATTATATGAGCTGTGATAGTTTTCTACTGAGATTTATTATTTACAATATCTGAGAGACAATGAAGAAACATCATCAGTACACAGTTAATACACAGTTTTAAACTAATTTTAATTAAGAATATTTTGTACTTGTACCTAACCTACGAGACAATACATTAGCGTAAGCGGAAAATACGAAACTGAAAATAACTTCAAACCACTCATTTAATATATAGTTACCATTTAAAATTATGACGTGCAAACATTAAATTCTTTTCCAGTACTTAGTTCATTATGTGCATATGTTTATATCGCATAATGGAAACACAACTTGACGTATCCTATATTTATATAGTTAATGCATACAACGAACGAAAGAATCCTTTGTTAGTGAAGCAGGCATTACTCAGAGCGGGGCAAAGTTCTCTTCCAACCGTGATTTTAATTTAATTATCAGTACAACAATAGTTTAATTAATGTTAATCTGTAGGTACGGTTTGGACTCATTAATTTGTATGACATAATTGTTAGTGCAGTTTTTAATACAAAAGTTACAACGGAAATTAAATTAAAGCCTAAACTGTTGCAGATTCGGGGCACCATTAATCTGCTTGGTACCGACAAAACCGAGGAAAAGACACTTTCTAAACTTGTAGGCATAGACGTATATAAAAAATCCAAAAGAAAAGCAAAGCACAAAATTTCATACGATTGTGTGATCAAATCAGAACCCTATTTTCACTATTGAAGTCTTGATGCGGAACGACAGCCAATCGGCATGATAAGGTGTACTTGTATGTGTGCCAGAAGTTTGTATTTATAAAACGACTTACTTGAATGGCTTAAATTTCATATAGGGTTGCCTTCCGTCCGGGTCCAAAGCTCCAAAATCCGGAGTTTCCACATTTGTTGTCCTGGTTAGCGGATTTTAGAGATGGCAACCCTACTTACATATGATGCGAACTCAGTCTAGATTTTAATGGAGCTCTAATACTTATCGGTATATTTTTGAGAAAAAACCACGTCACATGAATATTTCTTCGCCATCGTTTTGTTGCAACAGCGATTGTTGCAACGATTTCGCTTGACACGTGTTTTTTATGAACCGTCATTGTTTTTATATCATAAGGCGGTCCGTCTGATGGTAAATCGGTTATGGACATTCGCTAGTAGTCTGATATTCCAGGTGAATTGCAAATATGGGCGACATTTAAAAACTGGCTTTCAGTGCAATTTCCGGAACACACCATTAGGTGCTTGGCGACAGATTTTGAACTTGAGGTCGACATGTCAGAAAAGGGTATGACTTTTTTACCCGACATGTCTATAATAGGGTAGTTGACTGACACATCAAATCAGCTACTTTTTAATAAATGTCAAAACGATAGTTTATAAGGAATTTTGTATGAAATATTACATTATGACTTCATAGTTTCACAGCATCAAATCATCTACTCTTAGTGGTTCCACTGGTAATTAAAAAGCATTAAATGTCAACTTATTTGATATTTCCACGTGTTTTTAGATGTTTTATGCATTGGTTAGTGTTTGGTCATTTATTTTTGACACTGTCAACTACCCTATAATATATGCTCTGGGAGATAAATACAGTAGGTAAGTGCTACTTTGTAATTTTTCCACTAATCAAGATTAGCTTTCATGAAACAAGAATGATAACGGTCGGTTTTTATTCACGAAATTCAACTTTATCACACTTTATTAATAAATAGCAATGCTTTATTAAATCAATCATTTTGACTTGGCTTGCTCGTATAATTTTGGGGTCGCCACGAACCACGATTGGATTACGATTAGATTGTAATCATAGTTGCCCTTGCCAAACGAAACAATTCTAATCCAATCAAATGTGTCAAATGTTTAGTGGAATACCACTTGATCGAACGTCAACTCAACCATGGATCTCGATCGTTGTCAGATTATTAGTGGAATACGAAAACGTGCAAAAGTCGTCATTCAGTTGCAATCAAATTGTAATCTAATCAAAATTAATTAGTGGAATTGGCCCCCTGTTGTATTCCTGCGCGTGAGTAAGTTCACTAGAGCTCCTTGGGGAGTAGGGAAGGGGCCATAACGCACAAATGTGACCCTGTTGTAACCGCTTAACCAGGTGGATCATATGCGTAGTAATTACAAAGACACATCGAGGCCCTTCAGATAACGATAGTATATTTAATAGGAATTAACAAAATAACGCACTAATCACTGATTAAATAAGTTATTTTATATATTTGTACTGGATTAATCAATTTATCAGTCTTCGTGCGATAAGTAACGGAACTTCACATGTATAAGAACTGAAATACTAATCATGGGACAAATCAAAACCAAATCAAAAACTCATTTATTCAATTTAGGCCCTGGTAAGGCACTTATGAACGTCGATAGTTACAATCATTACAATAGACTCTACCACCGGTTCCACATACACTTGAACTGAGAAGACTCCGGCAAGAAACTCAGCAAGGCTACATTTTTTTTTGTGGATCTTTCTTTTTTAAATTTATGTAATTACAGTTCCTGACATACAGTTACATACTTCACACAAGACCTAGAGCTAGAGACATCTGATCCAAAGTTTGTACTGTGGAAACCAGAGCAATAGTATAACATGAAAATTGTCTATGTTCATATGAAGATTAACATTGCTAGTCAAAATAGATTAAAATCAAGTTTGTCGAACGTCATAAAACGTAATAAATATTCAAACAAAAAACAAGTTTCAAAGCGAAAAAAATACTAAGTTGAAAAACGACATGTTTTTATAGTACAAGGAAACCAATCGGACAAATTTAAAAATAAAATAATAAATCCATTGTTCAAATAAATAAAAGTTACAAGACAAGAGTGACACTATTAACTTTAAAATGGCTAGAATTGACAATTATAACTGAGGAAAGGTCATTTTTTAATATCTTGATAGTATAAATATTATTATTGAAGCTCAAGGTTTGAGACTAAACATAAGAGAGACGATAGAAGACAATATCTATCGCAGATAACCTTTAGTTCTCATTTGACATTGCCTATGATAATTTAGTACTGTGCATGCACAAACCGGACATGACATTTATTAAACAAGGCATCTCAATGAAGAACCATTAAAACCTTTAAATCTCCTCAGATTTAAAGGTAAAAGGAAAGAAAGAGAACATCGTTTTATCTTGAACCACTTTTAAATTTAATTTTATTGATCTTTCAGTTCCTCTTCCTATAGGTCTTAATTATGGAATTAAATCAGACAATATAAAGGTAAAATTATCTTTACTTATAAATACCTTTTTTTAAAACCAGTTTACCTTTGTTGCTTGCGTGGGAGTCAGTGACCTTTTTTTGATACTCAGTATTTTTTATCGTGAACTGATTTTCTTAGAAACAATTGAAATAAGGTTCTTATCAACCCATATGTTTAAATTTCTTTAGAAGAAATCATCAAGTTTATCATGACATGTTGCTATCAAAATGACAACTCATAAACTCGACCTTGCTCTACTAACTACATCGAATATTAAATTACGTAAACAAACCGGCCAGATTAAATTTACTTTTTATTTATTTAAAATGCCCTTTACGTTTTTAAGTCAAGTTTCCAACAAGCCAATGCCAGTGCCTTTCTCGGTACCTACCTTATCAACTACTTATCATTCATGTTGACATGCTGAATGTGATATACACACACACAACTTTTAAATCGCTATTACAAAAAAAAAATCGAAGAACTCGTCTGACTATCATTTTTTTGCCTTTCAAAATCATCTTTCATTTTTATTTTAATGTTTGAAACGATGACTTCGCATTACTGAAACTAGCTCATGAGACTGCTAAAATTAAGAAAATAAAGAAACCTCCGAAACACACTAAAAAAAGGTGATGATCTTCAAATGGCTGAGCGGATTTTCTTGAAACATAGCTAAGAAGAATATCGATTAAGACTCCTTTAAAACAAAAAAAAAACTCAACCAAATTCACCCGCTCAGGAGCTATGATGTCACAGACAGACGCATACACACCTAAAACTTACACTCCTCTTTTTCGACGGGGGTTGAGAATATGCAACAATACAAACAGGCTAACAATGACTTGAAACCTGCCAACACTTCAACAATCAAAGCATTCCAGTATCTTTGCCAAGTGATATTTACTCATGATACTTAGCTACGTTATATTACTAAGCGCAAAACGCGATAACGGTTGGATCAAACAGCAAAGTATTTCTTCAACGGGATTTTGTATGAATCTTTACAGACGTTTGACGAGTCGACTAGTTTATAACGAATATTTAGAATAAATTAAATGTTCACAGTATAACTCATGACAGTAGGCACTGCTGGTAGATACTTCTGGTAACTGACATGACATTCATGTTCTTCTATTAATTTATGCAAGGAAAACAGATTTTCATAATTGTATGCCGACATTAGAAAGATATTATTTAAGTAAGAACATAAAAATTATAAAAAATGTTTATTTAGTAGATGGTATCATAAACAATGATAAACAAGATCCGCGTGTTTATAAAAAAAATACTATCTTTCACATAGAATACTTCGTGACAGGACGATAAGCGTTACCTGTTCATATCGTGAAGATTAAAGTATTAAATAAATAGCACATGCGAAGTAGGTAATAAGGCATTTAAAACACGACGGCAATATTATTGATACTCAATGCAAATTAAAACGAATAACGAAAAAACAATAGTTACAGTAGCTCAAGATTAAATAGAACAGGACGATAAAAATAGAATAACAGTGATAAAACTAGTAAATCAATACATTTAAAAGGCCATGATAGCTCAGTGGTAGTGACGTCGGATGCCGCGACGAAGGTCGTTGGTTCGAATCCTACAATGAGCTTGAGCTTTCGGTGAAGGAAAACATCGTGAGGAAACCATAGCACGGTGGTAGGGTACTTTGTAGTACCCGCCTGGCTGGCTACCACCCTCAAGTTGAAAATTTGTCGCCAAGCACCTACCGGTGTGTTCCGGCAATTGCACTTGAGAGCCAGTTAGCCTTCTCGGCATTGTAACAGGTCAGCAACACATTGGCAATATCTCTGGTATTGCAAATGGCGATAGTTGACGGTAACCACTTACCATCAGGTGGGCCGTAGGCTTGCTAGCTACCTTAGTTGTATAAAAAAAAAAAACATTTACCTGCCAACAACAGCAACGATATAAGTAAATATAATAACAATAATCGGAATTTAGAAATATTTTATAAAAACATAGCAATGTAATTTGAAAATTATCTTCACCTATTCCAATTGACTCATCCAAAACTATTATTTTAACAGACATAAGGATAATACAATTAATTCATAATCCATTAGCAAAACTTTAAAAATAAATACTGACATTGCCTGTTACATTATAACTCCCACTGGCAATCCCCAAAATTATTCGTCACGTAAGCAACAAGGTAAAAAAAAATATAAAAGTCCATGTGCTAAACATAAATCTACACGAGGAAAATCTGATCCTGATTTTACATTTGAAGGAAATAGTGAAGCAAAAGAAGGATGTCCTAACAAGGAGTTTCATGTGAATGCAACATCAATAGCTGCAATAGACAATTACAGCAATGATAATGCAGAAAGTACGTCTTATAACTAGTAGACTAGTGGCTCTGGCTATCAATTACAGAGGAAGAACTAAATTGCCTCGTGGACGCCTACTCGTACGTAGAATTAATAAGAATTTCCGTGGCTATTCCATTACCAGCTAATAGTGTCACGTAGTAAAATCGGGTCTTCAATTATTTATTACATGTATTACGTTTTATCGATTTTTCAGTCGATTAGTTGTCATATTCCTGAACGTAGTATAATTTGGAATTTATTAATTGACTATACCTTTTTATAGTAGTTGGAGTTGTAGCCAATTATCCATTTTTCATTGTTATTAGCATTTCTTTATTAATACTCAATTAAACATTATTTGTAATTCGATAAATACTTAAATTTTATCAAATCGATTAATCGATTTGCTTGCGGTACAAAGTAAAGTTATTCCCGTGGCAACATTTTTTTTCTTACTGAGGCAACACTGATGGGGCTGTCAGCTTATTAATTAAATTTGCTTTGTTTTTTTTCCCACATTACCGATTAAATCTACATTGTTTACTTCGCTTATTATCTAAATTTGGTAATAATTATTGTTTTGGAAAGTGCTAGATTTCATGTTCATTTATCAAATTAGAGTTCAGTGTGTTTTTGACGTATTCCCGTCCGTATTTCATTAGTTCAGTGTTTGTTGGATTAGTGTTTTTGACCGGTATTTCGGAGTTTTTCGACCGATTAGGGGACTTCTTCGAGTTGTGTACACCCTTTTCGTAATTAGGTCAAGTTCATTAGTTCAATGGAACATTCTTTCTTTTCACTCCCGGCGTCCCGGCGTATACGCATCTAAAGGTCGAATGTCAATGACCTAACCTTTTTTAATTTCGGCTGATTAGTCTTAGCTGACGCGGCCGATGAAAACCGCGTGGCGTGGCCAGCCAGGGTCACCTTAAACCTCCTTTCCCTCCGGAGTCGACATGATCCACCTTTACTAAGCGTGGTTCTTTTCCTCCATAAGGAGGTGTTTGGTTGGGGCCTAAGAGATGCTGTTCGGTGGGGGCCTATTTTTGCCTCGAGTTGCTGTTCGGTGGGGGCTTATTTTAGCCTCGAGATGGTGTTCGGTGGGGGCATAGCTTTGCCTCGAGTTGGTGTTCGGTGGGGGCCTAGATTGGCCTCGAGTAGGTGTTCGGTGGGGGCATAGTTTTGCCTCGAGATGGTGTTCGGTGGGGGCATAGTTTTGCCTCGAGTTGATGTTCGGTGGGGCCGTATCGGCTCGTATCACTTTATAAATATCGTATCGTATAAATAACTACTACAATAATGTAACCCTTTAATTACGGGAAAGCAGCCGTTCCTGCTTTTGGCGCCCTTGAATTTAAATATAATTTAAAATAAGTAATGCAATTCATCTCAGGTTGCCCACATTAGTCTCCTTCTGAGAAGCTGTGGCATACTACCATTTTTATATTATCCTACTACCATTTTTATAACCTTACAAAATATAATATAATATATTTCAGTAAAAGAACTAAGCCAGTAATTAACCTTTGTTTAATTTATTGCTGGGGGTTAACGCATCGGACTACTAAGGGGGGGGGTTAAAATCCGTTACGTTACAGTGACGCCCGTACGTGGTGGCGAGTAACCTGAGATGATTGTCATATTGTTAAATGTGTCAAAAATTGTATTACAATTACTACTTTAATCTTACTATTTTATAAATCTACTGCGGATCTGTTGTCTGTGTCTTGTCTGCGATTCTGTGTTTTTAGCATTTAAGTCTTGCGGATTTGTGTCTTACTACTACATATTGTTAAAACTTGAGATGATTTGCAAAACAGTGCGGTGATAAAAATAATTCTATTACATATTACTTCATATTCAACTACTTTAACTAAATCTCCGGTACACACACATCGTTTACTACTAATACAGCTTATTTTTGCATAATTTCCTTTTATCATTTTTGAATTAAAATTATTTTTGAGTTTTTTTTCAACTCTGACAATTATTTCAACTTTCTTATGCTGTGACCTTTTTGCAGTTTAGTAAAACATCCCACAACTACACGTTATAGCCACTAATTCTGCCCTTTTAAAATCAATGTAATGTTAATATCTTTTGAATTATAATTAACAATAAGTTTTTTTTCCAAAATATTTTTGAACATTTTCTTTTTTGACCTCTTAAAGCTGTAGCTTGATTAGTGGTGCTTACTGCGAAGTGCTCTGGTGTGTACCAAGTTTACCTACTTTATTTACTTACTTAACCTTACTATTACTTGTCTTACATTATCTAAACATGGAGGAATGTAGTATAGCTTTCCAAGCTTCGCATAAAGATAGAATAGCCCGGACCTGTAGGTTTTATTATGGAATGAAGAACATTTGTCCTGGCGTTGGTATATTTATGGTATGGTTTTCTATAGGTGAAGAGTATTGTAGTTTTGGGGGTTAACTATTTAAATTCTTATGTTATTAATTTATGTATGATTATCTTATTATGTGTAAGTATTATATCATTATTGAAATTTAGTTTCTTTTTTTGGCCTTACGCACAGGAGCGGGTAGTAACTCCTTTACCAAATAAATAAGCCATTGTACTAGGGGCGGATGATAACCTCTTAAAAAATAAGCCTTTCTTAGAGGCGGTTGGTTACCTCTTAAAATCAAAGCCTTAAACCATGATCACCAAAATTTTAAATTCCAAACTCATCCTTGTTCATTGTGGGATTACTGTCGCGTAACCACAGTATCTTATGTGTGTTATCGCAAGGTATCTCAAGGTGACAAGAAGAGTGACTTGTATTATATCTATTTATTGTATTCTTATTTTATAACATATATTGTGTGTATATGTATCTTATTCCTCTACCTTGTGGGTTAGGAGCGGTCGGTAACTCCTATAAAAAATAAATAAGCCATTGTACTAGGGGCGGGTGATGACCTCTTTATTACAAAAGCCTTTCTTCATCAAAGGCTGACCACTTGGTAGGAATAATATTTATTTATATTATGATAACAGTCTTTTTTATTTAAGTATTCTCTCTCTCTTGTAATCATTTTATTTATTATTTTGTTTAATATTATGTAATAGTGGTATGTAGTACATTATATATTTAGGGGGGTTTAATATTTTGAGTTTAGGGTTAATCGGTTTGATGGTTTATTGGATGGGTTACTACTTATTAGGTAGGTGGGTACTGTTGTTTCGACGAGTTGTGGGAGAATTTAATCTCCAACTAGCGGATTTTTCATATTTGTTTTTCATAGTTGTTCGTGGGTTCGGTTTGTTGGTGGAGGTTTATTTTTTTTCTTTTTTTTGTTTTTTTGTTCAACATCTTATGGTTGATATCTAGAGGTATGTGTTTACTGGCGTAGGTTTGTTTTGCTTTTGCTTTCTTCTTATCCGGTCACAACTGGGTTGTCGTTGTGTCCGTTAGGGAGTTTGAAGTATATTGTTTTCATCTTTATTATTTTATTTAGACTTTTCTTCAGTCCTCGATTTATCTTGTACGTACTGAGTTGTTTCCAAGCTGGAGGACCAGCTTGAATTTTGCGCTTATTTACGCAAAATTCTTCTGACAGGGGGGGTCGTGTCACGTAGTAAAATCGGGTCTTCAATTATTTATTACATGTATTACGTTTTATCGATTTTTCAGTCGATTAGTTGTCATATTCCTGAACGTAGTATAATTTGGAATTTATTAATTGACTATACCTTTTTATAGTAGTTGGAGTTGTAGCCAATTATCCATTTTTCATTGTTATTAGCATTTCTTTATTAATACTCAATTAAACATTATTTGTAATTCGATAAATACTTAAATTTTATCAAATCGATTAATCGATTTGCTTGCGGTACAAAGTAAAGTTATTCCCGTGGCAACATTTTTTTTCTTACTGAGGCAACACTGATGGGGCTGTCAGCTTATTAATTAAATTTGCTTTGTTTTTTTTCCCACATTACCGATTAAATCTACATTGTTTACTTCGCTTATTATCTAAATTTGGTAATAATTATTGTTTTGGAAAGTGCTAGATTTCATGTTCATTTATCAAATTAGAGTTCAGTGTGTTTTTGACGTATTCCCGTCCGTATTTCATTAGTTCAGTGTTTGTTGGATTAGTGTTTTTGACCGGTATTTCGGAGTTTTTCGACCGATTAGGGGACTTCTTCGAGTTGTGTACACCCTTTTCGTAATTAGGTCAAGTTCATTAGTTCAATGGAACATTCTTTCTTTTCACTCCCGGCGTCCCGGCGTATACGCATCTAAAGGTCGAATGTCAATGACCTAACCTTTTTTAATTTCGGCTGATTAGTCTTAGCTGACGCGGCCGATGAAAACCGCGTGGCGTGGCCAGCCAGGGTCACCTTAAACCTCCTTTCCCTCCGGAGTCGACATGATCCACCTTTACTAAGCGTGGTTCTTTTCCTCCATAAGGAGGTGTTTGGTTGGGGCCTAAGAGATGCTGTTCGGTGGGGGCCTATTTTTGCCTCGAGTTGCTGTTCGGTGGGGGCTTATTTTAGCCTCGAGATGGTGTTCGGTGGGGGCATAGCTTTGCCTCGAGTTGGTGTTCGGTGGGGGCCTAGATTGGCCTCGAGTAGGTGTTCGGTGGGGGCATAGTTTTGCCTCGAGATGGTGTTCGGTGGGGGCATAGTTTTGCCTCGAGTTGATGTTCGGTGGGGCCGTATCGGCTCGTATCACTTTATAAATATCGTATCGTATAAATAACTACTACAATAATGTAACCCTTTAATTACGGGAAAGCAGCCGTTCCTGCTTTTGGCGCCCTTGAATTTAAATATAATTTAAAATAAGTAATGCAATTCATCTCAGGTTGCCCACATTAGTCTCCTTCTGAGAAGCTGTGGCATACTACCATTTTTATATTATCCTACTACCATTTTTATAACCTTACAAAATATAATATAATATATTTCAGTAAAAGAACTAAGCCAGTAATTAACCTTTGTTTAATTTATTGCTGGGGGTTAACGCATCGGACTACTAAGGGGGGGGGTTAAAATCCGTTACGTTACAATAGCCACGTTGGCTGGACTGCCCACTAGGTGCCTGTCTGAAATTAATGTGAAATTAATTGCAGATTTGTTACACAGAAGATTTTAAAGTTGTTAAGGGCTTGTGCATGCGAACTGTTCACATACATTGCCGGGCCGGTTGCATTTTAGTTAAAGTTATATTCAAAGTTAACTTAACTATTACCATGCTTTGACCGTAGAGTCACTTTGACGATGACCGATCTCCCTCGGTCGGTTATGGTTACGGTTAAAATTTTAGTTAAAGTGACACGAGCAACCCAGTTTGCTTTCTTTCGCGGTTAAAGTTAACTATAACCGTAACCTAAATATAACCTTACTATGACCGCGCTTTATACAACCAACCCTAGGTCTTACATACTTTTAACCAATAAGTTCAATATCACATACATTTCGTGAAACTGTGAATCCTATCCTATCGAGCGTAACATTAAATTGGGATTTCAATAATCATGTGTTTTCATGCTCTAACGAGAATTTTTAAATCTCCCGATAATTGTATTATTACACCACTATGCGAAGGTAGTAATTAATTGTAATGATGTAGTAAATTATAGTATAATTAAAGAATAAAAACAAGCGCTAGAACCTTGCGTAAGATGAGTACAAGGATCTTGATGCTTGAATAGTTTACATTAGATAATGCAATATTCTAAATACAGTTATGTCCGTTAGCAACAATTCAACAAGTTCAAAGGCTAAAAAATAAATCTCAGTTGAAACTTGTGCGTAAAGATGAGTAATGGATTTGAACGTTGGACTTGAATATATGTATAGTAAAAAATAGTCAATAAATATACTTTATACAAATTCTTCAGTACGTACTGGATTAATTCGTCCCATTCAACGAAGTTTTAAAGGATCCTAGGCTGAAGTCTGGTCAAGTACCATTCAAGTGTGTGCTAGTTTCTTACTATCTAATATGCGGTCAGTTTAAGAGAAAGTCACATACATAACTTTTGACTTTTGTACGATTAACGTAGAACCGTAGAAGATCCCTTCAAGGTGTTTTAAAGAGGTAACATAATGTAAGTTTAAGGTCACGATATTAAAGACTCCAAAAAAAACCTGGCTGACAACATCGATAGTCGATTCTGTCGTCATTAATAACCTCCGTCAAAAAGTGGTTTTCATATAAAAACAAAGGATAGAAGGCTATATTAGAACCCGCTGCACTTGAAAGCAAGTTTCCATCAATTTTTTGTGTGCTTATCTTCGGCAACATTTTCCCATGTGCCATTGTGGTCAACCAAGACACAGTAAAAAAAATATTAAAAAAAGTATTTAAATATTCAGATTTATATATTCAGTGTTTTGTTTTTATATTATTTTAATTAAACTCGTTTGCGACTCGTCGATGTATTTTTTTGTTAAAAGCTGTAAGACAGAAAATCACAGATCCAAAAGCAACGGCTATTCAAGAAATTAAACGTAATTTATAATCGAAAAAGTCCACTGGACTAAGTAATATCATGTTTAAGTATTATATCTACTAAAATTACATATTGGTAGGTAATATGAAATCATTGGAAACAAACAAATCGCAAAATTAGGTTAACAACAAGAGTCATTTCTGTATAATTAATAGGTACCTATGGTTGTTTCATTAAATACCTTCTACGAAACTTTTTATTGTCTTTGTGAGTTTTATTCAGTTCGCTTATAATTCAAAATACATTGTTTTTAATCGCGTATTATGTGTGACAATTTTAAAACTTTGTTTTTTTTCACTTGATACCTACATATAAATTTATTTGATCATAAACAACTAGTTCTCAATTGCTCACCTAAAAACAACTCGCGTTTAATGTGATTAAATCATAATTAATTTCTTGTTTTAGATAATCAGTTTTTATAGCTTGTCGTAGACTCGAATAATGTTTTGGAAACTATACGGGCCGTTATGGATCGGTTTACAACTTTAATTTCTCAGCGATAAGGAAGTCGCAAGACGAATACGAACGCATGGTAATAGGAAGGATCGCATTAAGGTCATAAGTACAAAATCGTCTATAACTATCATATTCATAATTAATTACTGATGGAAGACTCTAATGACATAAATTATCTCTTCCTCTATCTTAGCGGCGTAATTACAGAACTAGATCAAAATGAACTTTGTTCCCATTCAAAGGATGGTACTTACTGCTTTTTCTTCCTTCCTGGACTTTATATGTGAGATCGGTGAACGCTAGATCCACTGGTGGTCTCTTCGGTAGGTGCGTGAGGGGTTTGTGCTGTGCCGGCGTGATGTTCACCTTCAGGCTCCCTTTCCTGTCAGAAATTATAGGTTTAGTGTCCACTGGCCCCGCAAGGCATGCTTCTTTGTCCACTTTCATCTTGTTTAAACACAAAGGCAATGTTGAAAACTCAATCGGTCATTCCTCTACGTCACAAAGAAGTGAGCGATTATGAACACGCGCGACACGCGGCACTACCGTGCGAGGACTGAACTGATCTGAACTGAATGCAAAGCAAGTGCACAGTGCGACGTTTGTTGGCCAATGGAATATTGTATGATTGTAACATAGAAATCATTATGTACGTAAGTTTTGAACTTTGCGCCGAATGACGAGCGGCAGCATTGAATTGTTTTATCAAAAAAAATGAGTAGGTACATAGTCTTGGATTTTTGTTATGAATTAAATATGTTTATTTATTCTCATTAAAAATAATTTTAAATATAGATATTAGATATGATACACTTTCCGTTTACTGATATTTAATTCTTTCTAATGAGAATTAGTATAGTTGAAATCAGGGCAAAAAATCTGATTTTCAAAGTTGCTCTATTAGAATGTATGGAGTATTTTTTTTTTCATGTGGCACACAACAAAGTAAACACTTTTGAGAAATCTACTTACTTATTCTACTTCATCATGATACTATTTATTTATTTATTATAAACTTGAGCTTGCTATTAGGAATATTAAACTGGTTATATATTTCAAATAATAATAATCTCTATTTTGGGGTCAATAAAACCAATTACTCCATACACAAGCTGTAGATTCTATTAAGTTATCATAAAAAAAATGAGACTGAAAAGTAGATCGGAGTATTATATGGAAAGCAGAAAAAGATTTGCTAATTTTATGTGTGTCATGTCCCAGGACTTTATTATGATTTTAACTATACTATGTTGTTTTTTTTTTCTTTTTTTATGTCAGAAGGTTGACAAGCAAGCAGGCAGGCGGTCCACCTGATGGTCAGTGGTACACCGTCGCCTATCGCCATTTGCAATATCGGAGGTAATTAATGCCAATGTATTGCCAACCTGTCACAATAACGAGAAGGCATTATTTTCATTTTAAACGAATTCTTCTACTGATGATTATTTAATTAAGTGGTCACTTGATAAAAACAATGTCATTGGCCCCAATTCTGTTGTTTACAAACTAAATTAATCCCATTATATCTCTTTCTAACAAAAAATATAAGAATGGGATGAAAGATGTTTAAGTCCTTTAAGATAAGTCCTATCACTTATTTCAAGGTGAATTTAGGTGCAATTTAAATTGGTTACAACCATTTTCCCGCAAATTATGATGCCACTAAACTGACAGACATTAAAAAGTTCTATCTTTTTTCAATAAGGTTTATATGAAAGAGAGGTGACATGGCTAATGTTAGTTTAATTGTAAACAACCGAATCAGCAACATCATAAGTATATTAATTTTCATAATATTAGGCAAAATTCAAGGTTTTTGGAATGCTTCTGAACTGGTGCATCAATTTTGCATTGTCCTCTATTCCACTACATTTTTTTTTATTCTGACATCATACAGTTTTAAATTTTACAGTAAATATTATATATATATATATATCTTAAAATTATAGACCTTGAGTGTCAACAATAATTATATACAAAACATGCTATGCTGTCTGTGCTGTCATTGATGTGACTGTTAGTTCACCAATTGAAAATCTATGGAATCCTCACTCTGTATCCCTTGGTCTTCTGTATATTTTGGTCATACAATAACTTTCCTGGTATTCATAGTAAGAGGTAATTATATGTATATAATAAGCTTTCATGCTGTCTGTCCTTTTTTTCCTACTATTACAGTATACAGTGGTAAACTTTAATACAAGTGGCGCCATCTAGTATTTGTCGCAAACATTAACCTCACACCTAATAGTAATGTAAGTTATGATAATTTTGTTGGAAAATTAAATGAAGCATTCCTGAGGGATAAAAAGTAGCCTATGTATTAATCCAGGGTGTCAGCTACCTCCATACCAAATTTCATCAAAATTGGTCCAGCCGTTTGAGGGTGAAAAAAGTAACAAATATACTTTCTCACAAACTTTCGCAATTATATTAGTAGGATTAAAAAATTACATACATATGCCTTAGTAGCTAAAGTACTGGGACAGTGTTTTACATAGTGTTTAATCTAGCTACCACTTATGAATAGAAAGTAAAAAAAGAAATGGCGCTCATGTGTAACGATTTACGAGCAACGAATATTAGAGGACCAATTGGCTGCATTGCAGCAAGACAACTTTCTATTAGGTAATTAGTAAATTACAAATAACTGTCGTATTACTAGTACAAATGAAAAATGAATGAAATAATACGATTCAATAAATTTTAACACAAAATATTATGAGGTCAAGTTACTACGTAACATAAAAGTAACAGTACAAATCTTACCTCAGATTATTAAGAATACACACGTTATCCATATTAAATACGTCACAGGCACATATCAGATGTAAAAAACAATTCTTACTTCTTTTTTATTCACTATAAAGCATACAATTACAAACTACAGAATTAGTTGGTACGACAAACAAACAAACACAAAACAACAAAGTTTCATTTTCATCAAGCAAGAGAAATTAATTGTTATGACATGACATGACAGCAGTATTGCCAGGTCAGATTTGTAACTTTACAGTGTTTTGGATATAAATACGTTAATACAGTAAAAAAAATACCATTTATTACTTAAAAAATCCTTTTGAGGCTTCCATTCTCAACACTTTAGCGGCATAAAATATGCTTAAATCAAATACTACCATTAATTAGTCGTTTTTTAGCCACAAATTGATTTATACAAAATCAAGTCCTGTGCTTGTACATACTATCCGCTACCTTATAAAAATAATTCACTTGATTTATGAGCCTGTGTCTCTTCACTGCTAGAACTGAAGATAAGCCTCTCCAAAGGCGCGCCACTCCTCTCAGTCCTCCGTCTTCCCCATGCATTAATTCCCTGCTATTTTCCTCAAGGGATTACGATATCCTAGACGTGAAGGTGTGACGAAATTCCCCAAAATATGTTGCCCACGCCAACTGGATCCCTACAGTACAGTACACAAAGACTGTATGAAACACAAACATACATTTTTGACGAATCTCTAACTAAATTGTATAAAACCAAGATAGGCAGTATCAATCAAACTCCAACTTTTTGAAATCATAGATTTGAACGTTAAACAAACTTAGCATGTTTGTTGATGGGTTAAATGTTGTGCAATATCCACCATCTAGCTGCAATAAAAAAAATCAAGTACCTAATAAAAACACCCCTGAAAATATAAAACCTTTAAAAAAAAACCATATCACTTGTTTACCCCCTTTTGGGAGAAAACTCCTACGTTAGTATCCCTGTAAATGCCACAATTCCTAAGCGTTGTGTTGCCAGAGATGAGTTGCAATCGCAAATCGAGCGAATTAGATACGAGTATGAAGTGCTAAAATGTACGATCTGTAATAATAATATACATTTGGAGGACCGGACGGATATATATAAGAGAATTATTGAGCATTATGATGACACATTATTCGCCTTACCGTTTGTACCTTTCACCATCAAATATCCTATGGGAACTGTTTTCAGTTTTGTAGTTTGATATGCAACAAGATAATTGGATCGTACCTTCTTAGAGCTCGTTGTATCTTTGTTCATATAATCTGGCAACAAAACGTAGTATTAATTAATTATATTTATATTATTTTTGCTGGCAATGCTGCCAAACAGTTTTGTCAATATTTTTTACGTAAAAATTGCGTCAATCAAACTAAATTCTGCGATACATAAAGATTTTTTATGCATGAAAGTTTAAACAATTAAATTGCAATTAATTATATCACTATGGAAAGTGTAACTGTAAGTTTATAAATCAGAGGATAATTTTCTTTGTTCATGTTTGTGTTCTTTGTGTAGCTTTTTTTTTCTTTTAGAATTTCTCCATATCGCTGATCAAAGGTTTTATAGACAGCTTGCGAGGTGTAACTGTACTTCTATATTTAGATAAAGAAATAAATGAGAGGGCTTTAAGTCGATCGCCGCAAACAGAATATGATACTACAAAACTAAAGCAGAAACAAATAAAAGTAAAACAGTAAGTACAATATAATTTATTATTATTTTCATTGAATATCAGCTGTTGAAAATTGCCATTGCAATTTACATCTTATTGCTATAATCGAAGTTACATAATGCTTTACTTGTTTGTTATTAATTGAATTTATAATTTGAACCCAGATAACATAGATAGTTTTATGCTTTATAATTATGTTGTAATTTATTTAATGTTGTACATAATTCCTGTTTTTTATCAGACTTATGTATTTACCTTTAAAAATCATATTTGTACCTCACATTAACCAGACATAAAGCTATAAATAATACCATTATTATGTAAAGAACTCCTAACTAGAGATGTACCAGATTGCTAAAAGTATTGATATTATATTATTACGGTCTTATTCATAAAAAGTTACAACACATCTAAAGGCTTGTTAACATACAATACACATTGTATCAAAACTATTTTTACTTTACAGGGAATCAAAAGTACTTACAAGGGTATTGCAGTCATGTATACTAAATGGCTTAATATTTTTACTAAGCATATTAATATTCGAATATGCACTGCTACCAACGGTGAAGTACTTAGTGACAGTAATCTTTGGACATGACCCTGGAGTGGCACATAATGTATGGGGCTGGATGCAGCCGTTCCTTTCCATGACCTTTCGGATGATATGGGTGCTACCATTGTTTCTATTGAGCAAGCTGGTTAACAGTTTGTGGTTTCAGGTTGGTATTCTTTATGTAAATTGTCAAACCTTTTGAATGTGGAATGAAATTCCTATTACGACTGTATGGAGTTCTTCAGCAAAAGTGTAAAGTGAGCGTGGTAGCTACACAGTGATAATCCCCTGGTATTGTAAATATAATTAGGCAACAATGACCACCAAATTTTGGTGGTTTATCTGCCTGCTTACTACGCTGTTGACATAAAAAAAACTCTAACATTTCTTTGCAATATAGTCAACATTATAAATGTGAAAGTTTGTGAGGATTGGTTTATGGATGTTTATTACTCTTTCACATAAAAATTACTGAATGGATTTGGATGAAACTTGGCACATAGATAGATGACCCTGGAATAACATACAGGAAAACATAAAATCCCTCAAGAATGTGGGTGTAACGGCAGGGTGGAAGCTAAAGACTATAAATGCTAAAGTTTATTATGTGAAGATATTTCTTACTCTTTTAAACAAAACCTTCAGGCTACTTTTAATCCATCTTTACATAGTATAAAACAAAGTCGCTCCCGCTGTCTGTATGCTTAGATCTCTTAAACTATGTAACGGATTTTAATGCAGATTTCAGCAATAGATAGAGTGATTCATGTAGAAGGTATGTGTTATAGGAATGTATAACACATGCATATTATAGTACAATACACCCCAAGCGGGACGTCAGTGCAGGCCTCATAGCCCCCATACAGAATAAGATAAGAATATAGTACCGAAAAGCCGTGCGAAGATGGGATGGGTCTCTAGTTATTAATAAAAGCTCTACTACTTCAAAGAGTAATAAGTAGTAGAGATTAATATTAAAAGTAATCCTATTCTCTTATTTCAGGATATAGCAGACTCAGCATACAGACATCGCAGAGGGAGACCACAATTCATGTCAAGTGTCAGCAAAATAATTGCTGATTCCTTATTCAGTTTGCTGGTGCAAGCTTTATTTTTAGTACAGGTATTTATAAAATAATATAATTTATTTTGTTAACTAGGTAGTAGTTTCATTTATAATGACTTAATGTTTATAATGGCTCATTGATAGTGAAGTGAATCCTACAGTGTGCTTGGAGCAATGAGATTAAATATATAATATACACTAGCGACCCGCCCCGGCTTCGCACGGATGCAATGTACTATAATATTCATGTATTATACGTATAAAGCTTCTTCTTGATTCACTCTATCTATTGCTGAAATCTGCATTAAAATCCCTTGAGTAGTTTAAAAGATCTAAGCGAACAGACAGTGGAACGTAGTATAATATTTATTCTTTGGCGTTTTATACTATGTAAAGAAAAAGAGACCATAAAATAGTAGCGTTCGTCCTCAATTTTATTTATTTGCACCATACAACTACCAACCATGGCCATGAATTTCTTTGACATTTTCACTTTGACAATTCAAACATCAAAAGTTATAAGAATAGACATTTTATAGAAAATTAATCTCTGATTGTAACTTTCTTTCACAGAGTATGCTAGTCAGTATGCTACCAATAACATATGTAGGGGAACTGCTATGCCTCGTTCACATGTGTCTACTGTACTCGCTGTACTCGTTTGAGTACAAATGGTTCAACATGGGCTGGGAGCTTCACAAGCGACTGACTTTCATTGAGACCAACTGGCCGTACTTCCTCGGATTTGGTCTACCTTTAGCTGTCCTCACGCAAATTCCTCAGTCATATATTATAAGGTGAGTTAATTGTAGTTAAAACTAATTAAAATAATAATAAAGACTAATTAATATTACAGTCAAATTGTTCTAAGTGCCTTGGAAGATCTAATTTGAATAAAATAATTTTCACATTTAATTATTTAAACTATTATTACCGATCGAACCCAAGATCGAATTCGAAGCCTAGAAATCTATATACTAATAATAAAGCTGAAGAGGTTTGAATGTTTGAACACGTTAATCTCCGGAGTTACTGGTCCGATTTGAAAATTTCTTTCACTAATATGTTGCTACATTATTACCGAAGGTTATAGGCAACTTTTCCCGGGTACGCGAGTGAAACCGCGGAGATCAGATAGTATAATATACAATCAAGCTAATTGATATAAAGTAAAATAATAATTCATGTGACCTATACCCACGGTCTTGATATTAGCTCATTATTACGGGTTATCTTGTCTTGTAAATATAAAAAAAATTGAGACCGCATGGTCATTCCATTACAAAAACTTCAATGTTTTCATTTCTGAAAGATAAGACTGTATTCTCCCTTGCTGTGGTCTGTATTTCCTGCTACACATTAAAAAGATAAATGTTTGATAATGTACGTGTATACTTTTTATTGTTCAAGCATTCATCATGATAATTTGATATCAACAAATATGCTGTATTCATTTACATGTCCCAGTGATCTTAAATCTACCGAATATTCGGTATTTCTATTACTTTACGGATATAATTCTTAACTATTTTTTATTTTATACTAGCTGTGCGTGATTTTCATGCATAAATACCATCAAAAATTCCGACGTTCCTGGTGGATATACAAAAAAAAAAAACATTCATATAAACCGTTTCCTGACCAACAAAAAAATAATTTCCCAAATAGGTGCAGCTGTTCTGGTTTCTGAAATACAGTTAAATACTATTTCGGGGGCCGGTGAATTCAAAAGATAAACTAATCTAATGTATTTTTTTTTATTACAATACCTACGTGTCTTCACAGGACACAGCTTCCTAGCTTATGTCAGTCAATTAAAATGCCGAACTATGACGAATCTTACTAATATTATAAATGCGAAACTACTGAGCGGATTTGGATGATATTTGGAACACAGATAGTTACTTTTTTATCCCGGGAAAACATAAGAACCCTCGGGAACGCGGGTGAAACCGCGGGGCGGAAGATAGTATCAAATAAACGGCGGCTCCAATCATAACATGAACATTTTAGATGCCTTACCATTTTAGTAATTTCCAATGTAATAATTGACGTCATACGAGACGTCACAAGGTGTAGACTTCACTAGCATATTTTAAAGTCAACCTTGGATCGTTTCATTGTTATATTCCCTGCGGTATCTATTTTTAGATTATTTACTTCTTGAACAACTATGTTAATATCAAATATATTACACTAAATAGGTTTTAATGTTGTGTTTTTGTTTCAGTGGGTGCGTGTTTTCAATTTTCTTTCCTGTGTTTATATTGAGTGGAAACGAAGCTACTCCTGTTATTGGCAGGTAAGTTTAATACATACTTTTACAAAAATATTCTTGGGGAAAGTCTGTCTGTCTTGTTGATGTTGTTTTGTCAAGGAAACCGAGAGAAAGAGCGATTTCATTTCAACTCTTTCTGGTCGCTCTGTCCATTTTGATCGACTAGTTGGTGGAAATACAAGTATGCAGTTGAACGGAGTCCGTAATGGGTCCTCTCCGCTCGCGGTGGAATCCCAGCTTTAGATATCTAATAATTAACTTTAAAAAAAGATTAAAATCTCAAAGTCAATAAAATCAATATGGGTTCCAACGCAAAAAGAATGGTTATAATCGGTTCATATGCAAAAAAGGTAATGCGTGAACAAACATAAAAAAAACAACCGAATTGAGAACCTCCTCCTTTTTTTTTGAAGGAGGTTAAAATATATGACGTTTTAACCTTTTTTTTCACAGTGAGTACCCGCTTCGACTATTCTCACCAGTAGTAGCGATATCAAACGGAATGTTCAGATTCGTCCGCCAGGGGGCTGAGGTCGTCACACAACGGAATAGGTGATCGTCAATAAATGGAAATTAAATTATCATTTACACATGGTATGTAATTAATTACAGGGTTATGCAATATATATGAAACGGTTGTTTTGGGAAAAAGGTTATGAAAAAAAGGTGGTTCAATATGTGTGTGTGAGAATGAAACCTTATGAATTCTTAAAAAAGTACTCAATTTCAAAAGTCAAACCTCCTTCCTCATTGTTACTTTTGTGTTCTTCAATTTGGAGGCCTTTTTAATTCAGTTACTTTTTGCTAATTTAGTACCTATTCATACGCAGGATAGAAAAACAATTTGCCCAATTGCACCATCGTCTTATAGCACTAACCCACGGGTTAAATATGACCACAGAGTATATACTACGTACTAATATGGCTATATATTTGTATAGAAAATCTGTCAAATTTACATATTTAACCTGGGGATTAATGTTATGAGACGTTGGTGCAACTGGGCCTAAATAAGTCCCAGATGACGTTTAAAGCTGTCATACAAAAATATATCTAATTGCTTTACAAATAGGTATGTAAATCAATAGTGTAGAGTAGATTGTATGTTTGTATTCATAAAGTTTTTAGGTATTTCTATGAACTTCGGGGCTATATTGAATAGTAGGTTCGTTATTTTAAAATTGAGAACAGTTTTAATTATGCACCATATGTCAATTTGTACACAACTTTGTCATTTCATTGTCAAATCGATAATTTTGGGGGAATAATTTATTTTTTGTTTATTAATTTTATTGAAGAATCATCATCATCATCATATCAGCCGAAAGACGTCCACTGCTGGACAAAGGCCTCCCCCAAAGATCTCCACGATGGCCGGTCTTGCGCTAGCTGCATCCAGCGGTTTCCCGCGACCCTAACAAGATCGTCAGTCCACCTTGTGGGGGGCCTGCCCACGCTACGTCTTCCGATTCGTGGTCGCCACTCGAGAACCTTTCTGCCCCAGCGGCCGTCGGTTCTACGAGCGATGTGCCCCGCCCACTGCCACTTAAGTTTGGCAATTCTTCGGGCTATGTCGGTTACTTTGGTTTGCCTGCGGATCTCATCATTTCTGATCCGATCTCGCAGGGAAACTCCGAGCATAGCCCTCTCCATTGCTCTTTGGGTGACCTTGAGCCTTCTTATAAGGCCCATCGTAAGCGACCACGTTTCTGCTCCGTAAGTCATCACTGGCAACACACACTGGTCGAAGACTTTCGACTTGAGACACTGCGGTATTTGAGACGAGAAGATATTACGTAGCTTCCCGAACGCTGCCCAGCCAAGTTGGATTCGACGATTGACCTCTTTCTCGAAGTTGGACCTACCTAGTTGGATGGTCTGTCCTAGGTAAATATAGTCGTCTACAACTTCGAGTGCAGAGTCTCCAACCTTTACTGGAGTGGGTGCAACATAGACGTTCGACATGATTTTTGTCTTATCCATGTTCATCTTTAGACCCACTTGTTGAGAGACTCTGCTGAGGTCATCGAGCATTGTACTGAGGTCTTCTAAGGTCTCAGCCATGACTACTATATCATCGGCAAATCGAAGGTGAGTGATGTACTCGCCATTGACATTGATGCCAAATCCGTTCCAGTCCAGAAGCTTGAAGACGTCTTCCAATGCAGCGGTGAACAGTTTCGGAGATATCACGTCTCCCTGTCTCACGCCTCGCTGCAATTGGATAGGTTTCGAGTTCCGGTCCTGGAGACGGACCGACATGGTGGCGTTCTCATACAAACCCTTTAACACCTCGATATACCGGTAGTCGATTTGGCACCTTTGAAGAGACCTCAGCACGGCCCAGGTTTCTATCGAATCAAAGGCTTTCTCATAGTCCACAAACGCTAAGCATAATGGCTGGTTATACTCCTCGGTCTTCTGTATAACTTGCCGCAGCGTGTGTATGTGGTCTATGGTGCTAAAGCCTTTTCGGAAACCGGCTTGTTCGGGAGGCTGGAAGTCGTCAAACCTGCGTGCGAGACGGTTCGTAATGACTCTCGAGAACAACTTGTAAATATGGCTCAGAAGTGTGATGGGTCTGTAATTCTTCAATAGGGTTTTATCGCCCTTTTTGAAGAAGAGCACCACCACACCTCTGTGCCATGCTTGTGGCGTTTGACCTTTGAGTATGACGGAATTAAATAGCCTCTGAAGGGCCCTAAGAATCGGTGTACCACCCGCCTTCAGAAGCTCAGCTGTAACTCCATCATCCCCAGGCGCCTTGTTGTTCTTAAGTTGTTTGAGAGCCATTCTAATCTCGTACAGGCTGACGTCCGGGATATCTTCGGTGTAGTGTCGGGTTAGTCTTGCTCTGGGATCTGAAGCATGACTACTGACAGGTGACTGGGTTGTCGTGTACAGCTGTCCATAGAACTTCTCGACCTCTCCTAGCAGCTCAGGTTTCGACGTGACGATTCTACCATCCTCAGTCTTCAGCTTCGTCAGTTGGCTCTGCCCAATAGACTGATCTCTTGCGAACACTTTAGAGCCTTGATTCCGCTCAATAGCCTCTTTAATACTGATTGTATTAAATTGGCGTGTGTCGCGAGTCAAAGACTTTGAGATCTGTCTGTTGAGCCGCCGGTATCTGGCAGCATCATCCGAGGACGTCAGAACCATTTTCCGTCTTTCTTCCATGAGCTGTAGGGTCGAATCAGAGATCTTTTTGGTTCCTTTTGTACGGCGGGCCTTGAAAAACTTGGACCCAGCCGTATGGACAGCTTCCACGAACCTGTCATTGTATAAGTCCACTTCCTCGCAGTCTGCTAGGCATTCGAATCGGTTTTGGAGTTCGAGCTGAAAGGGTTCGGGGTTTTGGACGTGGAAAGGTAAAGGACGGAGCGTAGACTTCATCAGTCGGGACCTCTCGATTTTGACATTAAGGTTCAATGAGCCTCTTACCAGTCTGTGATCGCTCCCGGTTTTGACCGCATTGATCACAGAGACGTCATTGAATATTTGTCTTCTCGTCGACAAGATGAAGTCTATCTCGTTTTTCGTTTTACCATCGGGGCTCGCCCAGGTCCATTTGCGGTGTTCCGACTTCCTGAAGAAGGAATTCATCATAAAGAGTCCTTCCTTCTCCATGAAGTCGGCCAACATCCGGCCCCGGGGGTTCCGGTCTCCAAGCCCAAATTGCCCCACTTTCAGCTCACCACCGATTCGTTTACCCAGCTTCGCGTTGAAGTCCCCCATGACAACGGTGAAATGAGATTTAGAGGTATGTATGGCTCTAGAAATATCCTCATACATAGCCTCAACCTCATCGTCGGAGTGTGTCGAAGTCGGTGCGTATACCTGTATGACCTTCAACGAATACCGTTTGGTGATTCTGAGTATAAGGTACGCCACCCTAGCCGACACACTCTCGATTTTCACGACGTTATTCACGAGGGACTTGTGGACTATGAACCCGACACCACCTTGGGACTGATGGTCGCCCTCCCGGAAATAGAGCAGGTTACCGGATCTTAGTATTATCGTGTCCTCCCCCTCTCTTCGGACTTCAGACAATCCCACAATATCCCAGTGTAACCTGCTCAGTTCCTCCTCCAGTTCGATGATCTTCTCGTCGGTCCGCAGTGTACGCGTGTTATATGTTGCCAGGGCCAGAGGTCGTCGGTGTTGGTAACACGGAATCTGCCGGAGATTCTTAGCACCCCCTGCCCCGCCGTTACCACAGCTGTTACCAAGGCTGGGAATAGCAGGGCTGCCGGGGACTGGGGGCCGCGGTTTTATTAATGTTTTAATCATTGGGGGGATGTGCCATAATCGCCACGCTTGGCAGACGGGTTGGCGATCGCAGTATTGTGTCGCAGTGCTCAGGGATACGCTGCTGCCCGTACCCTGGTATTTCCCTCGGACGACTTCTACGTCCCCCACGGGATGAGATGGGGTGGTGATATTCGTCGCCGTCACCACACAGCACCGTCACCACACAGCACAGCATATATTGAAGAATATATTTTCTATATTTATTAATGTATAGTCAGTGACATAAGAAGTTTTATTAACCATTTTGTATGCAAGAACATTCCTATTTGTGTAAATATCGACATTACTATAAAATAGTCATATCTATCAGTGCTGAATAACAAATGCCTCCTTTAGTAACTTATAGTAATAAAATGGCGGTTATATATTCTATTTGTCTACTATGTACCTAATTATTTCTGTGAGTTACCAATTTTTCATTTTATTTTATAGAAACAAGAAAAATATATTTATTTTACGACCATAATCAGCTAAATAATTAACTATAAGCAGTATAATTCTGTGTTGTCTATGCCTTCAAAAATATATAACATGTAATACATATTATGTTTATTTTATAATTCGTTGTATTTAAGCAAATTAATCGTTATCAGTAACATAATTATATAAGTATTGAAATAAAAAATGCAACGAATTTGATGTAATTTTAATAAGAAATACTTTTATATTTGCGTAGCCCTGTAATATTTTTCAATATACTTAGATACATCAAATTAAATGGCATACGCGATGTCCATAAAATAAATTAAGCTCGTAAGAAAATATTTTTGCTCACGTTTACTGTTAATAGAGATATTGAACTTTGAAAAATTACCTATATGCAGAAAATATAAAATCTAAAACGATGATATGAAGTCAGCTGCCGTGGATCCTACAATGACTTGAGCTTGTTGTTGTGTGCGTCAGAAGGCTGATGACGGTCCTGATGATAGTACTACCACTGGGATTCCCAAAGTGTTGCCGATCTATAAAGTGTGTTCGGTCATAAACTAGCGATATTTTACGTACATTTGACTTTTCTTAGGACCAACCCGGAAAACACAAAAAAAAAATTTACTAGATTGATGTTTTGTATGAAAAAAAATTTTTTTTTTTCGAATTTTCAGTGTTGGTCCTACGAAAAGTCCCTTAAAATGTGTTCAAATATAAGTCCTTAAAATATCGCTAATTTATGACCGAACACACTGTATAAACCCTAGCTAGATGTTAACTGAAGATTTGCTTTACTTATATCTTTTTACCGACTTCAAAAGGAGGAGTTTCTAATCTTCTATTTTTAATTTGATCCTTTTGCGTAGTTTTTCTGAGCATTTTTTGTTACTGATGTATCGATATGGTGCCTGGATTTTATTTTTCACTTACAAATCGATTTAATATTAATATATTGCTTATTGTCTATAAAAAAGCGCAATGTTTAAGGTGTAATTATAGTTTTTTATATTGAATCACACTCGTGTAGAATTATCTGAAATTGTGATTATTTTTACATGACATTATTTATTATATGAACTGACTGAATTGTTTTTGATTATTTATTTCCTTTTATACCGAGAAATACGCGGAATAACAAGTAACAATTACCTTATAGAAGGTTCATTGCCTAATATAAACTGTTTAGTTACAAAGCTTACATACAAACGCCTCTATTGCATAGTTCACCCGTCGGCCGTAAGCAGGTATATATTTTCATACCCAAACTTCGAAGTAGGAGGAACGACACCTGTCACCTTTGACTCGCATCTCCGGCCAATGAAATCACAAAAATATGACGTGATGATATTAATCCTCGATTATTATTGGTCGAAGATTTGAGTCGACGCTTGCTATGCTAAAGGGGTTGGTAACGGTTGGCTCAGTTGAAGAAAGTTTGAATGAGGAGAAAGTTTTGATTTTCAAACGAAACCTTTTTTAAATACCTAATTGAAAACAGTTTAAAAATTCTGAAAAATACTCGATCATGCCCGAGCTGTTTTCCGATCTGTCGGAACTAACCTTTAAAACTTACGTATACCTATTTTGTATGTACTGTATGTAATAATACAAAATCCTTTGAATAACGGTAGATCTATTTATTTCATAATATCAAGTTAATCGACAAACAAAGATTATTAGAGTAAGCGAAATATGTTAACGTATAAAAGAATTATAAAACATCTAGGTACTTAAAAGTACAAATCCTGTATTACAATGTTAGCAATGAAAACTTACAAACAAAACACCAACATTCTAGACGTTACTCGACACCTGAAGATTGTTTTGATTGATTCTTTTTAATTATTTATTCTGTATATTAGATGTATGCACTTTTAATCCTTATTGAATTCCAATAGTTACAGTCACTCAGTGTAACAATCACTCAATCATAATTTTAAAAAAAAGGTAAGTACAAGAACTTTTCTACATGTTTAAAAATAATTTAATTAAAATTAATAATAACATTAACAATATCTTAGGATAAATTGATTACAAAATTATAATTGAATACAGAATTGCATGAATGGAACATTTAAGGTCATAATTAAAAAGTAAACTAAATATAAAAAAAATGTCAAACAATATAAAATCAGGTATATAAAAACCTGTTGAATAAATTACAATGCATGTTATATTTTGTTAATAATAAATGTTAAAAAACTACATTTTTACTCCACTTTTAAATTAGCTATCTAAATAAATACTAAACATGAGATCTATTAATAATTAATTGATTGTATTCTTAAAATAATTCTGAATTAAAGATCACAAAATGTTGAACTTATGAAATAATCACCTAAGGAATGTATTTAATTTAAAACAATGCTATTATTTATCTATGATACTCCCTTATTATTAAAGATTAAACAATAACGTAAAGAAAATTGTAAACCATTTTTCAATAAATAAAATAAATATAAAAAAGGTATTGAAGTCAAATTAGTTATGGAATAATTACTATCGATTAGAAATCCAAGACAATAAATATTCAGAGCTATGAATTCAATTTTCAACTATCTTTTATTTCTGCAATTAATTCTCGTATCATGCCAAAATTAAATTTAAATTAAATCAATTTATATGTCTAATCTTAAAAAAATGGATTGCAAATTTATGTACGGACGACGACAATTCAAGGTAAACTGCGGCATCTTATGCGGTTGTAATAGGAGCTATTTTGCAACAAAAAGGTCTGATGTTTTGGCGACCTGTTCAATTTTTTTCTTTTCTCTTTGGGATTGCATATTTACAAAGGAATTATAAATAATTAACATTGATCATGATCCTTTAACAAGGTAACTTTGGTATAACATATCATAAATTCAAAACAAGTCTGAATTTTTACAAAAAAACTGAAAAGTGGACTAAGGCCCAATTCCACCAACGTCGTTTAACCAACAGGGCGTCGGCCATCTGACAGCGTTGGTCACTGATAGCGAGCTAGCTACCTTTGCTTTTCCACATGAAATTTTCAAAATAAGTTCGCAGAAACAAAAGCGTTAAAATGCTGTCACACGGTTGTCCACTATAAAAGGAAATCTAAGCTGTGACATGGTTGTCGACGCCCTGTTGGATAACACTAACCCCGGAGTTAAATTTGACAGATTCTTTATACAAATTCTGCCATATGTAACCGTGGATTAGGGCTATAAGACATTGGTGCAATTGGGCCTAAGCAGTCTAAATTGTTTGCTGTCATTAAAAAAAACATATAGTCTGTTCAGAAGGAGAGCCGTCGTGGCCAAATAGTGAACTAATCCAAATTTATATTACAACCATAATTAGGAGCTTGTTTCTTTCTGTTGACATTTTTAATAATAAACGAATGAAATAGTTACAGTTACAATAGGATCAAATTATAAAAGGTTTGCCGTCAAATTATTAACCAATAGAATTGTAGCAAGCTGACGAGACATACATTTTGTGGGATTCTATTGGATAATAATTTGACAACGATAATCGAACTAAAGTGTATCGTTTTTCGTAGTAGGCCCTCTGACGCGTTATTGTATTGCCCGCTAAACAAAAAGGTAATTAAACACAACAGCGCCCTCTATTTCCACCACGCACAGGTCTCTTTCTGAACACACTCTACCTACTAAGATATAAGTATTTTTTACTGACAACTCAGGTAATGTCACCCAGGATGACTTATGGATCCTTACAATACACACTTCTAATTTAATACAAGTATTTAGAAGTTAAGGTGGAATATAGAAACGGATATATACATACATAAATATAAACCCTGAAACCGTTACTCTTTTTGGGAGTCAAGTAATAATGATTTCATCATTAGCTATTCATATATGTGTAACTGCCTGCAGTATATATATAAATTATAAAATAAATAAGACAGTGGTGCCGATTCTGTTGTTTACGAACTAAATAAATTTAATCTCACTATATCTCTTTCTAATAGTAAATATAAGAAAGGGATGCAAGATATTTTATTCCTGTCAATTTAGTCCGATCACATATTTCAACGTGAATTTAAGCGCGATCTTTATTGGTCACGACTATTTACCCGTACATTACGATGGCATGGATTAAACTGACAGCATTAAAAATATTCTTTCTTTTTTCAATAAGGTTAACATGAAAGAGAGGTGACTTTTCTAATATTAGTTAAGTTCGTGAACAACAGAATCAGCACCAGTAATTCACACGTGTTTTAATTGATTAATTAATCAAAACTTACGATTTGGCCAAAATTTCATTATGTTAATGTGATGATGTGGCCGATGGTGGTAAGCACACAGCTTAAAAGATACTACCTTAGTGCAGATGCGCGAACACACCGGTAGGCGCTTGTGCTATGACAGAGCTTGAAGGTAGCCAACCAACTACAATAATTTAGATTTTAGATAGATATTGTACCTGTGGTCTACCTTTTTCTTTTAATTAAATGAAAATACAGGTAATTTTAATCTCATCTTATGAAACTAGATTTGAAATATAAATAATAGCATATGTATTTACTACAATAACATGTCAAAATTTTATAAAAAATGTTTGCAAAACAAACGAAATCGAGTTGATATGGTGCGGCTTTCCATTAAATTGCTGACAATATTGTAAAATTGAAGATAAAAAATGTCTATTGTGTCAAAATTAATATATAAACTTAACATTACTCTTAAACCATGATTTTCAGTCAAAGCTAAATAACTTATGCTTAAACTACAATAAAATTGTGAACCTTACCGTATTGGCATAAGATTGAAAATGTCACTGAAACTTTGTACCTATAGGTATTCTAGTTCATGAATTTACTAATAGAGACGGTAATACCTGGTAGTATTTGCAATAAAAATATACATAAAGTAATCTAGTTAATCTGTAAACAAAAAGGTGATTTACTCCTTTGATTTATGTTTCATTTTATATAATTCGAACTAGAATCATGCCGATGCCTGCGCCGACAGTAAGGCCCACGCTTAGCATTGTTGCGAGAACTGATGACGCCTTCTCACGTTCATGTAGTTCTACCACCCTGGAAAAGAAGTGAGAATTATAAACAAACACTACAAAAAGTGAACCAGAAAATAAAGTTTTGTTGTCTCTTTTGTAATTTTGACAGTTTAGGTAGCATATGTCATCCGAGAGGACTTAAGCACTATTCACACATTTCCGGGTAGCCGGCCCTGCCGTGTCCCGTCAGGGACGGGGAAAAAATCGGTTACGTACAATAGGGTAGTTGACTGACATATCAAATCAGCTACTTTTTAATAAATGTCAAAACGATAGTTTATATGGAATTTTGTATGAAACATTACACTATAACGTCATAGTTTAACAGCATCAAATCATCTACTCTTAGTGGTCCCACTGGTAATTAACAATCATAAAATGTACAACATATTTGATGTTTCCACGTGTTTTTAGATGTTTTATGCATTGGTTAGTGTTTGGTAATTTATTTTTGACACTGTCAACTACCCTATTAGTACGAACTTGTTCACACAGCTCCATGTCAGGGGGGCGTCCGGATACATCATAGTATAACGAACAGATCGGACCACGGATAGCCCTGACCCGGAACGGCAGGGCCGTTTATGCATTTAGGTATTAAGAGAAACGGACAAAGAAACAAACATGAACTCTGAAACGTAGAAACTGGAATCACCAACGACTTTCTGTGCAGTAAAACTTTGATGACTTCAAGTTGTAATGTAAATCAAATTTTGAAGAAATGACATCATAGATCCCAAAAATACAAATTAAATGTATCAATCGTGGTAACAGTCTTAACTCCAAGCTTGTCGCCCCTTATTACAAAAGATGACTGTCCGATAAATTATAATCGGGCGTTTACCAAGAATTTTTCCAACGTAAACTAATGGACGTTTTCTAGTCGGTGAACTTGGGCATTATTATAGTGTTGTAAAGCCATGTTCTAAATATATCCTTCTATTTCTGATTCCTGAAACTGCTATTAAAATCTGTGTTTTACGAGTCTTGCTTTAAAACATATTTTGTAATAACACATGACTTATTTCCATTTATGTTCTATAGTAGAACTTTTGTAACAGCTATGAATGTATATGTAGGTGTATTTATTCAGTTCTCTCTATCTATTTAACTATCTAGGATGGAGTTTAAGTGGGTTATCAATAATGTAATGTATTGCCCTTTAACACACATTATTTATGTTACAGTATGCACGTGCAGTGTGATGTATGCGTTTAGAGCATTATGTATGTGGTATAGGTAATAAACAATAGAAATCATACAACGTTATTCTTAGTAGATATACTAAAGAATACATCCCAACAAAATTTAAAAGACCTACACAAATAAATAAAAGTTACGTGTCTTTTTGTAATGTCAAAATAACAGCTTTAATAAATGCATAAACACTTAAAAAAATACACAAAAAAAAACAATTTCTATTTGTTCCGGTTAATCTCCGAAACGGCTGGATCGATTTTGACGGGACTTTCACTAGCAGATAGCTTATGTTATGAGGATTAAGAGGTTACTTTCATTAGAAAAGGAATTCGGTTTTTAAAAATAAACATTAATTTCATACAAAACATCAATCTTGTTCAGACAAATGTATGAAAACTTTGAAAATGTTTTCGTGATTTCAGTCTTGGTCTAATAGTAAAAGTTATTCATAATGATGACTACAATAATGTCTGAAAATTTGGACGTTGATTAAAAAAATCACCAGTAAAAAATAAAAATAATGTGAACAGAAAATAATGTTAAAAATACTTGCAATGAGTTCATTTAATAAAGACACTTTTGAATTTGAATTAGTCTACAAACCTGGTAGCGTTGATCATGACGATATTAGTGAGGTACCCATTGGTGAAGGAGAATACGATCATGATGATGATGTACTCCCAGTCCCACGGGAACAACACCGGCAGGTGGCGAGGATGGGCATTGCAGAACAACAGCATCGGAATACCTATTATCCTGAGGATACTTGCTCCTGCGATTACCCATTGGTTTTCGGGCTGGAAGAAAATTATGAGTTGAATATAACAAGTATTATAAACGTGAAAATATGTGTTACTTTTTCACGCTAAAACTACTATTTTTTTACTATGTATAGACCTTAGATAATCTATCTGTCTAGATAGTGTTGCGCTGCAATCCCAACAAAAAATCAAGCCCGATTTGTCTACTGCTTGAAAAGCGCGCTGCGTCACTCAAGCATGCTGAGTGATATCAGTTCTTGAATATTTCTTTCGGCACAGAATTTGACAGAAAACGTGTTTATAGCACAATGACAGTGTCACCGCTGAGCGGGCGGAACAAGCTTATATTTTTTTGGCGTTTAGACGCGTGAAGTCTCTATCTAGACAGGTTTATTATCTAAGGTTTTGACCTCAATCTCAACGTGGTCAGTGATGATGTGGCCGATGGTGGTAAACACACAAAGCCTAGAAGGGAACTGGCTCTCAAGTGCAGCTGTCGGAACACCACGGATGATGCTTGGCGACAGATTTTCAATTTCAGATTTTTATTCTGTAGAAACTAATATATTCTTACCCGTAAAATAAATCCAGCAACTAAACGGCCCGAATAATCTCCACAATTGAAGATCAAATAATTCACGACGGGAACGAAGAATATATCTGAAAAAATAAAATAAAGGTAGTTGTACACACGGCCACAGATCAAGCTACACATTTTTGTTGCAAAATAGCTCCTATTATAACCGCATATGGTGCTGCCGTGTGTAGCTTGATCTGTGGCCTTGCGTACCTACAAAATCTTATCAAAATAATTTCAAGAAGATGATAGCTCAGTGGTGACGTGGAATGACGAGAAATTATGTACACCCGGTTCCTTATATATATATATAACATAGGCAGGCATCCACTAAATATTTCTAAAATTAAACCCCTAAGGGGGTAAATACGGGATTACGGGTGAATCCACGTAGCTGAAAGTTAGTGTAACATAGTCAGGCTCATTATAATAATATTTCCTAACATATGATCTATACTAATAATAAAGCTGAAGAGTTTGTTTGAACACGCTTATCTCTGGATCTACCAGTCGGATTCAAAAAACTCTTTCACTAATAATACAAATAGGATGCTACAAAAAAAGGTTATAGGCTACTTCTTATCCCGGGAACGCGAGTGAAGCCGCGGGGAACAGCTAGTTAGATTATCCCCGAAGGTTATAGGCAACTTTTTATACCGGGAACGCGAATGAACAGCTAGTTATAAAAGCTAAAAATCGGAATACTCACTATTCCAATCGGTCCCCTTCGTCATCGGGTGAGATTCAACCAGCACAGTAACACCGGGATACACAGCCATACTGATCATGAACACAGCGAAAATACTGAACGCGTACACCCATATCTTCTTCAAAATCACCAACATAGACACTTCCCTGTGCCTATTAGAAGTTACACCGCCGCATCCAGATAATAAATGGTACGTGAAAAAATCAATCTTATACAGGATGACGTACGCGACAAATGAAGCTATGACAACGATATCAGCTATTATAAAATATATCAACGCGCTGTGTAACGGTGATATCTTGAAGGCAAGTGATATGATTTGCGCTATGGCTGCGATGATGCCCCCCAAGGATTGGCCACTGACGACGGCAGCCATGTACTCTTTGGAGAATCTACTGGCTATGCCCACTAGGCTTCCTATGAAAATGGCGCTGGCAGCTGAAAATTAAATTATTGGGTTAGTTACGCTAATAAGAACTTATGAATAGTTTGACTCGATTAGCAAATCGGAAGTTTGCTGTTGCTTAGAGGACCGGGAATTAAACTCACTAGTAATAGATTATTACATAACATTTTCATTGTACGAGACACCACCTATCACGCCGCTAGTCGTGGGTTTGATTTTCATCCAGGACAAACATTTGTGTGCATTTACGTACATATATGTTTGTCCTGAGTCTGGGTGTGACTATCTATATAAGTATGAATTTACATTTTTTTATAGGTATATCAGTTATCTAATTTCCATAATTCACAAGCTCTGCTTCTGAATCAGATAGCCTGGTGTGAAGAATATCCCAGGATATTTGTTTATATTTATTGATATATTTGTGGCAAGAAAAAAAAAACAAAGAGTGCAGCGCCCACATGTAGCACCTTTTCTCGCCATGCCACTTATGCGCGAAACTTGTACTATTCTAATCATCATTCTCAGCCTCAAATTGTCTTTGATTCTTTAAATGGGATTACCACAACATGGTCTATCTATTAACTATTGATGTCTATTGATAGTTTTGATTTAGTTTATACTGACGTATTTTCAATGACGCGACTGATGCAGAATAGAATCGATAGCGGAACTGTCGATAGTTCTCCAACACTATTTCACAGCGAAATTTCATAATATTATGTGAGTAAACTTTTAATATGACCCAATTAATTTATCATTGATATAGTAATTATTTATTTGCTACCTATAGTTAGTGGGTGCATTAATTAAATATATGATATGTAATAGTATAGTAACGTTTCAATTTTATTTTTAATGACCTCAATTAAATGAATGTGGCACTAATTATTTCGATTAAAATTTCGAACAAATATTAATTTTATCTTATTTACATTATTCTTACGTGTTGACTTAGAAGTTAGTTAAGGGTTCGATTCATAAACATATTTGTTTTTTTCTGGGTCATGTCTGTAAATATATTATATTTACAAGTAGTATATCAGTTATCTAGGCACCATAGTACACGCTCTGCTTAGTTTATGATCAGATAACCGTATGTGAAGAATGGCCCAGGATATTTATTTAATGTCTCGAGGTTTCATCCACGAGACCACGAGTTTTAAGGCGATGATAGCTCAGTGGTAGTGACGTCGGATGCCGAGACGAAGGTCCCGGGTTCGAATCCTACAATGAGCTTGAGCTTTCGGTGAAGGAAAACATCGTGAGGAAACCATAGCACGGTGGTAGGGTACATTGTAGTACCCGCCTGGCTGGCTGGGTACCACCCAGTGGTCAACTTGAAAATCTGTCGCCAAGCACCTTTCGGTGTGTTCCGATAGCTGCACTTGAGAGCCAGTTCCTTTCTAGACTTAGTGTGCCTACCATCATCGGCCACATCATCACTGACCACGGTGAGATTGCTATCAAACACAGGCCTATAAATGGTACAAAAAAAAAAAAACATTCCTGTGTTAAATTGTAGCTTATGTGTATGCTTCCTGTTGTATTTATTTACGTTATGTTATGACAAAAAATATTTGTGTTAACAAAATAATTTAAAATTGTTCAGCTTTTGCTTATAGTTATTTGTGTCCATGTATATTGTACGCATATATAATACGGATACTGATTTGGGATAAAAAAACACGTGTAAATACAGGTTTCGCCTTGTATTCCAACCGTGCAATAGATGTAGAATTCATACCTAAATTGGTACCAGAGCGAAAAAGATTCGACTCATTCGATATAAATAGGTCAAAGGTTGTTCAAGTGACTAATTATTAGTAGTACAGTACTTAGATTCATTAATTGTAAAATAATAATGTAAAATAGTATTGTAATGATTACATTCTTATTTTGTATCTATGAGTCTTTTTAGAGCTCATGATTAGTCATGATCGTAGTACCAATGTAGTACCTACATATAAAACGAAAATAAAAATATTAAAACCTAATAACCTGGCATAGCGCAATAAAAACAAAAGACTTGGGCTGCCCACGTACTCAGACCAAAAAAAAGCAAGACAGAGCACCTCGAATAACCGGTTTTGTGTGCTTACCACCTTCAGCCATATCATCACTGACGGTGACATTTAGACACAATAATCTTGGAATACAAAACCTCAACGAATGCGTTCACATATAAAACGGTGACTTCACATTGATAGTGCACGACGCTGCGTATTTATTTCTTGGTCTGACAGCTATATAAAATGGCTTACCTGTCATAATGACAACTGTCACCATTGTGAATATAAAGAATCCATTCTGCCACGTGTCAGTGTTCACTTGAACCATCCCGGTAATCACTAGGAACGTGATGATGATCACTATCAGTGACCCTTGCAGTCTATTCTTAACTGTTACTCTGTAAAACACAATTTGATACTGTCAATAACAGCTGTTAACAACAGATGTCAATAACAGCTGTTAACAACAGCTGTCAATAACAGCAAAAAATCTAAGGAACAGGTAAGTACCTTTTGTTGTTGTGGAATGTCAAAGAAAAATAGTCTTTATTTCTTCAGCATAAGGTATCTGTATTATTTTGAAATTAACCATAGGTTTAACGGATAAACGTGTTATAAAGAAATAAGGACTATTTTTCTTTGATATTCCTATTTTGCTAATAGTCATAAGGTATTTCTTAAATTTGTTGCAATATACGCCTACATAATCCCAGGGATAAAAATGTGGTGTCATTTCAATATCAATTTTAACTTATTTTGTGACGATCTGTATAGTATAATTAGCATAAGAACATAGTTTATACTAGCTGTCCCCCGCGGTTTCACTTATGTCCTTTTCCATATCATATCGTATCTGCGTGCCAAATTTCATCGCAATCGGTAATGTGGTTTAGGAGTGAAATTTTTTTGTTTGCACCTCGAATTGAAGTTGCAAGCGGCCGCGGCGTTTACCAGCCCCTTATTTTTAAAGGGCCAGACATCAAATCTGTGTGGATTGCAACTTAATATAACGAAAATATTAATACACGCGCATAATATATGCGCACGTATAATAATAAAATAATACACGCGCTGAACCTTACGCAAGTGCGGAAAGTTCGTTACGTTCGGCTGATGTCGTAGGTAAAAAAAAAAAAACTACTATCTGTTTAGCGGAACTTTCCGCGCCGAATCTTCCGCACGCAGGTGTGGCGCTACACTTAGAAATATATACTTACAAATGTCCATAAAGCGAGTTAAGTACAAGAAATATTAAATTAGGTATAGCTGTTGCTACATTTAGATATGACGTGAATTCAGCTTGGAACCGCGTCTTGCGCACTTCCATCGTGAGGTTCTTTGGTGTGACATCGCGGAATTTATACATCCAATACTGAAATAAAATAACATTATTAATTACTGATACTTCATTCCCCTTTAGAATGACTAGCAACCCGACCCGACCCGCCCCAGCACCGCGTGGTGTGGGAGGACCGTTTGCTCGGCATGATTTTTTCTGACATCTTCAACAATAATAAAGCCAATTTAAACAAAACCTTATTGAATTACATCGAAATCTTCCCCATGAATCTATGTATCGGCGAAAACCGCAAGAAAATCCGTTCAGTCGTTTTTGAGTATATCGCGAACAGACAGACACAGACGCACTCAGTTGTCTCAGTTATATAATATGTAGTGAGTGATAGTGATTTTCTATTATATCATTAAAAATTTGAAGTGTCTATAATTATTTGTTTCAATGTGCTAATCTCAGGAACTACAAATCTAATTAGAAAAACTATTTTTACATTTGCGGTTTCATCCGCGTTCCCGTAATAACAAGTAGCCTTTGTCCTTCTCCATATCTATAGGCTATCTATGTGCCATATTTCATCACAAATGATTCAGCGGTTTAGGAACGAAAAGGTAAAAAGACAAGATAGATGTTTTTATAATATTAGTTTGGATATAATATTATCATGGGAGAAACGCATGGCTAGTAAAATGTATATTTATCTATTTTATTGTTTTGTTTTTAGGGAATATAATATTCCAGATTCCAAGTAGGTAACAAAAGGTCATCATGGATGATTAAGTGCAAATGTACACAACTGCACATGTCTAATGACTTTCTAATGCTTGTTACTCATCATTATCATAATCATAATGCTGATAACATGAATAATGACAGTAGAAGAAAACATGATAAGTAAATCTAACATATTTAAATTATTTACATCTTTTGACAAATGAATAATGTGACTAAAAATCAATATTTTTTTGTTATCCCTGAAACTCACTAGAAAATTGGTAATAATTTTCAAATAGCCAGAGTGGCTTTTCTTTGAAACATAGGTAAGAATACTCTTGATTAAGACTGTACAGACTTATTGAAAGATTTTCAAAGAAAAAAAACAAAATCAAAATTGGTCCATCCACAAACACCACCAGCCCCAAACAGACACACACTACAAACTTATAAAATCCATCTTTTTCATTGGGGTTTAATAATATATTGAGATACATAATTTATAATTAAGTATAATGGTACATTTAATTCTTATAAACATTTATTCATAGAGGACTGAGATAATATTTAAAGCTGATAAATTTATCCATTGGCTCACAGGTTGGACGCCTGTTCCATAGCTACATACAAAAAAAAATTAATTCTAGGAACTGCTATTCCTAGAATTTAAGGCCATTTAAGGGTGAAAATAGTTGAGATCAATAATGTTGATAGGGACATTTTAAGGACAATATAACAGTCAGATTTTATTTGGCATGATCATTTTAGACACATAGTTAAGCAGCATAGTGAAGAAATACTAGTCATGACTTTGACCATGCTATGACTAGTGTCAATAGGGTAGAAACATGGTACAAAGTTATTTGTGACTCATTCTAACTCTAAAACAGGTGGCTGATGAGCCATCAACTAGTAAACACACCCATTTAATATTCAAATTAAATTATTTTTTCTGAGAAATGTGTAAAACTTGATTATTTCATTTTTATATATTAAAATGAAATGGAGTAGCATTTAACCACAGCCCAGTCCTGATCATAGAAGACAATGACAAATCCTAAGATCATGCTTGCCTAGAAGAAAAGAAACCTATTTATTCTACCCTTGAAAGTACCTAGATTGAGTCAGGAAATAGGGACACTGGCAGCAAATTCTATACATTTACTGCACGTCTGCATTATACATGTTCAGTATGTAGCAAAGTACTAATAAAAATACAAGTAATTATAAAATAATAGTTACTCAATGTAGAAGTATAATATAATAGGAAAGGTATGTTAGTCATTAATTTTATAAACAAAATTTACAACATTATAAGCTCATTGTTGTGATTAGGTTTTATATTATATCAGTTACCAATTTGTGATTAATCCATGATAACTATCCACAAATAAACAATGGACTGGTAATCTAACAATGTCCTTAACAATTTATTTTATAAACAAAATTAGGTTGCAACCTTGTTTTTAGGTCACATCACAATATAAAAAATAAGAATGTCATGTAAAAAAAAGAGTTGGCAGTAATGATATTATGTATATTTATGAACCAATGAAGGAGGGATTTAGACAAAAAATTGTTGTGTTGAGTACCTATAATAAGCCAGCATGAGCCATGTGTCGAGAAAAGAAACATGTCCTTTCAATATGAAGGTCCTAGTTTTAAATTAGTGTTAAAGTATTTTATGTTTTTCTCACCACTTTTAACTAAATAGGTAATTAATTACCATACAAACTACATCATTTGTTTTTGTTTCTAATTGATGCTACATTAGTATTTTCATAGCTATATAATGATCACTGGTTTGCTATCTGTTTAAGATAACAATAGATAACAGTTTGTATTCATAACTGTAATTCACTATTTAGAAAAGAAGAAAACACATATCATTTAAAAAAAAAACTTTCAAATTACGAATGTATTAAAACACGCAACTTACATCATTTGCAGTGATTAGAAAATTCCACGGTATAATTGATGTGATTCCAAATAAATAGAACAATATGTAAACAATGCGATATCTGTCTCGGGGCTGCTCTGTAGTGTCCAAAACCTTTGTAGAACAAGAGTCCGTCACCAATTCTCGCTCCTCCGAATCGTCAAAAACCTCCTCCTCGTTTTCAATATTATCCACGCATGCTTCATTATCCGCACTACATGTATTGATAGACTCCGTCGGTTCCATTGTTGAAGCACTATTTAACACTTTTTCATTCAAAAATTCTTTCTTAGACTATACAAGCTAGTTTTTTTCGAAGGTCTCCTAGCTTAGAGGTCGAAGGTTTCCCTAATTAGAGTTTAGATTAATTTGTTATTTCATTTTGTTGACACTTATTACACAAATATTCCTTTTTTGGAATATTAATAATTGTTTTCTTTAATTTACGTAAACCCTATAAACTGCTATCAACAACTGTGTTCTGTGTTTATACTTTATAGCACAGCTGTCTATGCACATTGCACAGCTGTCTGTCCCTATCGAGTATCGACTCGAGTTGAGAACTGTCAGTCAGTCAACTCAACTCAAGTCTATAATAATGAAGGAGGATGAAGTGAAGAGAATCGATACAGTGATAGCGATGTTCATATTCATTGATGTTGTTTATATCGATACCTTCATCGTAAAATATGGTACGGAGAGACATAATGCATGAAAATAGTGTTCACCTATGTGGACATGAAGCGCGCTTACTATGTGCCCTGTTATCCAAATTAATGTTTTCGAATTCTGTGTTCAATGAATTTAATAATTTTCGGTACAATGATAGGTACATTATATCGGTGTTTTATTTTACATTAAAAGTCAACGACGTTAAAATTCATCAATTACACTATTTTAGATCGATTTAAATAGCGCACATAATAATGATTAAATTGTTTTATTACTTTTACACCCAAAATCATCAATGTCAAAATTCATCAACATTGTCGTTTCACTTTTCTAAAACATTGTTAATTTTATGAATAATATTACAATGTCAACACACTATGTCTAGCGATGCGCGAATCGCATCGACGCTAGGTTAAATCGTCGATGACGAGTCGAGTTATTTAACCCGAGTAACTCGATTCAAATCTTGTCAGATCGAATTCAGTTTTTAATAACTCGAGTTAACTCGGTTCACTACAATAGTATGTTTCCTTCGATTGGACCGCGAAATTTAAATTTTATTACGTTTTTTGCAGCTCAGTTATAGCGTTATAGGTCGTAAGTTTGTCAACATGTGTTTCGCGACAAGAATGGTAGTATATTTACTAATTAATAGCGACCGCGACCCTACCCCGCCCAAGTGTAAAGACTGTAACTAGGTATATTTAATTATAACTACTACAAATATTATATGCTACAAGTTACTGTTAGGTTTTAGAAAAATGGTGGTCGTTCCACTAAAACTTTTTTATGCGAAAGGAATTAAGGGAAAACTGAATGATACATTTGAGTTATTTAAAATAAATTTCGTTTATTTATTTTTTCTCGTAGTATGTAATGATATCTTTGTCATAGCATACTATATTCACTTATTACATTTTGTCTTGTCGTTAACATTTTATAGCATTAATATAAAATTTATATTTTATTACATAATCGTTCCAAGTATAAAACATAATTAAATGGTTATCATTAAAATAATATAGCAGCTAGAAAATAATAATAATACTTAATTAGATAAAATAGTGATGTCAAACAAGTATAAAGAATAGGTAAAAAATCTATAGAAAAAGTTAATATATTTATTCATAACTTAATTTAAATATTGGATAGACTTCAGTTATAATGATTTTATTTACAACATACATCTCATTCAGTTACTCTACTTACAATCTAAGGACGGACAAAGTATGTTTAACACAAAGTTAATAAAGCTGTTCAATGTGAATATTTCAAACTATATTTGAAATTCATGCACAAAACAAAAAACAATATTGATTGCAAATGCACATTTCGAGTTGGCAAAAATAAATCAATATCCAACGTTTGGTAAATGTCAAATGATACAACATGTCGCAGCTCTATTTAATAGAACCGGTTTTTACCAGAAAAACAGGTTTTTGTTAAAACCTTAAAATATCCTATGCCAGGTAATTTTTAAAGTTCAAGACTAAGAAGGCGACTATATTATTAAGGCATATTTTTTATATTAAATTAATTATAAATTGTTACTGTATATTCCATTATGAGATCGTGCATTTCTGGTAATGTAATCACGCCTTAAAGGGTGAACCTTCGGTTGGAGCGCGAAATTCAAATTTTATCACGTTTTTTGCAAATTATTACGTACCTACCTTGGGAGGAATATGTTGGTGATTTCTTTTGTTATTAATCAGTAAATATACTACCATTCTTGTCGCAAATAAGATGTTGATAACTTACGACCTATAACTGAGCTGCAATTTGCGAAAAACGTGATAAAATTTGAATTTCGAGCTCCAACCGACGCCTCCACCTTAACGATAGAGTAGATACGAAAATATTTTGTACACACAAAGTATAAAGTTGGAATGATAGAAGTAAGGCACTAAGTTTCGGAAAAATAGCATGTTCAATTCAAGAAAATAATACATAATATATCAAGACATCCGCATTCAGTCTTTTCTTTGCTTTACTTTCTATTAACATTTTTACGCCTATAATTTAATTTGTCCTATTCTTGTCGTTGCGGCCATTTTTGGCGTATTAACTACATAGCAGTTTCGAGAGGCTGACTGTAAGATCTACTGGCCTCTGTCATCGGTAGAGGACTTGACTCTGAGTCATCGAAATCGAAGTTCGTTTCTAATAAGGCTTCTGACTTTGACCTATGCTGTAACTCTGGGGTTAAGGAGTCGTCGAACTCTCTAGAAAGATTTTGAGGGCTTGAGTCGTAGCTGGGAATGTTTTCCGATGGGGTTTCATCGAAGTTGTGGGAGTATACCGGTGGGTGGGGTGGACTCGGTAGGTTGTCTTCGTAGTAGCACTGTTGGTCTGCGAAAATAATAATTAATTATAGAACTGTTAATCTTATAACAAAATAAAAACTGGTTTTTCTAAAAATAAAATTGAATGTTCTCTAATTGGATTTTTTGCATTTTAATTTATGACGTCAGTATTGACGTCAGATTCTAACCCCCTTATTTATTCATAAACACTTTTTAACTAAATCAGTGTTAACTAGTGTCCTCCGTCTCACTCTTTCGATCACCATACGTCACGTGTCAAATAAAGACTTCGGAATTGTAACTAAATGACATTTCGTAACTTTTTTATGAATAAGACCCTAAGTGTATATTTTATAACAGTATCATTGGTTACCTAATAACAAAAGTTCGTTATTAGGAGCCAACATATTAATTGGATGTCAATTGTCATTAAAACATCACCATTAACTTAGGGTATGGTCCAACTGCTCCAAATAAAAATCTTTTCAAAAAATTGGGATAAACAGTATGCACCCTAATCTCAACTGAGATATTGCAAAAAAAAAAAAATTACCGGCAACATTATTCCTCTGTCCAAAAGTGGTCGTCGGCACGGACCCAGCTTGCGGCTGCTCCGGCATTTTCGACCTTAGCTCCATCAAGAACGACAACTTCGGTTGCCCTCCATAATTAGGAGCACCATACGGTCCATATATCTTTCCGTCTCTTTCTAACTCCCTTCTAAAACTCCCTTCATCTCTATCCAGACTCCTTAGCGGTAACGTGTCAGATGTGAAGTACTGATCACTAGATGGCGATAATGTGTCATCATCTTGCGGTGATCGTAGTCCCCCAGGGTGATGGATGATCGGCATCTCTTCTGTCATCACCGTATTTATTGACGGAGCTTCACTAACTGGGTTCGATTGTTCTTTGTATCCTTCGTTTCTGTAAGCTATTTTAAAAGGTTGATAATTGCTTGTAGGTACAGAATATTCTGGTGTAGATGTTTTCTTCGCGAATGTACTATGTTTTAAAGGCATGACGTTTGGATTAGGATTATGAGCTTCGTATATATCGAAGCTTTGATTGTCTTCTACTGAAGAATTGAATTGACTCTTCTCCATTGATTCCATTGAAGTTGTTGATGCTAGCATTTTTCTGTAGTCCGACCCTTTGGTTAAGGTTTCAGTTGATCTCGTGCTCTGTGAAAATAGAAGAACGTTAAGGGAATGCTCCAAGGTAGCCGGCGAAATTCAAATTTTATTACGTTTTTTTGCCAATTGTAGCAATAATATATATTCTTTACCCGATTAACAATGTTATGTGAACAGAGTCTTATGACAAAATTAAAATTCATAACTAGTCACAAGACGATGTTGGGTAAACAATGTTGGGATAACATGTTATATCACAACTAGTCAATTGATACCGCCAATATGTCATGATTAACGTCGTCGGTTAACTAACAAAGAAAAAAAAATCTTAAATTTCTGCATGCTCATTTGTGAGACACGAGGGGATTGACCTAAAACATTGTTAATTTACAATGTTTTTGTGACGAATCGGTTAAAGATATGTCACAGCTTGATTTGACGTGAGAATACAACTCTCGACAAAATGTTTGAAATGGAATAGTCGAGTTAACATGTCAATGCAGTGGATACGCACAACCTCACTAACATTGATACAAGACTTGATCTGTAAACATCATCGGTGTTTATTGCTGTGTAGTGGAAACGTACTGTTATATCCTTTCCCTTTATAGTGGACAACCGTGTTTAAACGTAACGGCATTTAAACGTAACTAGCTAGCTAGCTAGCTTTCAGTGACCTCCGCTGGCAGATGGCCGAACGCCCAATAGGATATGTTATTATTACTGGAGTGAAGAGGATCCATACGCAAAATGTCACGGACTCACCACGGTCAGAAAGAGACATCAGATTATAGAGAGCTTTTACATGACAGCCGAACTATGTAAATGAGATGAGATTTGAACAGCTTACCATTTGTGCCATTTTTCTTCTATAAGCAGTGTCAGGGAATCCTCCATTGATGCTGCCGATTGACCGAACTGAGTGCAATGATTGTCGGATTGAGTTGCGACGCTCCAGTCTTTGGACGTGTCTGTAATATAAGGATACAAGGTAAGTTCTTTGCTGAATTTCTTACAGGTTCTTCTAAGTTGAAGGTTGAGGGTTGCCATCTCTAAAATCCGCTAAACAGGACAACAAGTATGAAAACCCCGGATTTTTGAGCTTTCTACCCGGACATGTCATTTATTTGTTAAAGTTGCTCAGTAAAAATAATTGTTATAAATCTACTTTTGTATTTATTTTTGCGACCGGTAAACTGTAAACCCCGGACTACAAATGAAACGCCCTCTAAACTAGGACAAATCCGATGAAACCCAGACGGATGGCAACCCTACTTCTAACAAACTTTTACATATATTAAGATTAGTAAGTACGTAGGTATATTCAAAACATTAACAATAATACTTTCACATTTAAAACGTTCACAAAACGAGGGTCTACTCCAAAAAACGATACACGATAGTTAATAAATAAATAAATAATAAATATCCTGGGACATTTTTTCACACACGGTTATCTGATCCCAAACTAAGCCTTGTACTATGGAAACCAGATAACTGATATACTACGTATACAAAATTTTTTTTTGTATATACATACTTATATAGATAATTACACCCAGACTCAACAAACAGACATATTCATGCACACAAATGTTTGTCCTGGATGGGAATCGAACCCACGGCCTGCGGCGCAATAGGTGGTGTCTTAACCAACTGCGCCAACTGGCCCGTCAGTTCGATCATAGTTGTCAATTAACCAATAGAATTCCAGCAAACTGACGAGACATAAATTTTGTGCAATTTTATGATTAACTAAAAAGTACCCTATAACCTTCGGGAATAATGTAGGTTCCTATTAGTAAAAGAATTTTTCGAATCCGACTGATCCAGAGATCAGCTTTATTTATTATTAGTATAGACTTTGGTATCAAACTTGTATATTGATTTTTATGTATGCCCTCAGTACCTAATTAAGTGTTAACGCCAGAGGGTCTACTACGAAAAACGATAGTTCGATCATCGTTGCCAAATTAATAACCAATGGAATTGCACAAAATGTATACCTCGTCAGTTTGCTTCAATTCTATTGGTAATTAATTTGACAACGATGATCGTACTATCGTGTATCGTTTTTCGGAGTAGGCCCTCTGTGGCGTTAAAACTATGTCTCAACTATTAACGCCTACAGAGCAACAATTCTTAAGCTGTAAGTAAGTCATACCTGTGCTTAGACTTGGAGTACCAGCAGATCAAGGCGGCTCCCACGAGCACTACGGCGGCGACCAACACTCCGATGAACGCGACCGCGAGGGTATCGCCTCGCCACGACATGGGGTCTATCATTATCTTTGGGTCTGTGGAATTTTATCATACATTACTATTTTGTGATACTCAATTCTCTTGAGGCTCTACTACATATCTTTGGTGATAATCGTAATAAACATCATTATTGAAAATCATCCAGTGGGCTCACCATGCACACAAAATGGTCGTTGTCGTAGCTCGTGATTGGATGAAATCATTAATGGTGTTCATTACGATTACTACCAAGATACGCGATAGTCCAGCTGTTTCCTGACTCTCAATTAATGTCTCATAGTGAATAGGTCTTTTCTTGTCAAGAGTGCTATATCTTTGGCCTAGAAATAACTTCTTATAAGGTTAAACTTAAACCCTTGAAGAAAATGCTTATTATGTACATATTAAAGATAAAAATAATTTATTATTTACCAAGGACGGGAGCAATAAAAAAACGCTCACTTTTTTTTGTCGATGCCAACCATTGATTTTCTTTTTTTTTTCTTCTTACACCCTTTCGAAATCAATTTTATGAGGGCGCCACTAGTACACTTTAAGATAGCTCTAAGTATACTCAATACAAAAAAAATAGTTCCAAATTCCACCGCAAAATGGCGGAGTTAATTATAACTTCAAAAACACTTACCAATCTCACAAATGAAGGAATTCTTCTGGTTACAATCGCTAATCTCGATATTAGAGAACGCAAACGACGTGCACTGCGTGACGTAATCAATATGGTTGACCCACACGCGGTCGCCATATTGGAACCACTGGTTCTGCAGTTGTATGAAGTCGTAGAGGGCCGCATAGTTACCGGTCACATAGGGCATTGAAGCGTTGTCAGACTATAGACAAAAAATGCATTAAGTCTCCAAGTAGATTACCTATTTCAACTTTTTAATTTCCTTCAAGCATGGTCTTATTGGTTCTTAGCAATGTTTAAAGCGATGATAGCTCAGTGGTAGTGACGCGAAGGTCGTGGGTTCGAATCCTACAATGAGCTTGAGCTTTCGGTGAAGGAAAACATCTCGAGGAAACCATAGCACGGTGGTAGGGTACTCGTCTGGCTGGCTACCACCCTCATGTAGAAAATTTGTCGCCAAGCTCCTACCGGTGTTCCGGCAATTGCACTTAAGAGCCAGTTGCCTTCTCGGTATTGTAACAGGTCGGCAACACATTGGCAATACCTCTGGAATTGAAAATGGCGATAGGCGACGGTAACCACATACCATTAGGTGGACCGTATGCTTGCTTCCTGCCTTAGTAGTAGAAAAAACAACCGCTCAGCCGCCACTTTTCTAGTGAGATTCGGGGGTTTCTTGAAATTTTTAATTTTAATTATTATAATATTAGTGTAAACAAAGGTAAACCTTTATATATTTAATAATTACGGTATCTTTAAAATATCTTCAAACAAGATGAAAATCCTACCCAATCAATTTCGAAACAAATCGTTTAAAATACTTACCAAACAAAACGATCTGGCCTCTTCGTACGTCATCGGTGCACCCACATACATATAACAAGTCCCAGCCACCGCGTCCCATCCGGGGGGACACTTCCCCCCACCGAGCACCGTCAAATTATTCATATAATATGGCCTATAGTCCACTTCAAGTAACAAAGGATTATCTGACTGATCTCTAATACGACCAGCAACAGCTAAGCTTTCGTTATAACTCCAGTAGTTGTGTTTAGCATCGATGCGCGTGCGCCACAGGTCTAAAGAGCTGTGGAATTAATTTGTTGTCGGTTAGTTTATCATTATTTAGTGATTAGTTAATGATCAAGTTAAAAGGTGCAAACGAGGCATATATAACAATATTTTTAAATAATGTGCTTGTAAATATGACCCACTATATAGCTGTTCCCCGCAGTTTCACTCGCGTTAGCCTATTACCTTCGGAGATAGCGTAGCTTAATAATCGCTTTCAAACAAACAAACTCTTTTATTATTAGTATAGATTAATGTTATGTGATATAGTTAGGACATTATAGAGTACCTGCTAGTTTATTGTCCCTACGGTTTCACTCATAGTCTATATTTTCCAAACAATAGTCTACCTGAGTGGCAAATTTCATCACGATTGGTTAGCTCAGGTGCGTTAAGAGGTAATAAAACTCACTTTTGCGGTTATAATATTAGTAGAATTTAAATGTTATCTAGTATTTTTATGTTATATATAGTGTGTAAAGAAGAGTGTGAAAAGTGCAGTTTCTCCAATCCATGTTATACACGGATTTATGATGTAGTATGTTACATATACCCTTACTCAAATACAAATATATATTTAATTTAAAAAAGGTTAATACATTTAGGAAAATAAGTAAAAAATGCCACACACAACATTAGTAAAAATAATACAATTAAGTAAAATCTGTTATTACATAGAATGGAATAATTAGTAAAAATAAAGTTCAAAGAAAATTAACTATTTATAAATATATAGCATAAATAAATAAAATTAAGACGATCAAACCATCCTCATGCGATTAGTTTTTAGGAACGAACTTGCAATAAAGTAAGACCCTGTCTAGAAGGGACGAATTTGCGACGATTTTGTGCGCAGTTTCACGTACAATGTCGCTTTGTTTAGCCATGCAAGTGATCAAATTGATAACGATTAAGCAATGTACCACAAAACGCGGCAAACTCGCGCGTACATCTGAACAGGGCCTAAGTAAAATATGCATTATATAAATGGAACTCACCTCACGATATGCGGATTATAATCAACAAATCTATGGTCCGAGGGTAGTCATGCAACAAAAACATGCAAAAATAAACATTTTATATTTTTTTAAACATTGATGTCTTACCTAAGTCTGTATTTTATTTTAGATCGAGAATCAAAACTTAAATCAAGTCTCAAAAATTGAAATCGAAATAAAACTTGTCATGGCAGAGTGTCATGGTTCCAAATTCAATTGCTTTTTGACTCAAAACTCGACTTGAGCTTTGATTGACGTACTAAAATACGAATGGATTGACATGCGCTATTAAATATTTAAGGATGACGTCATTTGGCTGCTTATGAAAACCAATATCACTGAATGACCGCTATGGAACTTTCTCGAATCCCACTGTTTCCCAAAGAATAGGGAAAAATCATTTTAACGACATGCAAGTTGGGTATGGGCGGTATGGCATGCATAAAAATATTAATATCAAAGAATATACCTATATTTTCCTTAGGGTCTACTACGAAAACAGCAGACGATAGTTCATAATCGTTGTCAAATTATTAACCAATATAATAGGGTAGTTTCCTGGCATATCAAATCAGCAACTTTTTAATAAATGTCAAAACGATCGGTTACATGGAATATTGTATGAAATACTAAGCTATGACGTCATCGTTTCACAGCATCAAATGATCTACTCTTAGTGGTTCTACTGGTAATTAAAAATCATAGGAAGCATTAAATGTACAACATATTTGATGTTTCCGCGTGTTTTCAGATGTTTTATGCATTGGTTAGTGTTTGGTCATTTATTTTTGACACTGTCATCTAGCCTATTGTACAACATTTACGTGACGACACGTCTTTGCTACAATTCTATTGGTTAATATTTTTTTAAGGCAGGAGGTCCAACTGATGGTAAGTGATACCAGAGGTGATAGCCAGCCAGACGGGTACTAAAAAGTACCCTGCCACCGTGCTATGGTTTCCTCACGATGTTTTCCTTCACCAAAAGCTCAAGCTCATTGTAGGATTCGAACCCACGACACGGCACGGCATTCGACGTCACTACCACAGAGCTTATCATACAAAATTCAATATAAACCTTTGTTTTGGTATTAATAAAGAGTAGCTGATTTGATATGTTTGAATTGGACACTATCCTATTCTCATCATCATTATCATGTCAGCCGAAACGTTCACTGCTGGACAAAAGCGTCCCCCAAGGATCTCCACGATGGCTGATCTTGCGCTACCCGCATCCAGCGGTTTCCCGCGACCCTCACAAGATCATCGGTCCACCTTGTGGGGGGCTAGCCCACGCTGCATCTTCCGGTTCGTATCCTATTAATTTGACAACGCTGATCGAACTTTCGTCTGTCGTTCTTCGGAGTAGACCCTCTTGTGCCTTCCTTTCTCATATAAGTAACTTAATCGTATAAATTCAGGAACTAAATAGTTGAATACTTACATAGATCTGTTAACGGTGATCATCTCGTAATCATTGTCGGGGTTGAAGAATATATTATCCACGTAGTTCTGACCAGCTGTTCCAGCAACTACAGTCGCTCTACCTTCACGATCTAGAGCATAGTTCCTGGAAAAAAAAATATTTTTTTAAAGTAAAAATATTAAAAAATTATGTAAGCTGTATAATGCCTACAAGCGAACTGTCTCTCAAGTGCATGTGTCGGAAAATACTGGGTGCTCGGAGACGGTCCTACAAAGTATACCACCACCTTGATATGGTTTCCTCACGATGTTTTCCTTCGAAAGCTCACGGCATTCGACGTCACTACCGCTGAGTTATTATGGGATATAATCATCTAGTAATATCTAATCTAAATTTATAGCAGGATAGTAATCAGATAGTAAATTAATTAGGCTATCTCGGGGTAAATCGTCAAATAAGTTATTGAATAATACTAATCTCATAAGACACCTATAAGTAAATCGTCAACATAAAACACTTACTTATAAAAGCCATTATGTGAAGTGGTCTGATAGATGGGCAGTCGGACTCTATCGAAGCCAGACACCTCCAAGATTCTGAGGCCAGTGTTATCATGGACATAGTTGTACGTGAAGTTTGAGACGACTTGACGGAGCACGATGACGTCATTGAATGGTACACGGTTACGGGTGAAGTAGTTACGGTAGATTGTCACTTCTTGGTAGGAGGATGATTGACGACCTGACAAAGAAAAAAGATGTACAGCAGGTGAGCTAAGTATGCTATATTATGAGAAAGATGATATTATAGTAAAAGATAAAGATTAAGAAAGACGATAGAATAGTAAAAGATAAAGATTAAGAAAGACGATAGAATAGTAAAAGATAAAGATTGAGAAAGATGATAGAATAGTAAAAGATAAAGATTGAGAAAGATAATAGAATAGTAAAAGATAAAGCTGAATAGTTTGTTTGGTTGAACGCGCTAATCTCCGGAGTTTCTATTCAGATTCGAAAAATTCTTTCACTAATAGGAAGCTACATTATCCCCGAAGGTTATAAGCTACTATTTAACAGCTAGTTAAACAATAAAACGCATGTGTTAACGTTGAAAATCCACATTATCCACTAAACTATCTATGGTCGGAACTGATATTCGATTTGCAAATAAAGAGCCAGTTTCCAAGGCAAATAGAATAAGCTTACTTGATTTTTTAAAGTGACTTTAGGCAAATTTATTAGTTCTCAGTGAGTGATGAAGATTTTACCTTCAATCTTTAGACAAGGTAAATCGTGGTTAGCAAAGAACAAGTTATTGTGAATCCATCCGCGTAATGAAGTGGCTGATCCTCTTGAATCAGCCTTAACTAGGAGACCTCCAACGTTGTTACGCACCAGATTGTTCTGAAATAAGAAATATCATAAGTATCTAAAGACATACAATAGTAGAGACTATAAAATTATCGGCCTGAACAATGGACGGCGCGGTGTTATCAGTTAAAATTGGAACGAGTGCAATAAATATTTTAATTGAACATGTTCAATAAAGCTTCAAAGACTTTATTTGTCCATTTAGGTAAATATCATAATATTATTGATGTAATAGCAATGGATGATAATGAGTACCATTTCGATTACAATAAAATAAAAACAAAATAGTGGTAAGTAAAACTCAGATAATCTCATAGTAAAAGAGAGAATAAAGAGAAAAAAAAGAAAATAAATAATTACCCTGAACACCAATGTCTGAGTATTCTGCACATCCACCTTAACAGCAGACTGGCATGAAGTGAAATTTCCATACAATTTGAGGCAATTATCGTAGATTTCATTCCTAGTGATTGCTACCAATGGATTGACTTCTCCTACCGATTGATATGTAATAGCACCATCTCTATTATTTGTGAATACACTGCTTGATATATTATGCTGAACGTCACGGTCTGAAAATGATGATACATCATTAATAATAACATCAACGTCAAACAGTTAGACCTAGGCTCCAGTATTAATATTTTACTTACTAAATCCTATAGCAGATATCGGCAAAGTGACAATCTCAGCAATAAATCCATGCACAGAAGATGCTCCGTTAGCAAATAAGCTGACGCTAAGACTTCCTCCTTCTGTCCTAAACAACTTTTTCTCATCGGGAGATCCATTTTCAAGATAACCAATCATAGGCGCGGTAATGTTATATATATCTCCGTCATATAAAGACAGAGAATCTCGTTTTCCATAGTTCAAAGTGTGGTTAAACAAGTTGAACTGCAATAAGCGGAACCCAAATGGCTTTACTTTGAACATACTCTTGAAGATTTTCACGCAATTGACTGGGTTATTATCGTATTTATAGTATAGAAGTACCCTCTCTTCGACGATTACCATTTTACTGCTATCACAAATATCAATGAGGGAGAATAAATGATAGGGAAGATTAAGATCTTTTAAGGGCGTGAAACTCGATTCTTCTGATTCTCTGCCTTCTCCATTCAGCGATATAGCGCTTATTCCTTCCCCTAATACGTTATCTACGGAATTGAACATCATATTGATGGAATCGGTGGGAGATATAACATTGATACCGTGATGTGCACATTTGGTAATATTCACACTTTGTATCCTTGGATTCTTTATAATACTTTGTACGGCAGGAGATTTCTCATTATGCAAAATACCAGCTCCTACTATTTGAACATGTAATAACTCACTCTCAACTTTCTTCATAGTTTCGTGTGTTCGGTGATCGTGGATTCTGTTTTCGTAAAGAGAATATTCAAACTCTGGATGGGCGAATCTTATACCGCCCCAGTAATCAAGATTTTCCTCTAAGTTTCTCGTACCACAGTGAATGAAAACAAACTCTGAATCCCATTTACACTCGTGTCTATGACCGTACAGTTGTCCGTTGAGCCTGATTGGGCAGTCTTCATAGCGATCTTCAGTTCCCACACATTGCAGCGGTTCTGGCCATGACCAAATCCTTGACAAAGAATTACTGTGGTACTCTACCCTACGATCATGTGCAAAGAACACATTTATTGGATCAAAACCTAATTCCCTACAGACAACTTGAGCATTTCTCTCAGTAAATCGGTTGTCACACATCGGAACCCATTGAAGCGTTGTTCTATTGTAATATTCTAAGAAACCTTCATTATTTCTCTCAATAACATTATCGTTTATGGAACAATTTCTTCCAGTGCAGAGCCTTATTGATTCTTGTATATTTAGGGATTCTAATTGTCTCCTATGCTTATGGTGACTAGACGAATATTGCCCAACATCTCTTTTTTCTATTCGATTTACATCCATATTGCTTGCTGGATTGATTGGTCTCATCACAATTGGTAATTGACTGTGGCCAATAGCTTGTAGCGTACCCATAACTAGTATGCCAACATTTGGGGCAAACTCTAATATGACTCCTGGACTGATTGTGAGGACTACATCAGGCATTACTGTAATGTCAGATTTTACAACATATGGTGCCATTCTACCTTCTATAGTTAGATTTGATATCAAACGGCCCCCTAGTTCGTTAATATCCATAGCTGTTTCAGGACTAAAACTGACAGAAACGCTTGCTTCCATACTTTCTTCAAGCAAATATGGTAAGTAAGTAGCAATTGCGTGATTATTCCAGTCATCGAAATCAAATATTTGCTTTTTAATATCCTTTTCTATGGTGCTTCCCCACCAATTTTCTGTTACATCTAATAAATTGTTGATTTTTGCAGTTTTAATGCCAGCTAGTAAGGTGTACTCTAATTCATTATTGCCGAATAAATTTCGAGTCACTTTTACTTTTTGTATACCTTTGAAACCTATAACATACGTTGGTTCGGCATTTCTGATGAGAGATCCACGATTAAGTTGTGCCATATGTTTGTTGTTCTTGACTTGGTTATACACAAATAATGCATAAACAAGACCCATTATTTCACTTTGACTGTCCATGTAAAATTTGACCATAAATTGACCATTATTTCTCTCAATAAAATTACCATCAATCATCATTTTCTTCTCCATTCCTTGGATAGAAATCAAACCTGTCTTACAATTGTTATCAGTAAATATATTTTTAGTTATATTAACTTCTGCAAAATGACCATCGACGACTAAAGCAAAGTTTTGATTGCTGCGCCATGTATTATTGAACATGTAAACAGAGTGAGTAAAGTTTTCATTATATTGCCATACATATGGCAAAGCAACATCAAATCCACCGTATTTATTTCTTTCTATCGTATTATCTTGAAGGACATAATGATACAGGTTATTCGAGCTTCTCAAATCTCTAGAGAAATGATGTATCCCTTTTCCATTGTCTGTAATTAAAGTGCTATTGACCATTATTGTTATTTCTGTTATATTACTCTCGTGAATGTCCCAGAATGGAGTATTTACATAAATAGCTTCTTCTTTGTTGTGAGCTATTTCACAGTTGATTATTTTGATAGTCTCATTAGCTTTCCTCAAAAAATGATCGCCGAGTTCATTCAAATATCGATTGTAGTATTGGGCCTTGACGCCTTTGGTGTTTCCTTTGATCTTTGAGTTAACAACTTGTAGCGTTGGAACTGGTCCTCTAACAATTCGGTTTCTGAGATTCTGTACTGGTGCTACTATAGTGCTAATGACTAACACTACTCCACCTAAAGCTGCTTTACCACTTTCGTAAGTAATGACAACCCCAAAAGTGTTACTCGTCGTCGGAAATGTTGACAAGTCGCGATCGAGACACCATTTACTGCTTGCCTCATTTATGTTCTGTGAATCGTAAATACAGATACTTTCAGTTGAAAAGTTGTGGATTGGATTAAGAAGTTGAAGACCGAGGACGTAGCCTGGACTACATTTAATATTATATGTTTTGACTATGTTCTCCCCATATTGTTTTGTTGAAACTAAATGCCTTGTTTCCCCATTTACCAAACTTATATCAGTTTCATATTCAGGTATCATTATAGGGTGGTAATTCGATTCATCCATATTAAATCCAGGATCTAGATTGAACCATCCAGCGATTTCTCTCTGTTGAGATCCAGATAAGTGGGGATTATGAGATATACCAGCCAAGTTATTATTTTCTATCACAGAACCATACACTTTTAATCCTAGTTGTTTAAAACTTATTCCACTGCCTCTGTTATTACTAAATTCTGAATTGCGAACAGTATTTATAGCATCAGCTCCATATAAATCTGAGTAAAGAATTCCTAAGCCATCGTGGTAGTTATTGGCAATTTTAACGCTCTCAAGACTATGCCTAGCAAAGTCTATTTGCAGTGCTGGTTTGAAGACATTTGAAGAGTAGTCTAACAAGCCTGCTTTTTCAATTGTTACATATTGAAGATCAGCCCTTTCGGAAATGACACTGAATCTCAAACCAGCCCAGCTTGTTTCGTAACATCTAATGCCAACATCATTTTCATGAGTACAAGAATTTTCAAATTGATCTATGCTTTCTGCTCTACATTTTGTTATATCGTTATCAAATTCTGTACATTCTACATTCGATAGTATAATATCTTCTGTCATTCCAGCGCTAGGAATCTCAATAGGCTCTAGGAACCAATCGTCTGGATTTAAAGCAAGGCCAAGTTGATTACAAACTATAGCTGCATTGAGTATGTTCCATCGATAATTGCATACAGTTCCCCATTTATCATCAACTCTTACTTGTAATCTACCTTCATGTTGAGTTCTTCCTCCCAAGAGTCTGATTGGAACAATCGGTTCAACATATCCAGGAGTAGTAGGTTCAATGCCTCCATCTGTCTCATAAACACTGTCATTGGACAATGTTATCTCTTCTTTTATAGTAAATGTTATATCATTTGGGCGATTTCCTCTTGCTTCAAGTTTTCCTGCAACCATTATACCTATAGCTGGCGGAAATTTCAATGTAACGCCCGGTTGTAAAACTAATTTACCGCCCGGACGTATGTTAATGTCTTTGTTTACGTCGTACTCGCCTTGCTTAAGTATTTCAATTCCTTCAACTTCGCCCCCTACAACAAACGTTCCTGGCACATTGAATTGAGGAACGTATAGTGCATTATAATTTATTTGCGTAGCGCCAGGGTTACTACTGTGCAATAGATATGGCATATAAACAATCTTTGCTAAATTATACCTGTCTTTTCTATGAAATAGTCTATTATACACTTTCTCCTCTTCACCAAAACCGAGCCAGTTGTAAGTACAATTTAAAATTTTACTTTGATCTTCAACGTGGGAACCAATTTCATATTGTGCTTCAGGGTTGTTGATAATATTCCTAAAGACATCGATATTACTTGAAGCTAATACTATTGTTGCAGCAACTCTACTTCTTGGAGTTAATCGAGATGATATACCCTCCAAAGGTTCAAATGGTTCTCTTATTTTATTGTCCCTCAAGTAATTTCTAGAGAACAAAATGTACTGAATATTACTATAGGGCGATAGACCTAGGTTCACTACAAAGGGTCCTTTATTGCCGAAGAAATAATTATGTTGTATTCGAAAATTAGCAGGCAACATTTCAAATTCTTCTAAGTACTTTCCTTCAATTCGATTCATTATTACGATTGCACCAAAATTTCCATGTTCGAAGTAGTTGAATTCAATTTTTCCATTGACATTGAGAGCTGGCTGAATTTTTAATGGTACCTTCAGATTTTGATAAAATCTATTATGTCCTACTTGTAAATTGAGCAATTTGTTAGGGTTATTCAATCTCCAACACGTTGATATTTCTATTGTACTTTCAACACTTGTGTTAAACCAATTCCCTGTAACATTCACCCAACTGTCTCCACAGAAGTTACCATGTAGAATGCCTACATCAAGGTTCTTAAATATTTCTGAATATTCTACGACAGTAGTTTGATTGATTGGGATGTATTCAGTCTCTTGAGTATTATTTAGCCATACTGCAATGCCATACCCTTGATTAGAGCTAATTATACTTCTTGATACATTTCTATTTCCACCAGTTACAGTAATATTTATTCCATCTCCTTGGTTAAAAGATATTCTACTTTCAGTCACGTTTACATCTCCCGCACCATTCACAACATGAAGGCCAGCAACATGATTATTATTAGATATAGATGTACGATGAATATGTATCTGAGATCTAAGATTTTCAATAACAACACCTCTACCATTATTATCGGAAATAATCGTGTCTGTTACATTTAGGTCATAAGTTTTACTAACGCCTGATGTTAGTCTCAGGAAACCTGTTATATCTGTCCTAGTGTTAGCTCGGAATCTTACGTACATGCGGCTTGTGGTAGACGTAACACTCTGCGGTCGCGTAAAATTTCGTATACTAAACGTCAATAGCAATTTATCATCAGAGGTTAATCCATCATAGATGAACATTTCACCAGTATCATTTTGATTGGTAATAAGTTTCAGGAAGCTTAACGTAAGTACGTGGTCAGATCTAGTGTAAAATTTTTGATGGCAATCTCTTTCCATGTTTGAATATCTCGATTGTTCTATCGACATTTGTATGGGGAATGTTTGACTAGGTGTGGAAGCCAATGTGCACAAATCGAACACTTCGCTTCTATCGAATCCTTCTTGAATATGCAATTCGTGTACCACGTATTTGACCCCGTCGCCGCCGTTGTCGTGGATCAAACAATTTTCAATCTTAGCCATACCGTACGTAGAGTTCACATAGATACCGTAACCTCTATTGTTCTGTATCGTGCAGTTGTTAATAACTATGGGAGCGTTGGGTGACGTCACGTTTATCGCGTTAAATGCAGAGTTAGATATTTCGATGTCTTCCATAACCGGTGGTACTCCTATAACATCTAAGGCACTAGTGGCATTGTTGTCTCTTCCCATACCAGCATTTTTTATTATAACATGATGAAGCCTCGACATCGATGTAGGAACGTAAAGTGTGTTAGCTGCAGTTAATATCCGTTCGTAGACAGCATTTTCGTAGCGGATTCCTCTCCAATGTCTACCGGAATTTCCTAGCTCGTTGTCATCATGGTGTGGGAGGCATTGAATACCTAAGTCTGGATGGTAATCACATACTCCTGAACCTAGTTGTCTGGACTTCCAGTCGCATTGAAAGAGGTCGTATTCAGTTCCTTTGCACTTGGGTTCTTCAAATAGTAGCCGAGCTCGTCTTCCGTGCTGTCGATCTATCCAGTTATAAAAAGATCCTCCCATAAATCCAAGTTGTCTACATGCTGTTTCCATGTCATTAATGGTCCAACTGTAACATAATTATAATTGATTATTTATATTTTAAGCCATATTTATCCGTAATCTATGTCTATATAGGCCATATTGTTTATTGAACACACACATAATCTATATACTAATAATAAAGCTGAAGAGTTTGTTTGTTTGAACGCGCTAATCTCCGGAGTTAAAGGTCCGATTTGAAAAAATATTTATCTAATAGGACGCTACATTATCCCCGAAAACTATAGGGTAGGTACTATATATGCCGGGAACGCGAGTGAAACCGCGGGGAACAGCTAGTTACTTGTAATATTAGAAAGACTGCTCTATTCTTAAATAAATTAACTGCTTTTTGGTAAACAATTAGGAGTTAATCTACAATACATTAAGCTATAATACATTAAGCTGTAGGTATACTTACTTTCTTGAATTCGTACAAACAGATCTCCATTGTCCTCTATGTAAGAGCTGAACTCTTCCCATCAGTATTGAAGGACCATCCACTAGGCGAATATCTGGGAGAGCTTTCGCAGACTTGACTGGTTCTTCTGTACTAGTAAATGTTATCCCTTTTTGGTGTTCTCCCTGAAAAGAGACAGAAGATATTTATTTAGTAGGTATGTACATTCATTTGGGCATTGTGGATGTCGCATCCATCCTAATGCGCTTAAAGATTAGTTTACGTATGTTAGTATTGTAGTTAATAGGATTCATTTAGTTCAAGTAGGTTCACTAGTAAGACCTCTTTCTCCTTACTCCTAGCATCGATTCTCCATTACTAAAGATTTTTTTTATATCCGCAAAATTACGAAGAGTTTCATGGGCCATTGACTGTGAGCTCGAGAGTGCTACACAGTTTGGTACTTGCTGTAAGTAAAAGTACTTACAAAAATAATTCCAAGTGTATTCATGCGAATACAATAGCATTGTTATCGGTTTCGCAAGTTCAATTAAGTATGAGTTGGTCAAGCGATGCCGATGGGCGAGCATAGTTAAAGAAGAATGATGGGAAATGAAAATTGGTCGTAGATTTTTGCAATAACCGTAAGGTTTGTTTTGAAAACGTATCAAGGCTAACATCAGCTGAAACGTGACCGTTTGAGTAAAATGAGGGTAAGACTTCCGAAAGGTGAGTAAGGTTTTACATATAAAATAGCGAAGTGGCTATTCTGGTCACGCTATCCAGTAATGTAAAGGTATTTGAATAATAAGTTGGTTTGTTTGTGGAAAGGCATTTACTTTGCCAGTTGGGTCGCTTTTTTATGTCATACATAGGATATAAATCGCGCGTTGCCGACTATAATTATTGGTCATGTTATCTCTAGGGTCGAAAGAAGGGTTAAATATGTTTCCATGATACAATTACCTATGACAAAATGATCATACCTTTGGTTCTTAATTTAATATCCTTTCCTTAAGAATCTTAAACCAAACAAAGGATATTTGACATTTGATTATACGTCACGTGCTTTAACATTAACCAAATAACTATAAACGCTTCTGTAATGAAATCAATATATCCTATTAGCAAATACTGAACAGCCGAAAGGTCATTAGCTGCAATGACATCATCAAATGGACAGCACATAGCACCGTGCGCCTACGCATGTATGCGCACGCGTCGATGCGCCCTTGCACTTTGTCGCTAGCTTCCTGCCTTTTGAAACACCCTCATTCATACCGTCACGATCTACTGAACAACTGTCATGTTGCTGAATTGGAATGTGTGATATAATTTTGAAAAACAAGTGGCCGCAGATGTCACAACAGAGCAAGCACATGGCTCGGTCGCAGTACGGGTTTTATTCGCTAATATGGTAGGAACGGTCCTACCGGTAACGGTATTCAGAGACTCTTGACACTGTGATGTGTATAATACGCAAAATAAAGACCAAAAGTCCAAATATTGGTAATTTATACATTACTAGCTTTACTTTCGACTATCTTAGTGGATGCTTTTACTTCTCAGAGAACACACCCTACTCATGTCTCTAGGATCAGCGGCTTAGACTGTGCGTTGATATGTCAATCAGTGATCATTAGTTCATCAAACTGGATGGTTGATGTCATAAAAACGGTTAGAGATTCAAAAACTCCACATGCCTTCACACTTCATAATTCTAAGCACGTCACACCAAATATTTTAAGGCAGGTCGCAGACGTCCGTTAAATTGTCACGCATGGTTGGCTATCAACGACAAAATGCATAAAAAACGAGCATTACAGCCAAACACTCAAAACTTGAGATGGAAAAGGACGAATCAAGGACGGTGTAGTATTTACTGTGCGCGATGACTCAAGAGAGCGCGGCATTCCATAAAAAGCCTGTTTCGTATATTAATTTGTTTGTAGGCTTTAATTTTGGAAATATCAGAATATTAATTATTAATTGTGTCATCGATCACTATGACTCGAAGTGCTAATATGACTCATTGTCTATTATGTATGTCTATTATCTAAAATTTAAAGTAAAAACCCGTTTGATTTCAAATTTGATTTATTATAGGTAAATCATTCGCACAATAGACTTCCTACACCACAGGACCAAATGACCGAAACGAACTTCTTCCAGAATTGTTGTTAACGATCACAAAACTATATACTTATACCTTGAAAAAATCTTCGTATCTACGTAACGTGGGAATTGAGCTAAAGACCTTCTTCACTTGACATTTTTATTAAGTTTACTGCTAGATTCCTCAGATATACTTAACCTTAACACTAAAATAATAATGGTTTAAAAAACTTTGCCTAATATTTATAATTAACTTTGCTTATTTATGGTCATCCTTGTGGTCATAAATATTTGTAGTAATTGAAAACCGAAAACAAGTTCCGGTTATACAATTAGGTATTTAATAAAAAAATATATAGAGCATCTATTATTTATTTTCTAACCAATGTCAAAGTCACGGCAATAACCAAACGAGCTATAAAATAACTTTTTAATCACAAATAGATCGTATTACAAGATGACTAGCCATGTTTCTAGGTCATCGACATGATGGATAGCCCGCATTGATGTAACTTTAGTTTTTGCCCCGTAATGCAACTAATATTATATTGAATACCCGTTGATGAAAATACTCAATGTATAATATAGCTACGTTGTTTCTCCGCCTACAAATTCTTTTGCATCAAAAATAAAGAGAAGATAGCTTCGCAAACATAGCAAGGCATTTATTGGTGCCGATTCTGTTGTTTACGAACTTAACTAATATTAGACAAGTCACCTCTCTTTCATTTTAACCTTATTGAAAAAAGATAGAACATTTTTAATGCTGTCAGTTTAATCCATACCGTCGTAATGTACGGGTAAATAGTCGTGACCAATAAAGATCGCGCTTAAATTCACGTTGAAATGTGTGATCGGATTAAACTGACAGGACTAAAATATCTTGCATCCCTTTCTTATATTTACTATTAGAAAGAGATATAGTGAGATTAAATTTATTTAGTTCGTAAACAACAGAATCGGCACCATTTTATGTTTTTTTCATTACGTATGCCTAGTTCTTAAGAAGGCCTTACCACGAGCCAACTGGAAATCATAATACCGATAGGTTATTTCCTTAATAGTAGTAGTATCCAGTATATTATTTGTTCTATGGTAGTAGGTACCGGCTTGACTTAACTCACTAAAATTCTGTCACCAAGCACGTTTTTTTCAGTCCTTATAAGTCAATTCTCTCCTAGGCCTACCACTTTTAGCCATATCATTTAGATTGTGGTCAATCACAAGTAAATTCACTAAAATTACATTTAAACGCCCTACATTTTGAACCCCATAAATTAAATTCTAACAGATAACTCTAACTTATATCGGAATCTGTTTTTGCCAGCACATGTAAGTCTAACACCGGCTCTTAGCATCATATTCATAGCATGGAGTCTTCATTATCAAGGTTCGCAGGGAGTTTAGTCGGTAACATGACCATCTAATGTAATTTATATCTCGTTTCAAGACATTCAATCCCTATAACAGGCTTAGATACGAGTCGTGACCATTCATGGCAAATTCCATTGCTTACGGTTGACATTTCCTGCCTTCGAAGAAGACACGGTGAGTTGAATTTTAAATGACCGTGGACAATACCAAGTTTTTGAACTGCGATGTTTAATAAATATATGACGAGAACCACATGTACCATATTGTTTTGCAATAATATAAACAAGCGCAGTATTGGATGGAATTTAGAGTCATTTTTATAGACACCATTTTGTGAACATATTTCCAACACTACTCCATGGTAGAGTATTTTGTTCTACCAAGCTTCATCGGTAGTTTTTTTTTTATATTACTAAGGCAGCTAACTAGCATACGGCCCACCTGATGATAAATGGTTACCGTAGCCTATGGACGCTTGCAAAACCAGGGGTATCACTCGTAGGTTTGGTCCGCAGATGCACTTATATGAGCCAGTTCCTGCTAGATTGTATGTGCCCTTCGGCCAGTGTATCTTATCATGGCAAGAACGTGTTCTAAAACAGATCCTATATAACTAAAAAAGTAAAATGCTTTATTAACTATTAATATCTACAATTATAATGGTTCAGAAAAAATAATTATAATAAGTTATGACAACTTTAATTTGCCATAGTTTTGCTGACGCGAATTTTATTTCACTCCCCGAAATGTGGAGAAAATCGAATAGCAGAGAAATTTCCTTGTCGTTCGGCTGGACAAGCGAGCCGTAACGTGCTTCCGCCAATTTCTCCGCTTCGATCGTGCTTGCAACTCGCAAAGTACCTAATTTATACCATTGCTTTTATTCCCATGGATTACCAGTCATGCTATGGATTTAATTTTATGGTGGATTGCAATGAATATAAATTACACTCAAGTTAACGTCCGCTGCACGAGTACATACTAACAATTGTTTGTAAACAGTACTGCACAAAGTACAAAGTAAGTAAATGATGGCATAAGTGCTGATCCTATAATTCACGCGACTGTGAAAGCTTCTGAATGTACGGTCAGCAACAAAAAGCCTGTAGATAGGTACACTAACTATCCATCTTTTGTGTGCTTACCAATATCGGCCGCATTATCACTGACCACGGTGAGATTGTGGTCAAACACAGACTTATAAAAAAATTACTTGGGTGGTAATGCTCAAAAACAATATGTTGGAAATTATTGGTAGGTTCTTTTGATAATAGTTCTTGGCTTTCAATCAAACTGAAAGATAGTTAATAGCTCCACTAATGGGAAAAAATCAGAATTACGAAGCGTCTGACCTCCACAAGCCTGGGTACAGTTAAAGTTCATTGTTCTATTCAGAGCTGTCAAATCATAAAGAAACACGATCCGGTGCGAATTTAATTTCGTAAATGCATTATATTCATCATGTTTAGAACAATAACATGGCACAATTTCCAGGAAACTGTTTTGTTGTGGAAACCTTGGGCTGCATTCTGTTGAACGTTGTTTTTCCAAAAACGTTTAAATTAAACACTTTTTTTATGATTAGGTACTTTCACATACAAAGTTTTTAGAAGAGAAAGATATAAGAATTTGTTTGCATATCGTTTAAGAAAATGTCCTTTTTACGTGAGACAGTTTAAAGCATGTCTAGCATCATGTTTCAAATATATTTTTCAATAGACACGAGCCGGTGCTATCATATCTTACACAAGACTTTTAATCATCTCGCGAAATAAGACAAAGGTTGTTTTTGAAATTCCAACTTTATTATGTAAATCTATTAGGATATCTTCATTCGATGCCATCAGATAGATAATGATAGATTGAAATAGGAAGGCGAATAACTGCAGACGGTGGCAGTGGAAGAGGTTGTCTAGCAGACTGTGAGGACGATGACAGATGATGTTCCCGTCTCTTACAATACACAGTCATAAAGTCCAAACTTATAAGTAACATACAGTTTTAGTAGTGATGTGACAATTTTAACTCTTCCAAACTTTGTAAGGCTCACAAATTACATACATATTTAACAATGGAAATCATTAGCACGAAGCAAGCATTGACAATAACAAATTTATTAATCGGCATGAGGCACATAAATCGGTCATTGATTCAGCAATCCTTTTAGATCTAATTGCCAGTAAGAATAATAAGTTAACTAAAATCCAAAACAGTACCTACAATGGATCACGAAATCACGAACCTGACACTACAAGCATGAACTAAGTATTATTTTGTATCAGACGTCTAAGTTGTGAACCACGACAAACTTCTGACACGATTATTTTAGGATACTAAAGATATAGCGTGAATTCACATAATTATCTGTAGGAATCAAGTAATTATAACATCCAACATTACTAACTTAATTACCTAGTTCCCGATAACTGCATTAGATGAAATGGTACAGTATCAAAAGAAAACTATTGGGGTTAAACTATGCTACATATTTAATATTTTTATCATGTTAGTTCTTGCTGTGTGGTGACGGCGACGAATATCACCACCCCATCTCATCCCGTGGGGGGCGTAGAAGTCGTCCGAGGGAAGGTATACCAGAGTACGGGCAGCAGCGTATCTCTGAGAACTATAACACCATACTGCGATCGCCAACCCGCCTGCCAGCGTGGCGATTATGGCATATCCCCCCAAATGATCCAGGAGATCCCTGGGGGAGGCCTTTGTCCAGCAGTGGACGTTTTTCGGCTGAAATGTATGTATGTATGTATGTTAGTTCTTCCGATTCGTGGTCGCCACTCGAGAACCTTTTTGCCCCAGCGGCCGTCGGTTCTACGAGCGATGTGCCCCGCCCACTGCCACTTTACTTTGGCAATTCTTCGGGCTTTGTCGGTTATTTTGGTTCGCCTGCGGATCTCATCACTTCTGATTCGATCTCACAGGGAAATTCCGAGCATAGCCCTCACCATTGCTCTTTCGTGAACCTGACATTACAGCATTTCAAATTTCAGTGTCTGGCTGGACTATTTGCGATGCGACCAAAAAATATTCCGGCCTGATCTAATTTTTGAACCATTAAATAATTCGGAGCTGTATTTTCGACTACGAAACCTGCCATAAAACGAAATGGATTAGCAAAGATTCCAACTGGCACTAATCGGTGAAAATGTCACAACTAAACGCTAGCTTTTACCATTGACAAGAATTTTTCATAGATCACTATAAAGTCGGTCTGTTTGTCACGCTTTTCACGATCACAAACAGAGCGCAACGATAGTATCTCTAGCCAAATGTCCGAGTGTCGCGTATCATGTTTGTTTTGTGAAATATGGTTTATAAACATAGTCTTTTGTGGCATTGTTTGGGTGCCCAGAAGTGTTTCCCAGACGATGCGATTTGGATAATGGTTATCATTTTATCTTATTTGTCATGGTTAATGTATGACGAGATATTACAGCAGATATTTTAATTCCATAAAAAATATAATGTTCAAATGTTAAAATTTAAAATTATTTATCTCTAGATGCCTGTCCTTGGAACAACCTATGCACTTCATACAATCGAAATCCTTCATTTAACATCGTTTAGCAAACACAACGTAGACCATGTTCTTAAATCTGGTGGATATTGATGATTTCTAATGTTATTATTTAATTTCCTGGAGTTCTTTCTACATCCTCGAACACCTGCCTAGCTTAACACTAATAAATCAGTTTTAACACAACGTTTCAAAGCATTACTGTGCTCATTGTGTCAACTAAAGAAATGACACAATAGTCTTTGTCCTAGATGTTTATCCTCCAGGGCATTATACAAGCACATGTCATTAGTTATTCAAATCCAACAACAGTTTGAATTCTTTACAACATTTAAAAGGGGTTAGCTGTAACTCTGTTTTTGTGTCAGGGTAGTAATTTCAAAAGAGAATCTTAAAGTTTTAAAATAGCGTCGTAAATAGCGTAAAATCTAACCTAAATACAATATAAATTGCAAGAATATGCCACATTTAAACATGAATGAAACAGCACGTAGGTACTATTTTACTCATGGCTAACTTCATGGCTATTCGCAACGCATACAACGACTCATACAAAGGAAACTGCATTCGGAGTAATTTTCCACGGTTCGCGAGAGCAATACTTACAATAAATGAGATAAAGTTATGAGGTCGACTACCTGACACGCGTAATTTAGACATGCAATAATAAAATTTATCTATAAGTATAATCAGCGTAAGGAAAGTATTAAGAGATGTTATTCCAAATAACATAATAATTATTATGTCATAGTGATCATTTTAGAATACTAAAATAATATTATATACTACGTAGCAATGACTCTTGCGCAACCAAGCCTGTTGAATGCACTGCCTGCACTAACTGATCTTTGTAAAGTAGGTCTTGAAGCATTTTAAAAACTCGAAAGTTATGTCTGTTTTGCTCGATGACTGTTGTGCATTGGGATATGAAAGTGAAGTTTCATTGACTTCAAACAATTGATTTGTGTTTCGATTGAATTTTGGTATCTGTCATCCATGGTGTAAAACTGGAAGCAACGATTTGATTTCTCAATCCCTATATTTAAGATTTTAAAGGCGATTGACGTAAGATAAAAGACATTTTTGAAACAGAAAATACGCTTTTTATTTTAATTTTAACTTTCCAATCGTGCGAAACGGTCAGTTGCATAAATCGAAGCGAATTGTGAATCTCGTCCACAATGCGTTTGCCTCTCACGAAATTCCAGTTACTGTAAACACCACGGTCCATTGACTTCAGAATTCAGATACTTCATAGAGGTATTATCTATGGATCAGGCTTTGCAACTAAGTGACAAGAACCTTTGAATATACAAAAAAGTAGTGGTCGATTTGTTACGGATTCCTTTTGTAAAAATCAGTTAGGTCTAAAGAAAACATGTTTTATGCCCGTCAATATTTTATCTCAAATCCAAAGGTTGCCAAAGAGAAGTAAACCTTCTGATTTAATTTCAGTAGCAGAATTGAATGTTATGTTTTACTTAACGCCAGATTTAGCTTATTCATGGTTTACAACTGGTTTTATTTACCGTTGCAAATACTTTCCATTGGCGTTATTATTTGCATGTGTAAAACGTGAGTCACGCATCCTGCTGCATCCAGTAGCATAGCATATGACAGATAGTTCACCCCTGCCTGTGCAATGTTTGTGTACAATAAAAGGAAATGATTGTCTGTAATCTAACAACAATCTAGGTATGTTCTGAAAAATTGCTGCGAGAATAATAATTTGCATTTCCAAGTGTCAATTATCAAAATTATGAAAAACAATGTACAAAAACAGAAAACCTAATGTTTTCTTCTTTGTATTACTTACATAAATGAATTTTAGATTCAAATATAGTTAATTACGGGCACTTACGTTTCTTGATTCAATAAGATCGTCAATTTGAAATAATTGGATATGCGTGCCTTAATTTGGGATGCAAGAGACAAGAATGAATCGGAGATGAACTTAACTTAACGAAGATTGAAGTTTGCCAGAAAACATTTAACAATCACTATGAACGATGTTTTCTTGTTGGCTACAATAACGCAACAAGACACAAAGTCATATAGATAGGAATCAACGAATCAGCGCTTCCAAAGAGGGGCACTTTACCGTTAGCTCCTAAGTACCAAGTTTAGTGGCAATAGTGTTAAAGTAAATCACAGATGGGAATCCAAGGGAGCATGGCAAGCGAGCGAAGCGGAATAATAGCAGGTCGCGTGACGAGATCGTAGCGATATCGTCAGACATTGAACCCACTCCCACTGGTGTGGTTTCCAAGCCGCTTGATATAATGTGTTACAGTTCAACATGAAGGATCTAATCTTGAGGAATAGCTAAATTATAACATGAATTGCCATTGAGGAAGCACCAGTTGTAATTTTTTGTTTACTAGACCAAAAATTAGGTCAAGAACAGTTTCCAGTTGTAGGTAACACGTGTCTTAGACCGGAAACTGTTCTTACACATTAAAATCATTAATCATATTAGTGAAAAAGATAGTTTGTCCATACTATTTCATTAACATCATTATTTATTTTCATCTAAGTTTTATACTAATACATACTTGCTTATTTATAACTTCCACGATAATTTATCATAAATTACATAACGTTCAAAAACAAACGTAAGTCGATATGTTTAGCAGACCGTGATGACATTGAAACCTGCCAGCCTAGAATTGGATGAGCCTAGCTATAGCCCGATAAAGATCTTGACAAGTGGGCGAGCCAGTTTCAGGCAATTTAGCAGAGACCCAAACGATTTATTTTATTGAATCGCAAGGTCTTACACATGAGGTTTGCGTATTCAAGGAAACTACGTCAAGAAGTATAGATTCTCAGAAATATGACGTATTAGTGTGTTCTTGCTTAACAAATACACTCACAGTCTCACAGTTATCCCTTTTGATTGAGCAGCAATACGTATTGGTGTCAAGCTAACTGCTAGAAGAGATCCCATGATGCAAGCATAGATCATTCCGGTACAGTGGCGAATTTACAGCTGCCCCTTTCTCAGCTCTTATAATTTCGGTAGTAGGATTTTAGGCATTTTTACCATAGTGTAATTTTATTTAAATATTTACTTGGGTCGTTTCTTGTTGCAGCGTGCACTTTTGCATTTTCCCACATTTTCCAAATATTTTATTTTTGTCGTGATCGGCCGCACCCAATATATGGCCACCCAAGGCACGGGAATATCGGGCCTTAGGGCAAACCGCCACTGTTCCGGGATATTACGATGACGTTATAATGCACTTAAAGCGTTAGAAGGAGCTTGCCTTGTTTGTTTCAAGATTACATTTAGCAACCTTCACAAGTAAAAGTGCCTAAATCAAATCCGCTTTGCATGTATTACCTACGCCTACACTTGACTAAAATCTATTCTTATGTATTTCAGAGGTTTCCTCGAGGCAATTCAGTGCGTGACTGGCATTGCGTAAGAGATCGTAACAACCCATACCTATTTGTTGGCAAAACCAATGCTGTACTGTTATTCGGGCGTGCCTTCCGAAAAAACCTAAACAATTGGTCCCGGTACAGGGAGAAATAGTTACTTCGCGTAGCGAATCGATGACTGATGTCAGTTTTATATTTCTTGTTTAGTTTTTAGTCTCTTTTGGGCTGTTATGCTTTTTACGTTAAGTTATTATAAAAGGTATAGTCATCTTCATTAAGGCGACGATATCTCTGCATTCACTATTGCAAGAGATTCGTCAAAAATGTGTGTTAAACTATATTATGCCGAGGAACTGTTTCGTTTCAAAGAACAATGCCCATTTCCCATACATGCGTTGACCTGTCACTCAATTTTGTTATTAGGTGGTGTCTACTGACTGTTAGTATTGTATTAGAATCTTTAATGTCCACTTAAATCAATACTCTCATCAGATTTTTATTTGGAAGTCGGGGAAAAATGTTATAATAAAATCATTGTTTGAGGTTAAGTATGAAAAAGTATAGGTACATATAGGCAGGTATTTGGTGTAACCAGCCTTCAACAGCTATGGTCGTAGATTATTGACTGAAAACAATTGTCGTGAAGTTGCTATAATTCAAATGTATTTTTTTTTAAAGCTGTCAAAGCTTTAAAAAAAAAAGTGTCACGTTCTGTTTCGCGCATATCGATCATTTTTTTTTTCTTCAGTAGTTTGTCTCCAAAATAAATGCTTACAGTCGGTAATCAAGTAAAAATTAACGCGTATTAAGGATAGTTAGGAATAGAAAAAAAGGTTTTATTAGATTAGGAATTAAAAATAATGAAAGTCAATAAATAGAGACAGCGCGGCTGTGTCCTTGTGCGATAAATGTAACGTAAATCATGTTCTCTATGAATGGATGAGTCCAAAATGGATGCGTTCTCTTATAAAAATTATTGCCAAACATGAACATTTTTAAAAATCATTTTAATTTTTTCTAGACTTCGTATTAAAATTCTAGTTAGTGTTTTAAAATGTACTTTTGATAAGCATTTTTTTAAGATATATCTTATCTCTAGACGCGCTAATTGTTTGACAGGTCAAAACTGGACATTCTTCTTTGTCGGAAACAAGTCGCACTTTTGTTATGCCCCTTTTTAAGATTGAAAACATTTTTTTCTCCTATTTTGTTCATAGCCATATTCTCAAAATGTTTAATTGTTACTTATTTATTTTCACCAAGCCAATCCTCACTCACTTCTTCTGCATTTCATAACAATTTGTCAGTAAAATGACACAACTCATACAAATAATCAAACTAACGGTAGCTGATAAGGATATGAACAATAACATAACGGAAGTAATTATCAGGTGTTCGTCAATCCATAAACAAAGATGACACAGAGTGACTCATCTAGGCCACCCATAGACAAGTCACTAGAGAGTTAAAATATATTTTTCATAGGCATCTATCGTCACAAGAGATTCGCAGGTCTTGAAAATACTTTCACTAGTACGAGCGTTATTTACGCCATCTGGTCTAGACAAAACAGATTTTATAGAATGTAAGAGTTTGCTTTTATTGTTTAGAATTTACCAGATCATACCAAAACATTAGATTTCTTCTGGCATCATCAAGTGATATAGCATTATGTTCCCATATCTAATTACTTAACGAATTCCATTATTAGTGTTTTAAATTACCCTTTCCTATAATCGAGGATACTTATTAAATTTGATCTCGCTATTAGCTATAATCGACTTAATTTAATGTATTTCTGATAAGACTTCATGACTCATTGAATTCCCTTAAGAATTAAATTGATACAATTAAAAACCACAAACTGATGATTGTATTATGTACCTAGTAGATAGTAAGTATAATGTAAAAAAATCGTTATCTCCAATTATCGAACGTAACGGACATCCGAAGAATTAATGCCTTGCCCTTACTAATGAAAACTAAATGCTGTAACATTAGTGTCAAGGGAAAATAGTGTGTGATTCATTATAATGAATGGAAATAAATAGGCTTGTAGTAGTTTATAATATTCACGTAGAACGTAAAGTTTATTTCCAATGGTTTGTCATATATTATCTTATTGTTGTGCGTAATTTTAGAATTAAAAATTATATTCACTGCAGCTTCTAAAACCAACGTTTTTTCGTCGCCATCTTGTGATATAGCCCCTTTGCCACTTTATTACTATTTGAGCTGAAATAAAAATACGTTAACTGTTTTCTAATCATTCGGTACGGTCCCATAGTGTAACTAGGTGAATCCAGATAACAAACGGCTACAATAAAACTCAAGAACGTGAGCAAACAGAAGTTTCACTTTTCCTACATGAATCACTACATATAAGGTGCCTAACGTAGGTATTGACTGAGTCACTACAAATCAAGCGTGACAGTAATCAGGAATTATGGTATTGTCTTAAATAACCAAGAGCCGTTTGACAAATTATTATGTCGATGATAATCATTTGTTTATGACTACTATGACGACAAAGAGGGGTGTTATCTGTGTGTCTGTGGGTATCATAGCTCCTGAACCTGAATCTTGTTGTTTCAAAGGATGCCCTTATCTGTTTCCTTCCCTCCCACATCTTTTCTAGTGTATTTCGGAATTAATTTGAGTTATGTGCATAGAAATCACTGGATTAATGCTGTACCTAATTTGATTCCTGAACTTACTTCATGGCTTGTAGTAGTAATAGTTGTACTCAATGAATACATATTCTCTCTACAGTCACTTCAATTCTTATTCAAATTGGACCTACTGTGTTTATTTTACACAATTCTTCCAATGTTAGAAATTAAAATGATATATTTTTTTCAACTTCATCGTCTACTGTAATTGATTTTCCTGTTATGTTGCATCTTTTTCTGATTCTGACACTCAATTGCAACATTAACAATGATACATGCAAATCCGATTTCCGATGATTCAGTGGCAACTGGCTGGCACCGTTCATTCTATTGGCCTTCAAGGTTGCCATACGGTTCTCTGAGGTTATATTCTAGGCCCAGTCAAGTGTGACCATTAACTGTCTCGAATTAACTGTATTAGAGATAAGGGGTCGTTCACTGAAACAGGTTTTATTGCCCCTTTGACGTACTTCTCTTCAAAATTTGAAAATATAAAAGAATTAGGCATTGTGTCCCTGTATATGTTATTTTGTACATCAAAGTAAAACAATCTTAGATTCTATAAACTCTTATATATGAAAATTAGTAACGGTATCGACGGAATTTTGCAGCACATTGATACTTAGCTTTGTTTTTTTTTCTATTATGTAATGTTGCAATATTATACGGGACTATAAAGTATAATGATTATAATTATGATAATCGTTCATGATCATAATAAACATTCTTGTTGCAGAATTCATGCGCCTGCGACAAACTTGTGGCGCCACAATTATTCCCTTAGACGTTTGTAGATATAAATGGTACGTTTATTGTATAAAGTTCACATTCTATCCTTAGACAGGTATATCTACGAGTCATGATACCATAATCAATAATTACTTAATGGTTATTAGATCATCAACATGTTTTAAGTTGGTTCTCAGCTTTTCATTCACCTCAAAGTATCTTCGAGTCTTAAATTCGATTGGACCACGATGGAACAACTTAACTATCTCATTGGAGTCTTATCTGTTTACAGATCTTGACACAATTTTGATAGCAACAGGCAACAGTCCTAAAAACACGACCGTCGTTTTTTTGTTTGTTTACAATGACGATAAGGAAGTACCCGATTCTAAAGAGGGTCTGGAATCTACATCCCATAGTATCTTATGATGGAATAAATGTTTACATTGCCTCACGAAGTTTCGTAAATTTAGAACGGCATAAGATCGTATTCTTTTTGTCGAAAGCAAATAAAAATTCGCCGCTTTTTATTGCTAATGGTTTGCTATTAAACATGAGGAATAAAGAGCTTCTTCCTAAAGAAATAGTGAAAGTTACTGCGGTTTACCTCGTGCTTTGTGTCGTTAGAATTTTATCTTGTTTGGTATACCTACATTAGGTAGATGGGAATTCATTTGGACTCCAAAGTTTACCGTCCGTCCGTTTGATAAAACTTTACGTCCCATATTCTTATCATCTAGTCCATTAACGTCTGCTGGTACACGTCTTATCACCTTTTTGCGGTAGAACATTTGGATTATTTCTATAAATAACAGCGAAGAGAACATATCTTCATAGCGGTTAAAATATAGACCATATTTTGACTATTATTTGTTGATTGTGAATGTACCTTCTCATAAAGATCCAAAGAGATATGTATATCGAACGTGCGAACTCAAAAGAGCTGACTTTGAGGAACGGTCACGCACGAATGCTTTCTCATCGGTTCATTGTTTTGGTTTCGAGAGGTTTACTTCGTGTTGGACAGTTGATTTATGTTTTAAACTTTATAAATGCAATTATAATTAAAGCTACATGGGTGATTAAAAGCCAGGTTAGGTGTTAGTAGGTAATTACCATAATTCTTAAGCCTTATAAGCTTTGTCTTGTCAGTTAGATTAATAGCAAGTATAAGGGCTGATTGCGTGTAGGACTGAATTGATAAATGTCGTACATATTTTATTTAATTGTTTCCATGCTTTGTTGAAACTTATAGACACAATAGGCAAACGTGGGATATTTTCACCGATCAAATTGCATATTATCCGTGGAATCCGAGATTTCCATTATGGAATCCGACATGCGTAATTTTGCATTAAATTTTGTACTCTACCATCACTAATGGAAATGTAATGGGTAAAACAAATTGCAACATCAAGAAATGCGAATTATGCAAGATTTATAAATCGACCTCTATCCGATTAATCTAATCTGGATGAGCACTAAAAATACAATAATTAATTTTTAGCATCAGCACGATTTTTTTACTAGAGACGTTTTAAAAGATAACTTTGAAGTATCAAGGAAGTCTTGAACAGCAAAGTTTATCAAGTCGCATATAACAGAAAACCTGCTGCCTCTAACACCTTCGAGTTATCTGCGAACTCTGTCAATATACGCAAATAGAATGTTGGCTTTGACATTTATAACTGGTTTTAAGGACTCGGGAATGTATAACCTACCCCAGGTATATCATTTGTACTTATTTTAAGATTATGCTCATCCAAGGAAGATATCTATCTCTAAAACAAGCCTTGGTCATCGAGTGATTTGTCCATGATTGAATTAGCGGATGTCGGGTCGAGCTCGGGTCGGTTCGGGTCAGGTGCCGGCACCCTTCATCGCATCAGCTGCCTCCATTAACACGTGTTCCACATCATAATTTAAGACATGATTCACTCCATATGAATCTTTTTTATGAATATGAGTGTTTAGTGTAAAGATTATAGGATTTACTTTGTCTTGTCAAAAATGATACATGGTCTGCAGAATTTTATGGATGTTTGGTGCGTCAAAAACTCTTGCATGCTGATGGTGCAACAGTGTCGGAATCTTTACTGCTTCTTACTACGGACGCACAGGTTGTGGATTGAGCACTCTGCCGTAGTTTTACCAAGCGATGGGACTACAGTATTGGGCAGATTTTTGCAGCGTCATCAATGCGCGAATGATTAGAGCAAGTGTCTATAGGTCTAGAAGGGGGGTGAGATTATGATTTTTGAAAGGTAATTTTCTAATTAGATATTTAATTAGTGGAAATCTTTACGGAAACAATATTTCTCTTCCTTTACCTTTTATTAAAGTAAGTAAGTACCTATGTAAATTACAGGAGGTCTTATGAAGTGTGCAAATATTTATTGTTACAAATATTTATTCCAAATAAGTAGGTACACACGCAGGTGAACAAATCAATATTGCAGGTGAATGGTTCACCTTATCTAGACGGTACCAACGTGTCGTTATCATGGAATTGTCGAGTTTTATCAGTTAGGTACTTGTTATCGATCTTAGGGCAGTGTGATTAGTAATTGTGTTGTTCTAATCTTCTAGTTATTTTTTTAAAGAATTTGAGCACGTGTTTAATTTGGAATAAGACTCTAATTTCCAATGAGAACCATTTATTTATAGGTTCTGCTAACTAATGTTATCTAGGTAAAGCCAAAGTAAATATCGAAATTAGGATCGAGACTAGGGTTGAAAATATTATGGACTCTAACCCTCGTTAGATTCCTCGAAAAAAATGCTAATAAGGTCCAATTTGTTAAAAGTGATCCAATCAGAATCCAATTCGAACAAATGACTGCTTCATAAACAACAAGTTATCCTGTTCAAGATATCTCGACAAGTGCTTTTTATATCACCTGAGTACAACTTTACTCAAATTGTAAGTAGGTAGTAGGTAATGATTCTTAGAATTCTATTTTTACTTATCAGGAATTGTACAAGCTACAATACCTAGTTCAGCTTAGGACAAAGATAAATTTATGGGTCCAGTAGGAATATTTATGAAGTCATAACATACTATACCTACTACGTAAGGCAATCAAGCAATCGGTCTAAGTATAATGATACCTATACCTACTTACAGGTTCTGATAAGTACCTAGATCAAGACACTACAAGAAATAAGGTAGACTGAGTAGACATAAATAGTTTACTTACCACAGCGACTAACTTCCCGCGTACCGTTATTCCAATCATGGGTGCGAACCGCACCTCAACTCCTGGTTCCACCACCAGCTCCGCGTCTCTCTCAACCAGTAGATCATCTCTCAACAGATACGGACTTCCGTCTAGCTTCCACACAGTACGACCTCCCGCTAACACTCCACCCGGCAATTCCGTCAGCCCTAAAGACTTGTTCAGCAAGTAAGGGTCACTTCCAATCAATTCTTGTCCCTTACATTCACACAAACTCAAAACCACCAAAACAAACACTGTCCTCCACTTATATTTCGTGTCGCTGAACTGACTGTGTCTTTTCTGAACCCCCATATCTTTGGAACACTCCATTTTTCACTAACTGAACACAAAAATATTCATTTCACTTTTAGTAACGCTCCTCACCTGCCTGTGAACGATTTCAACACCTATCCAAACATCGCACAGGTATTTTGTCTCACTATAACAGCAAGGAACATGGTAATTGAACATTAAAGTTACTAATAATAAGCGGTTCTTGTTGCAATTATAAAGTTTGAATCAAAACAATTCATAACGAAACAAAGGTGGGGCAAAATATCACGAAGAAAACAAGCGAAAATGCGCGCTACCGCACGACCGTTGAATAAAGTCGTTTGGCCGGTTTCGGTCGTCTCGTCTTGTCCCATGTCGGTGTCGGTCGCGTAGTTGCTTGCCTCCTCCCTACCCTCTCTCCCTCTTACTTCAACCTCACTCACTCACTCATTCAAAAAACCCTCCTCTTACTTCATGTCGTCACGTCCGTGCGTGCACACTAGCATACCACATACACACACCTAAACAAATTAAATAGCTGCTGCATAGATAACATATAACGTATGTTGTGTATTTCATTCATTCTCTTCAGATTACTTCCGTTCGGACACAAAAAATAAATTGATTGAAAAATATTTTTTAATTTACTCAAATAGCAAAAATAAACAATTGAAATCTTTATGCACTAAAAATTATACAATCTAGTAATAATAAATACTCAACACACATTTTAAAAAGGTAGAATCTTATAGTTCCACTTGCAACACTGCGGTACCGCCATTCCATGCTTCCTGTCGTTAACCATTCATTCATTTCGTTCTTGAATATTTTGTTCCATTCGTTCACTGACTCGTAAATTTCATCGACCTAGTTTTGTCTTGGTTATTTTATTTTATTAAAATTAATAAAAATAGTTTAAATAGATTATTGTGAGCTAATTATCATAGAATAACTTCTTTATTTCTTTAAAACATGTAAGTATTTCATATTCTTATCGTATAATTGACAGAAAGGCGACTGTTGGCGTGGCGTGGCATTACTGCGGTGGCGACATTTTGTTTTCTTCATTGTATTTATATATTTATCTCTGATAGTATGTTTGAGTCGTAATTTCCCATAATTGTAACCGTAATTCGTGGTTATACTGAAATACCTTACTGTGTAAAACATATTTTTGATTATATCGTTTTTATTTTAGATATCAAACACAATCATGAGCTCTGGTGGGACCCGCGTCTACGTCGGTGGACTCGTAGAGGGTATCAAGAAGGAAGATCTAGAGAGAGAATTTGACAAATATGGAAAGCTGAACTCAGTTTGGGTAGCGCTTAACCCCCCAGGTTTTGCGTTCATAGAATTTGAAAACTTACAGGAGGCGGAAGATGCGTGTAGCGCTATGAATGGTTTCGAGATGTTAGGCGCGACCTTAAAAGTAGAGATTTCCAGAAAACGAGACGGTCCTCGTAGGGGTGGTAATTTTAGAGGTGGTCGCGGCGGCGGTGGCGGGGGTGGTGGCGGTGGCAACTTCAGAGGGCGCTCCTTCGGTGGTCCTCCCGGCGGCAACAGATCTTTTAACTCTTACGGAGGCGGGCGGCCGTACAATCGCAACAGCCAGGGAGACGGTTATGGATCAAGTGGCGGTGGCGGTGGCGGCGGCGGCGGCGGCGGTAACTTCAGGTCTAGGTCGCCGCTGTCTCGGTATTAATTTAGTTTTAGTTCATAATTAGGTATTAGTGTTATCGTTATCTGAAGCCTTTCAAGTGTTAAAATTCAATGTCTAGTAAACACTGGGGGTTTAATGCTGGGAGGAGTTCCGTTGATGTCTCAAGGAATTAGAGGTAACATGTTTTTTTTAATTTATTGGGTCTGTTTCACCATCATTGGGATCATTTTTGGTAAACAATGAAGATATGGTTTGTAATTATCTAGTGTTCTTCTTAGTCATTAGTGGTAGATTCATTTAATTCTGGAATTGAGTAGTTGAATTACTGAAAATGATCTTGGTGGTATAGCAGACCTAATGCTGCATCTTTTTAGCTATAATGTAGTTTGATTAACAGCTAAGTGACTTCTTCCTGTTATTCAAGAATATGTGCGATCCATTTATCTTTTTTTGGCTATATAAAAAACATGTACCATGTTTCAAGCTACATAACCTAAAAAATCTTGAAGGTTATCTATCATGTATCCTTCTATAATGACATAGCTTGTATAAACTTACTACCTACTATAGATTATGTATTTGTTTATTGATAACGTTTTTTTATTTAACCTACTTATATATAATATTTGATTATAATTTCCTAAAAGCTGAAAATGCTTGTAGTAAGTATTAATTTTCCCAATTATTTAGGTGGCTGATATAATCGGTAGTTCAGTCACATCAAAGTAGATAGAATTATTAATCATTTTATTGTATCTTGTTTCAGTTCCTTGGAATTTCTTAGCTCAAGTCTCATAATTCATCGAGAGATAAATGCAAGAACAATCTTCAGTGATTATTTAACATTCTACCTAAGTACCCTAATTGCTAAGTTTCCTTACGTATAAATAAAAATATGATAACTTCAATTGAAAATGTTTTATTATGTCGGTATAACATGACATTACAAAATTATTCTTATTGCTAATGATAAATAGGTCTATAGTATAATTTTATGAGGGGCTGCTCAAGCATGCCATTAGTAATTCCATCTTGTTCAGGAAGTTCTTTCCTTCCATTTTATCTAATTTAATTTCTTTGAATGCTCCTCCAAGATTTTCCCATTTCTTATCTTGCACAAGTTCACTGGAAAAGAAGTCCTTTCTTGGTGATTGAGCAATGAAGACTTGGATTCCAACTGAGGGTTCACACCTTATTGCTATCATTCTGTCACCTGTATAAAAAATATATAAAATTAGAGACATCAAGAAAAAACATCACTTAGCAAGGGTAAACCACGATACAATACATAATCAATTCGAAATACATAAAAATATCTAAACATACTATGATACTGAAACATGTAAGAAAAAGAATTGGTAAGTATACCATTTGGAGAAGCAAGAAGACATGAGGAGGCGTTCCCAAGAGGTTCAACCGGCCCAGAACCTAAGTGAGAACTGCTAGCTAGGAGCTGCCAGCCCATACACCGGCCCACTGCTTGCACCGCCGTCATTTGATGCTGATATATCTGGAAATACAAAATTAGGTGGGTTCTAAAATTATATCTTGGGGAGGTGACGTCAGAAAACGCCCCAAGGTCGATTGGCATTTCGATGGATGTGATTGTTGACCCCAAATTGATACGGAAAATGTAGAATGGAAAATATAATCCTGTAATATGTACAATTCATCGTTTGTTTTTGTTGGTTTAGGATTTGGATTTGTACATAAGTACCTTTATTATTGTAATTTATGGTAATTTTCAAGTTAAAGTGTAAAAATATGTATTAGAATCACGAGTGTTAAATTTGCAGGCGTTTGTTATTCAAATATTCAATATCATTTTAGGCTTGTTGAACAAAAATAGTATAGGTAGGTACATTTACACTGTCGCCACCTACTAACACCTACACCGGCTTATCTGATTCTGATGGGACTTTCACCAAACTATACAAAAGTAATACTTAGCATTTACTGTGTCAAAAACGCATTTTTGGCGGCGGTATTGTTTAAGCCGCGATATAAAGAAATGTACATAATATATCTTACTGAGTGGTCCTAAGAAAATTTGGAGCATTTCATTTCAATAATAGGTGTATGATTTTTGTTCAGAATACAGTCATAAGAATAAAAATAAAGTCGCACAAGTACCTAACCTAACTCACAGGCTCATAGTAAATGACTAATCTCATCCTGTTTCTACACTAAGATATTTCAAGCTATATTCAAGCGCTCTGTGTCGTACCTATAAGACGTAAAATATCATAAACATTCCTAAAATGCTGATATTTCTTTACCTATTATTGAAGAGGTAATGACTTATTCCGAATATTCGTTTGGACCACTCGGTCTCATCCGTATGTATAAAGTACCTGACAGTAAATGAGATCTCGTAGCTCCTGCAGTTCGTAGGACAAATGCCTCACTTTGCCATCGCGACAGATGCACTTGAGAGTCTTCTCGCCGACATGTACTACTAGCGAAGTGCGACATACCGCATCGTACCTACATAGTACATTTAGATATGTATTCAAGCAAGTCTTACACTCATATTGTTAATATTTTCATAAAAAATATAGTTAGATTGTGATAACATTTTCATATTGTTAGTACTTTCATAAAAAACTAGCTTCCGCCCCGCGGATTCACCCGCGTTCCCGAGGATCTTGTTTTCCCGCGATAAAAAGTATCCTATGTGCTAATCCAGGTTATAAACTATCTGCGTTCCAAATTTAATCCAAATCCGTTTACTAGTTTTTGCGTGAAAGAGTAACAAACATCCATACTCGCAAACTTTTGCATTTATACTAGTAGGATATAGTCAGATTGTGATAAAATTTTAGTGAGTTGTTCTGCATACGCCCGCGAAGATACCTGGCCCAAAAAGGTAGATAAAGAAAACCTTTGTGGCATTGGAACGCATGTCGTACGGCTAGTTATAATAAAAATAAATTTATGATTCAATCACTGCTCGTGTATATAGCTATAGGATAACATAATTCGTTATCTTTGTGTCGAGCGAGTGACTTTGTTTTCCTGTTTATCATACTGCATTATACCGGGTGTAATTAATCGTGGAATTGGATTCTGTACGTTCTTTTGCACCACTTTAACCACTTACCATCAAGTGTAGTATATCTGCAAACTTTAATAATTAAAGAAAGTAATACATACCCGTAAGCCATGATGTTGATTTTCACGCACGACTGCGTGGGACTATTCAACGCGTTCCAGTGTGATACAATCAGTGGATCTTTGACCTAAAAACATGGTATTTTAGTAATTGGTTTCATCTTACACCTATTCTCTAACCATATTAATCCTATTAATATTATAAACGTTAAAGTTTGTATGCATGTTTGTTGCTCTTTCACGCAAAAACGACTGAACGGATTTGGATGAAACTTGGTACATAGGTAGATCATACCCTGGAATAACATATAGGCTACTTTTTATCGACTTTACTCCGAACCGTGCATTAGTGTCTTACAATTCATAAGTGCCTGTGGAGGTCTAGTCTGAAAGTATTTGAATAAAAATATTTGATATCACGACATCAAAACTGTCAGAATAGAGTTCCTACAGTTATTATTATACTTTATAGTGTTTTTTGAAGGCTCTTTTTTTAAAGTAATTTGTAATCATTATGACATCTAAAGACCACCCCAAGCGGGACGTCAGTGCAGGCCTCATCGCCCCCATAAAGAATAAGAAGACATGTAAAGAAGATAACTTATTTCGTAAATGCTTACCTCCTTAGCTATTGTATCTAATACATATTCGCTGCGCCGGCGCATGAAGAAATGTTGAGCTTGTTGTATAATTTGTTCTAATAATGATTGTTCTTTGCTCATGTCTAAAAGTTCGTAACGATCTGCTGCCATAGGTCCTAAAGAAAAAAAAGTTAAATTGACAACTTCTGCCATGGCACTGATAGGTTTTCTGATACAGTACCTATTAGAGGTTATACATATAATCGGGATTATTAAGGCCGCTCTGTTGTGGTCCCGAAGTAATTGGGTGGTTTCCTAAATCGTATTTTTCTTTCAGACTTCCATTTGGAATGAACGGAATCGATCGCGGTAAATGTAGCCAGCATCAGCATATAAATTAATTAAAATTCGATCATACCGATCGGTGGGAGAGGCAACTGAGTAGGTCTTAATTTGGGAGAATGTTATAACTGAAACAAGTTCTTCAGAATATATTCAAAAATGAATTTAAGGCGATGATGGACGTCGAATGCCAAGACCTACCAGTTTGTTCTGGCAATTGCCTTCTATGCACTATAAAAGGTGCATCTCTGTCATGGTAATCTAAGCTTTATGCAAGGCAAAATAAGTTGATAAATCTTATGGCGCTCCGGTTTCGTGGTATTAACTCCTAGGACCGAGCGATGCTTGCAAATCATAGATGAAAAACCAAAAAGACTGAATTGAATATAAGTATTTTTAAATAATTACCAGCGAGACACCGTCTCTTGGAAGGTCCAAGCGGCCCAGTGGCGGGGTGTGGGAAGGGATGGTGCGTGTTGGAGTGATGAACAGCCCTAAGGAGTTGATGCAGCGAGTGTTCTAGCACATGGTCGTGGTCTGATTTCCCTGCTGCACCTTCTGGCTGCAAAGTTTATGCAAACTTATAATTCTAATAAACTTCTAATAATAATAATAATATTCAGAATAAACGTTTTTTCTTTCTTTCACATTAACTCGTATGCACTAAGTAGCCAGTAGTTACAAGTTTACCTAGGAATGTATACTCTAAGAGAACATTACTTTTAAATGGTATTTTGTTTATATGAAAAAAAAACTATAGGTATCTATCATAGTATGATGTGTGGTCTTCTGAGTAGTTAATTTTGTATTATTATGATTAATGACCGCTGCGAACCCCTTATTTTACCCCCTTAACGTGGAGGCGTCGGTTGGAGCGCGAAATTCAAATTTAATCAGGTTTTTTCAAATTGCAGCTCAGTTATAGGTTGTAAGTTATCAACATGTTATTTTCGAGAAGAATGGTAGTATATTTACTGATTAACAACAAAAAACATGTCGCAAATAACATGTTGATATCTTACGACCTATAACTGAGCTGCAATTTGCAAAAAACGTGATAAAATTTGAATTTCGCGCTCCAACCGAACGTTCCCCCTTAAGACCAAATTGTCAAATACTTTGTGGATGCTTACATCACACAAGGAACCACTCTCCAAATTCGTACTAAGTTTATAGTCCCAGCGGTTTAGGCTCTACATGTAAAGATATGCCAAGATATATAAATGGCGTATAGTCTAAATTAAGTAAAAAAAATATATTTTAATAGAGATGTAAAACATGATCATGAGACAGATAGCTTCAGTATTTGGTTAGTCAGACTTCTAGGACTTAAATTATTATAATATCTTACCTTGACACCTTCGGGGCTGTTATTTGTGTTGTTTTGTCCATTATTGTGACAGAGACCTATTAATAGTTGGATTCCAGGTAGGACCTGTTAAAAGATATCATTATTATATTAATAACGTAGGTACCTCACTATCGTATCTTCATGTGACTACTTGTTTTTTTTTCTGAATGGACTATAAGCCTGAATAGCTATAGCACCCTTTTCGGCGTGCGCAAGTGGCTCTCAACCGGGCAAAATAATTTAGGTAACCACGCCTGAAAGGCGACCCTGACCGGTAAGTTACCGGGGGTAGGGGGCGGACCGAGAAGTTACAGTAACCACTTACGACTAGTATGCTTGTTTGCCTTGTGATTTTGTAATATAAGAAAAAGATTTAATTTCTGTATGTCTGTGCCTTAGTTCTTAAACTACACAATATACTTTGAAGCTGTTTTTACAATTGCCACTTATTTATAAATTAAACACCCTATGGTTTATGCTCGCATTTTCGTTGACAAAAATTAAACAAAGACAGTTTAAACATCACTTATAGTATTGACCATTTCTTACCGTGGCCATTATCTGATTGCCAACAACCATATGTGGTATAGAAGCGTCCAACTGAACGGCTTCAGCTGCTAACCTCGCAAACAACTCCTTACAGAACAGTACATTTTGAGCTGCTTCTAATTTCTGCTGCCAGTGGAGTTCTGCACCATCCCCGGGGAGGGTCCCAGGGCAGTTCAGTGCCGAGGAACTCAATGTCGCTGTTACTACATCTTCTTGTTCTGGAAATGGAAATGTTAGTTAATGGTTCTGATATGTTTTGAGTGTATATTACTTGGTAGGTAAGGAATCATGTGTGTATTTTTCGTTTTTATCTTGAAGGTTAGAAAAGAGGAAAATAAAGCGATTTTTAAACTGCTCATACAATTTGATCATGCAAGGTTGATGTTTTGTATGAGAAGTTTTCTTTATTTTAGAGTTTGTCCTATATAAAAATACTAGCTGTTCCCCGCGGTTTCACTCGCGTTCCCGGGATAAAAAGTAGCCTTATAACCTTTAGGGATAATGTAGCTTCCTATTAATGAAATATTTTTTTGAATCCGACTGGTAGATCGAGAGATTAGCGCGTCGATCAAACAAACAAACTTTATTATTAGTATAGAATAGATTGTTGATTTAGATGACTACTGCCTCCCAATAAAGCACTGCAAATAATTATCAAATAACTCTATATAGTGTGAATCAGAAAATTTTATATTTCAAGGTGCTATCTTCAGGGTATAAGATAGCTCTTTGACCTGTACAGGGAGATACAGATTTTCATATAACTACATCAGTCACCAACTCTCACAAAGCATGTTTAATATATTAGACAGAGACAAATAGTTATGCAACCAAAGTGTACTCAAATGTAGATGTGCCATTAATAAGCAGATAGAGAATAGAGATGATGACTAAAAAAATCTCATTGGTCCCTCAGTTAGATTACCAAAAAATATTGGATACATATTTTTTCTTTAGTTCTGAAAACAAAAAAATAACGAAGATACAGTGCGTTAAAATTTCGTGTGACGTCACGTCTTAGTACACTTTCTACATAGAGATGACATCACAAGCCCCCACTCCTGAACTTTGATGCAAGTCGCATCTTTGTAATTTTTTATTGGTGCCGATTCTGTTGTTTACGAACTTAACTAATATTAGACAAGTCACCTCTCTTTCATGTTAACCTTATTGAAAAAAGATAGAACATTTTTAATGCTGTCAGTTTAGTCCATGCCTTCGTAATGTACGGGTAAATAGTCGTGACCAATAAAGATCGCGCTTAAATTCACGTTGAAATATGTGATCGGACTAAACTGACAGGACTAAAATATCTTGCATCCCTTTCTTATATTTACTATTAGAAAGAGATATAGTGAGATTAAATTTATTTAGTTCGTAAACAACAGAATCGGCACCATTGATAATAACCTAACCGGCGGACTAAACAGAATTAATTATTTTTTATCCAGTCATCATCCCTATTATAAAGTAGGGAAAAAATACACACACATTCCCTACATTTATGACTTACTCCATCCATATGTTGCATTACCTTTCTGACACAGTACAGAGATGAATGCCACGCCCTGCAGCTCCGGCGGCACTGTGACGCGGAGAGCGGACGGTGCCGGCCCGGACGCGTTCAAGCTCATTGCTTGTGCTATTTGTTCTTCTGGTGCTTTTGTTACCTGGTTAAAAAATGCAGATGTCATTTAGTTGCTATAAGGCCTGGAAACTTATATTTGCCTATAACCTCTAGATTAGACTTAGCCAAATATCTGTCAAGCAGTCGGACGGTAGGTGACTCCTATGGAGAGATTATTAAAGTCTAAGTTTAGAAAGCAACTGTTCTCATGTGTATCTGACAGAAGACACTTAAGGGTAGCCAGCCAGGTGAGTACTACCAAGTATCCTACCACTATGTTATGGTTTCCTCACAATGTTTTTCTTCGGCAAAAGCTCAAAATTATCAAACCCTTGCATGCATCATGGTATACAATGTCACTGAGATATCATTTCATGGATATACTCCAGGGGCTCTACTACATATCTTTTGGTGGTAATCATAACAAAATAGTTTTCATTACGATTACCTCCGAAAGATACTAGCTAGCCCAGCAGTACACCTACAAACCTCAAATACTCCAGTTTGACTGAACTTAGAGCCAGCAGTACGGTAACTCAAGTCACCAACTATTGTATTGGACACTTTCTTTAACCTCCAATTTTGTCTTAATCTCAACAGGTCTATATGGAAATCGGGCATGTTCCGTGTCATCCTCATGGTCTCACTGGCTTTGAGGCGCTCTACTCCAGCAAGTAGGACAGCTGCAGCAGCACTTAAGGCTTTCTTACGTCCGTAAACTTGGACCATGGGCCGATTTTCTACTTGCTCTGGTTGCACTGGGTCTAAAACCTGAAAATATAAATTATAGGTACAATGTAGAGAATAATTTTATTGAGACCCATAGTCTAACAGTTGTTTTAGATATGGGTTACATGTTATAGTTTTTTTAGTAGATATATATAGCAATAATCAGAAAAATAATTCCCATTTCAATTCAGGAAATATATAAATTACCTAGCTTAAATATGTTTCTGAAATGGGGTAAACTCCCATGCCCTCTTTTGAGCTAGGATATTATTTTTTTATGTAAAGAATGTATGAGAATATGTAAATACTTAAGTGTGTCTATCTATTATCTTTTCATGCCTAAACCTCTAATTTGATCATATTATGATAAATGACATGGAGAAAGATGTAAGTTTTTATCTCAGGCATATGTGTGAAAACGCTGGGGACATCTAGTGGATTTTTTACTCTACTTACCATATACCTTTTCTCTTTAGCTATACTCAGCACATCTGCCAGCACGCAGACCTCAGTCAACGCATTCTTTAGCTTATTTCTTACGGAGTCCCAAGGCCACAGGCTTGACTGATAACCTGGCTCTTTATTTTCATCTTCAGATTTACTTTCCGAACTGCTTTCGCCTTCCTTTTTAATGGTGCAGTATTCATCTTCGGACTTTGAGAAGTCTATCTTTTGAGCTAATCTAGTGAGATTCTCTGACATAGATAGGGGCCTGTAATTTGTAATGAATGCAATGAGCATCAATATAATAGATTACCCTAGGAATTTCAGGAACGTCACAAAAATTATGAAAAAAAAAAAAAAAATTTGCAGCTGTGTGTGTGTTTTTGCACCCCTTCACATTTACACAGAACTTTATGGGATTCAATATATTATTACTTATTTATTATTAGTGGGATACCTAGATCTTACACAGGATCAGATAAGAATCAGTACTTACGCTTGATATATCTCCTGGCCATCGTAGGTTATCTCCTGAATTTGGTTTTCTATTGGAGCTTCAATTGATATGTTAACGGAATTTGCCATTATTAGAAGATATCAGTTTAGATTCCGATCATTTCCAAATACAAAATTCTCCACTATTCAGATATTCGATTTTGTTAGTGCTTGGCGGTATCTCGCGCCCAGGATGCCCTGAGGTTTATATTGATTATGTAGGTATAAGCTCAGTAATTAAAATTGCGGAACTATAATGTATGAACTTAATATCACAAAATACAAAAGTCGAGTTTGTCCATTATAATTTGGAAATAATTTTGTAGACCAACAAAGATCTACTCTTTGCCAACCAACAACAAAAATATTGTAGTAAGATACGTACGTAGTAGTTATCTCTACATAATGTGTGGTAGTATAGTAAGTAAGTCAGTCATCAGCCAGCAGTAAAGTAGCAGTAGGTAATCAAAGAGCTTGGTAGTAATTTTATTTCAAAGAGGTAATCCCTGGGTACATTCCGAAACATGCCATAATCGATCTTAGCGCTCACATCGATACTTTGCGTTCCGATACGGATATCACATCTATAAGAGCTGTGAAGACTTTTTGGCGGGAACTTGCGAAGTGACGTTGCGTTTTCGTTTTATTTTCATAAAATCGTGTATTTTGAGTTTTATTTAATATTATCGGTGGTATTTTGTCCAATAAAGATCAATACAAGTGCACCAGTGAAGTGAAATGAAATGATTACGTGTATAGTGGCTTTTCAAGTTGTCTCAAGAAGTCCATGAAAAGTTTTAGTAGAACGGCTACCATTGTACTAAAACCTAACGAAACTGACTGACTATGACTCGACGAAGATTTAACATGACTTGAACTTTGAAACTTGACGATTGACGAGAATTTAATACATGAAGAATACAAAAATACCTACATTGCTCAACTTGACACTGGAAAAATACACGAAGTGTGATGCCAAAATTTAAAAAAAAAAAAAAAAAAAAAGTGCTGTGAACTGTCAATGATTCGGAACGCTTGTGCATAGATGAATATTATACTAGCGTACGCTTGTGAACGCGCTGACAGTATTTAGAACTAAAACATTCGAAAAAAGGATTAAAAAATTAATGATCAACGCGTTGGTACTCCCTAACTTCAATTATTAGACTCCCTAACTTGAATACAGTGTATTTTTATTTGTTATTCTCACATAAAAACCTTTGTCAAAACAAAAACACAACACAAGTGTCACTTTTGACAGCCACGCTCACGGCGATAACGTTTGGACCATGGTCGTCGTAATCGCAATATGGCGCATGTAATGACATCGCCGATGACGTTTCGCGAGGCTTCGTTATCGCGCTAAAAGTGATTCGGTACGCGTTTTAGCGCGCTCACATCGATAATGATCGATATCATCATCATTCGGAATGCAGCCTATATTAATAAAAAACTCAGTGTTGGAGGTAATTTTGGTAAGTTAGGTAAACAAATTCATTAAATAGGGAGGGATGGAAAAAAATATCGATTATAAAAAGTTTTTTATTTTCACTGACAAAATAGATGCTCGAACCCGCAATCGTTTTTACCGGTAGTATTACCACTATCCACTTTTTTACCTGCGCCACATTAAACTTATATCGAATAAGAAATAATGGTTCTTGTAAAACTGGATATATATTTCATATGATCACTCAAGAAAGTAAAGAAAATATCGATTATTCAATTAAAATCAATTATTTTTCTTATAATAATCGATTTAAATACAAAGAAAATAAATCGATTTTATAATCATTTTATTTTATGTCTAATGTCACATCCCTACAATCAAATTGAATGACGGACGAAAGAGAACGAAGCCAAAGAGAAAAAGTGAAAATGAGAGAGGAATGAGAAATATGACAGGTCGTCAAATTGAGGTCGTCACTCACTCAGCAGCGTTGCCTGATGATATTAAGCGGCAAATCTCAAAATCTTACGAACTAGACCCCGAAAAGATACGATTCGGTTGCTACCATAAATTATACATAATAACTGTTGCTACTATGTTGCTTGCTGTCATGTTGAATAATAGAGGTGTAAGAAAAATCACTAAGAAAGTAATGAATCTGTTATGAAATTACAAAGATTTTTACAAATTGTTTAAATATTGGGGTGATTTTCAAGTAGATTTTAGAGGTCTTTCGAAATATTTTTTAGGAATTGGCAACATTACCGCGCCCCAACCAATGGTTGTCGTCGTGCGTGTAATTTACTATCGACGTTTTGTTTGTGAAAAAAGAACACTTGAAAAACCCGAATTGGACTCGAAATGAAAAATGGAGTATAGACTGACTTATTGAAACTTCGCAAGGGATGCAGTTATTTCTTCGTGTGTGAAATTCTATACCTGATCGATTGATAATCAATATGAGTGATCGTTCTATAGCCGTAAGTGAACCTTGGTACTCAGTATAAACTCGATAGAAATTAAGATTTTGACAAAATTACTCCAAACACGGGAACTCGTCGATTTATTAAAAGTTACCCATACTACTCACTAACTCTTGTAACTTATCACTCGATAAGTGCTTAGTAAGTGCTCGTTATTAAACTTATTTTTGTGAGAAAAGCATTTGTTATTTTCCTCGAGAAATCTGAATGAAAATGTCAATGGATACTAACAAAATATGTGCAAAATATTGAAAACTAAGTATGGTATATGAGGAACTGTTTCTTTTGTGTAGAACATTGTTTAAAAATAGAAACTGCACTTGATAATGATCTAAAATAGTGATGAAGTACTACCTAATATGTATAATAAGTAATATGTATACTAAGCATGTATAATATTTTGATATTGTATGCTCCATAATATCCTTATGGACTTCTATGATAACTCTGGAACAAATAATTTCCAAAAAATTGTATAAACACAGTTTCTCAAAGTGGGGCAGTTGTCCCCATTTGGGTTAAATTATATTGAGTGGGATTAACTGTTTTTTGGTAGAATTATTTTCTGCCACTTATTTAATCAATATATGTTGTGATAAATAATATCCCACAAACATAGCTTTTTCTGCTCTGTGTTCTCACCCATATTCTCATTTTTTTTTCCAGTCTCGACCAAGCTTAGAGCAGGTAATGGCAATAGTAGATTTTATGGAAAAGCATCCAGCTTTAGCATTGGGACAACTGCGAGGCTTAGAGGGACGAGACGAAAGCAAGAAGCTGTGGTTCAAGTTGACTAGGATTGTCAATAATATTACGGGGCCTACTCGTCCTATGAAATCTTGGATTAAAGTAAGTACCTTCTCTCAAGTGTCGCTGTCAGATACAATAAAGGCATAAGAATGAAAATCTTGGAAACTCCTTTTCGCAGGGCTTTTCAGCCTTATTGACTATGAAAATATTGTTATTATTCTTTGAAATTTAAATAAAACATTAATACACAAATAACATTCTAAAAACATATAAAGTATATATTATTATAAGCCTTACATAACAATACAACCCTAATTCTAATAACAGCCTTAAATATTACAGTATTGGGCAGATAAAAAATCAACAGTCAGATCAAAGGTGCTTGGAGGTGGCGGTGATCCCAACAACTTGTGCTCAAATATAGAAAAGAAAATTTGGGATCTATTCCTGGCTATTGATAGTGGAAGTAAGTAGTTTTATTATATATTCAATATACTATTAAAGAACTAGCTGACTCACAGTTGCATCTGTATTCCTGAAGGAACTGATATTGAGATAATAAAAATTTATAATACCTATGTGCTCAATTAAAACACAATGGTTGATTGTCACTCAGTTGTTGAAAAACACATACAGTATTAGTAGTATAACAACCATATGGTTTCCATAAGTATAATAAGTATGTATGTAATTTGATCACATTTCAAGTGGTGGTTCCAACATCAACTTTACCCGCTTATATTTGAAATTAATTTATGAGGTGCATTCTTGTAGAATCCCGTAGTGCAGTAAAACAGGAGTCACACTTTCTGGAGGAGAGCTTCTACAACGAAGACAGTATGGACCAGAATCATGTGGAATCAGAGCCTGTGCTGGCCTTCGAAGAGCCTGTAGTTGATGCGGAGGAAAGGCAAATGGCTATTATGGAGAAATTGGTATGTGTACTTATGATTTCCATTCAACATTTACGTTGATCAAAAAACCTCTTACCAAGCAAACCTTGATGTTTTCTGGCACTAACAATTAGTGGCCATACTGTCACTATCATAAAAATATGTTGTGAAGCATCCATAACAATGATACTGTTCAAGTTAATCCATACTTAGTTCTGTGACTTCCATATTTTCCTTATAATATACATTTTAAGTACGACCTTGTGTTTTTGTAAAAAATAATTATTATTATTCCGAAGTTGAAAATATGAACTTACCAGTGAGTTCCGGGAGCCAAAGTTGGCTCTTTCTAGGCTTCACTTAATATAATCCTGTTCAAAGTAAAAAAAAATAATTTCAGGTAAAAGTGATGAGTGATCAAGCTTCAGCGATGTCGCAGCTTGCGCACGCGACACACGTCAATGCTCAAGCGATGGAGCGGCTGGCGGAGTCCTCGCATATACAGGTATATTTCTATAAATCATAAGCCCCTTGGTTGCTTAAAAAATATGACATTAGAAGTTTGAGAATTCGTTTTGATTGATACTAAACGATATTTCTGAATAGTAATTGGCATAGCGTCTCTCATCGAATATTTACTAAACATTTTTTTCCATTCAACATTTACTAGGAAATAAATAGTATGTGATAATAATCATTCAATCATAGATCAACGTTGCAAAATTGCCCGTAAAATTCATACAGTTAGCGATAAAATAGTATTATTATTATAAATAAAGCATTATTTGCATTTCTTTACCTTTTAGAAAGCAGTTTAAAATAGCTATAGGAGCTAATAGGGGCTTGTTGGGCTAAAAGTTTGAGAACCTGTGCAATATATTAACTAAATGTTTTTCTTTGTACAGGCTAGAGCGATAGAACGTCTAGCGAGCACGTTTGAGACGATAAGCTCGGCGACGCACGACGTACGCAACGCTATCGTCGACATTGACTCCACTATGAAACGGTATTATACTACCTCGCCCACTTAGCACAGGTATCTCTGAGTGTGAGTGAAATGTACTCACGCTGATAATTATGACGTCATTAACACTAGTTTTAAGGTTCGGCATCTGAAGGAATATTGTAAGTAGTAATTATTTTATGTAACCTTATTTCATGGATGCAATAACGAATGAGTGCTAAGGGTAAAATCCTTTGGTATGTCGTACCATGATTTACTGCTGGTGTGAGTCTAATATATTAGAGCGGAGCGGGACAGAGATATATGTGCGAATGAGACAACGAAGTCGAAGCCGCCTTAGACATTCGTTAGTAGGTGAAACACTTTTGTATGGGATTTACATAACAAAGATGTATAATTTGTGTTGCATTATGTCTGACTATAGAGAATATGGATGATTTTACTCGTCCTGTAATTTTTTTTTAATATTTCCAAAAGTAAAATGACCGGATAATTACGACTGTATTTGATTAGTAATACAATTATTTGTTTTTATGAAAGACTGAATTTGGAAAGTGTCCATATTTTCTATTATCGATTATTCATCTTTCCTAGGCCTCCAAAAACGTACAGAGACTCTTTTTAGTCTTTAGTGTGAATAATTTATCTCGGCTTCGTAATAAATCTACTCGGATATAAAAAAAAAACAATAATTGAATCCCGTGTCTTTGAATTGTTTAATTTTAAACCTTTTAATCTAATGATTGCCACGTTTTAGTTGCAGTTATGTATTCTAAACGAAATAGGTATAGGTATTTAAAATAAAATGTATTAAATAATATAATTGTATTGTATGTTATACTTTTTAACTATATTTTCATACTGTACTGCCATGTTGTACATATTTGTAATTATATTATTATATACCTAGTACTAATGTAAATAATTACGTTAAGCATTTTATAAGGAAAATAAAAGTATTATAAATAAATTATTTTTATTTTACTAACTTTGTAACATTGTTGTGATCTTGTGACATTTTGCCTAATAGATGACATTAATAGGAATCTGAGATCCCAAAGTGCTGTCTACTACTTTTTATCCCGGAAACGCGAGTGAAACCGCAGGGGACAGCTAGTATTATTGCATACACTAGCTGTTCCCCGCGACGGGGTGGAAACTAGTAGTCCGGTGTTTAGGTATATTATAAGTTAGTATATTATTTACTCTACGCTATACCAAAATCACTCTGTAGGTACCCATATGTAGCTTTGGGTCAAGGTATATATTCCAAATAATTATATTAGTTTATTAATTTCTAACAACTCCTTTTTCATAACTATGGGATTTACTTAATACTTAAAATAGGGATGATGACTGGGTAAAAAATAATTAATTCTGTTTAGTCCGTCAGTTAGGTTATCAAAAAATATTGGATACGTATTTTTTATTTTATCAAATCTGTAAAAAAAATACAAAGATGTGGCACATCAAGTTCAGGAGTAGGGGCTTGTGACGTCACGTCTCTGTAAAAAGTTTACTAAGACGTGACTTTACGCGAAATTTTAACGCACTATCGTTAATTTTGGATTTCGGAACTAAAGAAAAAATATGTATCCAGTATTTTCTGGTAATCTAACTGACATGACGGACCAATTCGATTTTTTTAAGTCATCATCCCTATTAACTACAACTACTTAACTAAAAAAATAAAAGTCTTATATAACAAGTGAGATTCCTAACTGAATCTTGTATACTAGTAACGTATCATCTAAGATATTTCAGTAGCCTTGTGAGCGAATTGCGTCGTCTTCTAGTTTGGTTGTCGTCTGGTCTGAGGCCTTCCTTACCTTTGCCGTAAAGAGGCTGAGCGTTCGTTGTCAAGTAGTAGTTACCTCGTGCTCTGAAAAAAAAATAGAATGAATATTTTATTTATATATTTCCGCGTTCGTTTTAACTATAATAAGTATGTATTTACGAAAAAGAAAGTAGTATAATATGTAGTATATCAGTTGTCTGGTTTCCATAGTACAAGCTCTGCTTGGTTAACCGTGTGATGAAGAATGTCCCAGGATAACTTCTCTATAAGATTCTAAATGGAATTGGGTTAGTAAGAATTAAAATTAATTTAAGTTTGAGGTACTTAACTAAATACATAGTGTTAAAAACCATCTTAAGTTTTAAGGCCGCCACTTTCTTATCTTAACTGTTGATTATTGTTTATGAATTTATATTTATTTAACCAAACATCTCGGCATTTTCTAGTATGAAAGTACACGATTAGAGTGGAGTATGTTCAAACTAGAATCAATAACAGAAAGCTTGTTCCTTTAAAAGTATCTAAAGATTTCCAACCGATTATAGACTTTTTTTTTATGTGTTTTGTTTATCCCTCAGTAGGTGAAATGAAAAACTAATAGGTACCTACCGGCCTCTTAGTAAAATATAAGAAACTAATAAGCACAGAAGGAAGGGAACTGGCTCTGTTTCCGTAGTGGAATGGAGCCATTAGCCACAATAGATGCAAATAATCAAGCAACCAACCTGGTACTAGTCAAGTCGCCCAAATATACAGTGTGGGGTTCTTCGCGTTTCTTAGCGACCCAGCTGTCGAAGTCATCGGCAGCGGCTGCTGGGAACGCTGTCGGTGAAGATATAGCCTCCACGTAGTACCGCCATGAGCGGTCGTGGTTGCACAAGTCTGGAGGACGTTGTAAAAAGAAGCTTGTATTTACCGGACGTAGCATTGTTTTACTTTGGCAGATTTGAACGCACCTGAAGGTTTCATGTTTAAAAAAAATCTTTTATATGTTTCCATTTTCTATTTAAAATATAACCAAACTAATCATTATCATAATTTTGTTACACATTTTTCCTTGTAGGTATCTACTTGAAATCTAGAAAACATTTTCTCTACTCTCGATATAGTCTATAGCAATAATTTGCAGGCAAATACTTAAATAAATATTACCTTGAGAATCAATAAGGAAGCGTAATTTATATTAATTAGCTTAACTACAGGTTCTAGTTTAATTATTAAATTTAAGCTTTGCATTATTAATCTTTTGCAAAAGCTCGATTCTTCAGCTGAGTGTTACAGCACTGATCTACATTAAAAGCTGTTTATAAATGCACGGCTGATGAGTCTATCATAGCGCTGCTGTAAGTATATATGCATCTATATAGGTAATTTTATTATTGTGAAAAAGGAAAGGAAAGAGACCAGCAGGTAAATGGTATGGGGGATGATCCGCATATGGAATTTTTAACAGATATTTTTTACGTTTTAATTTATTACGTCAATTTATGATTAGCGGTTCATTCATACGTTTACCTACGTCTTCATGGGTTTCCATGGATTATTGTTTGTATTTAGGTAGGTATGTATCGTGATTTTAAACCATACAAAATAATGCACATTAGTTATTATGGAACCAATGTCCAGTTCTATAACATTTTGAATGCAAAATTAATAGATACATACATTTAGAGCCATACGTTCGCGCGATTCGCGCATGAATCGCAAAATTACGTCTCATAGTCACGCTTAAAATTGGCGTAATAAAAAACGCAAGAAAACTTCAAAATGCGTAGATAGATAGGTACTGTTATACGCGCTAGTAACTATTAAACTATTTAGCAGCCCTAGCTTACAAATTCATAGCTTAATCTTAACGTCATTAATCAACAGCGTAGCGTCTATTTTATCTGTGTTAACGTCATTAATGTCAGAGCGCTAACGTAATTATGCTTGGCCAACTAAGCAACACCTTGGCCAAATTGAAGCCAACATTTGTTTAAACTCACACGGTCTCTTGGCTCTTTGAATATAACGTAACCTGTTGAGTCTTTGAATTGATGCTTTATATGTGAAGTTATCCGCGTAATCTTCCTCGTCTGAAATATATAAACACAATACTACCTACATGTGTTTCTTGTCGAAAGAAAGAATTATATAGTCAGGGCCTCCCAAACTATGTGTCCTAGGGGCATCACGAACCGGTCACGTTCTAAAGCTACATTTATATCGAACTCGATGGCTACACGCCGGTATCCGCAAAAAAAAAACATGTAAAGGGAGTCAAATAATTTGTCAGGCGTGTGAAGTGCTGAACGTGTTCATCTAAATTAGAAACGACATGCCGCCATTAGAAGGCATTTAATAAATTAAGTACATTAATTAAAAGGAGTTAATATAATAGCCTTGCTTCAGACAAAGGCTATGTTTGATATGTAGTTAATGGTGCGGGACTTACCCATTACTATAGCGATTAAAATTAGTATAACGGAGACAGACAACTCAAGGCTGCGTCTTCATCTGTTTTTTTCCTAGTATCTACCTACGAGTACACTAGCAGTAAGTACCACATTTAAAATGAATCATGTACTACAAAGCAAAGGTTACATATTATTGTTTAAAAAGATTTATTAATGTGGGGCAAGAACTCTTTTGAGATACTTAGCTATTTGTTTTATTTTATCTGTGTTTTAATTTAACAAGCAAGGTCGGATTTTTTGTCTATTAATTTCATGTTCTCTATTTTAATGGTAGGAATTTTAAAGGCCTAATTTTGCCTCGTCAAGCATAGTTTTTTAACAGCCGCTCCGCTCTACCCCACGACTGCCACTGCTATTGAGATAGCAAATAAGTAGCAGGCCCGCCTGAGGGGGACCTAAGGGGTAGCCATAGCCTAGGGGTATAAAACGTTGCCGATCCTGCAAAAATCTTTCGTGAAATCCTTAAACGTTACCTTCAGGACTAAACATATCAAAATCCCCATTCAAGCAGCCTGGTTGTGTCCCGCCACTGCCAGCATAGTTAGGCCAGATGTCGATGGTCCCCGTGGAGACACTGGTGCCATAGCCGCCAGGGTCGCTATGGATAATGTCCACGAACTTAGCACACGTCCGGTCGAGTCCACTCTGTACAGCGAAGGTGCCTTCGAAGAGAGCTCGAGCTGGATCCAAGCCAGTGATCCTGAATTTGGTAAAAAGTAGAAAACTTGAAGTTGGTTGTATAGTATAATATTATGTAGGTAGGTGTTTGTCAGTAATCTCACGTGGTCAATGTTATTGCGATAGGTGATAATTACCTATACAATGGCCAAAAGAGATTTAATTGGCTCTCAAGTGCAACCGTCGGAACACAGAAGTAGGTGCTTGGTGACAGATATTCAACTTGAGGGTGGTAGCCAGCCAACCAGGCAGATACTACAAAGTACCTACCCTATCACTGAGCACATATCGTAAATGAGACGTTTAATTAATTAAATTAATAAAATGAAGTTTTCCCGCGAACCTCACAAGATCGTCGGTCCACCTTGTGGGGGGCCTGCCTACGCAGCGTCTTCCGGTTCGTGGTCGCCACTCGAGAACCTTTCTACCCCAGCGGCCGGCGGTTCTACGAGCGATGTGCCCCGCACACTGCCACTTTAGTTTGGCAATTCTTCGAGCTATGTCGGTATATTAAGAATACTCTTTTACGCTGGAAAGAAGTTACAATTCTCGCTAGAGGTAGAGCTAAACTAGCCATGTAGTACTCGTATTAGATTCTTTACCTAGAAACGACGTGGCCTTTTTCTCTTGATCGCCTCCCTGCGTATGCCATGAGGTGAGCGCCCAGAGAATGCCCAAGTAGATGGATTTGCGTCATGTTAACTCCGGCGCCTGCTAGAGATATCAATGCCTCTCCCAACTGGTTACCAATCTGAATATCGAAAAGTATGTTGTAACTGGTATTTTGGAATTACAGTACACATACACAGTGCCGCAAATAAAGCGGGTCGGTTATAAAAATGCGATCACTTTTAAAATATTTGAGCAATCCTTTTAAAATAAAAAATAAATTAAAGTTTATTTCAACATTATTGCAAATATAGAAAAAAGTAAAGTCTTTTTATTTCTTTTTGGTGATTGTATCTATACTATAAATAAAAAATATGGTTTTTAGTTATTGAGGTTCTTGTTACCCAAATGTATAATTTTTTTATCACATTGTTATATTTTTATCACACCCTAGAGAATTGTGATAGTGGTCAGAAAACATCGTTTCACGGTTTCACCCGCGTTCCCGGGATAAAAAGTAGCCTATGTTATTCCAGGATATGATCTATGTTCCATGTTTCAATCAATCTAACTCGTAACAAACCTTCACACTCATTTTCACATTTAAGTAACTAACTTTTGCCCAGCAATTTCACCCGTGTTCCGTTCCCGAGGATCTTATATTTTCGCGTGGGATAAAAAGTAGCCAATGTGTTAATCCAGGGTATCAGCTACCTCCATACTAAATTTCATCAAAATTGGTCCAGCCGTTTGAGCATGAAAAAGTAACAAACATACACACTCATAAACTTTCGCATTTTTAATATAAGTAGGATACCTATAAGATTGCATACCTACCTTTTTAGCATTAGGAACAGCACTCAACACATAACCTAAAGGAATTCCAAAAAGGCCACTTCTAGCCTCTTCTTCCCAATTCAAGAGGATCACATTCCTCTTCCTCTTTGCTATGTAAGCTGTGAGAACTGCAGTAGTGGCTGGACCAGCCACTCGGCCTCTGTATCCAAACGTGTAGACCACAGTCGGTAGAGTAGGGTCAATGCAGGCAGAGTTCATCATGGACAATGGGTTTTCTAATGGTGTTTCCGAGTACTGTTGTAGTGAGCTGAAACATTAAGAAGAAGAGTATGATGGAGATTGTTGAGGATAGCTCAGTTTTTTATTTATAGAGCGTACTTAGACTTTGCTCAGACTTTACCGTGCAAAGTCGGTATTTAAAATGCAATCTTCGAATATCTCTGGGTGTGTGTTAAGCAAAGTATTAGTGTACCTAATCGACGACTTACCTTAACTTGGCTACAAAGCCTACAAATTAAAACAAACATTATTATGTAGGTTTATAAGTAAAGACTAAGCTCGCTCTATAGATCTCAGTCTTAGGGTAGGTAATTTCGGGATTTCAGGAACAAAAGGCGATCGATATATTTAAAAAGTGAATCAATGCTTTTAATTTAAAACAAGTAAAACCAAAAATATGTATAAAAATATAGATTGCATTCGCCACACAAATAGCAAAAAAACACGATATAATGGTTATAGATTATACGTAAAACATATAGCATAAAGTTTACGACACACTCTGTATACCTATAACCTGCTTACCTTCGTAAGTAAGTCGTTCGTCCTTTACGTGTTCCTTTAATTTGTAAGTTTTGTAACCGCCAACTTAATTAACAAGAAATTTGTAATAAAGGTAACTAACGCCTGCTGTTTCTAATTTGTATTCTTTGTTTTGAAAAGGTTTGTAAATTGTTAATACAAGTTATATTAAGGTTGACATGAAAAGGTAGGTAATTCTTCCCAGAAACAAAATAATCTATAATGTTCTAGTTATATCCAAGGGTAAAAACATAGTTATAGACATCATAAGGTTGATGCCGTCTTTTGAATTTTTAACGGATATTCTTTGCGTTTTAATTTATTACATAAATATGTCTCTATTGAAAGGATTTATGTGATTAGCCGCTGAGACGTATATCAGTTGAAAAATCTCTGTATTAGGAATTATGGTTCCTTATTAATAAATTCAGGTGATTAATCTATGTATTAAATAAGGTTCCTTATCAATAAATAACGGACATTTGTCAGAAAGGAACCAATGTACCTACATTTATAATATTCTGAATAATCGTGAACACTACCGGTAAAATTGGTGACATATGAATATCGTCCAGTCACCTAATGACCTCGATAGTCCATGTTTCACTTCACACGTTATGGATGGTCGGACAGATCAACGGACGTTACTATCAATGCTTGAGTAAGTAGACCTTTCAGTGGTGCAGTTCGACATGTTTTTGCAATGCGCGTCGTTTTTGTTTCCGAATTCGGTCTCCATCTACGCTACTGAGGGCTTACTCCGAAAAACGATACACGAGTGTTCAATCATCGTTATCTAATTATTAACCAATAGAATTGCATCAAACTGACGAGATGTAAATTTTCTGCATTTCTATTGGTTCTATTCTATGATAATGGCTAACTCGGGTTCAGCAATAGCTGAACGCACTTAGACCCTATTGGATCCATTGTGCTGCCCATAGCCCTGTATTACTCTTCCACCGGTAGATCAAAGAGTCCCTGTATGAATCTCACAGTCGTACCTGCTTGGAGCTGCGCATAGTCATCGTGTGATGGATAAGCCATACCTAAATGATACCTTACGTCTTGCCAGTGCGTCGCAGCTGCACAATATGTGTAGCATTGACTCTTTATCGTCCATGCAGAATCTGCATGTGTCCGTCATACTAAGCTTCATTTTGTGAAGGTGCTCATTGGTGCCAAAGTGGCCTGTCATTGCACCTATGCAATACCTTAGTTGTATTTTATTGAGGTTTAAGAGATCCTTAGAACCTTTTACCCTATTGCTGCAAAATGTCTTAAAGTGATTTAGGCCTCTCACTTCCCTCCATTCTCTAAGTTTTTAAATATAGAAGTTTTCTTTTGGTTAATAATTTGACAACGATAATCGTGTATCGTTTTTCGGAGTAGGCCCTCCTAAGAACAACAGCTCCGTCGATTTCACACCTTAGGGCGGATCCTGATTAGGCGCACAGTTAGCGGCAGACTATTCACTGACTGACTCTGAGCAGCGCTAACTATAATGATAAATCCTTTCTCACTACTATTAAATTATGTGAAAGTTTGAATGTTTGGAAGTTTGTAGGTAGGTACTTAAATTTGTATGAAACAGGGGACATAGCTCACATATTAGATTGACATTGATAAACTATGTTCGGTATAATGTCATATAGGATCATTTTTGTGAGGACAAAACAAAATGCATCGAGAATACGGGATACAAAACCACGGAATCTCGATACTTTTAAATAATTTCAAAACTATGGTGCTTACACGAAATATTTATACCTAAAGCATAAAAAGTAAAAGTGACTTGATTTGTCGATAAAAACCACTTCTTACAAAAAATAACCAGTTTACATTTTATTCCACTTACTTAATTTAGGTGTAAATAAGTACCTACTTATTGTATCATAGGTATATCTCTACTTTTACTCGATTACATCTGATATATCCTTTGTTAAGTAAGTTAATTAAAATAATAACAGCATGGGTTCTTTCACAAGCCAGTTGGCGCAGTTGGTTAAGACACCACCTATCACGCCGCTGGTCATGGGTTCGATTCCCATCCAGGACAAACATTTGTGTGCATGAACATGTCTGGTTGTCCTGAGTCCTGGGTGTAATTATCTATATAAGTATGTATTTACAAAAAAAAGTTGTAAATGTAGTATATCAGTTATCTGGTTTCCTTAGTACAAGCTCTGCTTAGTTTGGGATCAGATAACCGTGTGTGAAGAATGTCCGAGGATATTTATTTTAAAAAGGGTGTGAAGAGATTTTTGCAGGGTCGGCAATGCGCGAGTGATACCCCCGGTGTTGCAAGCGTACATAGGCTATGGTAACCACATACCATATGCTTGGCCGTATGCTTGTTTGCTGCCTTAGTGGTATAAAAAATATATTGGGTAAGTAAATTCTTATTGATAGTCCTAATTTAATAATAAAGCTAAAGAGCGCTAATCTCTGGAGTAACTCCAGAACTCCTTTCTGGTCCGATCCGAAAAATTATTTCACTAATAGAAAGCTACATTATCCCCGAAGATTATATGCAACTTTTATCCCGGGAACGCGAGTGAAACCGCGGGGAACAGCTAGTTCTGGAATAAAGTTACGTCCTAATTCTTAGTGATTGCGATTCAATACCTATAGTGATACGAAGGTAGCGAAACCGCATGGGAAGAATTGTTTAGAATATATTTAGGTCGGGTGCTTATTTTAATGTGATTTAGGACCGAATTTTATAAATATTAATGAATAAATAATAGAACAAAGGTTTCGATGAATTAAACACGAATCCCAAATTGTGTAATCGTAAATGCAATCTACAAACACAACGGATAGGTGCGCAGGATTCATTCAAATGTGGGACCATTCTGCGGTTGCGATTGGTCACATTCATTAGTATTGCGGCGGCGCGGCGCACGCGCAGCGGCATCGATATAACAATAGCTAGTTTGGCGCGATGACACTGAGGCCCTTGTCCTCAATTATAGCGACCAACACTGGTTTAAATAAGTCTATTTAAGGTGATCACGGTATTTGTTACAATTTGCCTCGTATTTATAACTAGCTGTTACCCGCGGCTTCACTCGCGTTCCCGGGATAAAAAGTAGCCTATAACCTTCGGGGATAGTGTAGCTTTCTATTAGTGAAAGAATTTTTCGAATCCGACTGGTAGAACCAAAGATTAGCGCGTTCAACAAACAAACAAATACACTCTTCGTATTATCCTTCCTTCCTTTAAAAATAATTTTACCTACCATGAAAAATAAAGAGAGAAAATGTTTAAATTCGATTTAAAAATAATAACTTGTTTATTGCAGTAGGTCTGTAGGTAATGTTTGATCAATTTCGCTATAAGTTACGTATTACGAATAACGAAATACTTAGGTATAAGCAGTATAACATTATTTAGTTAAAGTCATCCACACACGTGTCAAAGAAGATTCTTGTAATTAAATAATGCCTTAGAAACATAGATTAAAATCTACTGATAGTTGATTACAATATAAATTATATTAATAAAAGTTACTAATCCTACTAAAGTTCTTTAAATTCTATTCTGATAAAATTTCTTAAAAATAATTTCAATATGGAAATAATTGAATTTGGTCATTGGATGTAGGTAATGTCTTAAGGTCTTTATTATCTATTCTTTAGATTAGTTTAGAGGGCCTATATCTATTACGAAAAACGATACACGATAGTTCGAATCGTTGTCAAATTATTAACCAATGGAATTACAGTAAATTTCCGAGGTGTAAATTTTGTGCAATTCTAGGCCGAATAGCTTAGTAAATGTATCTTAAAAAAAAATTTTAAGGTTATTAGTGCGTCTTTAAGCCCTACGTAGGTATACCTATACGGTAACCCCACACCACCAAGCGGGCTTTATGCTTGCTGACTTCTAAGTACAAAAACATATTGATACTCGATCAAGCACTAACAGTTCCGTGTGTGAAGGGCTTTACAATGAGTCAGTAATCATTGGACCGGTCAGTCGCACAGTATCGTATTCTGACCTCAAAAAGAAAGTAGTCGAATTCGAACTCTTATATAATAGGTACAACCTAATATTCCACTTTAAATGACCTTGTGTGAAATTGAATGAAGTAAATACGGACCTTTTCGTAATATGCAATATCGAGACGGGTCATTATTTTCGTTATGTCGATTAGTTAACACTTTATTTGTGTAAGCATCTTTTAAATACATATCGTCGAAACTATGGTCTCGTAAGAAGTCGGCAGAGACAGTGGACTTTAATTTACGGCGGAATTCAAGTCGATGAAGATATAGGTAGCTGAAATATTCTGGGACATTCTCCAAGCACGGTTAATGTTTAATATGTTGTAGGTATTACCTAGCTCCCGCCCTGCGGTTTACTCGCACTCCCGGGATAAAAAAAATACCTGTGTTACTCCAATCCATAAACTATCTCTGTGCTAGAATCACATCAATCCGTCGCTTCATTGCTGAAAAAAGAACAAACCACTGCGACGTCCCACTCAGTCTCGTCCTGTTCAAGCGGCCCGAGCTGCCATTAGTAATCCGAGCGCCCCCAATTAGTCGTAACTCGTACTAAGCCCTCCCCTTCCTCCGGTAACGCCCTGAGCCAAGGTTCGTACCCCATTCGGAGGTGCCCTCAGGCGTTGTTACCTAAATATTACCCGGCTGAGAGCCCTCTGCGCTCGCCGATTTGTCCGGTAAGGATGATTCAGGCTACCAACTTTAGACCTTTAAAAAAAAATGCAGCCTACTGATTCCACTCACGTCCAATACAAACAAAGGATTAATGCTGTGATTGGCTTGCGGAAATGCGGGTAATATCTACAATTTAAATTAATGGAATGTATTTATAAAGTTATTTACCCTTTGTAACAGCGTAGCCATGCCGCCCTTGATAACTGGATGACACCTGGAAGGGAAAGTATTATAATTATATTTAGTTTATTTTATAAAGATACTTTGGAAAATATGGTTTGTAGCAAGATCCTAAGTTTGTAGCGAATGTTGATTCCGCGAATTGAAGTTATGGCGAATTGTCGGTTTGTGATTGCTTCTGGTCATAAAAATGCTTTTTTTTTATTATTATAAAAAAAGTCCCCCCACCACGTCCGTCTAAACGCGATTAGCCTAAAAACTACAGAACGGATTTTCATACGGTTTTCACCAATAGACGGAGTGATAGAAAAAAAATGCATTACGAGTATACTATATACGGTCTTGTTTAAATAATTACTTATTTTGATACTTGCTGACGATTATGTCGCTATTGTCGAAAAATAATCATCATTGGCCCCGATTCTATTGATTACAAACTAAAGATTCTGTTGTTTACGAACATAAGTACTAATATTAGTCACGTCACCTCTCTTTCATGTAAACCTTATTGAAAAAAGATAGAACATTTTTATGATTAGTTCATCCATACCATCGTAATATACGGGTAAATTATAGATCGCGCTTAAATTCAGGTAAAAAAAAGTATTCGGACTAATCTGACAGGACTAAAATATCTTTCATCCCTTTCTTATATTTTTTGTTAGAAAGAGAGAATTTTTTTTAGTTTTTAAATCAACGAATCGGGGCCATTATATTTTATTTCCCACCTGTAGATATTCGTTATTATAAAATGTAGTTAAATTTTATAAAAACGAAAAATAATAATTTATTGGATTTTGTACCCAATAAGGCACCTAATAAGGTTACAATTGATTCTACCACCGGTTCGGTATACAAAGTTCGTATGTGATCGAGGCTAAAAATCCAGATTACAATTTTGATAAAAAATATTACGTGACATGATCATATTCAGAATCAAACGGACGACGTCTCGATTGGTACCCAGCATGCTATAAAACTATAAACTAACTGGCGACCGCCAAAATTAAATAAAAACAAAAATTATATAAGTTACGAGTATCTACGTATATAGTTATTATACTTTGAGCGCCATTTTTATCAATATTTTTAGTATTTTGCAACTAACAGCGCAAGTGATTTGATTTAAAGTATTTTCCTATATAATATTTTTCAAAACCGGGGTTTTGGTTTGGGGTTCGGATACTTCGGATCCCACATAAAATTTCTTGCCAACTCACAACTTTACAATGTGTAAAGTATTTCATTAAAATTTTATTGTGCCTATGCACTTGTCGTTATGTTTTTTTTAATAGTAAGTAGATAAAGGTTTTTTTTATCTTAGTTTAAGTGGAATGAGTGCCATTAAGTTAACACGGTTTCGTTATAAGAACAGTTTTAAATATTTTTTAAACTATATAAGTTATTTATTGATAGGAATATATATTAAGTAGGTAACATTTTCGTAGAATTCATTTCTTTTTTTCAATAAATACATTCCAATTATATCACTTAATTATGTATGAAAAAACATTTATTTTTAATAAGCAATAATTTAAAAAAAATACTAACATAGTAAAACAATAATAGTCCGGAAGTTAAACGAGTATACGAACTCACTGCACATTTTGTCACGTTACACAAAATTAATTCTAAATTTAAAACACTTTTTATTATCGAATTAAAAAATAACCTATTTACACGTTATTTTTTTACGCGTACGCTATCCGCGGCACTATACGCAACGCATCCACTGTGCTTATTATATCGAACTGACTGATAATGCTTGCGTTGATTCAGTATTTAAATTTTGTAATGGACCTTGTTCAAAGCTTATATTGTAAGTATGTCAATTTGATAAGCTCTATAGTTTTGTTGAAGGAAAACATACAATTTATAAAGTAAATAATGTTTACTTTGAGGATTTTTGGGTATTAGGTAGGTACTAATATAAAAGGAGGTTATATTACCCCAAAATATACTTAAATAATTTCTGCAAAATAATAAATTGATGCATATTTCCCATTGCATGTCGAGATCGTATTCTAAATAGTGTTGTTATGGATATCCATATCCGTAACCGAAACTATCGGATATCCGAAATAAAAAAATATCCGTAACCGTAACCGAATCCGAAATAATTCGGATTCGGATAGGGCACTTTATAGTAAATATGACACGTCGTGACAAGGTTTTGTTTTTGCCCGGCCGGCAAAAATTTATATCCGTAACCGAAACTATCGGATAATCCGAAATAATTGAATATCCATAACCGTAACCGAAACCGATATTATATTTTACCAAATTACCAATATCCATATCCGGATCCGAAATTATATATCCATGACATCCCTGATTCTAAACAACAATCTGTCGAACTCTTCTCCCGGTTATATAGGTATATATCGCTTATGAAAAGAACCAGGGTGATTAATTTTGCCAAATTTGGTGCTTCATATACTTGTTTGTTAAATGAATAGAATTTGTAATTTTTTTTTGCTGCGCATCGACTCGTAACTAAATGTTACACTTAGGTACTAACAGTTTAGTGGCAGATTTAACATTTTAAATTCATTTCACGATGCAAATGTGGCGAAATTAGCCCCCCAGTTTTTCTTAGTTCCTTGGCATGCTACCACTTTCGCCCAATTTATTGTGAATAAATAATATGTACTTATTCAATGTTAGAAGCCGCATAATGGAAACTGCATTAGCTGATTTGTGGTTGAAAGCGAGAAAATTGTAAGAAAACTTTCAATGAAACTAATATTGATATTAAGTTATAGGTATATAACTACTAATATTTGAAACAGGTAAAGTTTTTTCGTTTATTTATTTTATTGATCGTTTGTTTGGATATAGGTACTTAGAATGTAATCTTCGGAACTACTGCTCCCCTAATATCGCCACTTTACGGCAGAAACAGCAGGGCGATTGTGTAACTTGATTCCGATTACGATGGCTCTCGTAATCATCCTGTGGACGTCTATCGGCTGACATGATGAAGTTTTAAACTCTTGTTTCCAACACCCTTGAACGTTTTGCTAGTGGAATTTTTAAAATCTTACTGAGGTACTGATATTCCATGAGCTTTCATCGTCCTTCCTGTGTAGCCGACGCCGTGAGCTCCTAGAGAGTGCCCCACCAAGTGTAACGTCATCGGATCTAAACCATACTTGATGAGTCTGATGATTGCCAGGCCGAGTCTGATACCGATCTGAAATAACAAAACCTCAACAGCTCAAAAGTTCTTCCAAACCCAGTAGTATTTTCCCGAAATGGTAATTTGTGGTAGCTCCATGTTTACCACATTGAATTATGAGAGAGAATTGCTACCTTCGGTCATTTAAAACGGTCACTCCATAGTAAAACTCTACCACATTTTTCTTGTATCCCATACAAGGATATGGAGATATATGGAGAGTAAATTCAAAGCAAATGGAAAACTGCAAACTCAAGGGTAATTTCAAGTTGGATTGGAGTCTTAAATTTTTATTGAAATTTCAAAGAGTTTTCGCTAGGAGTTGGTACGTCCATCCTTTTGTTAGGTTTCCGTTTGGTTTACTGATTTGTTACTATAAACATCTCCATATGTGTTGGAATTGTAGTGTGCCTGATATCGTAAAATAAATTAATATTTGCAATTTTTTGTTTTGTTGAGACTCCCCACTAAGTAATTATATAAAAGGACTAGCCCATCACATAGGTAGGTATACATACCCGAAACTGTGTAGGTAATTTAGAAATGATAATAAAACATACAAACCGTGTTTTAGTAACTTACAGATATGGCGTTGGGTATTGCTTTAAACGCGTATTCTAAGCTTATTTCTAGCTCTGTGGAGCCACTACTGGCTTCATTTTGCCAATTTACAAGGATAAAATTCTGAAGTGCCTGTGTCTATAGTGTTATTCGTCGCTGGGCCGTCGGATTTTCCATTGTACCCAAACATATAGAAGTAAGTACGAAGAGAAATATTGATACACATAGAGTTTATTAACACTTCTGGGATTTCCAGTGTCGCTGTCTGGTATTTAGTGGTGTCAGCTGAACTGTATAAAAAAAAGCACGCTTATAATTAAAACAATTAATGTAATATACCTACCTTATTTCTTCACGCGTGCCTAAGTACTACCCTCGTAAATTCACGTGTTTTCGGAAGAATTTAAATATTGATGATAATTTTTTACTCAAATATCTCTTGGTACTTGTACAGAATTCAATTTGATTAAAAAAAGAAATAAATCTCGTAGAGTTCCATATCTGTGTGTGAGATAAAGAATCAACCAGTTGGCGCAGTTGGTTAAGACACCACCAATCACGCTGCTGGTCATGGGTTCGATTCCCATCCAGGACAAATATTTGTGTGCATGAACATGTCTGTTTGTCCTGTGTCTGGGTGTAATTATCTATATAAGTATGTATTTACAAAAAAAAGTAGTTTAAGTAGTATATCAGTTATCTGGTTTCCATAGTACAAGCTCTGCTTAGTTTGGGATCAAATAACCGTGTGTGAAGAATGTCCCAGGATATTTATTATTATTATTATAATCAATTCTGGTAGTAAATTCCAGTTAAAAACCGTTGAAAACTATACCCAACAAACAATATAATCGATTTTTTTTTGGATTGACTATGTTTGGTCTTTCCACGGAACCACGTCCTTTTTTTCGTCCGTAAATAATATACTGGAACATTATTTACACACGGTCCCAAACTAAACGTCTTGTTCTATGGACACCGATAGGTGATAAAAAAAATATTTTGTAAGAAGAGTACTTACCAAAAAAATTAATACTTATTTATTCATAAGCTTCAGAGCTAATTATTAAAATTTTCACAAACGTCTTGTTTAAATAATTAGACACATTTGTCTTTATAACATATTTAAATTTAAATAGTGTTTGTCTACCTACAACATATGTAAGTATGTGCTATTGTTAACCTGTAAGTAGAAAAACATGTACTCAGAATAGTAGGGTTAGTTTTGTCACATTTGCAGCTTCATAGTATGTTTCGCATAGCATTTCATCGACTGTGAACAATCTTTTGTTTCATCTAATTAAATTGATAAGGAAATATTTTTGTGTTGTTTTCCGTTCCACAATGTATTTTTTTTAAGGTAATACCTTTTCAGTCTAATATACCCAACCAAAATCATCGTGTAGAAAGCTTGCTAGGATCGCCAATCGGGTGGTAAAATTAAAACAGAAAAAAACATACACAAATACACAACACATTTATTTACAAAAATATTAGTTACTTATAAATAAGTCTTACTTTACTAAACAACACTAATATGGAAAAATATTACTTCACTGTATATAATAGTCGTTATCAGTAAAATGTACTTAATTGTACTTATTTTAAAACTTCAAGCCAGCCTCGAAGGCCACTCTGTTTTTAGGTAGGAATTACTTGTAAAACCAAAGATATCTTAAGAAATATTTTTTTTTATCTGTTCGGGGCATCCATAACTAAAGAAGGAAATATCTAAAAATGATTCAAGGATTCGTCATATTTCCGCCAATAATTTATTTTTACTATGAGTTTAGTTATGTTTCACGACAATCTCATTATACCTGTTGGGCGTCGGCCATCTGACAGCGGAGGTCACTGATAGCTGGCTAGCTAGCTAGTTAATTTTGTTTTTCCACATGAAATTTTCAAAATAAGTTCCCAGAAACAAAAGCCGTCACACGGTTGTCCACCATATACAGGATATATTGTAAGTGATTTTTGTACCAAATAAAATAAATAGACATATTAAAAACCTTCTATTATCTTACAAAATATATCAAAATTATTGTTTCCATAGTTCCTTGGAAAGCAAAACATAATTCAATGTTTTTCAATGTTCAATGAAAATTCAAAAGTTTTACATATTAAACTTTTAATTAACTTATTTCTATTGTTACGGCTTAAACAATTAGGTACTTACAATATTTACACTATAATTATTTTATTTACAGTATAAAATGTTACACGATAATATAAAAGGAAATTAAATAACATAGTTTATTACACGACTGAACAAATAAGAAGTGAAATGTTTTCAGGTTTTCAAATATGTTTGTGAGTTTATGTGCCTGAACCAGATTTATGGATGTATGGTGTATCGTTAGAATCTTTACATAATCATGACGATACCGATGTGGCCGAAGGTGATAAACACAAAGCCAAAAAAAGTTGAGTTTTGTGTTATCGTAGATCAGAAAAAGAACGGGATTAGGCATATTTTTTTTTGTAATTCTGATAAATTAAAGGAATTTCTTTCTTTCTATTATGTTATTGAGTTGTCGACTTGGCCAAAATTATTTTATGAAAGGTCGATAAACCCTGCCATTAAAAAATTATCGAAGTTAATTTTTTTCATTATTATTTGAATGTTATTAACATAAAAATAAATTATACGGAACATAGAATATGTACCATTGTCTAGAGATGGCATTCGCGGAACATTATGTTAATAATCTTTAAAGTCAAGAGACGTGAAACCAATTGATTCAATAAACCTTGTGACAGTAATAAACGCTTTATTTTCCACCAATTTGCGATTCCCAAACGTGAATATTCTGTAATGATCCCCAAGTATTTTATTCCATGTTTCAGGGTGGAGCGGCAGATACATTATTGGGAACTATTTCTGATTCTTCGTCAGCGGTGTCTGCTTCGTTTTCCTTCGTGAGGGGTTCTTCTGGCTCGTCCCTCATTAGAGCCCTATATTTCTTGGCTATGACTTCCCAGTCGACCACGTTTTCTATTCTCGTGGTGTTGTTGAAACTCAGTTGGGAACCGAGCGGGCTCAAGTGGACGACAGACAGACGGGTGGAATCTGGAAAATGTTTTAGGGTTGGATTTTTCTGGTTTCATTGGATTAATCTAAGTAATAAATTTTATTTATTTCTTTTTTGAAAGTTATGGGACGGTTAAAACTGAATAGACGTAGACTGCGTAGACGCAAGGAGTAGCTTTGAAGAATACAATATTTATACTTGTGATATTCTCTACATTATTTCTATTGAAACTATACTTTGACATGTCTCTTTATGAGTTTCATAGCTTTCTGCTCCACAGATTAACTCACGATCCTCTATTTAAATTTCCTCTTTAGTGCATAAAAAGAAGCCATCACCAATAGTATTGAACCTTTATAATCTCTCATGATCAGTCAGGCTTTCTTTTATATGTAGATAGATAAAGTTACCTTTCGGAACGACCTGTCCCCTCTTCACTTTAGACAACCACTTGGCTCCTGCTTTGGACCTGGCACTCATCTGGTCCTGTCGCTGCAGACCGATCATGTGTACCAAGCTCGGTCGCTTCTTCTTGGTCATACGCTCCTGTTGACGAATCTACGTTTAGTTTAGTATTTGACGTGCAAGCTTTGGTTTATTTCCTGCGCAAAGTGAAGTGTTGACCGTGAAAATGAAGGTTGTTTCATAAATATATCTGTCATCTTCAGTCTCAATTGTTGATAGATCTCTCTATATTTATATGAGTATTTATTTCTCAGTATGCTTATTGACTTAGTGTGCTACTTGAGTACAAATAAAAGTGACACTTAAAATGTTTGAAGGATTATTTAATAGTTTATGTTATTTGATAGAGGATTATATAGAGGATTCGATAGGGGTTATGGATGAGAGAGAGATTGGAGTAATACGTTATAGTTTAGTTTAGTTGTTTTTAAGTATTCAACAATTATACAGATATATAATATCAGATTTTGGGAAATAAATGCACAATTGTTACTTAGCCCAAGATCATCCGAAATACGCCTCAAAATTCTCAATAAATATTCCTATAAGTAGATCCTGAACCAATCTGGTCTATAATGTTTTAATGGACTGCTTAGGAGAGGCCTTTGTCCAGCAGTGGACGTATTTCGGCTGATATGATGATAAATGGACTGTCATTAGTAGTCTTACCTTACACCTAGCTATTAGCCACATAAGCCACGTCGTGACCAGGTTTAGTGGGGAAGGCGCGGTGGTCGTCCGATGCATGTTTCTGATCAGTTTGGATAATCCATACTTCCACTCTATGTCGGATTGCGCCTGAAAAGTAAAAAAGTTTGAGTTCATTTTTCTCATGGTACACAGTCGTAACATACCTTAAAGAACAAAATGTCATTGATTAAAAAAAGAATGAGGCTAATTGATAAAACCTGCATTGCTGGATCCTTTGGAATCACAAAAGATTTATGGTTGTTTAAAAATTTGTAAAAAAAAGATGGCATTGGAATGAAGCGGGCGGAAGTTTTTGAAATACATTATGTGCCGCTTGCATATTATGTTGATTAAAAAGTTAAAGTTTTAAAATTTATTCTTTCTTTTTTCTTACAAATAAATTATACTATTTAAGATAAGTGACTATTTATAGTCCTAATTCATAAATAAAAGATCACTATTAGGTATTTTGGTAATATTTATTCTGATGCAGTGTGGATAAATAAAAAGTAGATTGTATATCGAATGCTTGACAAACAAACGAACTCGACACGTGGCTGGCATCTCAGGGTGAAAACACAAATTATGTTAATTTTATTATGTTTGTCCTTATCATAGACCCACATTCATATGTAAATAATGTAAACTACTGTTTATTCAATCAAGGACACATAACATCTGTAATGCATTCAATCATAATAGAATTTTGATATTTAATTACCTACTTTAGTATAGATTTCCTCTAATGCAATGTTAATTTAGAATTCCATCTGCCTACAATATATGTTTTATTCTATACACGTTTATCGTTACCTGGATCCTTTGGTACGTGTCTGACATCATAGCGATGAGCAGATTGATCAGTACCACTACCGACACCAACATGTATATCCCGAATACTATTTTAAACAAGTAATTCGTCCACGATGGCTGAACATTGGTGTCGTTCCGATGCACCCTCGTCTGCTCCGTCGTCGTCTGTCCGAATACAGCAAAGAACAGCAACTCGAACGAGAACAATGGATTCATAGTCACTGCGAACAAAATGTGAGTTCTCTCTAACCACGCATTTACCTGTATACGTTGGTAAGTGTCCGACATCATCGCAATGAGGAGTGTTATTAGCACCACTACTGACATCAGCAAGTACGCTCCGAAGACGAATTTGAACAGGGTCTGTGTCCACGAAGGTCGCGCGCTGGATATGTAGTTCAGGTCCGATAAGGTGATCTGGCCGAAAAGGGCGAAGAACAATTTCTCGAAGGCCTCGATCGGTGACAACGTCGCTAGAAGACAACACTCAAATGGACCAAATTCATTGGAAGCTAATCGACAACAAATAGGAGAGATAGGGGCAGGATAATGCATGGTTAGTACTGTTTGGTCAAAAAATTAATTGCTAGTCCGTACAAGTAATGCTGCATCAATCTACCCCTATATCAACTTTGTCTAATAAATCTAAACAGACAGCTAGGTTGAATGAATTGGAGTAGATTGATGTAGTTTTTGATTACAGTGTGTGTTTGTTATAGTTTGAATCAAATTGTAATTATTATGTCATTGAGTAATTAAATAACCATTGCATCAATCCACCCCATTCCCTCAACTTGATAGCAACCGTGTCGCGACATTGACAGCGTGGCCGCAGCAGCAGCGGCGCCACATTGACGACAAACAGCCAAAACATATCCGAAACATAAAGTGGTACCTCAAGACACTGACACTGGCACCGTGACAACTTGTAACGCAGGACAGAAAGCCAGCCGCGGCATGCGCAAATCAAACTTGCTCCATCAAATGCGGTGAGGTCGGCCACTCATTCCACTAAAACTATTTGTTGTGACTCGCAATGCATGTTCTGTGTCGACTGTATCTGGAAAACGCGTCCGTATAAAGCAACAGCTAACATTTATGCGATGCAGAATATGCATTGTGTACGAAAACATCGGACATTCTAACCATTGAGTTCACTCATGCCATAATTAACAATGTTAAAAAAAATCATGAATTATGGCGAGGTGAGGTGTTTCATTGTATATTACAGGGCTTGACATTCCACATTCTCATTTTGTGTTTAGCGACAATTAATCTATGGAGATGTAACGTTTTGACGGTAAAAGACGATGATAGCATTAAAATTGGATGTGAATGGAAATTTAAGCTTGCAAGCAGATGAATGTACGTATGAACGTAATGAGAAAAAATAATAGAAGCACATCAAGATATAATGCGATCATCGTATGAACATGAGACATGATGAACATTGATTCTTTTCTCTAACATGGACTTACGCCCAGCTGGCTGCCCTTGTTTCCTTCTGTACGATTCCCCAGTACTTATCCACTGTGCTTGGCGTTTCAAGCGTAGATTGTCTATTATGTAACAATTACACAGTTATATATCTATATGATGTTAGTAGTTGTGACCTATATAGTATTTATGAACAAAAAGATGATAATGTTTGAAATTATGTGTATGTATGAGAGTATAAAATAATAAAACAGAGACACACTTACTGTCTGAAAAGAGTATTTTTCGTCTTTGTCTTGCATATTTATTGTCTTCCGCTTTAAGAATATTTCTGAACGGTTGATTTAACGCCACTATGTGCATAGAGAAGCCAAACACAAATATCGCTAATACAGCGAGAAACCTTCCCAAGTCTTTCATGAGATCCCCTATGATGATGGCCCATGGACCGAAGAGATGGTGGAAGGATAAGAAGTCCAAAATCTGGACACACGCTAATAGGAATGATAGGGCGAAGCACTGATTTCTGCAGTACATGAGCGTCGGCCAGTACTTGGGCATTACGAATATCCAGCCGATGACATGAGTCGCCACGCCAATCATTCCTATCAATAATACCGCTATTTTAATCCAACCTAAACCTGATTTATCACTAGGATTAGTAAGTTCAAATAACAAGAGACCACTCAAACAAATGAGCAGCATCCATTCGTACCACCTAGGTACTAAACTTTCCCTAAATATTGAATTATAAATAGGCGTTATCGCAACTAAAGACAACAACACCATGAGGTAAATATGCGAAGTTAAATATGACATAAACTTAATTATTGGTATCTTATTGTATTTATGGCCTAATGGAAGAGAGAACACCACCCAAACTGGTGGACATATTATGAATGCGAAAAAAAGGAACATAATTTTGATGCCAGTCCATTTGAGGCTCCCCCTCCAGAGTTCCTGGAACAACGTTGCATCATTAGCATCATGTTAAGATTCGATGGGAATTTCCGGTGTAATAGGGAAGTTACCTATTTTTTACCTGAAGATATCTCTGGACAACTGTATGGGCAATAACTTCTTTCTGTTCGTTTTCTATTAAAACGTCCAAGAATTCTATGTTTCGATTATCTGTGGCGGTGAGGATGTGACCGGCGGAGTCGGCGCCGGCGGCTAGAGCCAACAGTTCCGTGGCCATCGCTTCACATTGTTTTCCCGCTGCTATAAGGTCTTTGGCACGCTCTTTTTCCTGTATAGATTAACGTCATATTACGAATAACAAATAGATTATACGCCTCAGTTTTTAAGTACCTCAGCAATACTCACCTTAGAGGAAAGGTTGATATAAATATTGGACAACTTCGCCGCTGTGTCTACCGGCGCCGGCGATACGAGAACAAACTCTTCTATTGGAATATTATTATGGTTCTTCGAACATACCATTAGATTGTACACGAACCTTTTATCGTCCATTAACGACTGTGTATCGTGTTCTTTATGTAGTAAGTATTCAAGTACATCGTTATGGTTTTCTGAAGCCGCAAACCAAATAGGAGCACAGTTTAAACTAGTTTCACTTTTAGGCGATGCTCCAGATTCACACAAGAGCTTTACAACGTTTAAATGTCCAGCTTTTGCCGCACAATGAAGTGGTGTCCATCCATTTTTATCTGTAGCGTTAATTTCCGCTCCTTGACCTAGCAAAACTTCAACCATTTGATAGTGACCGTGTGTCGATGCTATGTGTAGACCCGTTTTCCCGTGTCTGTCTGTACTTTGCAGTAGTTCAGCTGATCTGCTCAGTAATAGACCTACGATTGACATGTGGCCCCCGAAGCATGCTAGATGTAGTGGATTGTAGCCCTGGAAAATTTAATATTATTTTAGATCCTTTACAATTTTGTGTGTTTCTTCAGCTCATAATATTAGTTCTACTGAGGAAAGTCGGAAAGAAAAGTAAAATGTAAGATTTCTTGATTGGACATCTGTATTAAAAATTTGTGACCAGTCTTGACTTTTCACACTAATTATCAAACTTTATAATGTCATAGGATACCAATAAAGCTTATTTTAGTGTTATAAATGTCATAAAGTTAGGGTCACAGTCAAAGCCATTCAGGCATTAGAAAGGCTGAAGGTCAAAGATACTATCGCTCCAGCAATCACTCTTAAACTAAAAAGAACTATCAATAAACTTTTTTAATGTAATAATCGAAAAATCTGTCTATTTATTTTCAATGTATACAATATATAAATAAAAACATGTAGTCATACATTCTCAGTGCTAGCAGCGTCGACTTGTACTCCGGCGGAGTTGAGTAGCAGGCGCACGACGTTCTCGTTGCCGTTGTAGGCGGCCAGGTGCAGCGGCGTGAGGCCCGACTCCGCACCCAGCTCCGGCACCAGGGATGAGCCCGTCGGCGCCTCCGACTTCACCGTGCCCGGCACGTGCGATAACAGCTCGCGGACCGTTTCTTTTACATTTCAAACAATTCAATCAACTAGTTGCTTAATCGAAAGTGTTCTTATTGGGTGTCTTAAACATCACAAATATTTTTATTACTGTTGTTTGACTCTTCTATGACTACAATCTCTCCTTCCCTTTTAGGCTATACCAGAAATGTCTAATAGTAGTTAAATACTTAAAAAAGTATCATAGTAAATAAACGGTCGCAAAAACAGTATGTTTGAATCCTTGTTTGTTGAAGAAAATTAAAAGTATTTTAAATCAATCTGGCAAGGAAATCGTAATAATTTAATATAATTTAGTTTAGTTTATTTTTAGGATAAAATGTTACTCTCTGCCCCATAATCTATCTATCGGTAGGCAAATGAATACGTTGCTCCGTTAAATACGTTGTTTTTATGGATATTTTTTTATTTCAGTACTATCTCACCAGGCAAATGATGTGGCCGAAGTTTAGCTCAATTTCAATTCATTTAATTTTAGATTGTGCATTGATACAAAAAAAATACATTAACATAACTGAAAATACACAAAAAAATCTGCAAGACTATTTACCTGCTTGACCATAATAGGCAGCTATGTGAAGCGGAGTCAGCCCCAATTTCTTGCTTGATATCCTTAACGTATTCGTCGATCGCATAACATCCAAAACATTCGTGTGCCCATTCATAGCCGCTAGATGAACTGCAGTTAACCCAGCTTTATTCTCGTCTGTACAAGACGCTCCAGCCCTTACTAGAACCTTTACAACATCAGCATGTCCTCCTTCAGCAGCCAATTGCAACGGAGTAGAATCATTTAACTTATTCCGAGCTGATATCACGCCAGTTCTATCAAATTTCATCAATTCCTCTATCACTTTCACTGAACCCTGGATAGCAGCTATATGAGCACATGTATTCCCATCTTTCGTTGTAGCCATCACCAAATTAGGATGCTGTTGTAAGAATAGTTGAACTACTTCCGAGTAGTTATTTTGCGCTGCTGCATGTATCGGTTTCTGCCCCAGTTCATCTGTTGCATCAATATTTGCTCCCAATTCTAATAAAAGTTTACAAACTTCAATTTGGCCACTAGCTGCTGCTAAATGTAAAGGAGTTTGCTTTTTTAAAGTTAACACATCAATCATTGCATTATGATCTCTTATGAGGAATTTTACTAAATGTGCGTAACCATTCATGGCAGCTAAATGTAACGCTGTCCTTCCGTTCCTCGCTTTAGAATTTATAAATGCTTTATTAGTTAACAATGCATCGCATACTTGTAAATAACCATGTTCAGCTGCTAGATGTAACGCGGAACGACCTTCTACGTCGAACACGTCCACTCTCGCGTGATTAGAGAGTAAAGTACTGACAAGTTCCATATGGCCTCGATGACACGCGATAAGTAAAGGCGTCCAGCCTATTGAATTTTGCCTGTTCAGAGCTCTGCTAACATCAGCGGTTGAAATGTGAGTTATCATTTCAGTCATAACGTCATTGTTACCGGCAATAGCACAAAAGTGAAAAGCCGTTTCGTGATTATGTTTCGTTTGTAATGTAACATCTGCTCCATTTTCTATGAGGCATTTGACTACTTGTCGATCTGCTGTGGGTATCTTTACTTCTTCTTTAGTTATTTTGCATGCACAGTGAAGGGCACTAGCTCCGTCCTCGTCTACCGCGTCTATGTACGATGTGGCAACACTTTCCCCTTTGTGATCTTTAACAAATTCTATTAAATGTCGCACAACGTCTGGTTTACAGCTTCTACACGCCATATGAAGTGGTGTTTCACCGGACTGAAAAACAAGTTGATATACTTATATTATTTATTGAATATCTACAAACTAGGTTTTATAAATGACTTACTAACTTGTACTATAGTTAATTACCTTGGTTTTCCTCAGGGGATCTCCACCATCATCCAGCAGAAGCACGAGTGTCGCGAGGTTACCAAACCTTGCAGCCACATGAACTGGCGTCATTCCATCTTCTGTAGCCTTGTTTGGTCCAGCACCTGACTTTAATAGCATAAGCGCGCATTTGTCACCTGTAAATTACCATGGATACTTATATTATTTGAATAAATGTATACACTTAGATTGCTTAAGAGTGCTATATGCTATAGCTATTCATGGTGTATTCAGTTCATCTTTCTTTTAAACCCACGGGAAGAGATGGGTCTTTTCCAAAGATGTATTGTGTATAATTTATTAGTAACCTACTACAGTGCGACGAGGATTCATGACGAATATGCATTATCCTCATTATTTGTGTCTTTAAATTAGTGAAGTAATTTTGTGAACTCAGTTTTCTATGAATCTAGAACTTTTTAAATAAGCAGAGGTCACAATTTATATTTATTTCTAGTGTTGATAGAGTGCACATCACTTTCTATGAATGTCTGAGATTTTAGTAGTACCATTGATTATGTACTTTGATACAACTGTGAGGCTATTTAAACTTATCTCTTTGCTTAAAATTGCTTAAAATAATAAATAGTCCGTACCGCCCACCTCTGTAAAATAAAAATGGTTTTTATATCAAATGTCCAAACACAAATTACTATAACATCAACGTCAACGTAAATCAACAGATATAAGTGTAATAAGAATGAAGGTATTTTTATAAATTGAAAAAAGAAGAGAACTTAGAATAGATCTCCAAGGTGTCATGTTATCTACAGAATCAGGCGATTATAAATCGTATTCATATTGATACTTTGGACTCTTGGTACGACTTCATTGAATACAATTACGCACAATATTTTTATTCAAATCTATTACACACTTACGATTTGTCTGAATCGTAAGTTCTAAAGCCGAGCTTAGAAGGTACCTAGAAAGAAGCTTTTCGAATACCTACTCGATTTCACTTTAAATTGGATTTAAATAACAGTATAAATTCTAGCTTCAATAATACTTTGCTTTATTGAAAGCATCTGCCATCCGTTTCGAATCTTTTGGGGTCGGCTCAATACGTGCTCTTTCTCTTCTGCCATTCGTCCCTTATGCGTCACATCGGCATCACTACTTTTTTACTTATATATTTTTTTACAGAATCCATCCATCTCTTTTTCGGTCTTCCTCTACCCGTATAATTTCTATCATATCATAAAAATTAAGATCAAAGTTACCATCAGGTATCCTGGCCGCTATATGAAGCGGTGTTTCCCTCTGCTTGCCTCCCTGTATGTGCACGTCGGCTCCGTACCCCAGCAGCGTCTCCACGACAGCTGGCTTGCACGACTCCACAGCTATGTGGAGAGCTGTGTAGTTGTCCTGTCAGTCACGTGTAACGGTCATAAAATGATGCACTTTGAATTTCAGTGTTATCATTATCATTAAAATATATTTTACGATGTTGAATTTTTGATAAAACTTTGTTTTACTACAATATTCCTTTAGAATATCAAATTAATCATTAACACTGCCCTATAGAATTCGATTCGATTTTTTGAAAGGATAAGTTGGTAGCCTCTGATGGCTGCAACAACCCTACCGGACAAATCGGCGAGCGCAGAGGTTAATATTTAGGTAACAACGCCTGAGGGCACCCCCGAATGGGGTACGAAACTCGGCTCGTGGCGTTACCCGGGGGAGGGGGAGGATTTGTACGAGTTACGACTAATTGGGGTAGAATTCGAGGATTACCATACAAGATAGTTTAAAAATCCTTAACATTTGTCTTTCATGGGATATGAATAACTCACATTAGTGGTAACGTCGACGCTTTCCCCTTTTTGCAGTAGCGTGTTGATAATTCCAACATGTCCGTACCGAGCTGCCGTGTGAATACTTCGGGCTCCATCCTGGAAAATATACATTGTAATTCAGTCAGTTACTAACTTATGGAGGAGCAAGGACGCTTACATTTAAATGGGAAGATCTTTCGCCAGGCAGGGTCATCGTGACTGGGGAACGCGGTCCAACCGTAGATGTTGGGAAATGGAATATGTGTCGATTACCGAATAAACTTCGTCAGTGCGATTTAGAACCTTATTGCGCCATCTGTCCATCGGTATGCGAACTATTGAGCTGATAGGTAAAATGTAGTCAGCAAATAATATAATCACTACGTTTAAGTAGCTAGAGTGACAAATTGGAGGGTTAACCTATAGGAATCAAGCCAAACCAATGTAAGTAGGGAGGGATCAAGTAAAAGGATAAAAAAAGGGATAGGCATACACCTGAGTATCTACAACTTTTAATTTGGTTTAAGCATGCAGCTCGACTGGTGTTAAGCGGTTACCTTGAAACACTAATAATTAAAATTAAGTAAGTTTTTCTTTAAGTTTCATAATATTATACACATAAAATATATGGGACTTAGCATAAATTTAGAATGAGTTTGCATTTATAATGCAGTGAAATTTACTGCTAAGAAAATTACACACGCAATGCAATACCTATACCTACTTGTTTGCTAATATGTATAAAGTCATATGTTTGTTACAATTTAAAAAACGCGAATTAAATTTAAAAATAGAGTTAGGTTAATACCTACTTAAATAATATAAATCCATTTGATTAGTTCCTTTACGTCATTTCTTTGCTCGGTACATTTTTTAAGTTCTTTTTTACTGACTTCATATGGCGTCTTTTCTATTTTGAATGCTGCATCAGTCATCATCATCAGTAATGTTGGTACTTATATGATGAATAATGTGTTATGGATGGTAGCTAGTCAAGCGAGAGCTGCAAAATACCCTACCACTAGGCTATGGTTTCCTCACTAAATTTTTTAACGAAAACTTCCGTTTTAATTTATTACTTCAATTTGAAATGACTCTTTTATGATTAGTGACTGAGGCATGTTTATAGATTAATTTACGTTTTTAATTTCTACATATTTTGTTATTCTTAATATAATTATTATTAACCTTAATGACTATTGGACACGTAGGTACAGTATAACACAGCTTAGATTAAGCATCCGCAAAATTCGTAAAGAGTGCGCCTACAACATTGCCCATGTTTATTAGTACTTTAGGTGAAAATGATCTTGTTGAACGTTGAATCGCGCCATAATGAATGATTTTTATTTGTTGTGTAAATCGGAAGTAAAGTGTAGATACACGATTTGCCAATGCTACATTTAAGTTGTGTCATACGGTACCTACATTATTTTAAATTATATTTCACGCACCTTATTTGGCATATGCAGATAAACTCCTTTTTTGAACAGCATCATAGCGCAGTCGGCGTGTCCATTAAGTGACGCAATATGCATTAAAGTGCTGCCGTCCTTCGTCCGTTCGAAGATCGAAGCTTTGAACTTGTCAGCCAGGAGTTCAATGATGGCCGCGTGACCGTTCTCCGCTGCCAAGTGCATTGGTGTCCGATCTGGAGTAAAACAACAAAGATACTATTTGTTGTCATTTGCTTTTTAGGCTACCAAAATTAAGTGCAGATTTAAAGATACTCGATAATGTGACATCACACAATAATTGACCTTTTTAATCTACGTTTATGATAATTTCAGCTTCTAGTTAAAACATATTGATATACGAATACTGAACCCCTTAATTTTTTTAAATTATTACACTATTTGCCTTCGATAAAACGTTAGCGCACCAATAATGATACCTTCCACAAGTACCTAGTCTTTCTCTAGATAGTCGCTAAACACAAATGGTATCTAAGTAACAAGGTTGCCTATAAATTAAATAAATTATTTGCCCTTATTACAATTGCATTTAGTAATAAAATGTCAATATTATTTAAGTTAAAATCGGGCAGAAAATTTTCTTTGCTGCATTTGTTTTGCATATTTTATTGATAATATCCGAAGGTTTTCCTTTGTTTCCATATTTCCGATAATAGCTTGTTCTGCGGCTCTACTCACATAGTAAACTTTTTACGGTTCGGCACCACAAAATATCGGTTGTACAAGTTATATTGAAAGTTAATTTAACTATTATCATGCTTTGACCGTAGAGTCACTTTGACGATGACGAGCGGTCATCGTTCTGTCGGTTATGGTTACTGTTAAAATGTTAGTTAAAGTGACACGAGCAACCCGGTTTGCTTTCTTTCGGCGGTTTAAGTTAACTATAACCGTAACCTAACTATAAACTTAGGTACTATGACCGCGCTTTATGCAACCGACCCTTAATGTAACATAGGAAATTATCTTTACGGAACTCTTGGTGCAAGAGTCAGACTCGCACTTGTCCGTTTTTTTTTCATTTTAAAGATAGTTAAATAATACCTCATTGAAATCGATCTCCCACCACAAAAACTACAATCAAAACATTTTTTTTTGTTTTTTGGGAAAGGAAAATATTTGGTAGCCTCTGGTGGCTTCTTCAACGTTACCGGACAAATTGGCGAGCGCAGATGGCTCTCAACCGGGTGAATCAAATCTAATACAAATTCTCACTCACCTTCATTATCAGCAATAGCAGCATTGGCTCGAACTCCATAGAAGTACTTGACGAGTGGCTCGTCACCTTCCGCTGCAGCGATGTGCAGCGAGGTCTGTCCAGCGCCATTGGTTGCGTCCACAATAGCTCCGTAGTCGACCAGAATGCGCGCCATATCCACATCACGTCTCCTAGCTGCGAGGTGCAGGGCAGTGTCCCCGGCGGGCGTCGACGCCTGGATGGGACACTTATCATTTGTTTTTGGATCAGATTGTCAAGGACAAGTTGGGTGCCCAAAGCCACTATATGGGTCTCTATAGTATGAAGTGGTTGTACAGAAAACTACTCAAAATAGATTTTGATAAAATCGTGTTGTTTTTTTTTTACATAAAGTGCGTAGAGACATTATAAACTTAGCAAACCGACTTTTACAAAGCTATGTGATAAGAATTCTATTATACTTCGTGCTTTTGTTCAAAAATAATTTGTCCCACACGATGAAATAAAACTTAAATATATTGAAATTGAAAAACGATCGCATACGTGAAATAACTTCCGAAACATGGCATTGTATGTAACGACATGTATAACGTACGCATTGCTATAGAGGAACAACAGGCGAGAATATACCTTGAGTTGTTCGGAGGTCTGCGCGCTGAGCAGCTCTCGGACCATGCTCTGGTTGCCGGCCTCCACCGCCAGCAGCAGCGGGATCTTCCCCCTCTGGAACACCAGGTCGCGGATTAGCTTTTTCCATTCCTTCTGACGCGCGCGTTCTTTGTTCAACTCGATGTAACTGAGTTCGAGTTTTTGCAGATCTTTATTCGACTGCAGATTCGCGGGCGGGCTGCGAGTACCCAAGCGAAAGCTCGGGTTCGCACTCTTCGGCGGATCCTTCCCGTTGTCACTCATGACTCGCCCGAGCTAGACTGAACAACATGCCATGCGGTGTCTATGCACTAACAACTGCGGTATGCAACTGCACGAATTCCCTCCAAACTGTGACACCACAGACAATATCCGACTTATGTGCATCGCAATCTTCGAAGGCGGTTCGGCTGAATGGATAATCGATAGACTGACGTGCTTCTCACACTATTTCGACGCTTTCGAATTTGAAACAATTTCTGTCTATGTATTATCGAGCACCGGAAATACGTACTTGATCCTCCATTGTATTATTTTCGGGGTGAGAAAGTAAAGTCTGAGGCCATGGTAAAGCTGCCTTCCTCTAGTCGTGACGAGGGGCCGACTGAGACTTATTGTATTAAAATTAGTAATTTTGAATTTCAGCGCTGACGTTATAACTAATATTCCGCAAGTGATTTGCATTGTAAATTCGCGCGGTGACGTTCACTCGGGGGGCTAAAGCTCGTCGGATAATTAGCTAGTTTCTATTCGAATGGGGTGGCTCGTTCCTACTATCGGAACGTCCTTAATACGTCAGCCTTGGAGTGAGCGGTTGTGTTTTGACCGAATTCAGCCATAATTAGTATTTGTCAGATTAGTGCGTGTCGTGACACGTGGTGAGTCAACCTAATCTGAAGTTTTAATAGTTTGCAGAGGTGGAATTTTTTCGATATACGATGTAAACGGTGGGTTTTGTTTACAGGTAGTATTTTAGGGTGTTTTTGGGGGTAGTTCCTGAATCGTGGGCGGATGGTGGTGCCAGGCGACGCGGCGGGCGACAGGCGGCCGCGGCGGCTGCACGCGATCGCAGCACAGCGAGCGACGACGCTGCATCCACGCCCGCTCGCTGCCTCTCGTATTCACCAATCAAAATCGTAATAACTACGCTATAAAGCTTATTATTTATTGATTTACGCGACGATTTTGTACGACCCTCGTAAGCGTAACGCGTTTAGATTTACAATAGATATTTTGCTTTGTTTGCTAGACGCAGATAGATAGCTAGGTCAATGTACCTGCTTAGAAAATGAATAAATGAATTTTAGTTCGTGACTTGTGGCATGAGCAATTGAGAAAATCTAGTCTTTAAGCTGCAAGTTCTTAAAATTAGCATAGGTATGCCTTGCTTGAGGGTGATTTAAATAATAGGTATTTTGTAAATTTTCGGGTGCATAAATAAGTCGTCAATAATTCAGTCAATTGTACTTTTACTTACGTGAAATATAAGAGAATACGAGAATTTTCTATAAAAAATCTGATATACATATATTTCATCTCCAATATAATATGGAAAAATCCAAATGTTTACCATACCTTTATTATACTTAGGTATTTGTCCTGTGCCCAGATATAAAGCTAAAATAAAGAAGAGACATGTAAATAATAAATATTTCAGTTGTAGTACTTACTCCATCAGCACGCAACCTGATATCCTTTCCAGCAGCAGCGAGGAGTGCTCTGAGGATGCTGGTGGCAGTTCCAGTCTGTCTGCTCGCCACCACGTGAACAGCGGTTTGTTGTCGACTCTATTACAAGAGAAATAAGATACAATCAAAAATTGAAGCTGCAGGCAGTCTGCTGGGAACTTTGCTTGATTAGCAACAGCACCTTTTGCCGTCGTATTTTGTAATATTATAAATGCGTAATTTTTTAATTGTTTAGAGGTAGTTTGGTCTTATTTTTTGTCAGGCGCTAGCATTGTAGTGCTTTGTTTCTTAGAGGCATTGAAAATTTACTGTGTATTTTAATAAATTAAAATTTCAAGTATTCTTTTAAAGATAACCTTATTTTCCGTAGCCGAATTCTACGGACGCTTACGCTAACCACCCTCTCAAAATCAACCTTTACAGGTTGATACAGATTATTTAGACGAAATTGTCTTGTGTCTGTATTGTCTCACCCCTCCTGTAGCAAAGGGGTCGACTCCTCTCTTGGACAGCAATAGTTTCACGATGTCCTCTCTCGAGTACATTGCGGAGATGTGGAGTACATTGTAGTTGTCCTGTAAAAAATGTACGGATGATTTATCTAATTCATACTAAAGCTTTGCTAAAGCGAAATTAATCTGTCTGTTACCTTTTACCGCCTAAATCTGTAGAACCGATTGTAATAAGATTTGGAATGTAGTACCTACACGCTTTTCAGTGTTTGTTTAGAATATAGGTAACTAATTGTTGAATACTTGTTATTATCAGCAAATGCGATCTTCCGAACCAGGTACATAGTTAATACGGGCGTCTATTTTTTTATAACTAGCGACACGCACCGGGTTCGCACGAGTGCAATTTATTATATACACAAACCTTTCTCGTTTATAGCTCTTTCTGGTGAAAACCGTATCAAAATCTGTTGTGGTTTTAAGAAGTAAGACGAAATAGTGAAATGTTTTTTGAACTTAAAATCATTTCAAGACAAGTGATAATCAGTATTACAGATAAGTATAATCAAGGATTTTTCTTTTTAATTTGTTTGTACGACGAAGAGTCCATTAATCTTAATTCCAGTTTAAATAAAGAAGCATACTTATTAATTTAATTACTTTAACTTTGCTACAACCTAAAAAATTTAAAAGCTCAAAATAAAGTAATAGGTTTGAATAGGGCGCCTGGTACGGTTTTTATAATGTAAAAAAACTAGATCTAAGACATGATGGCAGTTTTAATATATTGCTTTTTACGACGACCAAATTGTATCTGAATTGAACGACAGAACAAAATACTGTTTTAGTTTGCATAATATTTATTTGATTGAAATGGTCGCAATTGCTATATTTCAATCTATTTTTAGTTGAAAAGAAGATAAGGCAACACGAGCCGTATCGCTTAAGTTATAAGTACCAAGTTCTATCACTAGATGGTGGTAGTTTAGGTAGTTCGCAATTCCTCTCAAGCGTTCCTTATTTCGTTGATAGTGACGACGTCAAGTCAGTGAAGAAAAACCATTCAACAACTATTGCACGATTACAGTTAGTTATCAGTTAGCTAGTATACTTCTGTAATAGTGTCTTGTCCTTAGTGGTAGATTTTCCCTCAAACCCGGCCAGATATTAGGGGTAGTCAATCAAAAAATAAAATATTTGGAAAATCCATAAGTGCACGCCGCAACAAGAAAAGACCCAAGTAAATATTAAAATAAAATTACTCTGTATGGTAAAGCTACCTAAATGATGGGAGGTGAGACTGAGCTAGGGCGGCCGAGACTGCAAATCCGCACCTCCTTGTCTTTGCCTGCTAACTGAATAATTATTACAGAAGATATGCGTAGGGAAGGTAAGGTACACGTGTTTTCTTATGACTAACATCGCGTGCGCTCTGAGCAGCTACTTGCAAGAAATTTGCAAGTTTGCATTATGTATGCTGCGTTTATTAATAGAACACCTTGATTAATGAGTGGTCTGTGCCACAGCCATAGACAGGGTACGGTTAACCGCTTACCACCAGGTTATTTTCCGACTACGTTGTATAAAAAAAGGCAACAGAGGTAGGTACCTTAATAAATACTATAGAGTAGAGATTTTCTTTATAAATTACAAAAAGGTGCAAGTAAACACTATGCTCTGCCTCGCTTCGTTACTATTATGTGGTTCATACTTGGTCCATAAAAAAGAAGCCTTGCTGTGTTTCTTGTCGGAGTCTTCTCAGTTTAAGTGTATTCCGAACCGGTAGTAGAGTCTAAAAATTGTAACTGTTGATAAGGGCCTAAACAGCATAAATGAGTTTTGAGTTTGATTCTTTTCACTAGTTTTCATGAGTCATAAATGAACTGTATAATCTATGGAAAGTTTGAATCATAATTTTCTTAGATTGTATGAAATATAAGTCGCGTAATTCATGTGTTGCGTGCTTACTAGTAGTCGAATGGTCACTACATATTGTTAATTTACTCACATTTGCTTATTTGGCCTATCATGTGACAAAGTTTCTTGAAAATTGTATCATCAATCAGATAAGTTACCAAATGTTTGTGTTTATATTTGCATTTTGCTAGAATATAAATCTAAGTGCGTATTACGTACGGACGATTTGACTTCGTTATGTGGGATTATTATGGGAAGAAAATAAAAGGTATAAAACAAGAGGATGTCTCAAGTCTGTTCTATTTTTTACGTCATACACCGAATTTCCGAGATTTGAAGGATTAAGTAGAGGTAGACCAGCAGAGAGATGGTTCGACGAGATAGTAAATATCACAGGGAAGGATTGGATAGATAAGTCGAAGGATAGAACCATGTGGAGAAAACAGGAGGAGGCCTTTACTCGTTTAGAGGTCCATAAATAAAACTGCATTTATAATAATGTATAATAAAGATACATATTTATAACAAGTTTAAGTAATGATGTAAGAATCTTTATCGAAAATAAAAGGCTAATTATTATATTATCATCACTTTTTTAAGTAAGCTTAAGTTTACCTAAATTAAAAAGTAATAAGAAATATAACAGCTTAATAGATTTACTATGCATTAAAATTGCACGATGCATTTTTTAAAAGCTTTCCCTCGAACCTCACTTACTCGCTGACCTATTATATGTTATGAGCATAAATCGCTACCCTGGGCTGCTTATCGAGCCATCTGTGCCGGTAGGCATGTAACCACCCCTATAACTTACCTGTATAAAGCACAGAACATATTGTTGGCTGAATAGACATAGGTACGATTTTTTGTACGAGAATCTGTAATCTACAATTATTAGATACCTACTAGTGACACCGTCAGCTATAGACCTCGCGAGTTTTTCATAAATTTCCACCTCCTCACAACACTGACCCCTGAAAAATATGTTCGGTACCTAACAAAAAAGTTTAATGACATTTTTGAAAAAAAATCTAAATTAACGAAAGCATTTTTGGAAAACGCAAGTTTGTGTTTTGTATACAGGGTTATTTGTTATCCTGTATGCATTACTTCGTAAGATGGAAGTAATCATGATAATGTACCTAGACCGGACCTTAATATATATATTTTTTTTTAGAAAAGATAAAATATTTCTCAACTTACAACATATTTCTGATATGGTCCACCAATTAAATAACTTTTTAAATTTAATTGACAGCACATACAATTTACTAAACAAACGTTTAAAAATAATTCAACTATTTCAAAATGTATTTTTTTTAATATCAGTGAATTCACAGCCTAACGCTAAGCGAGGTTGAACCATCTTATAGGAAATTACGCTTAGGTATGTTCCAGTTTGCTTTGCTTTGACCAGTAGGTACAGCACTATAATAATTGTATAACACGTTTGTCAAAAAATGGCACACGGTGATTGGAGACTTTATTTTTGGCGTAATGACTACAATATAGTCAATTTAACCACGCAACTGTGAGGTATAAATAACGTCGAACGACGAAAAAAAAAGAGATTTAGTATTTTATGATGTTAGGTTATGCAGAATTTAATAATAGGTTGTAGTAAAATATTCATTTGTGTTCATGAATTTTTAAAATATTCCAATTCAGTTTCAATATTATAATTACTCTGGTATTGAAAATGGCGATAGGCGACGGTAACCACTTACCATCAGGTGGGCCGTATGCTAGCTTGCTACCTTAGTTGTATAAAAAAAAAAATTGTAATACTCATTTAATCACACAATTTAATCAACGCGTAATTTAAGTATGTTTCAACACTTATTTTTTTTATATAAATGTAATTAAATAAATGGGAACCCTGCCTGCAGGCGGCGATTTAAATGCGGTTTATTATTTATAGTTACTCTGTATATAGGATAGATAGTTGTAGTTTAATTTTAATTTAATATTTAATTTATGTTATAATAGTTGTTTAATGTAAATTAAATTGTGTTCGTTTATTAATTTAAAAAAAAAAAAAAAAAAAAAAAATTAATAATATGATTGCGTATAGGGTAAGTAGGCGTTGAATAGCCTACTGTCGCCAAATTTGTAAATCCCTTTATGAGTAAATAATTTACACATAACCTCAGTTTATGTAAATATGATACAAATCAAATAGGTGTATATAATACTTACATTATTCCTGGCACCAACATCGGATCCGAGTTCAATGAGTCGCTCCACAAACGATGTCCGATTGTCCTTTACTGCGTACATGAGTGGTGTCATGCCAGTTGTCTGAAACAAGGAACATGTATTAATGGTTAGTGATGGAAGGTCGAAGATTTACTTCACTATGTACATTGTAGCTTGGTGGTTTTGTTTAGGTTGCATTTGATTTACAAGATTTACATGTTTGGTGGCACCCATACCGAGAAATTGGGTCATAATTTGGATGTATCTGTATAAATAAAAACATAGGCAGCATCCCACTATCACAGATTTTTAGTGTCAGTACCGTAAGTCCATTATTTTTTTAAATTTCAACTAGGCATGGATTTGTAAATCTTAAAATATATTACTTATTCATACCTAATGAAAAAAAATTTGTTCATACATTTTGACCGAACAAGATTGATGTTTTGTATGAAATGTTTTATAAAAGACAGAGATAGTTCTGTTAGAATAATATATATTCTTTTAGAAGATCTCTCTCAGAAGAGAGATATTTTCTAACAGAACATTTTTTATAATGTGCGGCCTTTCTAATCGTTCCCAAAGTCTCACAAAAGATAACCTAGAATCATCGAGATCGATCTCGATGCCTAGAATAGCACAATAACTAATAATATTAATACATATCAAACTGCAAATTATCGTCACGCCTAGTATAAACCCTTAGGTAATATTAAAGTCGCTGCTTTAAACTTTCGTGCTGATAAATAGCGTTGCAAAGATTTGGTGCAAACCATAAGAGATTTGCCTGAATATATTTTGAGTAATTTTTTTTAAAAGATATAACCACTCACCAACTAAATTTTAAGGTGATATAATCCACAGTATAGTCTGTCATATATGACTGTACTACAGTCAGTCTCAGTACTGCTGAGCGAGCTTGTCTCCTAGCTATAGCTGAATGAGAGTCAGGGCACTGGCTAAATGCCCTTCCATCAACCAATACGGGCATATTATTAGATAACTCAACATTCCGGTTGTGCACTTGCCTCAGATTGGGTATTAGATGTAATGTCCCTCATCGCTGCTCCTTAGGGGACAATTTAGATGAGTTTGGTCACCATGGCCTATCGTGCAATAGGAGTGCTGGGAGGCTTTCGCGTCATGCGACACTCAATGACTTAATCCGTCGGGCTCTTGTCTCCGTTGGTGTATCGCCAGTTTTGGAACCAAATAGCCTGGTGCGTCACGATGGCAAGAGACCGGATGGAATGTCATTGGTGCCGTGAAAGATGGAAAGGCCGTTGGTGTGGGATGCTACATACGTCAACACCCTTGCGCCTTCCCATCTTAAAGGCACGTCTATAGCTGCCGGCGCTGCGGCTGCACAACAAGAGTGCCTCAAGCGTCGTAAGTATGCTGGTCTACAGAGGACCAATATATTGGTGGCATTTGGGGTAGAGTCTCTGGGGCCTTGGGGACCGGAGGCTCATCTTTTGTTCAAAGAGGTCTCCTATCGACTCATTCAGGCCTTTCATGATAAGAAGGCTGGCACGTATTTTGCACAAAGAATTAGCATTGCTATTCAGCGTGGCAATGCGGCCAGCCTTCTTGGTACGCTTCCGCTTGGCAGCGGGGACAATTTTTTTACTTATAAGTTGTTTAGTGTGTAGGTAGTGTTAGATTTTTTTAATAAAAAAAAAGAATTTCAATTTAATTTTTATTGTTTACAAATAATAAATCTGAAGAGTTTGTGTTTGAACGCGCTAATCTCTGGATCTACTATTCGGACATTATCTCCGAAGGTTTATACCTAGGCTACTTTCTATCCCGGGAACGTGGGTGAAACCCCGGAGGACAATTAATGCAGTACTTATAAAAAATCTAATTACAAAATCAGCTCCACTAAGCTTTATCACAAAATAACATGTCATTAAACTCTTAAATTACTGCAAAATATAAATAGAAAATATGCCTTTTTCAATAGTTTTGTAATAAGAATGCATATTTACTTAGTTAAAAATATTTTATTTTCGCGTAAAAGAGGTCACGTGACTTTTGTAATCGAGTATTTTTTTGACAATTTATAACCACTCCCATAAAGGTACAAGTCCGAGAATATATAATCGGGACTTCAGTTTTAAAACTAGCAAGTACTTGATTTGATCGCTACTAACTTATGACTTGACATTGTTTGCAGAAAGTCAAAAGGGGTGCGAAAGCCTCTCGCAGCAATTAGTTCAGATTGTGAGCGTGACTTATTATAGCTACCCTACCTAATGATCGACGTCACATATAATTGTAGCACTTCTATTATAATAGGTACCTATTTATGATAGGTAGTGATGTGCCAAGTCGGCTATTTTTGGTATTCGTTAAAAAAAGGATTCGAGTCTGAAGACTCGGACAGGTATTCGAGTACTGGCACGAGTATTCGAATACTTCAGTGGAATCGAGTACTTTTTGAATCGAACTTTGTAGTTTGCTTTTGACGACAAATTCTAATATTTCATCACAAATCGTGTATGAACGCTTGTACAATGTAAATGATCACAGCAGATTATTGTATAATCAGTAATTAAATCATAATATAGTCATCCTTTGGTAATTATGTATGGCATGGCATATTAAAGCTAACAACTATCAACTATAACAATTATCAATTTGATATTTTTAACTTTATAATTATGTATACCAATGAAATTCTATAGTCCTCGAAGCACGATTTACTCACTTTGATAAGATTATCATTATAATAAGTTTATAAGACAATGAAATCACTAAAGTTATTGATACTGAAAAATCTTTGAAATTATTTATTATCGAATACCGTAAGTACTCGGAACCTACACGAAACGTATTCGAGTACGTGAGTACCTGCTAGGTATTCGAGTCAGTACTCTAGTCAGCCTGACTCGGCACATCTCTAATGGGTTATTTGGTGGAAAAACGATTTAAAACATGTTTAAAAAAATAATTAATCGAGTTAAAATACATCCTCACAGACATTCGCATTTATAATATTAGTAGGATAAGGCGATGATAGCTCAGTGGCAGTGAGGTCAACTGCCGGACGAAATGAGCTTGAGTTTTCGGCGAAGGAAAACAACGTAGGAAACTATAGCACAGTGGTAGGTATTCGCCTGTCTAATTACCCTTAGTTGCCTTTCAGAGCCAACTGCCTTCTAGTGTTTATGAAACTCGGCAACACGTTGATGTTTCGGCGACGGTCCTGGGGGGTCCAGAATCATGTACAGAATTCATGGTATCAGTTTTAGTTACGATGTGACTTACACCCTTATAGTGGGTAAAAGCGAAAGTCAGTTTGTCGTCTTTTCACGCAGCACTGAGCCGATCGTGATGACATTTGGTATGCAGATAGCTTATGATATAGATATAGGACGTAGGCTACTTTTTTCAACACGTGGTCAGTAGTCAACACACAATAATGTAGGTACGTACATTTAATTTTTTAGCGATCGGTCCTCAGTCAGTTACAAAATGATGGTAATTTCCCAAATTCTTCGGTTTATTCAGCTGAATAAATATAAAATGTATTTTAAAATATTCACATGACATCTTCGTTTGTTATTTAATTTTATATTTTTGGCAAACAACGCTTGTATCCTGTTGTTCCCTCTCCTCTCTCCCCTCTCAGGGAGATTCAATGATTTTAGGTAGGTATCTAATACCACAGAGTAAATAATATACTACGTACAACTAATACTAAAATAATTAGATGCAAAAGTACGTCTGTAGGCTACGGTAACCGCTTTCCACCGAGCGGTATTCTAGTTTGCCAACATGCTCGTATAATATGCACACATACTTAAAATTTTAATTTCCTCTACTCTGTTTGTAACAGAGTGTTTTTATTCACACTTTTCAATTGTTTTATTTTACACTCTACACTCTGTTACATACCTCTTTTTACAAATATCTAAATGTGGATTTGGTTTAACATACCTTCTCTTTACAGTACAGCGAGTAAATGGTTTTTAAATAAACATTTTCCGGGTCGTTAGACACATAATAATATGGTCTCATACCATGGACACCAAGTTTTTTTATATGAAGTAAGTAAACCATAAGTTTATGAATTTTTCATTTAGTTAAATGACGCCGTTTATGATTGGTTAAACAATATTCACGGGACGCAAAGGACGTATCTGTCTAGTATCCCATATTACACCATTCTGGTTCAGTTTGAAAAAAACAACACTGCGTATAGTCTCAGAATGTTAATGTATGTAATGTAAATATGTGGATATAATTTAAACAGAACATTCATACATTTAACAGTCATATTACAGAGTTTAATGGGACGCCATGAAAATAATGAGACTAAAGAGTGTCTGTCTTTTCTTTATAATGGCTTTTATATCACAGGTATGTACAATTATCTTGGTCGTAGTATAAATATTTTTATAATAATCTGTGCGCGAATATTGATACTAATATTGTTTAATTTTTGTATATTTCTAAAGAAAGATATTAAACTATTTATTCTACATTCATAACTAAGCTACGGTAGTACTATTTCTTATTTCTGTGTTAATACCTTTAGAACTATTTTGTATTATCTTATGACAAAGTTATATGCCGAGGCGAAAGTCGCAGGTTCGAATCCTGCAATGAGCTTGAGCTTTTGGTGAAGGAAAACATCGAGAGGAAACCATATCACGGTGGTAGGGAACCTTTTTGTACCCGCCTGGCTGGCTACCACCCTCAAGTTGAAAATCTGTCGCCAAGCACCTTTCGGTGTGTTCCGACAGCTGCATTTGAGAACCAGTTCCTTTCTAGGCTTTGTGTGCTTAACATCATCGGCCATATCATCACTGACCACGGTGAGATTGTGGTCAAACACAGGCCTATACATAGTAAAAAACAGGTATCCCTCGCCAGTTACAATCATTACAATATACTCTACCACCCCGGTTCGGAATACACTTGAACTGAGAAGACTCCGGCAAGAAACTCAGCAAGGCTTAATTTTTTATGGATCTTTCTTTTGAATTTATGTAATTACAGTTTTTGTTTTAAATAACAAAAAGTTCATACAATTGTCACTTGGCCAGGGGGCTGCAAGTGCAGAGAGAAGCTACTACAACCAAAAGACTTATTGACTTTCGCTAGCCCGAATCTAGGTGTAATAATTTGATCTTTGTTTCTTGTGATTAGGTTACTGGTTCTCAAGTGCAACTGCCGAAACACATCGGTAGGTACTTGACATTAATTGGTATTATATTTTTTATATCTTTAATTTCCAGACACTATTGGATATAAGTTGGCTAAGCGCTGATGACTGCGACTGTATCCATAATGAAACAGGTGTAGATTTGGCGAGTGATAGTGACAGTTCTACAGAGAGGTCTTTTCTGTGGTGGTAACGACTGATTTGGCGACAAAGGTACGTCAGATGATACTTCAGAATAAGAAGCTGATGATATATTTAATGTGAATGAATTATACTTATTATTATAAATCCAGAAATTATTTTGTTGGATTCAACAACTGCTCAACCAATCGTGTACATAGGATTTTTTTTTACGATTTTCATTTGTATTCAACACAAAATACTTTTTTACGACAAACACATATTTTATGTTATTTATGAATCCATGTAGCCTTTGCTATCGGCAAGCGCGATAGTGCCTTTTGATCCTTGTCGGAGACAGGATTGATTGGTTAAGAAAAAATATTTGAAAAAATCGCCGATTTCTCGCAGACTGTAATTTTTTTGAATTCAATAACTAAAAAAAATATGGATGGTCTCCTAAGACCATATTCGCGAGTCTTCAACCCTTAAATTACATGCACTTACTGACCCATCTCAAATTTCCACCCTGTATTATGACGTAGGCATCACAACATTTTTGAAAATTTTACCCCAACGAGTAAAATAGGGGATCGTAGGAGAAACCGCGAGGCGGAAAGCTAGTTACCCAATATAAATCAAGTTACAATAATGAATGGATCCACCTGAAGCGATACCTAATTATGAAAACCGCCTACCCTTGTTCACTGAAACAATAAACGTTAATTATACACCTGAAATAATAAATCTCTCAGACGATAGCTCCCTGTTTATTTTCTGCCTATTACGAACGCTTTAAATTGTTATCTATACTAATTTTATAAAGAGGTAAAGGTTGTTCCTGAGCATGAGCACCGCCAGGATTGTTAAGACGCCTTCAGTTTCTATTCTAACAAAATTAAAGAATAAAAAAAATCGATGTATTTTCTTTCCTGCATTCCAGGGGGAGCAAGTTACATGCCAGGGGGGGGGGGGTGTACGTTACATGCCAAGGGGGGTGCAAGAATCATGCTGGGGGCTAGGGGGGGCACCCATGTTCCTGAGTTTAAATGTAGAAGGTGATCTCTAGATCTACTTATCTTCTCTATCTATTTATTTTGAACGCGTTAATAGCCGGAGCAACTGGTCCAATTTAAAAAAATCTTTGACTTATAGGAAGCTTAATTATACCCGAGTGCTTTAGGCTACTTTTCATCCCGGGAACGCGAGTGAAACCGCGGGGGACAGATAGCTAGTACTAATAGGCCGTTCTGAACCGGTGGTAACTTCAGTACATATGATCTTCATAAGTGCCCTTCTGGGGTACGTAATATTGGTTTCCTAAAGATAACACCTAAAAAACTTCCAGTATTTATTTTAGAGTCCTCTATTATGTGATTTTACGGTCAACATTATTTTACGCTGAAGGGACCTGGCTCTTAAGTGCAGCTGTCGAAACACACCGGAAAGTGATTGGCGGCAGATTTTTAACTTGAGGGTGGTGGCCAGCCAGGCGGGCACTACAATGAACCCTACCACCGTGCTATCGATATTTCCCGTCACCGAAAGCTCAAGCTTATTGTAGGATTCGAAATCGCGACTTTCTTCTCGGCATGACCTTAAATATCAACAAAGATGACCAAAGTAATTTTAGATAATCTAAAACAAGCCTAAAAAAAATATTAAAAGTACGTACTGCATCTCCATACCAGTATGGCATAATATATGTAAGTAAAGCACGCGAAAAAATAACTAAATAAAGAGTGTTACTAAGCCCTAGTATTTGGCACACCCAAATGTTGCATTCGTTATGGCAAACGGCTTCCCGTTATAACACTGGGCAGGTAATTAAGGTCGCTCACTATTATTGTTGTTTCTGCATATATTTGGATATCGTTTATATTAATTGGATTGTATATTATACATGGTTACAAAGTTGTGACCATAACAGACGACTCACTGAAAATTTGGCCAAGTGATTTGTCGACCCAATGAGCACGTGGTTCGGCAAGACCTGGCCCAACTGAAGTATATTAAATAGAATAGAATAGAATATCTTTATTTCTTAGAATACGGTACATTATTTTCTTAAATTAATATATGGGTCGACGTATTCTACCATCACATTTGGTGTAGAAATATTTATTTCAAATTTAAAGCTAATACATCAATATTATTATTATACAAGTTATGGTATTATTGCATGTTTAAGTCCAATTTTATTATAATTATTATAAGTAATGTCAAATTTATTATTATTAGCAGTCAAATCAGAAATGGTTATGTCAAAATTATACACTTTAATAGTAGTTATTGTTGCATAATAAGGGTTATTAAATACGAGTGTGAGTTTAAGTCTTAATAGTATCACACGAGTTTTTAATACCTAATTATGTGCAGTATCATCCAGTACTTTATCTAAACTCATATAAATAATGTAATTTAAAACAATAGAAAAATCTTTCTACCACCTTTTCAAAAAAAAAAAAAGCTATTTTTGTGTAATTTTTGGTCAAAATGATATATAGGCAAAAACAATAAAATAACAGACACAATGATCATAAACCTAATCAAATCCGTGTTGCCAACTCCCAAAAATTCTTACCTCTAAGTTCAAGTCAAAAATTTGTCACATTGTCATCGTCAAATTGAATTGATACTGATTGATTATACTATTGATAGGTCCAAAGTGTACTTTAATAGAAAAAAAGTTATTTTATAGCATTATCTTGGGAACACAACTGTACTATAATGAATCATTATACACGGGTGTGCCTTAAGTGGTTCATTAAAGTACTGATTTTAATAAGAACATTACGATATGAGAGTAGATAAAGTCAATAAATTCATGAAGAGAATAGAAATATACACGTATAGTTAATAACCAATTAAATAATTCTGATTTAAATTTATTCAATGTTATAATTTTACATAATTTAATGAAATTAAATAAATCAATCCAGACTTGCAACTATTGAAGTAGTCCTCAATGGTATAAAAACATTTAATTGCTAACCAGTCATATAAATGACGACAAAACCTTGCATATGATAAATCTAAAAATTCAGATGGAATGGTGATATTACTAAGTATAGAGAAGCTATCATAAGCAAAGGTCTTGCTCCATTTTTTTAATATTAGCTGCAGCGCTCGAACAATAATTAGTCGTCTAAATACGTAGCGCTAGAACGCTTGAACAGTGTAGTGTTTTCGCGACCAAAAAGTCGTAAGGGCTGTGATTTTCATGGTGCTTACGTGTTTTGTGTTTAAGCAACTAAGTGAAGTGCGGCCGGACATAGTGGTTATATGTGGCGTCTTCTCTATACGTAGTAATATACCTCACTACCAAATACAACCAAAAAAAGAGGAAGACCCTTAGCCACATGGTGGTCTACAGTAGTTTGCGACTTGGAGCGAGCCCAACTGACAAACCTGACAACCCAGAATAGACCATCCTGATGCATTAAAACGAGGAGAGCCGACCCCAAATATTGGGATGAGGCAAGGGGGAAGAAGAAGTATATTTAATAAACAGGGTATAGAAAAAATATGCTTATCTTGGAGACAGTTACATAATTTATGTAGTCTTGAAGGCGGTACTTTTTTTTGTAAAAAAGTATTTAATGTTTACTTTACGATTTTCCTTTGTCCACTGCTGGACAAAAGCTGCTTCCCCAAAGATCTCTACGATAGGCTGCCCGCATCTAGAGGTTTCCCGCAACCCCCACAAGATTGTCGGACCACCTTGTACCTAGGGGTACCTATAAGTAGTAAGTTTTCTCTTATTATTAGACATTAAGTTGTCCATACTCAGTACATGTACAGATTATTAACTCACGCTAGGCGACATCTTTCATTAGTTAAACTGCACCTCTTTACATGTCCTGATTTTTTGCCGCATCGCCTTTCATCAGCACTTCCTGTTGTTTGCAATATCCGGTATTTGAAGGCTTTTAGTCGATTAATACTCATCGGGACGGTGACCTGGTTACCGCTTCGTCATGTCCGGCGGAAAATGGATTTGATTCAGGGTAAGAATGGCCGTAATTATGACTAAACTTCGTATGGGTTAGGAGTCATCACTCAATTTATAATACCTACTCAAGGGATTGAATCACAAATGTTAAAGAAAAATTTATTTTTATTTATTTAATTGCGCTCCACAATGTGTACACCTTAGGTGGTAATTATGTACTATACTTTATTAAATACATTGTGGACCATGTCGGGCACAGCAACATCACTATAAAGGTATAGGTGAGAGGAGATATAAATGGTCTAAATAGTTGTTAAATTGTATCTAAATTAATATTTTATTACATATATGTATTTAGTATCATATCATGATCATCATCATCAAATTACTATTTGAGGCGATGATAGCTCAGTGGTGGTGACGTCGAATGCCATGACGAAGGTCTTGGGTTCGAATCCTACAATAAGCTTGAGCTGTCGTTGATAACACCGTGATGTAGCACGGTGGTGTAGTACCCATCTAGCCAAGAACCTACCAGTGTGTTTCGGCAATTGTTCAGTCAGTTGACTTCTTGGCATTGTAACAGGTCATCAAACGGAATGGGTGGGTCGCGTCTCAGCTCTAAAATGTGTTTTGAACTTTCCTCTTAACAAGGATAGAAAATAAACATTATTATAAGGGATATTTCTAAGCATTGTGTGTTTACCAAATTCGACCCCAATTCGGTGATATTCCTGTCTTATTTTAAAAATGTATTGGGATTCCGTACCCATGTCTAATTAATAAGCTTACTTTGCATCCAGGTTTCCCAACGTAAGTGTGCTTTAGTACCAACCTACAGTACAGCTTTTATTGAAGAAATGTGAAGCTTTCCGTAAACGTGTCGCGTTTTACGCTACGAATGCAGGCGAGGTTCCGTAGTCTGGCTTTGAAATGAAAAACGTTACAATTTGGTCTGATAGGTTTATGTTTGACCCCAATTTCACCATAATATGTAATGACTTGGTCAAAACACTGACATTCATGTAGACTTTTTATCTTGAAGGTAGTTAGACTACTTCGAGTATAAAAGTAGAGCAAATAAAAAGTTTATAATAATTAATATAGAATAAATATCCACAGAATATAATTCTTCCTCTAAGGCTCTAAGTATATTCCTATAATAATAATAATAATAAAATAGTAAGTAATAATTAATTAATTATTTCAAACCAGAAATTTTAATGCAATTTTTTTTTAATCTCTGAGAAAGGTTTTTTCTGTAATGTTTTATTTTTTTGTGATTACAGAATTGGCTACATAAAAATACCTAGTTGTTCATATTGATGCGTATGTTACGGTAAATCTGATTAATTGAAAATTATTAATATTTTTACAAAATTATTAATAATAACCACATGTTTTGGTGAATGTGAATAAACGATCGAAATTTATTACTTTTAGTAGTAATTATTGATAATTCACGACACATATTGGTAAAAGTTATAAAATAAATAAAACCCAATGTTTTTTGACCAGCAGGTATTTATTTATAATATTAAACACAGTCTTACAATTATATTAATTAGAGATCTGTTCCGTCAGTAGATAATTCCGTTCAAAAACGACACGGACACTTTAGGTTAGAATGGTTATTTTTTATTTTTATCACTTTAACCTCGACTTTCGGTAATAGATAATTATTAATAATCTTCAATTATTCACTCTTACCGTAACACATACAATCAAATAATAATTAAAATAGTAACGTGTCTACGTGTTTGTGTGCGGGCGGACAGTAAGTGAGTGACACGGGTAGATCACACGCACTACGAAAAGACATCAACGACATACGCGATGACACCTGTTATCTCTGACATTTATTTTGTTTTATCTTATAACATAACTTGCTATTTCCTACAGTTTTACCCGCGTTACTGGGCTAAGAAGTGGTCTATAATAGCACTTGGGAATAATTTAGCTTGTAAAAGAAAGCCTGCAAAGTATTATCTATATGATATTGCTATAGGCTATAGGTATACAACTTTAAAATGTTAAAGTTAATGACGTCACCGTTTCTTCAAATAATAATCGTTTGGGTGACTATTAAACACAATATGCATATTGAGGTTACATGCTTTGTAGTAATTTTGGTAGTTTTTCAAGTGTGACGTCAGACGTGTTTTGTCTTGGGCGCCCTTGTTCAGTCCTTGACCAGCTTGTTACAGAAGTTCTTTATTAACTTTGGTAATTGAAAATTGCTATAATACCAACCTCCTTTACTTTCCAACTTTACTTATTATGATTGGATATTACCTAGGTATGTACCTAAGTAATAACTTGCTTTTGCGCTTTTTCATGTACGTATGCATACTTGCCAATTTACTAAAATAGTTTTTGAAAACAGTACATAGAATTTCAGTGTCTATAGCGACTACAGAAGTTAAGAATCGTACATTTTTTGTTTGCTTCGTAATAGTTGAATTGAAAAAACTTTTTTACGACTTGCTACTGTGACCTCATTATGATTGTATTCGTTTTTATTGCTTCCAATGTATTCTGACGAGTCATATACGTATTATTTAAAATATAAGTAGTCACAATCTAATAGTCCTACCCTTTTTGACCTGAGGCGCTACATATACTACATATTTTGTCTCTTTTTAGATCTTAAATGTATATATGCAGTCAAAATAAGTCTATTAAATCACATGACTTTAGACAAATATAAGTTTCAATTAAATTCTTGTTTGAAACAATAAGTTCGAGATAACTACGATGCGTGCAGTAAATTAGACAGTAATGGCTGAAAGAAAACAATTTTATAGCATTTCACAGCCAATTAACCATAGTTAGGAGACCTTAAGCAGCATTTTATGAAACTTGGCAAAGTTCCACCGGCATACCTGAATGCATGAAAGTATTTCGCTCTGTCAAGAGTTATAAAATTGGTTGCAAATGTTAAAATTCGTGGATACTATTTTGTGCATAGCACGAGATCGCACGATCTATCATGCTTAAAAAAAAGAAATGAGTGCAACCATTTCATATACCTAGATACGATTTGATTCAGTTTATGGTAAAAATAATAAGCAGTACCGTCACATGGAGTATATACGAGTATATCCCCCTTGACTTGGAGTTACTAATCTGATTCAGAAAATTCATTCACTAATAGAAACCAACATTATCCCCAAGTGCTATAGGTTAAATGTAATTCCAGAAACGAGAGTAAAACCGCGGGAAACAGCTAGCAAAATATAAAAAGAAACCATAACCAATTCAAAAACATTCTTCGTCGTACACAAGTAGAGTAAGGTGATGTAGCCTATTTGAATAAAGCCCCTGAATCGTAAATAATTCATGAACATTTATTTCTGAAGCAGCAACGATTAAGAGACGCTGATATTTGCCTTTACAAGTAAAAATGAACCCTTTGCATATGTAATTAGGGTTTCTAGGATATGGTTCAACATATTTTGATACATATCTACTCCTACATCGTCTGACGTGCCTTCTAGGAAGAAGTAAAATAATCCAGTTTATAATATTTTAACAGTTTAAAATGATTGAAGGCGCTTATTAAACTATGAATCAGACACAAAAAGCAAGTCAAGCTGCCAAGTGTTCGTAAGGGAATCAAATCTCGTTTCTATTTCATCACCCTTTGAAATACGTAGATATAAACCGGGTAAGTAAATGTGTTCTGTGTCTGTTTTTATGGCAAAAAGTCAAGTCATGAAGATAATCTAAAAAAAAACTAGAATAATATGCTAACAAAATTTATATGATACAATGTTTAGTAAATATCAGACTTCGACCTCTTTAGCAACTAATAAATAAAATAATTTTCAAACTGTTATTACCATTAGCAGTGGTAAAAAATTGTTGCGACTTAAAGAAAACATACAAACACTAAAGTCTATATTTATGGATTTTACCAATTTCATAGAGATCTCTAAAAAACCACAAGCTCGCTAAATTATTTTGAAGTTCAGAGTTTCTTGCACAAAATTGGGGTCAAAACTTTACCCTAAGTTTATCGTCAGATTCCGTTCCAGACATGGCTAATTAGGAATGTAAATACAATGCTATGATCTCATTTACCCTGTAAAGCAAAGGTCGATAGGACGTCTGGCTACACTTGCATATTAATATGCTGTAGCATCAGGATTTGTAGACAAATCACCCTTTAACCCCTACTCAAATAACAATGGCCTTCTAAACATTAGACAGGTCAGCAATTCCCAAGGATGAAGCGGTGAAGCAAGGTCGGAAATCTCCCATCGATTGCCAGCCAACAGCCAGCCGGGCACGCAAAACTCCTAGCCTCTTAGCCTTGACACACAAACGGTCATTTTACGCCTTATTTCGATTTACACCCGAAATTATGTAGGACGGCAGGTGAAAATATCGTTCCGAAGCGGAAATAAGGGTCGTAAGGAACGCGCGCTCACGGCCGCCGCTCCTGGTCTATTTTCAAGGAGCCTCGGAAGGTCGAGCTGATGTTTTCAGGTGTAAAGACACTATCAATTATTGTGATAGTAAAATAGCCAGTTATAGAAGCACGAAGGTTTGTTTCAGCCAGTATGTCTGTCAGTATTTTTTCAATTACTTACATCACAAAATTACAAGTGTCTATTATTTGATAAAATGCATCGTCTGTAAGTGCAAGTGTAGTTGCTTATTGCAAGAAGTTATTTAGGTTTATATTAATTTGACATAGAATTTGCTAAATTCTGTTTATTCGCCTTCATGGCGAAATGAAATAGGTACAATGCAAATGAAATGAAATGAAATGAAAAGAAATTAAGGCCTATTTGAATGTAATATGCCTAATAGTTGTAAATTGTTTTATTATGTTCTGTTATTTAAGTATAATAAAATAAAATTTAAAATTTGTTTAATATATCGGCCACATAATCATTGACCACGTTGAGATTGTTGCAAGGGCTTACATGGATCTTTCATGGGTGGGTAGCCTACAGTTTGCTTTTGATGGTTGTGATGTGTCCCAAAGAGGCCTTTTCACAGTGACTAACACAGTTGACGACTTCTCATTATTCCTAGATAGTTATAAAAAACACGATGAGAATTTCCAAAAATACTTTTTCCTAGAAGGCTATCAAAACTTTACTTCATCAAATTGTAGAATTCATCAAAGTGAGCTATAACATGAGAACTCATTATGCGACCACAGCGACTTGTTCCTGACACACTTTCCTCACGCCACTCGAGAAATTAAGATTTTAATTTGAGTCCGCACGCGCGGCCTACGCTAGCGCGGCTCCGAAAATAGAATATCTTGTTTGAATGGTCGGTATCGAAGTTTGTTTTGGCACCAGTTGAGCCTGTGACGAAGTTTGGGCGGATTTTTTTAAACTTTGTGATGTCCGGCGGGAAAACTGAACCTTTTTTTAAAAAAGAAAGAGATATATTCCCTTCCTATTAGACCTCAGAATGTATTTTAACATTTTCAAGTTATTTGGATGGACTTAATAAGAGAAATAAATTCTTAATTTTAAAAAGTAATATTCACGATTTTTTCTGACGTTAATAATAAAAAAAAAAATTGAAAAAATCTATCCCTCGCCTTTTTTTGTTTGAAAGGATATACTTCCCAGGTAGTCCCATGGTCATCAGGTAAGGACCTGATGATGGGATCCTGGAGAAATCGAGCGAACTCTTCAAATCTTATAGGCACTTACAATGTTTTTCATATACTTTCTAAAGCTATTCAGATATTTCCTAGAATAGAACTGGCTTTCAAGTGCAGCTGTCGGAACACACCGGAAGGTGCTTACCGACAGATTTTCAACTTAGGTTGTTAGCCAGCCAGGCGGGTCCTATAAAGTACTCAATCAGAAAGCTCAAGCTCATTATTTAATTATAATACAACAAAATTGAACTCGAATTAAAAAAAAATACAAACTAATAGAACACATCTAGGAAGCTCACAAAACTGAAACAATACGAAAGAACTATTGATTTCCCAAATCACTACGCCACGTTAGAATACGAATATGACTAGCTATCACACGAAATACCCAAACAAATCATACATGGCGATAGTTCAGATCGATCCAATGTAAACGATCCCTTGTAGAGGCAGTAAAAACGTGGAAAAGATGTCTCGTCGAGGCAGACGTGCACGCGATCCGTTGCCAAGATATCGAACATACAGTTTCACTCCCTATTCTATACACGATTGTAAAAAAAAAACAATATAACTTATAACATGTAGAGCTATGTTGTTCATGTTCAGCGAAAAATTGCAACGGACGGGTAAGTTTCTGCAGAATTTGCGAAAGTGGAATTTATAAAAAAAAATACTTCTAATTTTAATCCTACTAATGTTTGTGAGTATGTTTGTTAATTCTTCACGCTCAAACGGTTGAACCAATTTTACTTTACATAGGGTACTTTTTGTTCCTCGGGATTATAAGATACCTTAGGAACGCGGGTGGAAAATTAGAAATTAATAGTTTTTCTTTACTTCCTACTTTGTTGTGAATAATGCAACATGATTACCTGTGGTACCCACACTAGAATACTCTGTATCGTGGGTTCCAGAACGATTACCAAATGAAGTAGCCTTTAATAGTAATTTTACAATGTTGAGATACGTAGGTAATGTGTTCTTCACATAACTTTTATTATAAAGAGGAAAGGTTTGTTTGTTTTTGTAGAAGGTAATCTTCGGAGCTACTAGTTAGATTTAGAAATTGTTTCACTAATACGAATAGCTACATTATCCTGACGTGCTTCTATAGCCTTGCTGAGTTCCTTGCCGGAGTCTTCTCAGTTTACATGCATTTCGATCCAGTGAGGGTAATTTTGTAACTTTTTTTTCTTTCAGGAAAAGCATTTCTTCACAGCAGGAACGTGTGTGAAACTTCGAGATTCAATCACACATTCATTGATCGTCTTTTTTCGAGGGTATGATCTATGTGCCATGTTTCATCAAAATCTCTTTTCTCACAAACTTTTGCATTTATAATATTTGTAGTATTATTCTACAAGTCTCACTGTATACAAAATATACAGTCTACTAAAGAAGGTCAGACGAATACAAGCTTTTTTGAGTCATAATAAAAACTAAATGCTCTATTAAATAAAATAGAGTCACCATATCTTAAGAAACTTCAATAATAGTTTCGTGTCATGATTACGGCCTATCCAATAAAATTTCAAGCCTACTCCGAGGAGTTTGGCAACATCAAAATTCTGACAAAAGAAAGATATTGCTGTGGTTGTTAAGATTTGTTTTTTAAATATTGAAGATAGGTCATAATATTATGTTTTGTTATATATGGTTATTTATAAATACTAGTCTAAATCACAAGGATCTCTGAAAAAAATACGATTTATTCATAAATTTTGACCGAAGTGCGATGGCGATGATAGCTCAGTGGTAGTGACGTCGGATGCCGCGATGAAGGCCGTGGGGGTGACCATAGCACGGTGGTAGGATACTTTGTAGTACCCGCCTGGCTGGCTACCACCCTCAAGTTGAAAATCTGTCTCCAAGCATCTACCGGTGTGTTCCGGCAATTGCACTTGAGAGCCAGTAATTGCCTTCTCGGCATTTTAACAGGTCAGCAACACATTGGCAATACCTACCTCTGGTATTGCAAATGGCGATAGGCGACGGTAGCCACTTACCATCAGGGTTCGCCTGTCTGCTTGTCAACCTTCTGACATAAAAAAGTGCCGCAGAATATTTATTTGATGAGTGTTTTTTTTTTAATAGACTGAAGTTGGTAGCCTCTGATGGCTGCACCAACCTTACTGGACAATCCGGCGAGAGCAGAGGGCTCTCAGCCGGGTAGATTGATTTATTGAAAGATTTTTATATTCGGATCATTGGTTCCGGAGATTGCCTTCCACATACTCACAAATTTCACACTCTCACTTTATAAACATACTAGCTTCCACCCCGCGTTCCCGAGAGATCTTATGTTCCCCAGGGATAAAAAGTAGCCTATGTGTGCCTATGTTAATCCAGGGTGTCAGCCTAGCTACATCTGTACCAAATTTCATCAAAATTTGTCCAAGCGTTTGAGCGTGAAAAATGTAACACTCAAAATTTCGCGTTTATAATTTTTTAATTAATTAGTAGGATGCATTAAATATGGGAGCATTTTTGAAGGACTTTTAAAACTTTCCACGCTTCGCTTTCATGATATTAAGTAGTTAATTTGGCGAAGAAAACGACTGAAAACCGTAAGAATGTAAAATGATATAAAACTCGGATTGAGTAAAGATTCCTCGGTTTCCTTTGAAGGCCTAAGTTTTTATGGGGTTTTTATGTTGTTTTGCGCTGAACAACATCGTTTAGTATAGAAGGCACTTTAATGAGTTTCTTTTCCTGTGTACTTTTCTTTTATGTAATTTACTTTTATATTCTTTACAAATAGATTTGAAGTATCTGTTTGTAATGACAGTTTTTGACTAAAATGCATATAAAAATATATATACCTACCTACTTACTTTAATTCTTCAATTATTTACAAATGTACTAAAAACAACCTACATATAAAAAAATCCTCGAGTACTTACTTATACTAAGAATGTCTTATCAATATATATGTCTGTCTGTTTGTTCTGGCTAATCTCCGAAACGTGGACCGTATTTAACTGAACTTTCACGGCAGATAGCTTGTGTTATAAGGAGTACCTAACATAAGCTACTTTTATATGAAATTGTGAATTCAATCCGATTAATAATATAATTAATATTGACTATTTTTCATCCCAGAATCGCGAGTGAAGCCGCGGGGAACCCTAGTTCTAAATTAATTAATATTTTCCACGGTGGTAGGATACTTTGTGCTCGTCTCACTGGCTACCACCCTCAAGTTGAAAATCTCCTACACCTACAGTAACAGCTCGGCAACACATTGGCAATACCTCTGGTATTTACTCATAGAAATTGATCCCGCCTGCCTGCTTGTCACTATTCAGACATAAAAAGATGCAATAGTCTAGATACCTAGTACCATACTATTTCTATTAATATAATCTGTCTAGGTATTTAATATGAGTTGCTTTTTTATTCGGTTGACAAGGCTGCTGACCGATACTGCTATAAATCCCATTTGCACCATTTATCTCAAAATGTAATTACGTGTTCAAATAAAAACAAAAGGCTCATAGAAATTGATACCAAACAATTGCTATCAAAAGTCAACCTTCATTTTGTTCAACCCGTCAAGTACTCCGTCAAGTGGTCCCTTGATTATTATCAAAGCTTTTAATGTTATATCTCCAATCTAAACATATGTTAATAAATTATCACAACAAAATATAATGAGTAAGTGCTTATTATTTTTATGTACCAATAGAATCACTTTATTTATAAACTAGCTGTTCCTCGCGGTTTCACTCGCGTTCCCAGGGTAAAAAGTAGCTTAAAACCTTCGGAGATAATGTAGCTTCGTATTGGTGAAAGAATTTTTCGAATCGAATGAGTAACTCCGGAGATTAGCGCGTTCAAACAAACAAACTCTTCAGCTTTATTATTAGTGTACATATAGATGACGTGATTCTATTAGTGCATAAAAAACACATTCCTGCCAACACAGCTTCGCTCGTTTCTGGTGGATGTGCAGCCTAAAAGTCTTATTTTTAAAAAGGCTTGAAGCTTTAAGAGGAGGTTATCTATTTATGTCTCCGTCCCTTACTAAACTGGCGGTGACAAGCGGGAAACGTAATTTTGGTAAAAAATATGGTTTTATGTCATTTAAAAAGAAACTAAGCCTTTTTTGAAAAAAGTAAGAAAACTATTCCTTTTGTAACAGATTTCAGAATGTACGTTAATATTTTTCAAGTTATTTGAATGGCCCAAATAAGAGGAGAATGCATTCTTAGTTTTAAGAAGGGGCATATTTACGATTTTTTTCTGACGTTACTAAAGAAAAATTCCAATTTTTAAAAAAAATATTCCCCATATTCTCTAGTGTCACATATATTTTTTCCGAATCTCTTGGAACAAAGAGTACAGAGAAAAACGTATTTTAGAATCATCATTTCACGTATAGCATCGCCTTAAGCTTGGTTTGTTTTTCAGCTTGTATAGTAGCTTTCCGCCCCTTGTTTCACTCGTGGTACCTTTTTTAGGCAATAAACTCAAACATAAAACAAATTTATTCAGTTTATGTCCGGAAACGGTATTATGAACCTTATAAGTTACAATTGACTCTACCACCGGATCGCAAATATTATAATTATATTTTATTATAGATTATCAATATTTATATTTATTTTTTATTTATGTAATTTTCAGAATTTCTGTGCAAAATTTCAGTTGTGTATAGATTTATAAGTCAGTCACAGAGTTTTAGGTACCTATTTTTATTGGTTGATATATTCATATACCCGAGAAACGGTTACAATAGGTATATTTATCACAATAGGTATATTTACCATTAATCTCCCTTGATTTTACTCACGTTCCTGGGATGAGAAATAGCCTTCAGCACTCAAGAGTAATACAGTTTCGTATTAGTGAAAGAATATTTTAAATTAGCTTCCACGCAGTCACAAAATTCGTACTCTCTCTTTATATTAATACTACTACTGTCCCCCGCGGTTTCACCCGCCATCCCGGGATAAAAAGTAGCCTATATGTTATTCCAGGGTCCATTTCAGTCCAGGATCTATTTATGTGCCAAGTTTCATCCAAATCAATTCAGTAGTTTTTGCGTAAAAGAGCAACAAACATACATACATACAAACTTTCACGTTTATAATATTAGTAGGATAGATTGCAGTCCTAGTAGATATTTAGACAGGGTTGTAATGAACTATTTGCATGCAAAAGTGATCTTTTTTTTCGATGGTCGCTTAGCAAAGGTAACCTAATGAAGGATACAATAACCCCTGAAAATTTGGCAACCCTTTGAATAGTTTATTACATGTGCCAATCTCTATAGGTTGAAAACAAGGGGTTAAGAAATTATTTTAAACGAATTAATAATAAACAACTTTTAAAATAAACCCAAAAAGTGCGAGTCTGATTCGCGCACCTAGGGTTCCGTAATTTCCTATGTTACTCTAAATACCTACCATATACTTTTTATAGGTTTTCCTGTAATCTATAGGTAAACAACAATTTTCTGTATTTATTTCAATATTTTTGGCCCGGTAATTTCGAAGATCATGGGCGGGAATAGTAAATTTTCGCCTATTTTCTTAAATAACATAAAAAACTGTTTATCTTAAAATTATTAAAAATATATATTTGAGATCCTCACAACGAGCCCTTTCATTTTTATATGTCACTCAACTCAAACCAGTCCAGTATTTTGGAACAGACAGACACACAGTGATCCTATTTTCTTCAGAGGTCCGAAACCCTAAAATGAGTAAAAACCTCCTTCAAATACAATAAAATTAAAATGGGAACACGTTGGAGCTATACTGAACCCAAAGCTAAATGAATTATTAAAATCGGTTGGTAAGTAAAAAAGTTATGCGTGAACAAACATTTAAAAAAAAAACAACCCGTTTGAGAACCTCCTCCATTCTTTTGAAGAATTTCTTCATTAAATGTTGGTACTTAAACTATAATACCAAATCCTACCTAAGCTGTATATACCTAAAATCAGTTAAACAGATGCATGTTGTCTCAGGGTCAAATTCTGGTTGTACCAGAAAATATTGCTTTCTGTAAGTATAAGCTTTAATGGTCCGTTATTTTAATTTGTAAGAAGCATTTCTTACACAAGTGTTTTTTCAAGGCTAATAATAAGATAAGCACGTGAGACCAAAAGCTCCGATTTTAATGTGATTTATTTAAGGTTATGTATTAGTTTTTCGGGCTCTTACGAATCCCTATTAGTTTAGCTATTTCGTTGAAAATATTTCGTTTTTGTGAGTAGTAAAAAATAAGGACTTACAGAAAAAAACAGCCCCCAACTTAACAATCATCTTAACAAAAAAATCATAGGTTTTAAAACCAAAAGTTGTTTATTATCCTATTACTTACCGGGTCCAGGATTCCAGCCATGGGTACAGTGACTGTGTCCTCGCCACCAGCAGCCACCAGCTTCTCCAACACCTTGAGGGTCTGTTCCACAGCGGACCATTCCCCCTTCTGCGCGAGGACCAGGATCTTCGCGGCCACCTCCCGAATGTTGATCCCCGCACTCGGTGGCTTAACCACATTCTCCGCTCCATTACTAGCCTCCTTAATCTCCTTCTTATCCCCATTGTTAGAAGACGTTTCATCTTTCTCGTCGACGGCTTTAGCTGGTGGATTTTTGTCTTCATCAGCTGGTTTCTTGGGGGGGCCCTTGCCACCTTTCTTGCCACCGGGTGCTTGCGACATTATCACATTACAGTATCACAGTTCTTAACACTACACTGGTCACGAATCATGGTTGAGTTTTGCGAGTGGGTATGTTAATCGTAGGGCGGGCGGAGCATGACTGCGGTACCGTTGCGTAGCCAAAGCCGACTTCTTGCATGATTCGAGTAAATAAAGTCGACGGCAGGTGCGCTGGGCTGGATTTACAAACAAACTCACAACACGGGCGATGTCTCAGAATGTCCCATGCATTGACCCATTTTATTTTTAAGACGTTACAACGTCCCCTTCCCATTTTAATTTAGATTAAAAACGATGAATTTGCATGTCTTTTGGTAATTTTTCCTAGGAAAAATAGGGGAGTAGTTTTACTATAAGTGGTAAAAGCTGAAAGAATTCGAGACTCTTGTGATCTTCATCATCATTAGGTAAAGAAATTATGAAAGACTTATTTATTTAAAAAAAATACGTCCAAAAAACGTATTATTTTCAGTCCGATAAGAGTCGCCTGATAATTGGGGTCATAATTGAACAATTTTTCGAAATAGTTGGTGAGTTCAGAACTAAAATATCACTAGGTACGTCTATAATAATTATTGAATTTACAATATTATTTTTAAATTATAATATAAACTTTCACAGTATTTACGACGAGCGCCTGCAATTTCACGATCAGAGTTATCGGATGAACCGGAAAATTATTTCAATTTACGAGGCACTATCCAACGCCTCTGCGCTTCAAAAAATATTTATATTACCATCAATACACGATCATTTTATGATTTGTTTTTCCTAGAGTAATTTCAGCAAGGTTTTTCTTCTTACAATTAATAACCTGTCGTTCGGCTTCACCCGTACAGATTTCCTCCTCTATATTTCATTAAAAATAGCGTACCTTATACAGGTCTTTTGCAAAGAACGAAACCTTCAAAAAAGTGTGTTATCAAAAAGCTACAAATTGTAGAAGAATAATTAAATAAAAAAAGAATTGAAGAAGGTATTCTTACTGGCCTAAAGCACTCGGGGATAATGTAGCTTCTTATTAGTGAAAGAATTTATTATTTTCAGATTCGTATCAGTAGTTCCAGAGATTACCTACGTCCTACATTCATACTTTTTTAATTACCTCCAAACTCCATTTTTTTATTTTTATTTACATTACGCTTTCTTTAACTGCATGGTGTGTTCATTGATGATAAAAAACTGTTCCATATTTCAAACAAAAAATAACCTTATCATACCAATAATTTTAATACCATTACAAAAATATTTAACTTACAGTTCCATAATTAAATTTATTATAAAACAAACAAGTTTCACAGAACATAAAAATTGTTAGTTTCGCGTAGTTGGTATGAAATGTAGAATTAATTCTGAAAATGGCACATGTGGTGAATTACTATGTAAATATACTCTTCGGTTATGAATACTGCTAAGACTTGGTACTTTAGTAAATCATGTTTGTGGTGGAATTATTTAAGGTGTATTCGTACTTTTTTATTTTTCAATTAGGACTTTCAGTTTAAAAGGTTCTTCAAGAAAGGTGTGAAGATATTTTTGCAGTGTCGCCAACGAGCGAGCAACATCCTGTTGTCGCAAGCTAAAAGTTGTTCTTATTGATGAATACAATAATCCCTGAAATTGGACGGCGAATAAAAAATCACCCAGTATAGGCTACGGTAACCACTTACCATCACACGGACCGTACCCTTGTTTGCTGTTTTGTTAGTAGGTATAAAAATAAAAGTACAGAAAAATTTACAACAGAATAACATAAAAAATAATTGCATCTAATAAAAAAATACAGAATAGAAATAAACCCGATCTTTCACCTCGCGACCTTGTTTGAGAAAACGGGAAGGTGGAAAATATACATACGCATTTCCACTTACTGAGATTGGTATCGTGGCCTTAGGAGGTCGAGGAAATTTGCATGTTTCGTCACAAAGGGGGCGCTGGCGGGCAAGGGGGCCGCGTCAAGGGGGCCTGGCGTCGCGTGCCCCACGCGCCACTTCCGGCGAGGGGGGGGGGCGTCCCACGGCCTCGATTCAACTACCACCAAGATCAGATACCAAAAAGAATACTTACTTGACCGTGGTGGCTAACATGTTTTATAAAATTGAGATATAATATGGGCTTGAATTAATAAGGTAGCAGGTCAGGTCAGTAGTGAATTGTTTTGGTTCGATGTCTCAGCTCTTCACTGCATCATTGCTTGGTAAGGTATTTTAAATCGGTATAGTAAACGACATCGTGGCAAAAACCATGGATTCTGATTTTACGACTTTGTTCGCTTTTTATAACTGTTAGGTTTGATAATTATATAGGTAACTGAAATTGTTGATAATTTCTGTAGGTAATTAAATAAATAAATATCTTGGAAATTTCTTCACACACGGTTATCTGATCCCAAACTAAGCAGAGCTTGTACTATGGAGACCAGATAACTGATATACTACATATACTACATTTTTTTTTGTAAATACATACTTATATAGATAATTACACCCAGACTCAGGACAAACAGACGTGTTCATGCACACAAATGTTTGTCCTGGATGGGAATTGAACTCACGACCAGCGGCCCGATAGGCGGCGTCTTAACTAACTGCGCCAACTGGCTTGTCAATTAAACGGCAACATAGAATTTTGAAAAAAGAAATATGCTTGAGTATCCAACATAAGCATATTTTTTTTTACTTAGTCCAGACGCAGTGAAGACATGCAATTATACCTAATTGGAGTATATAGGTACCACTGTCACTGTACACCCGGTAAATTAAATTCATAATCCCTGACTTATGGGATCGCGGGTGACTCATAATCTGTCGGGCTATCTTTTGGTGGTGATCGTAATGATTTCACCCAATGACGCGCTACGACGAGAATTATTATTTGGGGTGGGCGTGGTGAAATTGAATGATTTTCCTTTTCAGGAAAAATATCTTAAGCGACAATTTGTACTTTTTACAGGAGAGAGATTTTTTCATTCCTAATTCGAAAGCAAATATCTATGATATTTTTATAAAAAACATATGTTATATTGTTATTAATTTAAGAATTATCTATTAAAAATAAAGGTTAGTCTTCGCAATAAGGTATACAATCATAAAATTAGGAGTTTACAATACAAAAACATTTTTAAATCGATTGGCGCTAACGATGAAGTTCAAGCCTTTTTAGGAAAAACATCAAAAAAATGCTACAAAAATACGAGTATGACTTGTATTACATAAATGTTATATACTTAGTTAAATATATTATGTCACAAATATTTATCGAGGTGTTAATCGACCCGACGACCTGTGGTGAAGTTGTCCTCTTCGTCTCCCACGTCTGCTGACCTGTCAGGGAAACGTAGCTGCTGTTTGTAAGATAGGTACTTTTCCTGAGTAACTTCCACCCTCAAACAATCTGTGACCGATTTATCTTCCGTGTTAGTTAAATCTTTACAACATAATGTCATGTATTCGTCATGTAAAAAGTTGTAAATAGTTTTTTTTATGTCAAGTTTTTTTTATGTGAAGGTTGACAAGCAGGCAGGCTACCGTTGCCTATCGCCCAATGTGTTGCTGACCTGTTAAAATGCCGAGAAGGCAATTACTGGCTCACAAGTGCAATTGCCGGAACACACCGGTAGGTACTTGGCGATAGATTTTCAACTTAAGGGTGGTAGCCAACCAGGCAGGTACTAAAAGTACCCTACCACCGTGCAATGGTTTCCTCACGATGTTTTCCTTCACCGAAAGCTCAAGCTCATTGTAGGATTCGAACCCACGACCTTCGTCGCGGCTTCCGACCATAGTATAAAGAAGAGGGAGTAGGCTATCTCCGGCCCAATTCGCGATATAATTGCCTACTGTCTTAGGGTTGTCACTTTTAGCTAAATATTAGGCGCGGCTGTTCGCGCTTCGCTAGCAACCGCAAAAAATGAATAAAGTGAATGAAATATTATCATTAAAAGAAGTAAAAACAACATTAAAAACTAACGACTGTCTCTTAGACTATAATCGAATTTGTTGTTATGATTCGAACTTTACAATACTGAGAAATCGGCATAACTAAACGTAAACAAAGAAATAGCGGCAAACCAATTGCCAGATCAAAAGCACCTAATACATTCTAGTAGGAAATTAGGCCTACCTACCTACTTCCTGTGTGATAGAAAACTAATACAAACAAAAAATATGTAAGTACGTAGGTATCTCATCATCAAGTAAAATTATATTATGCTAGAATAAGTGACTAACTTACCTTTCCTGTTCAATAGGTAATCTGAACAGAGACAGGTCTGGAATCGATGAATTATTAAGACACCCAAACACACAGCAATACGTTCTTCTGCGATTATCAGACATTTTGATGATGATATTGATGAATAAATCATTTAGCGGTGCCGAAAAGCCGTGACGCGCGCGCAAACCTTGTGCAGTGTTAGCCCCGACTGGCGCACTGAGAAACGGGTCGAGATTTTGTTAAAGTGTGCGTGCGTCGACACATAGATACAATAGCGCACACATACAAGCCGCGCGCGGTGCGTTTGTATGAAGATAACCTACTTCCCCTCTCTTTATACTATGTTCCGACGTCACTACCACTGAACTATCATAACCTTGATAATAAAACCAGGAACAAGAAAAATAATTTATTTATTTATGATGGGAAACAAACAGTTAAGTATGTACTTAGTCGGTTATTAAAAAATACAGATTTTTAAGAAAATTAAGTAGTTTTTTTTAAATATGCTTAATGCTAATAAGAATATAGATAATAATAAAACTACATATTAAACTAAAAATATTTCCCTTAATTTTAAAATCATACAAGAAAATCAAATGCTTTGAATAAGGTATTTTAATTATTATGAGTGATAGATTAACAATATACTCGGATTATTATGGTACTCGGAAAAAAAAATGCACTTGTTTATTATGACGTCACCAGCGAACGAATAAGACAATTGCAACGATACCTCATTTGTCAAATTTAGTAGTTTAGAAGTTATGAGAGAACAAATGAACATACATACCGCTCAAAATCTTAACCCTCCTTTTTACTTCCCATAATCGGGTAAAAAGTATTCATCGAAGTGAACTGGTTTCCAATGCAAGCAATGTAAAGCCGGTCTATGGACGTATCGGAATGCAAACTAGAAGTTGTTTGGTCTCAGCCTAACAAACTACTAACTTATTATCACAACAATAAATGTTCGATAAGATTTTATTTATTCGTTTATACATGAAGCGTGACCCTCATTTTGCTGTTTGTAGTCAGTGTTTATCAGCCAGTGAGGTGCATTGGTAGTGTGTGCTAATTATTACAATGTGGAGTATGAATATTTCGAAACATTTGCATTTTAGGAAGTTGAGGTTGGTTTACTCCTAATTTTTAAACTGTGGCTGAACCTCTATTATCTTCGCATTTCAAGTAGTATTCAATTTTTCTGGTCCCCATATTTTTTATGCTTATAGGATCAGTCAGCCTTTTATGAAGCCCTGTATTATTTATATTTCTATTACAATCCGATTTAGTACCTAAATAAACACAAACATGTTGTATTGTATGATTTATTACCTATATATATTTTTTTTGTTTGTCCATAGTACGAGAATATAATATTTATGATATCGTAAGATAACCAAAATTAATTTATAAACCTATTATCTCATTTTAAATGATAACGCAACTGTTTGATAACATACATTGTTGGATAAATAACGTGTGAAAGGTATTTAAAGTGTTGTCATTTCATGAAGTCTGTTAAAAAGGGTTTTTTTTAAACAGTTATAGGATATCATTATTTGTACTGATATAACTTGTTTAGGGGTCTAAATATGCATAATGTACGACAAAATTTATGCAATAAATATTATATTATTATTGTAGTATAGTATTTGGTCTTTATTTTTGTCCACTGGAAAAAAAAATGTGAATCGAGAGTTGTCCTAAAATAATCCGTGCACCCTTTTCCCGTGCTAAAATTCGTATAGAGTCGCTCATTATACAACATTTCGAATTGTATCTAATTAGTCGGTAATAATGTTTGCTATAGTGTTGTCCATTTGGTTTTTTAGTTTATAGAAATAAACATTATTGTTGTTTTTGCAAAACATGGTTTGCGGCTTAGCGTGGTGTGAGAGAGTCGGAACGCGCAATGTCTTTGTAGGGTTGGCCCATAAAATTATATTCAGCCTTCCGTACCACGGGTTTACCTACATATTTTAACGGAATACACACCGGTCGCTCCTAACAGCTCTGCAACATTTGGTACTTGGTACTACTTACTTACCCTATCTTTATTTTTGCTTTAATCATAGATTACCACTTTATTAACCACATTAAGTGGCTAATTTAAATGGATGATTGAAAAATATATTAATTGAATATTATTATATAAGTATAGTGTAGGTATGTAATTGATGTTATACTGGTTTTATGGTAATTTATTCTAAATGCTGTATTTTGCTTTATTGTCATGTAATTCTAAACTGCATGTCGTGTTTGCCGTAATTGCTTTTAGAGTAAATTGATTAATAGTACATAATGTGGCTTATATAAGGGATACTACTTAGTTTCCAAAACGGGTTTCTGCGTTCCCAGAATAAAAAATAAAAGTAGCCTTATCTGTCACCTGTCACTAACATTCCCGCCAAAATCAATGCATCCGTTTCAGAGATGTAAGTATTCAAGGTTTTAGGGTAATATTTTTGTTGAAATAAACACTCATCACTTATCTAATGACTCTGCTCTTATCGCCATTCAATTGTTTTACTGCCCACATTAGCCACATTCGGCCATTTTGTTAGAAAATGTAAACATTGGTTATCTAAATAAGATACATAATCTCAAATGGAGTATTTGAGTAAGATAAAATAATAAACTAATTGTATCAGATTTATGAAAAAGTCAAAATCTTACTAATTATTATTTTCTTAAATATAAGGTCTATAGTCTATAGATCGTAGAATTTTTTTTTAAAGGATCAAAGGTATTAGACAGACGTAGCTTACTAAACCCATAGACGGACAAAAACGATATTGAATAGTCTAACTAACTGTAATACTTTGTATGGTTCTCGGCCAACGTGACCTACGTTGGCCGAACCTACAATAAACTCAATAATTAAATATACAATATTTAGAATTATTTACAACAAATATACAAACTATATATAAAAAAAAATCCTCGAGGCGGCCGCTGCTGCCAATCAACGGCAAGGTTCCCAGAAGGCTGGCAGCGTTCCCTCTTTGTATGGCCAAGCTAACTAATTAAATTATATTAATAAAACAATTATTTTTTATTTTATGTAGTAATTAATATTATAAAATTATTTTGCAAAATAAGCATAGATTCACAACATGACATTTACGTTCTAGTGTCACTGATAACAATTGCGTGCACCACATTCGAAACTACAAGAAGACGCAATCCATAATAAAATTATACCTTGTAAAACAGACTGATTGACAAGATCACTACCGCATATGACGGAATACTGTTTTCTTTCACGGTGTAAAGGTTATCTAGAAATTACTCGCGCGCTTGCTTTTAAAACAAACTAGCTGTTTGTGCGTGGCGTCACCCGGCTGATTTTTATTAAGATTTTCATACAAATGCTATTCAAATTTCTCTCGGTGGATTTTCCAAAAAATGAAATTCTTGTATACAAAACCTTGTCCTGACAATTAAAAACACAATAAATAAATAGACTAAAAAGGTGCAACTGTTCTGAAGTGATGCGCGTACGTAAGTACATACATTTCGGCAATAGATTATTATTTATATAGATTGAATGATACTGGATTGCCTGATTGTAAAAAAGGCTGTATTGCAGTGAAATTATCTGTATTTTTTTCTCCTTAACTTAACAATTTTTTTACTAGCTACTTCTAGGGATCTTATGTATTCCCGGGATAAAAAAGTTGCCTATACGTTATTTCAGGGTATGATCAATCCATGTGCCAAGTTTCATCCCAATCCATTCATTAGTTTTTACGTGAAAGAGTAACAAACATACATCTATATTCACAAACTTTCGCATTTATAATACTAGATTCCGCTCCACGGTTTCACCCGCGTTCCCGAGGGATCTTATGTTTTCCTGGAATAAAAAGTATCCTATGTGTTAATCTAGGTTATAAACTAAGTTCAAAGTTTCATCCAAATCCGTTCCGTTTTGCGTGAAAGTGTAACAAACATCCATATTCACAAACTTTCCCATTTATAATATTAGCTGTTCCCCGTGGCTGCTCGCGTGCCCTATCCTATACCTAACCTTTGGGCATTATGTAGCTTCCTATTAGTGAAAGAATTTTTCGAATCCGACTAGTACTTAAGTAGATCCAGAGATTTGCGCGTTCTAACAAACTCTTCAGCTTTATTAGTTGTATAGATTTTGTTTTTAGTAATCGATTTATTAGTAATTTAGTATTAGTATTTACTAGGATTAGTAGGAAGTAGGATTTATAATCAAAGAGTACATTGTTTATACTGTAATTTTTGTTTTTCCTTTAAGCTAGTTGTGTCGTATGGCGCGCAAAAAATAAAATATTTTTCTTTCTTTCTTTATAATATTAGTAGGATAGTAGGATTTAATTTCTATATCTCCCCACTTCAAACATTACAGATGGACACGACAAATCCAAACTGCAGCTAGAGGCAGCTACTTGCACAACCCTGGAAGCGAACCTTTGACCTATGCGACATTGGGTGATGTGATAGCGGAAACTGCACATAAATACCCAGGCAGAGTGGCAGTGAAGTCCATGCATGAGGGAACCACCATCACATATGAACAGCTGTTGACGCAAGTATGAATGTAAATGCACCTTTATTTCTTACCTTTAGCCTACCGCATGTGCATAATCGAAGTAACCTATATTTAAATGGGAAGTAACGCACACGCAGCGATCGATAAGTGAGGCGATACTAAGGCGATGATAGTTAAGTGGTAGTGACGTCGGATGTCGAGACAAAGGTCCCGGGTCCGAATCCTACAATGAGCTTGAGCTTTCGGTGAAGGAAAACATCGTGAGGAAACCATAGCACGGTGGTAGGGTACTTTGTAGTACCCGCCTGGCTGGCTACCACCCTCAAGTTGAAAATCTGTCGCCAAGCACCTTTTGGTGTGTTCCGACAGCTGCACTTGAGAGCCAGTTCCTTTCTAGGCTTTGTGTGCTTACCATCATCGGCCACATCAACACTGACCACGGTGAGATTGTGGTCAAACACAGGCCTATACATAGAAAAAAAAATACTATTAAGATTACTGGGGGGCTAAAACGACCGGTCGAGCAATATTGCCAATGCAATATATTTCTGGAATTTACAGCCGATTATGGTGTCATTTGTCTAAATTGGAAACTCATTGATTAAAATTATTTACATTTGCAACAAAAAATATTTAAAAAAACATTTGGCTCTGCTGTAAATTCGAGATTCTGAGTAAGTTGCCGGCAACGATACATTTGAAGAATCGCGCATATCCAATCATTTGACGTTTAAGAATGTCAAAGAAAAATACAGCTTATTGCACCGTAATAAGGTTATTCTGTTGAATTCTGTTGAAAAAATGGTTTATTACAAAGAAATATAGATACACCTTATTTTGACGCAATAAGGTTTATTTTTCGCCAAATAGTATCGTATGTTTTTGCAGGCTGATGCCCTGGGCTGTGCCCTGCGCGCGCAAGGATTACAGAAAGGTGACAGGGTAGGCTTGTGGACTCACAACACTACCGCGTGGATTGTCGCAGTGGTTGCCGCTGCCAGGGCCGGCCTTATATCGGTAAGGAAACAATACTTTTTTTTTTAAAGTAAAAAAACTATTCCCTTTCTATTATATCTCAGAATGTATGTATATTTTCAAGTTATTTGGATAAACGGAGCGTGATATTTTTTTTATACTACTAAGGTAGCAAGCAAGCATACGGCCCACCTTATGGTAAATGGTTACAGTCGCCTATCGCCATTTGCAATACCAGAGATATTGCCAATGTGTTCCTGACCTGTTACAATGCCGAGAAGGCAAACTGGCTCTCAAGTGCAATTGCCGGAACACACCGGTAGGTGCTTGGCGACAAATTTTAAACTTGAGGGTGGTAGCCAGCCAGGCGGGTACTACAAAGTACCCTACCACCGTGCTATGGTATGGTTTCCTCACGATGTTTTCCTTCACCGAAAGCTCAAGCTAATTGTAGGATTCGAACCCATGACCTTCGTCGCGGCATCGGACGTCACTACCATTGAGCTCTCATCGAATTTCGGTGAATACCAAGAAATACAGACACTGAGGTATATTATTACGTAGTGAAGCTATCCTAAACAAAGGTAATGGTCCATTTTGTTAATATTCGCTGCAGCACTGAAACAATAATTAGTCATCTAACAACACGTAGCGCTTTTAAGGTGTAGTTTTACCGCGATTTTCATGGCAACTAAGTGAAGTGTGGCCGGATGGCTGCACTTGAACGGAACATGGTGGTTATATGTTGCGTCTTCTCTACGTCTACTTCAGTGACTACAGAGCAATAATATCACAACGTACAACTATTCTCCACATGTTGGGAATCGCGTTTGATGTAAGCACCTACTTACGCTGCTATCGCACGTAGGCATGTTTGTCACAAAATGGAAAATAAAAAAAATTTGTATTTTTTTTATAAAATATTAGAGGATAAAAATAATAAAATAAAAATATTTGAATTAAATTCAAAATAATATTAACAATGATTATTTCCCAATCCAGGTATTAATAAATCCTATGTACGAAAAAAAGGAGCTCAGCTTCTGTATAAAGAAAGCAGACCTGAAGAGTCTGCTAATAACAGATAAGCTACCTACCAAGGACTACTACAATATGATGCAACAACTCATCCCTGAACTTCAAACCTCTAAGCCTGGATCATTAAAATCAAAGGAGTTTCCTACCTTGACATCTCTTATTAGTTCTGCTAAGGATAACATGGCGTTAGTATGAAATATTAAAACATTTATTATAGTATAGATATGGACTTTTTATAGGCGTCGAATGTCTTGATTGAGAAAGCTTTATGTTCCTAATCTTGGAAAAAATTATGAGCGATTTTTAAGTTGTAGAAAAGCTTGGGTATTGCAGATTCAGTCCTTGGCTCTATTGCATTCTTTTGTTATCCGTCTGTCTCTCTGCCTGTAAAGACTCTTTATCTCAGGAACACGTGGAGGTGTCAAGTTGAAATGAATATTAAATACTAAGGTATTTAAGCTTTAATAAAATTGTAATCAAAGATACGGAGATCAGATATTTTGACTTCCCGTTACCTAGTTAGAATCATTGAGTCTATGGCAAGAAATAAGGTCTCACAGCACAAGTAACGGAGTAAATACAAAATTAAAATTAGTAGTTATATCACATTCATTCAACCCAACTTATCTGTACGGAACCTTCGGTGCTCTTCTGTTCTTTTGTTTTTTTTTATACTAATAAGATAGGAAACAAGCATACGGCCGACCTGACAGGAATTGGTTACCGTAGCCTTTAGACGCTTGCAACACCAGGGGTATCACTGGCACGGTGCAGACCCTGTAAAAAATTCTTCACGCTCTTGAAAATCCCCATGCTTATACTACTTGGGAAAACCACGGGTTTTATCCACGGACAAAGATCTATAAATCTTCACTGCTGTCTGATTTCTGTAATGACGTTTAATACAAAGGAGAATGAAATTGCATCTATTTCCAATTGTGTCACTAAATAAAACATCTCATTTATTTTCAGTGGCACACTATCATTTGATTCTCTAATAGCCGATAACATAAACAATAATGCAATATCAAAATACGGCGGTGAAGTCAAACCAGAAGATGGCAGCATCATACATTTCACGTCAGGTACAACTGGTAAGTTTCAACTCAGTTTGTAAATAAATGAAGAGATCAGCTGAAAAACAAAAAAAGATCTTTTGTGACTAGTCTTGCTCTTCCAGCAACATTGAAAAGGGAAGATCTTCCCAGGTTGAGATACCGTGGCTTGGATGGAACCCCAGTCTAACTATAGATACATGTTGGGATTTTGTGAGCGTGATGTAGGATATAGTGGCGCCATCTATTGATCATTGTGTAATAAAATAAAATACATATATTGCTACCACATAAAAATTAAAAAGGCCCTGAGCTACTTTTTGTCATGGACGTATCTCCGAAAGAATACGATTTCATAAAAAAACGGTCGGCCAGGTCCTCGATGTGCTTTAGTTTAGTACCTAAATGATCGTTGAACTTACTTTCCAGGAGATCCAAAAGCAGCATTAGATTCTCATTATGGAGTTGTTAACAACACATATTTCACTGGCAAAAGAAACTTGCTTCACGAAGGACATCAAAACATTTGTGTACAGGTATGTACGTAACAATCATGTTTTACATGAGCCGACATCAATAATTATACTTCGGGTATCAACCGAAGACGATTACATTATTACATGCAGCAGTACATGAGATGGTGCCATCTTCGTCACACATTTAGAGCTAGATACTGAAAAGTAAAAACTTTATCTCCTGTCTCACTCCCACCGTGCACCGGCAACCTGCGCTTGCGGCGACCGTGACCTCATTACGTGTTTTTGTGTCATCGGGATCACACACAGTTTTTTATTAACCTATTTGTTATATTCGGATAATGATACGATGGGAAAAAGGAAATCAAAGGGTAGTGATTACGATAACATTGTAAGGAAGATAAGGAAATTGGAGAATAAGTTAAAAAGGAGAAGAGGACGAACATCAGACACGTCGGAAAGTGAATATTCAGAATCACGCGGACTACCGGTACACGACCCTGATCTACCAGGTACCTTCATAGTTTCTTGCATATAATCTAATTGTAGTAAACTATTGAATAAGAATAAAAAATAGCATTAATGAAAAAATTTTGCTCAACAATCTGGATATTAAAATTGTACTACCCTCAGTACCGACTTCTTTATCGCAACTTATATTAAATTTGAAATAAGAATATTTTTTTTAAATAATACGTTCGTAATAGTTTACTACTCCGGCTAAAAATATTTAGCAATGTTCCTTTTTATATTATGCTTAGCTGAGCACCTATAGGTAACTATACTCCACGTAAATCGTGTGTAGGTAATCTTTAACTCCACGTAAATCGTGTAGAGGATATTATACTCCACTTTTATAGTGCTGAGGACAATTCACCCACGTAAATCGTGTTGAGTGTTCAACAACCAATTCCCTTTTTTAGGTGTTCCAATTCCTGACGAAATATCATACTCGGAGGAATATATTGATGTAAATGGTGATGATCCACCCGCACAGCTCGAAACATTCGAGTCGGCGGGCCGCTCTGCCGTTCTGCCCGAGCCGGATATACAGCCGGTGGTGGAAATGGAAGAGGCTCAAGCCATCCAGTCTAATAATGATATTCCGCCGCAGCTGGAACCTGAGATCCTACAATTACTTGGTGAGGATCCTGCAAGTCAAAAAAGTTATGGAAATAACCTACATAAGGATATTGCTCCAAGATGGATGCATATCCTGACCAATGGCCTTCATAAAGATACCCAATCGGAACTGGTAAAGTGTTATTTACCACCTGAGAATTGTTCAAATATGAGAGCACCAAAACTCAATTTGGAAATTAAAGCAGCCCTTTTGGAAATTAATGTCAAAAAGGATATGTACAGCCAAAGCAAGCAAAATCAATTAGCTAGTAGCCTTGCAGCTATAGGACAAGTACTAAATTGGACCCTGGAATCCAAGAGTACTGTACCTCAACAAATAATCAAAACTTTGAGTGACGCTGGAAGGCTTATTTGTGATAGCCACTATAGAGAGTCCCAGTCGCGCAGATACTCTGCTTTAAATACGTTAAATAAGGATATTAGAGATACAATTAAAAATACAAAAATAGATGAACACCTTTTTGGATCCGACCTATCAGAACATATAAAATCATCAAAAGCGATAACCAGAACCGGCTCCGAAATGAGGCCGATATCGAGACCTCCATACAAGGCGCCTCCAGCTCCACAGCCTCCGAGGGGGGCTTTAAACTCAAGGGGGACGCCGCGTGCAGCAGCGGCCGAGCCGCGGTTGCCCCCCGCACCCCGCAGGCCTCCGCGGGACCGCCGCCAGGATGCGGCCAGGGGGCGCCGCTCCACCGGCTACACGCGCCACCAGATGAGGAAACGCTAGGAGAGGAGGCACAGTCGCAGGTACCTATAGCCGGTCGCTTACAGTATTTTTACGACAAATGGTGTAATCTTACAGATGATCCTACTATCTTATCGTGGGTTAGGGGGTATAAAATACCCTTTAAAATGAAGCCCGTACAAACTACACTAACACAAAATAATGCCTGTTTATCTCAATCTAAAATTGAAATTATTGATAATTGTATTTTAGAATTATTACAATCCAAATTCATTTCATTTTGCAAACCGTGTTCAGAACAATTTATATCACCTATTTTTACAGTCCCTAAGCCGAACGGAAAACATAGATTTATTTTGAATTTAAAACGATTAAATAAATTCATTCATGTTCAACATTTTAAAATGGAGGATTATCGTACTGCGCTTAAATTATTAGATCAAAATTTTTTTATGTCTACTCTAGACCTACAAGATGCTTATTTTTTAATTTCCATTGACAAAAAAGACAGGAAAATGTTACGCTTTCAATGGAGATCAGAATTGTACGAGTTTAACGTCCTTCCGTTCGGCTTATGCACGGCGCCGTTTGTTTTTACCAAATTATTAAAGCCCGTCTTACAACACTTACGTACATCTGGCCTACTATCAGTGGCCTACCTAGACGATTTTTTATGTATAGGTAGCTCATATAAAGAATGCTTATTAAATGTACATGCTACAAAATATATTTTAGAGTCTTTAGGGTTCATCATTAACATTAAAAAAAGTGTTATGGTTCCAAATAAAATATGCAGATTCTTAGGTTTCATTTTAAACACAATTGATATGATTATTACATTACCTGACGAAAAGAAGCAACGTATTAGAATGAGAGCTACGCAGCTCATGTATAAATCTAAATGTACTATAAGATATTTTGCAGAATTCATAGGCCTTTTAACCTCCGCATGCCCAGCAGTTAGTTACGGCTGGATGTACACTAAGTTGTTTGAACGAGAGAAGTTCTTAGCACTAAATTATTCAGACAATTATAATAAACAAATGAAAATAGAATCATATCTCAAAAAGGATTTATCATGGTGGCTAGACAACATAGATTCATCGTTTTGCCCTATTCGTAAAAGTAATTATTCTTTAGAGATTTTTAGTGATGCATCTAGAACTGGCTGGGGTGTGGCGTGCGATGGTCAAAGTGCAAATGGAAACTGGACAGAGGTAGAATTGGCCCTTCATATTAATACTCTTGAACTGAAGGCCGCATTTTATGGACTTAAGATATTTACTGCAGAACTGCGAGATTCTGATATTTTACTTAGGATTGATAACACCACTGCCATTTGCTACATAAATCGAATGGGTGGTGTACAACACCCTCATTTAAATGATCTAGCTCGGAAAATTTGGCAGTGGTGTGAGGCCAGAAATATCTATGTATTTGCTTCTTATATTAAATCGTGCGAAAATGTCGTAGCAGATCGGGAATCAAGACAGATAAATATAGATACAGAATGGGAAATTTCAGATGAGGTATTTTCACAGATTAGTAATTTGTTAGGTAACCCTGAATTTGATCTTTTTGCAAGCGCCCAAAACTATAAATGCGTTAGGTATGCATCATGGAAACTTGATCCATATTCTGAAGTGGTAGATGCATTTACGTTTAGTTGGCATAATATTAGCTTTTACGCATTTCCGCCCTTCAGCTTGATATCTAGGGTATTGGAGAAAATAACTACAGATAAAGCAAAGGGTATTTTAATAATACCTTACTGGCCCTCACAACCATGGTACCCTTTGTGGTCTAGACTTGTATTATCAGAGAAAATATTCTTTGGACCTGACAAATATTTACTTTATTCCCCTTTCAGAGACTGCCATCCACTTCACAGGGATCTTATCCTGGTGGCAGCCAAATTATCAGGGAATCGATGATTAAGCGTGGTGTACCAGAAGCATCCTTGGATATTGTGATGGCCTCGTTTGCTATAAAAACATTAAATCAGTATAGTGGTTCAATCAAATCTTGGTGGTTGTACTGTAAAAACAACAATATAGATATTTATGATGTTAATATTACTAGCGTCATATTATTTCTAACAAAGAAATTCGAGGAAGGCGCTAGCTATAGCAGCCTAAATACACATAGGTCAGCTCTATCGATTATATTAGGTACAAATGTTACATTAAATGAATGTATTAATCGTTTTTTAAAGGGTGTTTATAGACTTAATCCTCCTAACCCAAAATACAATAGTACATGGGATACAAATAAAGTATTAAACTACCTTTCTAATATGTATCCATATAATAATGTTTCATTAGCTGATTTGTCTCATAAAACTTGTACATTACTAGCTATAGCCTCAGCACAAAGAATGCAGACTATTAGTTTAATTAAATTAAATAACATATCAATACAAGAGGATATGATTGTGATTAAAATAACTGATTTGATAAAAACCTCCAGGCCTGGAGCCTGTCAACCTCTCATTAAGTTACCTTATATTCGAGAAAATCCCAACATTTGCCCAGCTCTTGCGGTCCAAGCATATATAGATAGAACTAAACCCTTAAGAAAAGATCCAACTATTAAACATCTTTTTATAGGAGTACGCAAACCTCACAGCAAAGTTGGCTCCCAAACTTTGGCGCATTGGGTAAAAAAGATATTGAAAGACAGTGGTATTGATATATCTATATTTGGAGCTCACAGTACTCGGGCAGCGTCAACATCTGCCGCTCATAGGGCTGGAGTTAATCTAGAGGTTGTCCGCAAGGCTGCAGGCTGGAGTGATTCATCAAATGTATTCCTTAAATACTATTGTAGAGACGTTGTACACACAAATGATGATCAATTTGTGAATGCTGTTTTCAACATATAACTAAGTATGTAACAAAGGCAAATTGCGTTTATATTATTAACTTTCACAAGTTAAAAGAGCGATAAATGTAACTTTATCCTACTTGATTACACTCTTTGTTATTAAACTAGTTTCAATCAATATAAAAATATTTGTGATTTAAACATCATCTTATCTTTTTTTATTTTTATAATTTAACATTACATTGCTCTGAACATCTGCATGTAATAATGTAATCGTCTTCGGTTGATACCCGAAGTATAATTAAGAATCAAACAAACTTACCTAGTGAAGTTTGATTCCAATTATGCGAGGGTCTCAACCGAAGACGATTACATAGTCCCAACCCGCCCAAAAACCCAATAGCAAAAAAAAAAAAAAAAAAAAAAAAAGAAGAATCACAAAAACCTATAACTCTGAAATAATGAGGTCACGGTCGCCGCAAGCGCAGGTTGCCGGTGCACGGTGGGAGTGAGACAGGAGATAAAGTTTTTACTTTTCAGTATCTAGCTCTAAATGTGTGACGAAGATGGCACCATCTCATGTACTGCTGCATGTAATAATGTAATCGTCTTCGGTTGAGACCCTCGCATAATTGGAATCAAACTTCACTAGGTAAGTTTGTTTGATTCTTAATTAGAAATGGGAAAGGGTTTCATAGAAGAGAAAGATAGTATGGAGTAGATAATAGCATAGATATTTTGAACATAGATAACTTTAATATAGTAACTCTACTATCCATGGATCCAAAATAATATTATAAATGTGAATTTATTTGATTGTTCATGACAACCAATTGTGATAAATGGCAAGTTCAAGGGCATAACAAATCGTGATAAATGTTTGCACACAGGTAGACTTTATCCTAGAATAACATTATATATAATAATCTTTTAGTCATTTTTTTCCTTGGGGGAGGCCTTTATCCGGCAGTAGACGTGTTTCGGCTGACATGATGATTATGATGCAACCTTTTACCTTCTCCTGAACATTATTTACTCCAGGTACAAGTAAATATGAAATATTTTTTTTAACAAGTAGTTTGTATTGCGTGAATGTGTTCTGTTCTTATATACCTTGACAATATATCATGATAATAAAAAAAAATAATGCTGTAAAATGATTTACATTTTCTAGGTGCCATTATTCCACGCTCTCGGTTCCGTGATCACTGTCCTGGCTGCACTAAGACTGGGGTCCTCATTAGTCTTAGCAGCCCCCACGTATAGTGTGACAGCAAACATCAACACATTGTTCTCTGAAAAGTAAGTTCAACTATTTATTAATTTTCTATCTTACCATCATGAGATGACTTACAGCCTTGGCACTAAACGCCTTTAATACTTTAAGTTTTTAATATAACAGAATTAGCACCAAAAATACCAAAAGTAAAAAAAAGCGAACATAAATAATCATTACGTCAATAACACTAAAATTACTGATACCAACCTAATGTTTTACATGTTGATGCATTGTAAAGTTTCATCATCATCATCATGTCAGCCGAAAGACGTCCCTTGCTGGACAAAGGCCTCCCCCAAGGATATCCACGATGGCCGGTCTTGCGCTACCCACATCCAGCGGTTTCCCGCAACCCATACAAGATCGTCGGTCCACCTTGTGAGGGGGGCCTGCCCACGCTGCGTCTTCCGGTTCGTGGTCGCCACTCTAGAACCTTTCTGCCCCAGCTTGTAAAGTTTGAATAACTCTAATTTGCTCAATAAATAACAACTTTCCCAGATGCACAGTACTGACAGGGACACCAACAATGTTCGTGGACATACTATCACAGATCAAGGGCAAAGGCGATATTCCATCGCAGTTGCGCGTCGCACTTGCAGCAGGCGCACCTTGCAGTCCACAACTGATCAGGGATATACAGAAATATTTGAAAGCGGATTCTGTTAAGGTAACTATAGGTACATAGGTAAAGAAAGATGATGGAGAGGTGCTGATTGAGGAAGATAGAGGAAATTTAAAGAATGGTGTATGTTTAGATTGTCTAGCACAGTGTTTTTAACAATTAGATACCTACATTCTGTAATAAAGTAGATAAGTAGTTTTATATTGTAGTGTAAGACTTAGACACACTTGCCCTTTATCTTTTGTCCGCGACCCCCTGATTAACGTTCCTCCCTAGGGGTCGGGAGTCGAGAGTCGGGAGTCCTATTAGTTTAAAAAACACTGGTCTAGCAGATGTTTAAAAGTAGATAAGGAATGAAGTCCCCTGCCGTGGTCCTAAGGGAGAACGGCATAAAGTTTTTTAAGAAGGATGTTAAGAGATTTATTGCTTTGCATTGGATTTGATACCTCTGGTACTTCAAGTCTAGCATCAAGCGGGTTCATGTGTTTGTGTATTTGTATAAAGAAATGGTGATGGAGAGTAGCTGGTTGACGAAGATGAAGGAACTTTAACGTGCCAAGATGATCCATTAGTATGGCAAAACTGATTGACAATGCTAGCTTATAATAGTGATATCAGACGGCAAAGCAAAGATCGGTCGATTGAATTCGTTCAATGAATTGTCAGTGTTTGGGTGGTTGTGTACTTAGCAGTACCTACCTGTTTAGTAACCGATCTGAAGTAGAAACTCAGTATAAATGTATACCGTACCGGGAGATGAACTTGAAAGCCAGTTTCCTTCGAGCCCTTATCTCACTTCTTAATTATCATCACAAGCAATAGTTATATAGCAAAATATAATGAAATTAATGATTATAAGTACCTAAAGCATCTTGAAAATCAGCACCATCATTCGGTCTTTGACTGCCTTTGAAATATTTAAGATTCCTTGAATTTTGTTGAAAATATTATGATTCGAATGGATGGATTCAAAATTCATGTAGTATGTCAACTTTAGTATTTTAACTCAAATAATTATATTTTAGGGTCTCTATGGCTTAACAGAGACGACAGCATGTGTGTTCCAGTCTAACTTTGGAGACAATATAGACGTTGTAGCCGAAACTGTCGGCTACATACAAGATCATGTGGAAGTTAAGGTAGTATTACTTAACTATTTATTTTTATCTATCATTGTTAACTTTGATTTTATGTAGATGACAAAATACTATCTTAATATAGCAGATTTGTTTATTTTATATTAGTACCTACAGAAATTTACGTAAAATAAAGAAAGAAAAGATTTGTTTGAAAATAAGAATCCAAAAAAAAATACTGCAAACATACGATCAAAAAATACTTCCCATACCGAATAAAAAGAAAAAAAGCATTTGAATAGTGAAAAACATTGAACAAAACTGTATTTATTCATTTTTTTGAAGCTGGTCTTGCAAACAAATATACCCATTGAATTCAAAGGAAATATCATGACAACAAAATTTCGACATGACTAAAACTATAATTCCTATTTTTTACTCTTTAAAGGTGGTCGATGATAAAGGTGAAATGGTACCATATGGTACCCCTGGGGAGCTAGTGGTTAAGGGATATAACAATATGATTGGCTACTGGGATGAACCGGAGAAAACAAGACAAGCTCTGTCTGAAGATGGGTGGCTAAAAACTGGGTTTGTAGCGATCCCTGATCAGTTCTATTTAGAATGTGTTTGACCATAAACTCAATCATAATGTTGCCAAAGGTGGTATGCAATAATAGCTAATCGTATAAGGGAATAAGACAGAATATGTGAATGAGACGAAATAAAGTCTCGTGTATTACAAATGTGTAGATCTACGAATACGGATTGAAGATTTGAAGAATAATATTAAGGGATAGGTATAAAGAATTTTATTTTAAATTTAGTATGGCAAACTCTGAAACGACTATTGGGACCCTAAAAGATGTAAACATTCTAGGACTAGGCCTATAAAATCAGCTTAATTACCTACTATAAAATATACCTGAGAGTTTCATTTTAAAACCTGAAATGGCTCCTCAATCGAGAGTATGTGTGACTTTCGATCATAAATATTGCTGATAGAAATTTAGATTTCTGAAATTCACATCATTTATCTAATTTCTATTAGCACAGAAATCTAGAGGCAAATCTGTGAAGAATGTCCGAAGATATTTATTTCATTCTAATGTTTATTATAGAGACAAATTCACAATAAGCGAAGATGGGTACGGTCGTATAGTTGGCAGACTCAAGGACATCATCGTAAGGGGAGGAGAGAATATTGCACCCAAAGAGATTGAAGACTTGCTTAACACACATCCTGATATCATTGAGAGTCAGGTAATATAAGTCAAGACCTATTGTCCTACCTATCACACAATCAGTCGTTGATGAAATTTGGCATGCGGACCAGCCGGGCTATTACTATTTGGTGGTAATCGTAATGATTTTATCCAATGACGCAGTACGATGAAGACGATTTTGTGGGTGTGGTGAGCCCTCATTGGATGATTTTCAATTATGATGTGCATTAAGATACCACCAAAGATACACGGTAGAGCCCCAGACCTGGAATAGGATATTCTTTTATCCCAAGATAACATAATATCCGTCGGGAACGCGAGGCTTAAGTAAGCAGTCTTTTCGTACAATTGTTAAACTTTACATCAAAATACACTAAATAGGGATCTCCATAAATGCAAAGATTGATAGACTGACTGATAATTCAACGCACAGCCTAAACCACTGGATGGATCGGGCTCAGATTTGACAAATAGATAGTATGATAACGTAGGCATCCGCTAAGAAAGGATTTTGTATTCAACTCTTATATGGATAAAATAGGAATTCGCGAGTGAAACCGCTGGGCGAAAAGCTTGTTAAAAATATATGACGACTTCAGACCGGTTGCATTTAAAAGCCCTCTGTAGCGACCCCTGTCAGCTACATAGTTCAGACAAGATTCCAACATCAACAGTTGGACCGCGGTCCCCAGGCACGATGACCCAGCCTGGCGGAAGATCTTCCCTTTTCAATGGAGGAATCATCCACCTTGTTCCTCCATACCTCAATATTTTATCACTTTTGTATTTTTATTAATATTACGTAGGTATGTGAGGAAGAGTAGGTATACCTTATATTTAATTGTTTTAGGTAACTGCAAGGTTGATTGACCTGAGCCTTAAAATACCAGAGATTTAATATGACCTAAATGACCAAAACAAGACGAATCTAAAATTAGTTTGCAAAAAAATGTTGTTTGTTTAGTGACCACGTTTTTAATGGCATACCTACGGTGTATATAACAAGGTAAACTGTAATTAAGGAGGCAAATACAACGATGAGTGGTTGACAAAATTAAAAACACAAGGTCAGACCTCTCATCAGAGATCGTGTTAGTTTATTGAACCTCCACATTGAAAATGCAGGTACCATAGTACCTGTGTGACCGGCATTTTTTCATATGGCAAATAATCAACAATACCTACACGATTTCTTGTGGAATATTAAAATAGAGAAAAACTGCATTAAAAGTGGATCAAGCAGTATGATAATAAAATGTTTTTATGTTTTTTTTTCTAAAATAGTAGGTACCTATATCCAAATATGTTTTGAGGTCCGTCAAAGGTCTTCAAAAGATCATATCTACATATATATTTTCATTTTAAATAGGTATCTAAGTATATTGGAGATCAATTGTTTTAAAAACCATTTTTTTATTAGACTGCATGAAGTAACATAAAGTTGACATAACGGAACTAACTTTTTTTATCCAGATTGTTGGAGTAGCAGATGAGAGATTAGGAGAAGAGCTGTGTGCAGTTCTCAGGGTCCGAGAAGGTGCCTCCATCGGAGCGAAGGAAGTCACCAACCACCTCACAGGCCAAGTGGCCAAGTTCAAGATACCAAAGATAGTCAAAGTGACGGAAACGTTCCCAAAAACAACATCTGGGAAAATACAAAAGTTTAGAGTCAAAGAAATGATCGAATCAGGGTTACTGTGATTTATATAATTGTAAATAAAATTTTATTAATATTTTTGTACAGTCGTTTATTTTTTGTATCAGGTCTTTTTCTGAAATGAAGTCTCACTGTTTTTTGTTCATTTATTCATGAACACCATTAAAATTGGTCATTATGATATTATTATGTCCATAGTCGGTGCATAGTCTTAAAGAATCTGAATATATAAAAGGAACGCGTGATTGACTGACTGCTTGACTGATCCATTAACGCACAGCTCAAGCCACTAAACGAATCGACCTGATATTTAGTATACATATAGCTATTATGAGGTAGCGTATCCGCTAAGAAACGATTTTTGAAAATTCAACCCCTAAGGGGACTATAGAAAGGGCAGCCACTTTGCATCATCCTATATTTATGAACTCTTAGGAAACTGCCACCTCTTCAGCTCAGTTCAGGTTACCTATGTTTCTAAACAAGATAACCAGTTAACTAAAAGATCAATGAGGCCGAGGTGTTAAAACTCTTAATCCACGCAAGTAAAGCCTCGAACAAAGCTAGTTAAGATTTAAGCATGATTTTTTTGCCAAGACTTTAGGTTTTAAATAAATGGTAAGCCAACATAGTTACCTCACTCCAGTACTGACTCGGTCTTCGTTCATAATGCTGGTTTTGTTCCTACTATTTTGTGTATTACTTTTAGTTTACCATTTATATGATCGATATTGTTACACTGGACGATTACTGGCAAAAATACCTGGGCCTAGATCATTGCCTATAATAGGTCATACATTAGAAATTTGTATAAAAAAAGGTAAGTGTTTTTTTGAATAATTTTAACACGTTCGAAGCGGCGGTGATTTATCTATTTTTCTCTTTCCGTTCCTGCAATACAAGGCGTTGTACACCTGGTCCCTATTGTTTAGTAATCTGAGACCTGGTCATAAAACTATCATTGTGGCGGTACAAGGCTTATTAAACCCTGTAACGTTTAAGAAACTTAAATCCTTTTTTTTGACTTCAAAAAGATTCGAAAGCTATTCAGATATTTGCGTCTGGTAGTCGTGCGTGATCTTATGTTGCTGAGATGATGAAGGAAGGTACAACTTCTTAATGGTTAGGATATAGATAATTTTTTAAATTTTATAGGACCGTTAAGATCGTTAGTTCTATTATTTGATGTGTTAATGGAAGGTACAACGCTAATATATTATGTACTAGTTTCCGCCCCGCGGTTTCTCCCGCGTTCCCGAGGTATCTCATGTTTTTCCGGGATAAAAGTATATATGCTATTCCAGGGTATGATCTATCTATGTGCCAAGTTTCATTCAAATCTGTTCTGTAGTTTTTCGTGAAAGAGCAACAAACATACATACATACTCACAAACTTTCGCATTTATAATATTAGTAGGATAACTAGGTCAGTGATAAAACATGAGAAACTATTTTTTTTAAATATTTCTTTTATAACAAAAAATAGAATCGCCTTCAAAGTAAAGGCACTAAAAAGCATTAAATAACTATGTAGGAACTCTAATATGACAGTTTTAGTCTGACTCGATGTCCATGGGACCACCCATTCAAACAAAAAAATATTTTTCTAAAACGGTCCAGACGTCTTCAATTAATCGGGGATTATACATAAAAAAGACCTCCTCCTTTTTGAAGTCAGTTAAAAAGATAAAGTAATTCATTATAATATTTAAAATTGTAGGCAATAATTTCAGAACACGTATTCAGCTATCTCAGAAGTTTGCCCAAGAAATATGGAACCATTATTGAATTACACGGATTCATTTACCGTTGTGTTCAAATCTACGAACCCAAAGATATCGAGGTAACTACTAAAATTATTAATTAAGATCTAAATAAGTTTATTAGAATTATAAAATTTTCACAAACAATAGGAACTCCGAAATAAAACGACACAACCCCTTCGTATTTGGACTCATTAGAACCGTCTTAACGAGTAGTTGAAGGCTGTGTAAAAAATAATTAAGACTTGTACCAAAAACAATTTTTTTGACAGAAACTTGTTACCTTGTTGATTGCTTTAGATATTTTGGTCATCACCACGGCGTATTGAGAAGCAGCTACCCTACACCTTTTTGACACCTTGGCTTGGTGATGGAATGTTGATTAGTAATGGTAAGTACCTAAAATATCTACAACTAAGTTTTCCGCCCCGTATTTAATCCGCGTTTCTGGAATCAAAACAAGTTGTTACAAAATACAATCGACAAAAAAAAATCCTCGAGGCTGCCGCTGCTGCCGATCAACGGCAAGGATCCCAGAAGGCTGGCAGCGTTCCCTCTTTGTATTTATAATATTTATTTTCGTATTTATAATACTAGGAAGTATTGATGTAGTGATGGCATGACTAAGATAGATTTACGATTTTTTTTTGACATTCATATCACCCGCATTCCCGAGGGATCCTACATTTTCCCGGGATAAAATTTGCCTATATGTTATCCCAGAGTATGATCTATCTATACCAAGTTTCATCCAAATCTGTTCAGTAGTTTTTACGTGAAAGACTGACAAACATAGTCAACTCACAAACTTTCGAAACAATCGAATTAGGAATTTTTTAGGATTGTAAGTTACAAACTTAGGTACTTTATATAAGGAATAAAACTATGTGTGTTTTTAAACTTAGATCTTAATTTTGTTTTATTTAGGTGATAAATGGCACCAACGCCGTAAGCTCCTGACTCCGTCTTTCCACTTATCAATTCTAAAGCAGTTCTTCCAAGTGTTTGTCGAGCAGACTGAGGAGCTCCTCAAAGAGTTGGACTTGGAAGTCGGTAAGGAGAAGACCGATGCTATGCCTATTATTACCAAAGCTACTATTAGGATTATGATGGGTAAGAAAACACTTAATAAAAATCAAATGCTTTTGAACTTTTGAAAACTTCATAATTATCATCATGTCAGCCGAAAGACGTCCACAGCAGGACAAAGGCCTCTCCCAAGGATCTCCATGATGACCGGTCTTGCTCTACCCGCATCCAGCGGTTTCCCGCGAACCTCACAAGATCATCGGTCCACCTTGTCGGGGGCCCGCCCACGCTGCGTCTTCCAGTTCGTGGTTCTCAAGAACCCTTCTACTTTAGCGACCGTCGGTTCTACGAGTAATGTGCCCCGCCCACTGCCACTTAAGTTTGGCAATACTTCAGGCTATGTTACTTTGTTACGCCTCGTCATTTCTAATTCGATCTTGCAGGGAAACTCCGAGCATAGCCTTCTTCATTGCTCTTTGAGTGACCTTAAGCCTTGTTGGTTGTGAAAAAATATTTAATTCAAATTAAAGTCAAGATATCTTATCATAATGATGTTTCAGAGACATCAATGGGCGCAAGTGTAACAGACTATGGAAACCCAGTGATGAGTACATACGGTAAAGCCTTGCAAACTATGGGACAGACACTCGTAGACAGAATAACTAAGATTTGGATGTACATAGACTTTGTGTTTCATATAAGTAACATTTCTAAAGTGCAAAACGCAGCTATCAATGATCTACATCGTTTTACTAAACAAATTATCAACGAAAGAAGAGAGTACAGGAAAAATAATAAATACGTCGAAATGAATGACGAATCTATTGGTATTAAAAATAAATTGGCTTTCTTGGACACGTTACTGAAATTGGAAAGTGATGGAAAAATTGATGAAGAAGGTATCAGAGAGGAAGTCGATACGTTTATGTTTGAAGTGAGTGCGTATTGAGTGTTTATACTTCGTTTACTTCAAGCCACGCCATCTAACGTCATTATTGTACTGTCACCATCTTTGGTGTTAGAATAATTAGACACTTATACGTTTTTGAGATGCAATAATAACTATGAATATAAATACACTTTACACTCTATTATGAAAGACGCTAATGATGTTATTTGTTGAAATTTTAAAACCATTTTTCATTTATAAAGTTGTTGTCACTATGACATCACTCATTGATATCAGCATCAGCCGAGACAACTGACTAATATATTATTCTAATAGATTTGGAGCTTGGCAGCTCACGCGCACTTAAATCATAGATACCTACCTACTTAGCCGTTCTTATCTTGTTGATATTTCTATTCTAATAAATAATACAATAAAGCATATTTTCATTTCGTTTTAAGAATTTTTTTTTGAAAAGAAATATTTGTTGGAACCCATAAAGATACTATCCGAATCGGATAAAAGCATAATGTAGTGGAAATTTGTCGAAATGATTTTGGTATTGAGTTTGTGATCGGCTATTCACTCTTCAACCTCCTCTTAAAAGTAGATAGCTAATTCAGTTGTAATTACAGGGACATGACACTACGGCAGCTGCAGTAAACTTCATGATAATGAGAATTGCCAACGAGCCTGATGTCCAGGTATAGTATGGTCTTATTAAAATAACAAATGTTCTGATACATGTGCCCATTTCAGATGCACACAACATTGACAATGTAAGAGTTTTTTTTAATTTTATCCTTAAATTTAATTCTTCACCAGCAGCAGGATAGCAAAGCAAAGAAATATAAAGGAAAAAAAGAGGGCGAGGCCATTATAAATCAATAAAATAAAAATTTGTCTTATTTTTTAATACTGATCTTATTTTCCATAGAACACAATATACGAAGAATTACAACGCGTCTTCGGTGACTCTGAAAGGACTCCGACCATGGAAGACCTAAACGAGTTAAAGTATCTTGAATGCTGCATCAAAGAGTCACTGCGACTTTATCCTAGTGTGCCTTTTACAGCCAGATACACCAGAGATGAAGTCGTTTTGAGTAAGTACCTACATTAAAACAAATAAGAAACATATACCAGTCACATTTATATTTAGTGCTTTTATTTTTTCTATTAACTAGCTTAAAGCAGCATTGACAATCGACGAAATTATGTATTATAATATAAATATAACCTATAAAGTATGCTTAAATATAGTATAAAAGTAGTGCAATGAATATAATTTAAAAAAGTGTTCGCAAGAGATCTGTCTGTTGGGCAGAGCCAACTGATGAAGCTAAAGACTGAGGGTGGCAGAATCATCACGTCAAAACCTGAGCTGCTGCGAGAGATCGAGAAGTTCTACGGACAGTTGTACACGACAACGCAGTCACCTGTCGATAGCCATACTTCAGATCCCAGAGCAAGGCTAACCCGACACTATATTGAATCCGAGACGTCAGCCTGTACGAGATTAGAATGGCTCTCAAACAACTCAAGAACAACAAGGCACCTGGTGATGATGGAATTACAGCTGAACTTCTGAAGGCGGGTGGTACACCGATCCTTAGGGCCCTTGAGAAACTATTTAATTCCGTCATACTCAAAAGCCGGACGCCTCAAGCATGACACAGAGGTGTGGTGGTGCTCTTCTTCAAAAAGGCAGATAATACCCTATTGAAGAACTACGACCCATCACACTGCTGAGCCATGTTTACAAGTTGTTCTCGAGAGTCATTACAAACCGTCTCGCACGCAGGTTTGACGACTTCCAGCCTCCCGAACAAGCCGGTTTCCGAAAAGGCTTTAGCACTGTAGACATACACATGCTGCGGCAAGTTATACAGAAGACCTAGGAGTATAACCAGCCATTATGCTTAGCGTTTGTGGACTATGAGAAAGACTTTGATTCGATTTAAACCTGGGCCGTGCTGAGGTCTCTTCAAAGGTGCCAAATCGACTACCTGGTATATCGAGGTGTTAAAGTATTTGTATGAGAACGACACCATGTCGGTCCGTCTCCAGGACCAGAACTCGAAACCTATCCAATTGCAGCGAGGTGTGAGACAGAGAGACGTGATATCTCCGAAACTGTTCACCGCTGCACTGGAGGATGTTTTCAAGCATCTGGACTGGAACGGATTTGGCATCAATGTCAATGGCGAGTACATCACTCACTTTCGATTTGCCGATGATATAGTAGTCATGGCTGAGACCTTGGAAGACCTCAGTACAATGCTCGATGACCTCAGCAGAGTCTCTCAACAAGTGGGTCTAAAAATGAACATGGATAAGACGAAAATCAGTCGAACGTCTATGTTGCACCCACTCAAGTAAAGCTTGGGAACTCTGCACTCGAAGTTGTAGAGGACTATATTTACCTGGGACAGACTATCCAACTAGGTAGGTCCAACTTCGAGAAAGAGGTCAATCGTCGAATCCAACTCGGCTGGGCAGCGTTCGGGAAGCTATCTAATATCTTCTCGTCCCAAATACAGCAGAGTCTCAAGTCGAACGTCTTTGACCAGTGTGTGTTGCCAGTGATAACTTACGGAGCAGAGACGTGGTCGCTCACGATGGGTCTCATCATAAGGCTCAATGTCGGAGTTTCCCTGCGAGATCGAATCAGAAATGATGAGATCCGCAGGCGAACCAAAGTAACCGACATAGCCTTTTTTTTATTGATCTTGTGAGGGTCGCGGGAAACCGCTGGATGCGGGTAGCGCAAGACCGGCCATCGTGGAGATCCTTGGGGGAGGCTTTTGTCCAGCAGTGGACTTCTTTCAGCTGACATGATGATGATGATGAATATAATTTGTAGTAGGAGGTAGGTATGGTAGGTACATTTTCCTTTATTTTTGTCTACTTAAATTTCGAAAATGTTTAAGAATCGGGAGATATAAAATAATCCATGAACCCTTTTCTCGTCCCAAAATTCGTATAGAATTTTGCGAGTGTCGGAGCGTGCAATACCAAATTCGTAGGGTAGATAAGCCCTTAAAACATCATTTTGAGCTGGTCAAAATATTTCGCAGGTGGCTACAAAGTTCCACCACATACCATTATCGTCATCCACCCGTACGACGTTCATCGCAGACCAGAACTGTTCCCGGACCCTGAAAAATTCATACCAGAACGTTTTCTACCAGAGAATATTGGGAACCGACATCCTTATGCTTATATTCCCTTCAGTGCTGGTCCCAGAAACTGTATAGGTAAGTGAATTGGTAGTTCTACAATTTCAAGTGTACATAATGATTAGGAATTTGTGGTCTTTGCGGAAGAAATCATGGTTTCAATCAGTCATCGCAGTCGCAAAGTAAAAGATGCCATGGAAGACATAGCGTTTGGTCTTGACTTCTGGGGACTATTGTTACACCGCGACATAATGTTACACACTGCTACGTTAGCGAACGTTATTGACTTAGCAATAAGTTACTTTATTATAAACTAGCTTTTCGCCCCGCGGTTTCACCCGCGATCCTCTTCCTCGGCGGTTGCCATAATAGCTATTTGTATGCTAAATTTAAACCCAATCCGTGGTCAAATAAATCAGTCAGTCAGTCAAACATTATTATTGTATGTATCGTCAATAGTTTTCGCAGCGTACGGCAAATGTTCGATATCTTGGGTTACACGTTAGGATCTAAATTTTTATTGGAAAATAATATACAGTCAATGTTACTCCCTGATAATGTATCATTCTATAGGTGAAAGAATTGTTTCAATCAGTTTTAATCAGTAAACCCAAGTGTTGAAGTAAAAACAAGTAAGTTTTCGGTTGAAGATATCTGCTTCAAAGTTGAGTTGCAAGATTCCACCCGAACATACATATTATACATTGCAAGTTAAATAAAAGTTTTTAAAAATAAATCTTCTCTCTTTATAATATTAGTGCAAATGTACCTGTAAATTTAAAAAAGTATTTTGTTGCATGTAATTAGATAGATATTCATGCGCTCACAATATTTAATGGATTAATAACAAAAAATTGTAAGAGATACTTTTTTTCTATTTTGATGCATAGGATGGCTAACCTTGAGTATTGCTAGACTAACCAGCTGCGGGCCAATGCCCCATGGATCATTTTAATGATTTTTTATTTCAAATATTTTCTCAGTAATTGATTATTTTGTACATACCTATAATTCGTTTTAGCATAGATTAGATATAATACATAGAGACTAAATGAATTTGAAATACAAATAGCATTTGTTTTAGGTCAAAAGTTTGCCATGTTGGAATTGAAGACCATGATGTCTGGTCTACTGAGAAGGTTCCGACTTGAGCCTGTTACAAAGGACGAGGACATCCACTATTATTGTGATATCGTGTTGAGACCCAGCCATCCTATTTACGTAAGATTTTGTGGAAGGAAAATGGTGCAATAACAAACATGTACCTAAACAAATGTAAAAATTCTATTTATTAAATAAAATTACCTAATTATCCAATAAAATATTCTAATTTGTCTCTTGTAACTACATCACAGTTTAACTATTTAGCATTAGCAGAGATTTTACCATAAATGTGACCTAATTCTACGAGCATGATATTCGACACAGTGGCGGCGTAGCATGGGTTGGCCGCCGGGGAGGTTTTCTTTTGAGCACCCACCCCAGAGCTGAACTATTGTGTTTACTTCCACACATTTTTTCAAAAAATCTGGTTCGGAATCATATTCGGTCCTCCTCGGTCAGAGCAGATGCGCCAGTGGCTACTTACTAGAGCTAAAAATACTGTGCTTTGTCACCCCCTTGGTGCTTGACACCCGGGGCGGACCGTCCCCATGTCAAGTCCCCATAACAAGTCGACAATCCATGTTCGCAAGGCTGCCACTATTTGAATTTATTGTGATGGACCTGCTAGCTACGACAGGTCTATTTTGATGTTTAGGGATGGTAAAAAAATAAACCTTATTGCGTGAAAATAAGGTTTATCTCTTAATTGATGATGCTAATTCGTTTGCTTATAGATTAACTATCCATAAATACAGGTTGTACATAATTCACCTGTACCTACTCGTCAATATCAACAACTTTTACTATAGGACCAAATGTGAAATCCGAAAAAAAGATTAAACTCGTACAATCTACAAAATACAATTTGATCGAGCAAAGGTGAAGTGTTGTATGGAAAGGGGTTTAAAACGGTGGCTTAAGCAATATTGACATACGTACGGTAGGGAAGAAAATATCTACATGATGGTGAAAACCGTTTCAAAATCCGATGCGTGGTTTAGAAGGAGTTAGCGGATAAACAGAATATGTAGAAATTAAATTTTAATGTTTGGAATATTTGTGACTCAATCACGCACGCGTCAACCCTTGTCTACTCTAAGCACTCAGGCCTCGCTACGACGACACAACGCACCGTGTGGCATCGCCCTTAGAACATGACACAGATACTAGATAGATCATATAGAGTACTTTTTATCCCGGGACCTCAACAGTTCGGGATGGAAACTAGTTCTGTAACATTATCCAGATAGCAACGATGATTTTTGTAGTAAAGATGGATTCTTAATTATTGTTGTAGCGTTTAAATTACCTACCTATTTCACCACCAACTAATGAAATAAATAAAAAAACTCTAACTTTAACTTTTTATTCGAGATGTACCTAATTAAGTTTTGGCTTGCACGCGTCAATGTGAACACGGAAACCACGTATTTTTGGCTGCGAATTTTTAAAAACTAATTATAATAAACGTCTATTAGTAGGTATCTTATCTATATAATGCAGAATAGCTATTAGTTTTACATTAAATTTACAAGTAGGTATAGGCTGACGGTCCACGTGAACGTGAACATTTAGAAATGTCAAAGAAAACTAAACTTTATAGCATTTTTGCAATTACCATAGATGCTGCATGCAAAAAACAGCCAATTTTCATGTTTGCCAGTAGTCAGTAGATATATATCCTATAAATAATATCCTGGGACATTCTGGTTGGCTGGTTAACTGATTCCATACTAAGCAGAGGTTGTACTATGGAAACCAGATAACTAATATACTACATATACTACTCTTTTTTGTAAATACATACTTATATAAATAATTACACCCAGACACAGGACAAACAGACATGTTCATGCACACAATGCATTATCCCCGACGGTTATAGGCTACTTTTTATCCAGGGAATGGGAGTGAAACCGCGGGGAACAGCTATTTCCACTATAAAACTTAATCATTTTACGACCAGCGAAGCGGGTGGCATACCTATTAGAATGACATAATATGAGATAAACTATGCTTGCAATGCTGACACTGTTTTGCATTCTAGATCTATTAAGGTTTATACTAGCGATATTCAAATTTTATTACGTTTTTTGCTAATTGCTTATACTTCAATAATAGGTCGTAATAGGTCGCGTCCGATATATACACTCGAGAGCAATGAATCCGGGCCACACGGGTACCTTGTAACTCTGATTCGATTTTCTCAATAAGTATAATCTAAATCTAATTTTAATATGAATGATTATATAATATGAAATATTATATATTAGATGGTGGCCAGAACTAGGTGTAACTTCATTGTCACATTGTTTTTAAGGCCGAGTAAATAGGCATTTTCTGAGCTAAAACATGCTGTGCTAAAAAAAACTCAACCGGTACGGCATTATATAGGTACAATAGTGTTAAATTTTATCTATTATATAAAAGAGTAGCGGTTTTTTGGGTAAACATCCCCCTGCCCACACCGCTGAACCGATTAATGTGAAATTTGGCATGTGCATAGATTTTGTCACGTAGACCCCATTTAAGAAGCGATTTCTTGAAATTCCTTTCCGCAGCGGTGGAAACGGGCCCTTTGTGTGATTTTAAGAATCTTAATATCTCTGGAACCTTAGGGTCTAGAAGTCTGAAATTTTTTATGTAGCTTTTTCAGTAAAAAATATTAGATATGGGTGCGAGCGTTTCTCAAACTTTTGTCTATGGGAGGAAAATTAAAAAAAATAAGGGATTTGCTTTGTTTCCGTTAGACCTTGATAACTTTGTGAGTTTGAATGCTACAAACTCAAAATTTATAGTGTAGGTAGTTTAATAATACTGCTAAAATGTATTTTCGGCGTTTCTCAAACTTTTTTTTCTTCGAGGAAGATATTACCGATGGAAATTATGCATTTTTCAAACTCTTATATCTCTGCAACGGCTGAAGATAGGCAAATGAAATTTCGTATACGCGTTATGCTATACAAATACTACAAATTTCAACTTGGTGTTTGTCAAAGTTTTGCCCATAGACAAAGTAAAAATGACGAAAATTTACTTTTAGCATCCTGGTTTTCTCAGTTAATATTCATAGCAGAAGCTTGATTTTTGGAATATAAGCTTTCTACAGTATTTGTTTTGAAATTTACTATCAAGTTTCTCAAACTTTTCATGCGGCATAAAGTTATAAAGGGTGAAATATCCAATTTTTGCACTTTAATATTTTTGTAATGGCTCAAGCTAGGGACCTTACATTTGGAATATAAACTATTCAATACAATTGGAATAATATTCAAACCAGTGTTTCTCAAATTTTTCATAGTTGTCAATTTTATGACACCTTAAATTATTTTCTATCAACCTGTATAACGGAAGTACTATACAACTGAGAAGCATGATTTTTTGGAAATAAGCTACCCTTAGCAAGCACTATAAGAATCCTAAAGCATTTTGCAATACTATTTAGCAGTGAAATGTTATAGAGGGTGGAAATTTTTATTTTTGACTTTTAATATTTTTGCAATTACTTAAGCTAGGGTTCCAAAATTTTAAATGTAGACCATGTAACATAAGTGTAACAACATGTAAGTCAATAATTAAAAAACAAATGATCATAGACAGTTTTATGATCTTTTTAATTTTTTTTTATCAACCTGTATAACGCAAGAGCTATTTAACTAAGGAGCATGATTTTTTGGAAATAAGCTACCCATAGCAAGCACTATAAGAATCCTAAATCATTTTGCAATACTATTTAGCAATGAAATGTTATAGAGGGCGGAAAATTGTATTTTGGCCCCTTAATATATTTGCAATTACTGTAGCTAGGGATCTAAAATTTTGGTTGTAGACCATGTAACATAATTGTAACAACATGCACATCAATAATTTCAAACTTTTTAATCATAGACAATTTTATGACATTTTTAATTTTTTTTCATCAACCTGTATAACGCTTTTCCAATTCATTTAAGAACCACGAATTTCTGGTTATAAGCTACCCATAGCAAGCACTATAAGAATCCTAAAGCATTTTGTAATACTATTTAGCAATAAAATGTTATAGAGGGTGAAATATTTCATTTTTGCCCTTTAATATTTTTGCAATTACTTGAGCAAAAGATCCAAAATTTTGAATATAAACTAATTAACACAAATGTAACAACATAGAAATCAAAATTATTCTAAATTTTAGTCATAGATATTTATATGATTTTTTTAAAAAGTTTATCAGGCTGTATAAAGCTACTCTATTCATATAAGTACCATATTTTATGAATTTAAGCTATCATATAGCAAGCATTGTTTATAGCAAACTAAAAACCCTTCCACTCACAGTATTGTTCAACTTTCATGCCAAAATAAAGTAACAAAGCTTTAAATTTTCTTCAATATCTCAAACAAGTGATCTAAAATTATAATACTTGGCATTTAGTTTATATAAAATAACTAGCTGTTCCCCGCGGTTTCGTTTGCGGGTTTATAAGTAGCTTATAACCTTCGGGGATAATGTAGCTTCCCATTAGTGAAACAATTTTTCGAATCGGACCAATAACTCCGGAGATTAGTGCATTCAAACAAACTCTTCAGCTTTATTATTACTACCTATAGATAGATTAAGTTTTCACCCAAGAAATAAAAAAAAATAAACTCAAAACCAATTTTGAAATAATTAAGACCTTCTTAAGTAGTATTTGTTTCTATGAAACCCGTATATAATATCTACAACAATTCAACTTAAAAATATTCAACGTTAAAGCAATTATCATCAAACAAATTACGTATAGGACTTCATGTCGGTGAAGTCGTGCATAGTTCGGTTCTTTTCGGTATTGCTCGGGTTACATCGGGCGCCGCGTCGCATCGCCCGTGCTATACAAAAATAAATAAATATCCTGGGACATTCTTCACATATTTTTTTTCAGGTATTCAATTGCAAAAAGATTATTCCAAATCCGACTGGTAGATCCAGAGATTAGCGCGTTCATACAAACAAACAAAAAGTCTTCAGTTTCATTATAGTTTAGATAGATAGATATATAGATTATTATTAGTATAGATAAATTATAGATAGGTTTATGTTGGCAGTTCTTGACAATTTTGCATCAATCTGTAATGTATCATTGAGACAATCATTTAAGAAGCTGTCCTTAGTTTCTCACAAGTTCTGGGATAAAAATACCTACCTTCTTATCTCACGGGTCTACCTCTCTGCCAATTTTCATTACACACTGTTTGAACGTTTAGAAAGAAAGAAGAAAGAAAAACTTTTATCTCCTGCATTGCATGCCATTCGAAACTTATAAAAAAAAAAACAAACATAAAATATACCAATTAAAATAATTCAATATACCTACAAAAATAAAAAAATAATAAGAAGGCTGTATGGCTCTGAACCTTTGACTGTTTTTTTTTAACGTAACAAAAACTTATGTATGACTAATAATGGATTGTAATTTTTGACAAGTATTTAGACGTAAAAACTGAACTCCACATGCATAATATATTTATGTAGCATTCAATCGTCACAGAACTATACCTGTCCCTGGATATTAAATAGCCTAAAACCTTCATCTAGGAACCTGAACCTAAGAGGATACCTATCTTTGAAAAGCGCTTCATAATCTGTACTGTGGTTCTCAAGGTATGAGAATACTAACAGACAAATTGACCTACATATTATTTGGTTGGTTAAATTGAGTACGGGGTGTTCATGAACTCAAATGCGGGTGAAACCGCTGGGCGAAAGCTAGTTATTATATAGGTACAATAGTACCTATATAATAATAAAATTTAACATTCTTCCAAACTAAGGAGAGCTTATTATACTATGGAAACCAAATACCTGATAATATTGACCTCATCCGAAAACCAGTGCTGCATCATAATTATCATCATATCAGCCGAAAGACGTCCACTGCTGGACAAAGGCCTCCCAAGGATCTCCACGATGGCCGGTCTTGCGCTACCCGCATCCAGCGGTGTCCCGCGACTCTAACAAGATCGTCGGTCCACCTTCAGGGGGGCCTGCCCACGCTGCATCATAATTATGCTGAGATATAAAAGCAAATAAAGCGCCAAAAAAAACTAGTTAAAACGAACATGTTTTTTGTATAAACGTTTTACGTGACCTCACAGTAAAGTTGCATGCATTTTTCTCTTCAGTTCAGTATAGTCTCATATCTCCCAGCACAATGTTGTTGATATTTATATATTGTTGTGTATTACTCATAATTTACCATTTATATGATAGGTATTCTTACGCTGCTAGACTGTTGGCGAAAATACCTGGACCGAAAGCATTACCTATAATAGGACATGCACTAGAAATATGTCAGCCAAAAGGTAAGATTTCATATTTGTTTCTTTTGATATTTGGTCGTTGATTATTTCAGGAGTTAAAACTTGTATAGCTTTGATTTTTTTAGCAAAGATTATGTAATTATTAGGTACTTATGATTTTTATTATGAAATTGTTTTTGAAATTGACCTTTACACGCCAAAGCCGCTGAACCGATCACGATTAAATTCAGCAGCATTCAGATAGCCTGGTATGAAGAATGAAAGGATGAATGTCAAGTTTTTTTCCCAGGAACGTGGGTGAAACCGCGGGGAATAACAATTAATATTATAAAAGAGATAGTTCCTAATCCGATTCTAAAAACAAGCAACATTACCTGTAGGTATAATATAATACTTTTTTTAGACAAGATGTTCAGCTATCTCAGACATTTTCCCAAAAAATATGGAACCGTTGTCAAAATACATGGATTTCATATACGGGCCATTCAAATTTACGATCCAAATGATATTGAGGTAACTATAATAATAATTATTTATAATTATGAATCCTTATGTGATTTCATCAAGCCTTTGTTTGTGGGGTGGTAGAACAAAGTTACCTAATAACATTTAATCATTAAATAGCTTCTATAGGTAGGTACCTTGAAAAGGATATTGCATAAAATGATGCAATTCGGGTCTGTTATCCTAACGTATAATCTTAAATGCATTTTTTTAATCAATCAATTTTTATTAGACTATACAATATTCTAATACAAACTACATATTATAAAAGAATCCTCGAGGCGGCCGCTGCTGCCGATCAACGGCAAGGTTCCCAGAAGGCTGGCAGCGTTCCCTCTTTGAATGGCCAAGCTTGCGTTGGCGGAAATAGCTCCAATAATATTTAAGATTATACAATTTATTTTATGCAATTTAAGTGATTTGTTTGTTTATTATCGCTTGACTCCTCAACAGTATTCGGGAGCGCGGGTAAAACCGCGGAGCAAAAGCAATGGTAATGGAAAAAAAGTAATGGTTCTGTACATAATAACAAAAATCTATAAAGTCTTTAAATTTTGGATTGATGAAGGTTACAATCTACGTCACGCCACACAGTCGTTCTCATTCATTCCATAAAATATAAGTGGCCATATTAATAAAATTCATAGTAGATTTTATAAAATATTTATTTGTTGTTTGAGTGTTGGGGGCTTCCCAAAGGTTATAACTAGTGATCGGACTAAACTTCAAGAAAGTAACAATATCGTTCGTCGAACTATACACTCTTTTTATTATCCATTTTTATTGTATTCACGATATTTATCAGGGATTCATTTCTGGGTATCTACAAGTCTACCTAGTTCAAGAAAATTGAGAAAAAATACATTTAAAATTAATTAAAAATAAAATGCATATAATTTTTTTAAACGAATTGTTGATAAATTCAAAATCTAATTATTAGTTCGCGTTTCCTCGAAATATTTTGTGTCAATTCCAGATTTCGGTATAATAGTAATTTGAGCGATAAATTAGCTCCGCACCTATTTGTTGATAAAAAAATCATAAAAATAAAAACCGGAACAGTCACGAGTCTGATTCACAAGGTGGAGGACAATCACTAATAGACCCTGGAACTGCAAATGTAATTTTTTATCGCAAAATATTCCTTTCTATGCAATATTAAATGCAAGATATCAATTTTGCCATTGAAGACCTTGCTTTCTTGCTTGCTTACGTCTTTTTACAAGTATATAAATAAACTTCACTTGTTCTTGTTGTTCTTTTTTTTTATTTAACTTATTTCGTTAACGGAACCTTAAAAAAGTTTGAAGATTAGTTGTTTATTATCTAATCACTGGTTATAAACTGGTTATAAATAATTATTATGCTGGTATTATACTAATTTTATGTATGAAAGATGTTTTCTTTAGATATTTTGGTCATCACCACGACGTATTGAGAAGCAGCTACCCTACACCTTTCTGACACCTTGGCTTGGTGATGGAATGTTGGTTAGTAATGGTAAGTAAGTAATACAACATTCAAATAAAATTTATGTGAAATTATTTCGGATAATTTCGTTTTATTTAGGTGATAAATGGCACCAACGCCGTAAGCTCCTGACTCCGTCCTTCCACTTATCCATTCTAAAGCAGTTCTTCCAAGTGTTTGTCGAGCAGACTGAGGAGCTCCTCAAAGAGTTGGACGTGGAAGTCGGTAAGGAGAAGACCGATGCTATGCCTATTATTACGAAAGCCACTATCAGGATTATGATGGGTAAGTCAATAGTTTAAAAGAGTAAGGTAGGGTAGCAATGGTGATGTGATGTCACTTGTCGGCTCTATGGTGGAGAAACGTGAGGAAACCATAAGTGTTTACCCAATCGACTTTTAAGCATTATTTGCTTACCACTGTGTGTCATGTATTGGTTGTGGTTGTGACGTAGTGGCCATGATAAAGCCTAAAGCAAGTCTGGCTCGGCTAATTGGGGTTCCGTACTAAAACAATAAAGAGTAGTCGATAGGCCAAATTAAACATTTGTCTAACTGTAAGTACATAATCAATGTACATTAAAAGGAGGCCTGAAACCATAGACGCATAAAATATACCCGACACTTGGATTAATTAGGCCTTACAACTAAGTACTTTTTGTTTTATTTATAATAAACCGTAACATAGTTTTGATAAATGAAGGTGATAATATGATAACTGATGACAATGATAATGATGTTTCAGAGACATCGATGGGCGTAACTGTAACAGACTATGGAAACCCAGTGATAAGTAAATACGGTAAAGCTTTGCAAACTATGGGACAGTCGATCGCAGATAGATTTATCAGACTTTGGATGCATGTTGACTTTGTGTTTAACTTTAGTGAAATTTCTAAAATCCAAAAAGCAGCACTGAATGATCTACACGGTTTTACAAAACAAATTATTCACGAGAGAAGAGAAGACAGGAAAAATAATAAATACGTCGAAACGAATGATGAATCTATTGGTATTAAAAATAAATTGGCTTTCTTGGACACGTTACTGGAATTGGAAAGTGCTGGAAAAATTGATGAAGAAGGTATCAGAGAAGAAGTCGATACGTTTATGTTTGAAGTAAGAGTCTAATTAATTTGCTCAAATATTCGTGTCTTGGTAACTCAATAACGTAATTATTTGAATGGCAATTAATATGAACGACAAAAGCTTAAATTCCACTATCTTTCCGTCCCGCGATCTCTTATCTTTCCTCCTAAGGGATAAAATTTTTAAAAATCCTTTCTTAGGTGGTGCCTACGTCATAATACTTAACTGTATCGTAAATTTCAGCACAATCCGTCCAGTGGTTTGAGCTGGGCGTTGATAGATCAGTAAGGCAGTCAGTCAGTCACGCTTTCCTTTTATATTATTTAGAAGCTTGATGCACTTGACTACCTACTGCAAATTTTAGGATTTACTAAAAACTGAATCTATTCCATAATTCCCCGAATTAATCTCTGATAAAAGTTCATGGCGCAAACTTTGAATCGTAGATAATGCAGTTGTCGTTTCAGGGACATGACACTACGGCAGCTGCAGTAAACTTCATGATAATGAGAATTGCCAACGAGCCTGATGTCCAGGTATGGTTTAATTCAAAGTATTAAAATAATGGAGTCACTTCCCTAACATGGACCTCCTTAACAACGCATTACTTGGTGGAAACCGCTGGATGCGGGTAGCGCAAGACCGGCCATCGTGGAGATCCTTGGGGGAGGCTTTTGTCCAGCAGTGGACGTCTTTCGGCTGACATGATGACTTGGTGGAACCATTCTACTATTATAAAATGCACTGATACTGTGGTATAGAACTGAAAATTAATCTTTTCAAAAACACTTGTGTTTTCCATAGAATACAATATACGAAGAGTTACAACGCGTCTTCGGTGAATCTGAAAGGACCCCGACCATGGAAGACCTAAACGAGTTAAAGTATCTTGAATGCTCCATCAAAGAAGCATTGCGACTTTATCCCAGTGTGCCTTTTACAGCCAGGTACACCAGGGAAGAAGTCGTTTTGAGTAAGTACCTGTTGTCTTTTGAGTAATGCCTGACTTGACATCCCTATAGACTGTAGAGAAAATATTAAGAATCAGAGGATATAATGACTAATTTATTTTGAGTTTAATGTTGACAAACATGAATGAAGGCAGCTATTTTAATATTTTCCAGGTGGCTACAAAATTCCACCAGAAACCGTCATCATCATCCACCCGTACGACGTTCATCGCAGACCAGAACTGTTCCCGGACCCTGAAAAGTTCATACCAGAACGTTTTCTACCGGAGAATATTGGGAACCGACATCCTTTCGCATATATTCCCTTCAGTGCTGGTGCCAGAAACTGTATTGGTAAGTATAACAATAATAATATTCCAAGAAATTCTATCTAATTATTAAATTTCATTTTCGGTTGACATGATTCTACAATTTGAATTAATTATGGAGACTAAGCTATAATACCAATATCTCCTGACGGTAAGTGGGTTTATCACGGACTTAATCCTCACTTTTGGTATGATTTCTTTGTGATATTCTTTCATTGAATACCTCCTCAATAAATTGAAATAACATTTGTTTTAGGTCAAAAGTTTGCCATGTTGGAGTTGAAGACCATGATGTCTGGTCTACTGAGAAGGTTCCGCCTTGAGCCTGTTACAAAGGACGAAGACATCCATTATATTTGTGATATCGTTTTGAGATCCAGCCACCCTATTTACACACGATTTTGCAGAAGGAAAAATTATGACTAAATTGTGTAAAAAAAATATCCATCAGTTTTGTTGTTTTTCGTACAACTAAACTAATTAACGTGACTACTACATTAACTATAGAATCGAAAAAACAGGTGTTATAGTAAAGCATATTACCTACCTAAGCAAATTGTAATGCTTTTCATAAGAGTGCAATCATGTAACCACAGCTTGCAAGCTGACCACCTTTTGTTGCGACGGTGTGGTGTGGATGTGATACGTGTGAACAAGCCTTACATTTAAAGACCCCTGCTTATTGTTACAGTATTCCCATCCAGTATTATCATACAAGTGGTTAGGAGGAAAAGACATAAGAGCGTGTCTCCCACAACACAGGTAACCTAATGTGGGAGCGCAGCCATATAATTAATCTTGCCATATTTTTTTGGAACAAACTTATTTTCATTTTCATAAAACTATGTACGGAGACTTAAAAAAAAATGTGTGAAGAAAAAAACACTAATGCGGTAATGTAAAGTAAAAAGCACGCGTGTATAATAAGCTGTATTATGAACCTAAAAGCGGTGCGATAAGAATCACTTTACGAGCAAGTGTATTGCAAAAACTGTTATGACAAATGATAATTGAAAACTCAGTCCAAGACTTAGTGCATTAATTGCGATGCTTGGTGTTTGCTAATTAAACCTGCGATGAAGAATATAGTTATGATGAAGACTAATTGAATCCAATGTGATCTTTCACCTATTGTATTATTAGAATTTTGACGTAATCGTCATATTTAATTCACCTGTATCTGTAATATTTGATATTTTTCAATAGCAAGCACATGAGCGAATGTCTGATAGTTAAGTAATTCCATTAATTTGTCTATGTACAGAACATATAGAATTTCATAGAATTAGGCTGTTGTATTCATTTAATTAGCTAATTGATGTATCCAAAGGTCCTTTCCTCCCACACAGCAATTATAAACATTATGATACAACTAGCGACCCACCCCAGCTTCGCACGGGTGTAATTTAGAAAAAAAAGTAAATAAATAAAAGTAATATGTACATTAACGTTTACGTTTAAATAAGAAAAAAATGAATATACAAATAAATAATTAATACTATCCAAAATTGTTGATCACAAATCAAAAGTATATTATCTAGTAGCACCCACTGAATTTTTATTAATTATTTCTTATGTATTTATTAATCTTGATTTTTTATTATCATCTTCTTTTTTAGTTGCACACTATCGCTGACTTGTTCAATAGACCTTCTGTACCTACCCTAAGAATAATAACTTACCAACCACTGGTATGTATGGGAGCACCTTTAGACAAAGCAATCCATACTATATATATTTTAATATTATAAATGTGAAAGTGTGTATGTTTGTCCGTCTTTTATGGCAAAACGGAGCGACGAATAGTCGTGATTTTTTAAGTAGAGATAGTTGAAGGGATGGTGAGTGACATAGGCTACTTTTTGTCTCTTTCTAACCCCCCACTTCCCTAAAATAGGAGACGGAAATTTGTGTGAGACTCTCCGCAAAATTTGTATAGAAAAAAAAAGTTACGTGGAAAATAGTTAGGTAAATAGGAAGTTGTAGGTAGGTAGGGGTTGTAGGTAGGTAGGGGTAGGTAGAAGTAGGTAGAGGTAGGTAGAAGTAGGTAGGGGTAGGTAGAAGTAGGTAGGGATAGGTAGAGGTAGGTAGTTAGGTCCCAGTTTTTTATTTGTTTTCAGGGCAGGACAACGTCTGCCGGGTCAGCTAGTTATATATAAACCAGCTTAGATCGATGCGATGATGCTTACCACGTTTCGTCAGACATATTAAGTGCTTGTTCGTGACATTTTTTGTTGATAAATGTATAAAAAAGATCACGCTATGATCTGTAGTCAATATTTTATTTTATAACTAGTTTTCGGTGGAATGTTTAAGTTTTTATACAGTTTTAAACAATGTATTATTTTTACATATATTTACAACATCATGTAGGTTACTACATACAACGATATTTTGTCCGTTTGTTACACCCTATTTGCATGTATTTTGTGTTAATTTATTCCAGTGTTCAGTGTCTATACGACGGTTGCTCTAATTTCCTGACGACGTCTCCTCACTTTCCGGTCCCATAATGACTGTAAATAACAAAAAAAAATGTTTCTAGAAATCTTAATAAGTAATATTATAATCTAACTGTCCCCCGCGGTTTTACACGAGTAGCCTAGATAACTCTCGAAAAGACAACCTGCCAATGAAAATCTTCGAAAAACCGGTATATTAGAAAGTTAGATTTTCCCTAAATGCAGCTTCCTATTAATGAAATATTTTTTCGAATCCTACTGGTAGATCCGGAGATTAGCACGTTCAAATATACAAACAAACAACAAAAGTATCATCATCATCATATCAGCCGAAATACGTCCACTGCTGGACAAAGGCCTCCCCCAAGGATCTCCACGATGGCCAGTCTTGCGCTAACCGCATCCAGCGGTGTCCCGCGACTCTAACAAGATCGTCGGTCCACCTTGTGGGGGGCCTGTCCACGCTGCGTCTTCCGGTTAGTGGTCGCCACTTGAGACAAAAGTATAGATATAGATTACTAGATAAAGTCTACCTTAAGTGATTTCCTAAACTTAGTGGACATCAGGCTGAAGAGAAGCGGGTTGAGAACTATACTGAACCAGCTGTTGACTGAAGCGATCCTGTAGGCACTGCAGAACCACTGAAACAAACAACAATTTATTACTTTATATTGAAAGTCAAAATCTTTATTTGGAGTACAAGTACAAAAGGTGGTATATTATGTTTAATTATGGCATACTTACAGGATTACTTTGTTGTCTGTCTGTCAATACCCTTTTTCTCAGGAATGCATAGTTGAAATACTCAAGTCTACTTCCCTTAAAGCTGTAAGAATATTTTTATATCTACACAAATAATTACAACCTACCTACCTGTTGACCAGGGTATCTACTTCCTGTTGACCAGGAATCATAAAATTTTGCAAGAAGCAAAGTTCTCCTTTTTGTGGCAAAATTTACAATGAATGCTCAATGATTCCAAGAAAAACCTGTTACAGTTAACGTTGACTTATACTATAGAGTACCTGATTAAGTCTCATAAGTTGCCGCGTGTCGAAGGTGAATATCATGGCTCTGAGGGTGAAGAACGGCAGCCAGCACACCAGGAACGATACCGTCAGAGCTGCTGATGATATCACATAAATAAATAAAAATAATTCACACCATTACAACTGTCCTACCCCTTATCCATAGACGTATAGAAATATCTGGTTGGAGCTTCGCAATATCCAAAAATAGAGCACAAAATGCCAAGTGACACCACACCAAGGAGGATATAATGACACTGAACCCAATTAACAATGTTAACGTAGAATGACTACCATTGGCATAGAGGTGTAAGTCTTGTATTACAAGGAGTCCCACCATACTTGAGTGACTTCACTTTCTTATGGGGCAAATTCCGTCCAGATTCTTTTATCCGTCCTTAAACCTTCGCTGTAAATATTTCTTATGATAGGACTTAGCTATCCGCAATTCATTTTTATATTTAGATTGGACCTATTCGAACACAAACTCAACCAAATAAATGATGATGTAGCCGAAGCTAAGCACACAAAGCCTAGAAGGGAACGGCCTCTCAGGTGCAGCTGTCGGAACATACCGGAAACTGTTTGGCGACAGATTTTCAACTTGAGGTTGGGATCTACAACAAACTTCAACGAGCATTTTGTACTTACCAATAAGTTTATTAATTTTACTCCTGTTATCCCTTTGATTGAACACGTTATCCTTCGAATTATTCCTCTGTGTCACGTTTATTTTTAACGCTATCATTGAATATACGAACATCATAATTCCTAGTGGTATCACAAAAGTCAACAGCGCTAACACTCCATTAATCACTCTTGCCAATGGAGTGGGCACTGTATAACATATCGCTGCTTTCTTCGTCCTTATTAAATCCACCGTCCACAGCTCCGGTACGGTCTCAGCGATTGCTATTATCCAATTAAATACTATAATCTTCATTACTCTTCGCCAAACTGGTGCAGACTTCAGCAACAGTGGGTAACATATGGCCAAGTATCGTTCAATTGCCAACGCGGTCATTGTTAAAATACCGTTATTCCATAAGGTTATTATCGAGAAGAAGTGTATCTTACACGCTTGAGGACCAAAACTGTAGTGTATGAACTGAAACGATCTGTCCAGATGCTCATTAACTTCCAGTAAGATTGCAAATGTGACTATTAAATCTGACACGGCTAAGTTGAATAGATAATAGTTGGTGGCAGTATGCATGGTCTTATCACAGTAGATCACGATGCAAGTGAGGAGGTTCCCAACTAAGCCGACCACGAAGATGATGAGGTTCATAATAGCGAACGCAACTGGAGCCCACAAAGACTCTTCACCGAGTACCGTCTCCAAAAAATGCGACCACACATTTAAATCGAAGTCATTTGAGATTCCCGTGTCGTTAAACATTGTATGTGCTATTGTCTTCAGGAGCTGAATGTTGCTCCCCTTACGGGCGGAATACTAATGAAACAAGGCGTAAGAACGTGGACGGTTGTTTGTCTAATGGCCGTTTAATGTATATTAAATGTTTGCACAGTAACAAGAGTGTGCAGTAGGTTTAGGAGAATCATTTATTAGATAATTTACGTGTATGAACTTAAATATGAACATTTAGAAAGCGATATAATGGCATCATTTCTTTGCTCGTCATGAAAAATTAATCTTATATTAAAAGGCGTACCTATACCCACCATAGCACATTTTCACGTGTTTACTATAAGATTATTATAATAACAAATTGGAATTAAATTTTCTGAAATAAATGTATTTCTTATCTTTTATAATTTGTTTCGGAAGGTGCCATATAAAAATACTCGACTCAGTAATTTTGAACAAGTAATTTCTAAATATATTTAGATAATCCATAATTGGAGCACCCGACAAATAATCGAAGCTGGGATAATGTTATTTTGGCAAATTCGTGATTGATTGTTTAAGTACAGATATCTTACAGCTGCTCTTTGATCGCAATGTTTAGATTTGCAAAATTAGTCTTAAAGTAGGTACCTGCGATATCATAATGCACGCATTAACTTGTCTAATAGACAAATATTGAAAAAGTACTGTTGGCATAATGTTACCTGTTATCTGTTAACACTTAATCTTGCCGTAGCAAAATATTATTATGGCTAGTCTAGTGAAGTTTGCCGAAAAGTGACCGAGATTGTTTGTTATCTACATATTTAGTCCGTAATTCGTATTAATATTATAAATGTGAATGTTGGGGATGATGTAAGTATTTATGTATGTTTGTTACTCTTTCACGTAAACGCTACTGATTTGGATGAAACTTAGCATATATATAGATCATATTTTTTATCCCGGTAAATCATAAAATTCCATGTGAAACCGCCGGACGGAAGCTAGTAACTCATAAATACGAACATATGTAAATCTGGGAACCGACACTAATTGGTTGGTAATTAAAATCATAAAAATACTTTTATTGTTATTTCATATACATATTGTATATTTTTCAATAAAATAAACTATACTAAATTACAAAAATATGCCTATACAAATTTAAACGACCTTACTTCACAAACCTTAGTATATTACACTGTATATTAAGACTAGATAATATTTATAACATAGAATTAAATTATAAACTAATATCACGTCATTTTGACACCCCCCTCCCCCCTTTTAGAAATGCCGCTTCATCAATGTAACTCAAAGTGCCACATACACGTAATTTATAGATGTGTCTATATTATAATCGGCTATTACCTATAAAACCCATAAAGGGGGTTTAAACGGTTTTATCTTGCGGTAAAAACCATCCATGAAAGCACTTGGGAGTTGGTGACGGTGTATGGAAATGTGCTCGGCCCATCTCTTTCATTGTTCTTGCATCCAACACAAGCAGTGCCACTTCGCATTCTCGACCATTATTCCAGAGAAGTGCACTTAATATTACACCATCGTCTTCGTCCTAAAAAATCATAAGTTTTAAAATAAGAATGTGATTAAACATGAAACATGGTTGACTGGCCTTTGGATAAGTCCCCCCCTTATTACATACGTGACACGGTTTAAAGCAAGTTGTGTCAAACTCTGGTTTTAAATATATCCGTAACTTTCTTACGTCATTTGACAGAAAAATCCAGAGCTATATTAAATCTGGTTTACAGACTTGTTTTAAACCATCTCACGTAATAAGACACCTTATTACGGTGGGGTCTAAATGTCCTTTCCCACAACTCAGATGGTCCGATCTGCAGTTGTAAGAAAATACTTTTTTCGGCAAACATTTTTTTTTTTACTATTGAAAATAAAGGTGGATTATTTATCAAATTACTACAGTGGTAGACTATCAAAATATTCAAAGATAGATACGTGACTTGTTCTGCCTACCTATTTCTTTTTAGCAATAAGAAAAATCTTAAATTAGATCTAGATTTTTGCAAAAGGCAGTCTTAATTGCTAATGCGAGCTTTTTCAGGCCACTAATGGATGAAAAATAATGTAGAATTAGCCGACTGTGCATTTTATAAGTAGGTGATAAGATAAATAACTTATATTATCTATATCTATTCTAATAATAAAGCTGAAGAGTTTGTTTGTTTGAACGCGCTAATATCCGGAGTTACTGGTCCGATTTGAAAAATTCTTTCACTAATAGGCTAATAGGAAGCTACATTATCCCCAAAGGTTATAGGCTACTTTTTATTCCGGGAACGCGAGTGAATCCGCGGGGAACAGAAGGTTAGTTATAAATCTATGACAACAAAATACCTTTCAGACACGTGGAAATAGATTAATCAAAAGAAAAGGCGAACGCTTTCTTGCGTAGCTTCGCTGTAATTAGTGTAATTAGTTTACTTATATGGTAGTACTATATTTATTGAGTCATTAACCTAAATGTACACACACACAGGTGCAGTGTAGTTTGTACAATGTTACATCTACTCAATTATTATATAGTAATTGAATTTATTCTATTCAATCCAAACGATAGTTTACTATGGAGTTTTGTATGAAATATTCGCGTGTAACGTCATATTTTTACATTAATTGAGCTACTCTTGTACATTAAAAATAAAATGTAGGTACCTATTTAATCTATCTATATTATATACCTATATATTCTTTCACACCCGAGTGCTATTAGTACTTAATCCTACTAATATCACAATTGCGAAAGTTTGTGAGTGAGGATGTATGGATGGATGGATGTTTGTTACTCTTTCACGCAAAAACTACTGAACGGATTTTGATGAAATTTCGAACACATATAGTTTATAACCTGGATTAACACATAGAATACTTTTTATCCCGGGAAAATATAAAGTCCCTCGGGAAAGCGGGTGAAACCGCGGGAATCAGATAACAATATAGACAAGTGGTCAGACCTTAGAATTAGGTGAAGGCACAAATATAGGTTCGCTGGGGAAACAATTTTGTTCCTTCCATGTTTTCACCTCACCGGTGATTGTATCAACTTTGAGAATCTGAAAAATATTAATTAACTTAACACATAATTTATTATAGCGATATATAATGATATCTTTACAAAGTAATGAAGTCGCTTCCACTGTCTGTTCGCTTAGATCTTTTAAACTACTCAACCGATTTTAATGCAGTTTTCAGCAATAGATAGAGTGATTCAAGAGGAAGGTTTATATTTATAATTCATGCTTATAATAGTACAGAAAAACTGAGTAATTCAAAGATTTGTACAGAAGCTGGGGCGGGTCGCTAGTAGGGTATAGAAAAGATCATACATATTAATATACGGTATATGTATGTATTTTTTTTGTTAATAAAATATGAAAATACCGTAAACAAAGATGCCAAAAAGTGAAATTAAAATTGCCCATGAAATACGAAACATTTAAGCTTTAACTACAAATTAGACAGCAATTAGACACAGAGATTCGACATGCTCTGAGGTGAGATAGATATAAATCTTTGATGGCTTATATTTTGGTTATTTTTATAAGTAATCGAAAAATATTTTTCTCCTCATTCTTATATGATGGAGTTTTATAAAGCAGATAATTTACCGTATTGAAATGCCCTTCTTCCACACTTGTACTGATGGCATAAAAATAACGATAAGGACGTGCTGAAAGAAAATAGAAAATCACATTAAAAAGTACAGCAAAAAATCACGTAAATTTACCGTACTAATCATACTTCCTACTAATTTTATAAATGCGAAAGTTTGTGAAGATGTATGGATGTGAACGGATTTGGACGAAACTTAGCACATAGATAGATCATAGCTAGAATAACATAATTAGGCTACTTTTCGGGGAACCGCTGGTATCTTATGAAATTAAATACATACCGTTAAAATCATAATTTATCCTAGGCACTTCACAGCACAAGTCTACGATAGGTTTAGCTTCAACTTTGGAGTTATCTGGGGCATCCAAGGATACTTCGATCCTCGTGGGCCTGCTGCGGAACCAATCGGGATAGTCTTCATTGCTTTGAGATGTCTGGAAATTTGGAATAATTGGAAATATATACAATCACCTTTCCACCCCGCGGTTCTATCCGCGATTCCCTATTTTACCCTAGAACTTAAACTTAAGTTTACTTGCCCATTGTATTTGTTTTTTTTTTACTATGTATAAGCCTGTGTCTGACCATCTCACTGGGGTCAGTGACGATTTGGCCGATGGTGGTAAGTACACAAAGCCAAGAAGGAACTAGCTCTCAAGTGCAGATGTTGGAACACACCGCTAGGTACTACAAAGTAGGAACCCACCACCGTGCTACGGTTTGCTCCCGATGTTTTTTTTCACCAAAAGCTCAAGCTGTTTCAGCAAAGCTCATTGTTTGATTCGAACCCGCGACCTCCGAGCTATAATCACCTTAAAAAAACAAAATACCTGCATAGCGTGAATGTACAAAGCGTCCATCATTTTAGCATCTTTGTAAGTACATAGGTCGATGATCACTTTACCGTCCTGTTCGAACGTGTTGATGGTGTGCATGTAGAATATGGTGTCTGTCCGGAATCTCTTGAACTCCTCACCACTTTCACGACTTATCAGCACTATGTGTGTCTGAAATAAATTACCATCGCTATTTAAAATCTATCATCATCATGTTAGCCGAAAGATGTCCACTGCTGGACAAAGGCTTCCCTCAAGGATCTCCACGATGGCCGGTCTTGCGCTACCCGCATCATCTGTCCAACTTGTTGGCTTGCCTACACTGCGTCTTCCCCAGGAAAGGACATCTGTTTTGTATTTCATTAAACCAGGTTATATATTTATCTTGCTTGATTACCTATATCCACTAAGTTATTCATTTTTTGACGTTTAAGAATACCAAAGGAAAATAAACCTTAGGTAAGGTTAATTTGTATCATCACACAACCAATGATTTAAAAGATAATCCTTATATTAAAACAATATAGTTCATTTTCCTTTGGCATTATTAAGGTCAAGCAAGCAAGAGAAAAATGGAACCATTATATCATTTGCAATAGATAGGTCGTAGTGATGTACTCACCTCATATTCCGGATACCACTTAATGCACGAAGACATGGTATTGTTGCTCAGACGAGACCACATCACATTTGGTACTGACACTATCATAGGGTGTTCTATCATCACGAAGTAGTTCTCCGTAATACCTGTAAAATTCTGAGTTAAATTATTCTGAACTTAATAATCTTGTCATTAAGTTAGATCCCACTACTTCAACATGTTGCTAAGAGCCATGCCTAAATTCCTCATTTTATATTTGAAAAAATTTGGTTACTTTTCAAATAATATTTGAAATTAATAAAACCTAAAAAATCTAGTAATGCATTAATAGAACCAAACCACATTACAGTTAAGTATATCTCAATGTGTAATATTAAAAACAGTTTTGAGAACAAAATAAAGAGTCTCGTAACCTGAAAAGTCCTGACACAATAATGTTCGGAAAACGAACAATCTCCTTTATAATATTTGATAAGAAACGATTACTGCCCTGCAACTGATGAGTCAATAAAATTAATTTAATCTGTCACACGGAATAAATAATTTCATGCATAAAAATTTATTACCTATATAATGCGATAAAATATATTAGACTACAAAAACGAAACGGATATAATAAAATGCATAAAAAGGGGAATCCGTTTGATTTGATGGCAGGTCGTTGGTTAGATTTCCGACCAGATAGATATATGGTGTACATCAAAACGTCTATCTTAGGTTATTTTTAGTTCTGTATAGGGTAATTGAATGAAAGGGCATTGAAAAACATTTCAACATAAGCATTCAAATATAAACGTAAGCTAAGTAGGACATTACTCGAGTACGCTATTTATTCCCATCGCTATTTTTGTGATTAAAATCTTTTAGACTTAGAAAAGCTCAGGATCCTGAAATTTTGCAAGTTTATTGAAGTAGCTTCCGCCCCGCTGTTTCACCGTTCCCGAGGGATAATAAAATAAAATGGTTTTACCAAAACTATGCATATAAACAGGATGCATGAACCATCGTAGATGCGTGCTGCCCACAATCTGTACTTGATCCACCACGCTGCCTTTTTCACCTGAAAATCACGAAATAACTATCTGTTAATGATTCGTATACAATTTAAAAAATATACGTAATAGACTAGCTGTCCTGGGATATAACTGTGCTCCCGCGAGACCTAATTCTTTTTATTAAAAAATCTAGCTGTGCCCTAACCTTTGGGGATAATGTAGCTTCCTATTAGTGAAATAATTTTTCGAATCGGGCCAGTAACTTACCTTACCGGGGATTAGCGCGTTCAAACAAACAAACAAACAAACTCTTCAGGTTTATTATTAGTAAAGATAGCCTAAGTTATTTCATATAACATATGTTATCTGTCAGGGAAAGTCTCGCCAAAATCGGTCCATCCGTTTCAGAGATTAGCTAGAACAAGCAGACAAAATATTGTTTTTTTCTGGTGTAAATACCATAATTTCATATGCATTTATAAAAAAAATAAAAAAATGACTTTACCATCTAGAGACTACAGTTAAATTTATATAGATTAAAAGAATTATGTTTACCATTTTTATCACAAGGGAATTTCACAATAACATTTCTCAAGTTGCCTTTATTCAGAGCAACGCCCAAATTGTAGACATCACCTGAAATAGAGAGAGAGAGTTAAGAAAGGTAGGGCATAGAGTTCCTTCACTTAAAGATCAGCTCCACTTCACCTCAAAGAGCTTCTTACTTACACACAGTGAATTTTAAATGAGAATTCAAACTTTTTCGTACAATAAATACTTGCTCGGTCAAAATGTATGAAAAGTTTGAAAATATTTTCGTGATTCCAGGGTTCATCTGGATACCTTACATTGGGATTATGACTGGTAACTTTTGTTGCAAGCAGTTTCAATCAGATCAAAACCGGTTAAATTATGGCAATTTTCTGATTGTTTTTTTTTTACTGTGTATTGCCTGTGGCCGATGGTGGTAAGCACACAAAGCCTCATGGAAACTGGCTCTCAAGTGCAGCTGTCGGAACACACCAGGCTTGTACTACAAAGTACCTTAGCACCGTGCTATAGTTTCTTTCACCGAAAGCTCAAGCTCATTAGAGGATTCGAACTCGCGACCTTTGTATTCGACGTTTAGTATAGTTTACAAAAATAAGAACTACAGAATACAGCTCAAGAAGTTTTATCATTCCAAGTAGTTATTTATCCTAGTATATTTATATAGAATTGGTATATATATATATTTGTTTATATTTATATATTTGCTATTTAGTATGAGTATTATGTTAGTTTATTGTAGTCTATTAACTTTATATTCCTAGTGTATATAAGGATATATCTAAGTTTTTAATTTTTGGAATTGCACACCCCCGTCTTATTTAGTTAATTGTATTCCTCTCCATCCAAAGGTTGCCTGCTAGAGATCACTTTTAGTGATAAGGCCGCCCATTGTCACACTGTTATTTTTTATATATATATTTTTTTTAATTTTCTATGGTGTGACAATAAAGCATTATCTATCTATCTATCTAACTATTTTCTAGACTAGATCTTGTGTAGGTAGTACCTACCATTAGGCATGACGTGTGGATGGCTAGTATGAGTCACTATTAGGTGATTGATCAGGTTTTTTCGACCTGTAGTTTCCAGAGTTTCAGGATCGATTCTGGAAAATAAAATTAATCTATGATAAGCTTCAATTAAAATTAAACGTTTAAAGTTAATCCTTAAGTGTTGTCAGTTGGCGCAGTTGGTTAAGACACCACCTATCACGCCGCTGGTAATGGGTTCGATTCCCATCCATGACAAACATTTGTTTGCATGAGCAACAATTATCTATTTAAGTATGTGTTTACAAAAAAAAAAGTAGTGCTGCTTAGTTTAGGATCAGATAACCGTGAGTTACATCAGATTTGAGTACTAAAACCAAGAAAATAATCGTACTTAGTTAATATTGGTACTTCGGTGAAGGCATATATTTCATCTCCAATCGGATATACTGATATCAAAGTGTTGTCACTGAAACTCTCTAAGGGATCGAATACTGTCGCAAATCTGAAAAATATACAAAAAAATATTAGGTAGGTATGTATATTGATATCCCTTTCTAGTAGTATATAAGTAAAATTAAAAACAAATAAGAAAGCCCCGACACACTGAACGGGTTTTCTTAAAACATAGCTAAGAATACTGGATTAAGACACCTTTGAAATGAAAAAAACAGAATCAAAACCGATTCATCTGTTCACTAGTTATGATGCCACAGACAGATACACACTACAAACTTATAACACCCCTTTCGTGAAGGAGGGGGTTAAAATATTGTATGTAGTAGGTATATTTTGCTTTGCTTCATTTTCATTGAAACTAGTTTAGACATTTGAAGAAAATAATTACCATTATCTACGGCAAGGAATTGAATAAATGTTTCAAAGGTTCTCAAAAGTACATACAATAATGTAGATAGTAGGAGAAACATTTCAAAACTGACTACCAGTACAATTTTTTTTGCTGTCGTTACAAAATTACATATTGTTGCAAGAAAGAAATGGCCCAAACATGCAAACGCTAAAACTTTCATTCGCGTAGTCATAAAAAGTACTTACCTGTCAAAAATTGTGTGACAAGGGTCGGGAACTCCTTTGGTGGCAAATTCAGTGACAACAATGCGATTAGCCGCTTTATTTTTCTTGTAAGTATGAGAGTTTAGGAAGCGACATTGGTAAGTCACTGTTCCATCCTTGATTGCAAACCTGAAACACAGGAATTCACTCTAGGAACTTCATATAAGCATGAAGTATTCGTGCCTTTGCACAAGTGCCCGTTAAAAAAAAATAATATATATCTAGCAACTACGTGCTACGGTGGAGTCTACGAGAGGGCTACAGATTCGTAGCAACGAAGACCTTCACAACTTTTTAGAATGGAAATGCTTAGTTTTATTTCTAAGAGTAAATCTGATAAATGTGGCTGAAGTATTCAACCTTGTTACTATAGTGTAGAAATATATGATGAATTCATCAATTTTATTTAAATAAACATTGCGCTTGAGAGCCAGATCCCTTCTAGGCTTTATGTGCTTACCACCTACATCATCACTGTCAATTTTTGACATATAGAGATATTTTAATGACAATTTAATTAGTTAGGTATATAATATTCGTGAAAATGGTATAATAAACTCAACTTACCTATGTAGTAGTGCGAGACAGTCAAATACATGTTCGTATTTCATTGAGCCAACTTGTGTTGCACCAGGCCCATTTCGGAGAAGATTTCCAGTAAGCCATACGGGTATTTCACCTGATAAATTATCATTACGATAAATAAATATCCTGGGACATTCTTCACACACGGATCTGAACCCAAACTAAGCAGCTTTTATTATGGAGACCACAACATAGAAGTAAAATACTGAACGGGTTTGGATTAAATTTGGATCAAAACATGGAGCTATATATTATTATATTCACGTGGCGACTACGGACTGGAAGACGCTGCGAAGGTAAGCACCCACAAGGTGGTCGATGATTGTGAGGGTCACGGGAAACCGCTGGATGCGGGTAGTGCAAGACCGGCCATTGTGGAGATCCTTGGGGGAGGCCTTTGTCCAGCAATGGACGTCTTTCGGCTGACATGATGATACTGATGATTAGGTTTATTACATACCTGTAATATTTCCACTTATAGGTTTAATGACTTCATCTTCGCATGTTCTCAGGAACATGCCCATATCACAGTTCGGGTACAATTTATTTTCAAGTTCCGCCATGTTTTACCTGTGTTAATAAAAATAAATAAGAAGCATCATAAATGAGGAGTGACAGAACAAAACATGATAATTCCATGATGTCTAACTTTTCACAAAAGGTCAAAAACCGGCTACTACTTTGCCTTTGCACAATTAAAGAAAATATGGGTTCTAATGAATAAATAACTGTAAAAACATATTAAGCATGTTTTTTTTTTTTTTTTTAAACATGGAAATATCATGATTTGCATCAAACTTTTAACTTTAGAGGCGATTTACTGCAGGAATAAGCACGATTTGAACCACACCAGCTTAACGGGCGACGTAATTTATGGTATTCTGTCATTGCTAACTTTTTTTTTACAAAAAGTGGAATTATCATGTTTTGTTCCGTCACTCCTCAAATATACCTAGTGTAAGATCTGTAAAGAAGGGGAATCTCATGTAGGCAAGAATCAATAATATTATGGAGAAAGAACCCGCAAGTTTAAAGTACTAAGATTATAAAACAAGTACCGTTTTTAACCTCCGAAGAAAAAAAGTGGGGTGTTATAAGTTTGTAGTGTGTATCTATGTGTTTGTTTGTGGCACTTGAACTGATCGACCAATTTTGATTTTTTCTTTGAAAGTGTTTTTAGCTGTGCAAGAAAATCGGCTTAGCCGTTTGGAAATTATCACCAATTTTTGTGATTTTCTCAGATGTCTCGCTTGTCCCCGTCGTCTGTTTAGTAAGGATCAGAGTCACTGCGGAGAGCCATCCTCTTAAAAAAGGGCTTTTAATTTAAATTTTGTTTTAAGTACTTACGTGAGATTCACAGATGATCACAAATTGGTAAGTAAACACTAACTGAATATAGTTGATATAAATTGATCCTGAGTCAGTTGAAGAATAAATCCACAATAATGAATGAAGCACACACTAGTTAAGTACCTACATAAATTAACTTTTAATAGTTTTTCAAAGAGACAGTGAAATAAAATTTAACAAACAGAGAATTACTGATTTTATGAATGTATTTAAACCCTAGAAATATTTCTTCAAATAATAACAATTATTTTAACATAAAATAAAAGATAAAAGATCAGCGGTACCATACATTTGGTACAATTTGATATGTTTTATGGAACACGAGATATACTAATCCAACGCAAAAGGAATCATTAAAATCGGTTCATAAACTAAGAAGTTATGCTTGAACAAACATAAGAAAAATATAACCGATTTTTTTATTTCAATAAAGTATCGACTCGATAATAATTGAGTTTTCTATTTTTATAAACTGAACATTGAGTTTTGAGTTTAAGACTAAATAACCTTTTATTTAATTGAGTATAGTTTATATCAGTCTTCACGGATGATTAGCATATTAATAAAATAATTATTTATAGGGCTTATTTAAAAAAACAACGTAAAATATCGGTCATGTAATGTCACAACATTTATTATATACAATTATATTAAAGACATAGAAAAAAGTAAAGTATTTTTTATATTAATAATTAACTTACCACAGTAAAACTAAAGTACGTAGTACACCAACAAATATTTATAAATAATTACAAAAAAAAATTCTTAAAAACAGTTGCGAGTTCCTTATTATATAATAATCGATTTATATTATTTACACGAGTGTACGACACGATCTATCGCTTACAATGTTTTGTGATTACCTGAAGTACGCATCCTAATTCATACAAGTACTTATCTTTCAGCCAAAAGATAAGCCGTATTAGGTGCAAAATCAGCATTGTTATCTAATAGCGATAATACAATATTTTGGCGTACCTACTTTAAACACGTTGGTTAGCATGCTCTTTCATATCATGTGCCTTAAAAATAAGTACCACAGTAAAAAGAGAACAGTGAGATAACTTTAGAATTATATTCAAAATAGCGAAGACGCAATTGGATAGAGTTGTTTTTTTTTTACATACTAGAGATATCTATAGGATGCAAAATATTTTTGAATAATAGTTTTTTTAGATCTTTTTAATATTATTGATAACTAGTTTTCGATTATTTTAGCAAAAACGTCGACCCATCGCTTTACTGCGTGAAACAAATTACAAACCAACAAACACACTTTATTAATATTAGTTAGTTTAAGCTATAGTTTTGTGCGGCTCCAGTTGTCCTTTTTTTTGAATTCACATTTATTTGTATTGACATAAAACAATGGAATAATTTATTGCCATACAAGAATTTATAATGGGTCAAGTTTTCCAATACAATAACTAAAGTTTATGAAACTCCCGACACACTAGAAAAGAAATGATCTTCTTCTCACCTTTCAAATGAAAAAAAAAATTGGTTCATCACACAGATACACTACAAACATATAACACCCCTCTTTTTCGTCAGGGGTTAAAAAAACCTAAACTAGTTCGGGTCAAATTACTTACAGAGTTGATTAGCGTTATCTCAATGCAAAATTGAAGTTTTCATATAAGTATTTTGCTTACTATTATCTCTCTACTATGGCAATACTTAACATACTGAAAAATTTACAGCAAGTAGATTTGAGCTCTTCAGATTTCTATATAATTATACAAGAATGAAAAGATAAAAGAATCCACTTCACACATTAGTTGTTTCTATTAACTGGCGCCCTTTGTGGTAGGAACCAGCCGTGTAAGCACTTGGGCGCAGGGGATGGCGTGCTGAACTCCACTCGAGCTCGTTCCTGTAACGTACTTGCGTCTAACACTAGTAACGCTACAGATCGATCCCTGCCTCCCCCCCACACTAATGCACTGAGGAGTACGCCGTCGTCTTCATTCTGTAATTTAAATGACATAAGACAACATCAGGAATTCAGGGGAGCAGCATGGTCAATGTGCGTAGTAGGACAGTAAGGTAGGACTCTGTTGGTTTATATTTCCAGCTGACCCCCGGGTTTCCGAATAAAGAGTGGTCTATGTCCTTCCCTATATCATAGGCTATTTGCGTGCTTAATTTCATCGCGATCGGTTCAGCGGTTTAGGCGTCAAAAGGCAACAGATAAAGAAGCACATAGTTATAATTTAGTGTGAATATGTGTAAAAATTTGCTGACATTATCATCATAATTATCATGTCAGCCGAAAGACGTCCACTGCTGGATAAAGGCCTCCCCCAAAGATCTCCACGATGGCCGGTCTTGCGCTACCCGCATCCAGCGACCCTCACAAGATCATCGGTCCACCTTGTGGGGGCCTGCCCACGTTGCGTCTCCCGGTTCGTGGTTGCCACTCGAGAACCTTTCTGCCATTGGACATAACCGGTGGCTAAGTATTCTGACAATAATATTAATATAATGTAATTGTATGAAGATAAGAAAATTTTATGATTTCAAAATGTTTGTATCGTTTCTATGAGAACAATAATGATAAGAACAAGTTCCATCCAAAATCACTATTTATTGGCCATTTAGGTTGTAATACTAGGTTTCGGCCCACGGATTTGCCCGCGTTCCCGGGATAAAAGGTAGCCTATTTTACTCTCTGGGCCTATCTCAATGCCAAAAATCCGTTGATCTGAAGCAAACCAACAAACGTGCTTTCACCATCTATTATATACCTACCTACTTATAAAAAAGTGTCTTTATGCAATGTGAATATAACAACATTTTACTTGCGAGGGACAGATACTTTAAAATATTAGTAAGGTTAAGGTGAATCGGCCCAAAAGCCCGAAATTCGCGAAATTCAAATTTTATTAGGTTTTTTTCAAATGGCAGCTCAGTAATAGGTCATTTATTTGTGAAAATGTAATTTGCGACACTGAGATATAGCTATAGATCTATCTCTATGTATTCATTTTACATTCAAAATATTTAATAACTGTACATTGGTTCCTGCGCGTTATTTATCGAAAAGGAACCAATGTATGGATTTAAATAGTTTATAAAGCACAATGTACACATACAGTAATCAATTGACATATTTATGAGGCGCAAATCACATTTTGCCAAATATAAGACCTATTACTGAGCTGCCATTTGAAAAAAACCTAATAAAATTTGAATTTCGCGGGATTTTTGGCACATCCCCCTTAAGAATTGACTCATTTCATTATTCTTTTATCACTTAGTTACGTCGACTCTCTACCGGATTGTAAAATATGATGCAATGTCCCTTGATAGGTGCTGCCTTGCATAATGTGTTCATTGGCCTTTTAAGCATAGATTATGTATTTTGTGTAGGTAATTATTATTAATCTTTCCATTCCAAAGCCGGCAAATCACATGACGTTGCATATTCGTGTTTGTATATACACTACTACTACTAGCTAACTACTAACTTTCCGCGCTGCGGTTTCACACCGATCCCCTATTTTACGCCCTTAGGAATAGAGTTCTCAAAAATCCTTTCTTAGCGTATGCCTACTTCGGTCGTAATAGCTATGCCATAATTCAGCCCGATCCGTCCAGTGGTTTGAGCTGTGTGTTAATATCATTCAGTGAGTCAGACAATCAGTCACGCTTTCCTTTTATATATTTAGTTTATATATTTTTATTATATCCTGGCCTTTAAAAGCAGTTTTTTCTTTTTTATCTATTTCTATTTGATATTAAAAATATATCACTATTTATCACGATTTCAAATTCGACGGATTAATTTTTAATGAATCGTATATAATAATAATACGTCATGCCATTTATTTTAATGAGATTTTTACGTTTTTACGAGTTGCGCTGGATTGATTTCATCTCCAATGTGTTTTATGATATGACACATAATTTGAACTGCCTGGACCGGTAATGTTTTTGTAAGATAAATCCACAGAAATATCTTGAACTAATGTGTGATATGGTTGCTTAACTCCATCTCTATCCATTGTTCACGAAATTCTTTTTTTTTTTGTGATGAAAATTTGGCTGAAACATATGTATCTATATATCACGTACTAAAAATAAATTTATCGTAATTACGGTTTAACAATATGTTATCTTTAGGTATTTGATTTATTGAAATGACACCACGTAACAGTCTATTCGATAAAAACGATAAATACTTTGTTACAAATAATTTATGAAGATTTTTATTGATTGTCGTCATCACCACATCCTTATCCTTACATATAATAAACAGAACGCTTATCTGTCTGTTTATATGTTAAGTATCGTACTTATAAATCGAAAGTTTTAGGATAGATCATTGCAGTGTGACTAAATTGATCAGTGTATTGAAGTTAGTTTTAGTCAGAGACAATAAAGGCTTAGAACAGATATACTTGTGTTTGACCACAATTTCTTCGCAAAAGTGATGATGTGGCCGAAAGTACAAAACGCTTCGTGGCAACCTCGCAAGTAGGGCATGCAATTATCCGCCTCATTTTACTATCCGGATATTTCGGATACTTCCAATTCACTATCCGAATAAATCCGGATAATATGGATAATTCGGATACCCCCTTAGGAATGGGTAAATCAATCAGTCAACTTAAAAATATGTCTTCAATTAACATTTTTAAACACGCACGCTAAGTGCCTCATCAACCATTTATAATTAAGAGACGGCATCCACCCTCAATAGTCACCCCGCACGACGCCCAACGAAATGCTCAACAGATAGATCTCAAAGTTTTTAACTCGCGACACACGCCAATCTAATACAGTTAGTATTAAAGAGGCCATTGAGCAGAATAAGGCTCTAAAGTGTTCGCAAGAGATCTGTCTGTTGGGCAGAGCCAACTGACGAAGCTGAAGACTGAGGGTGGCAGAATCATCTCATCAAACATGTCGGCTAACCCGACACTATACTGAAAATATCCCGGACGTCAACCTGTATGAGATTAGAATGGCTCTCAAACAACTCAAGAACAACAAGGCGCCAGGTGATGATGGAATTACAGCTGAACTTCTGAAGGTACACCGATCCTCAGGGCCCTTCAGAAACTATTTAATTCCGTCATACTCAAAGGCCGGACGCCGCAAGCATGGCACAGAAGTGTGCTCTTCTTCAAAAAGGGAGATAATTCCCTATTCAAGAATTACAGACCCATCACACTGCTGAGCCATGTTTACAAGTTGTTCTCGAGAGTCATTACAAACCGTCTCGCACGCAGGTTTGACGACTTCCAGCCTCTCGAACAAGCCAGTTTCCGAAAAGGCTTTAGCACCATAGACCACATACACACGCGGGACAAGTTATACAGAAGACCGAGGAGTATAACCAGCCATTATGCTTAGCGTTTGTGGACTATGAAAAAGCCTTTGATTCGATTGAAACCTGGGCCGTGCTGAGGTCTCTTCAAAGGTGCCAAATCGACTTCCGGTATATTGAGGTGTTAAGTATTTGTATGAGAACATCACCATTTTGGTCCGTCTCCAGGACCAGAACTCGAAACCTATCCAATTGCAGCGAGGCGTGAGACAGGGAGACGTGATATATCCGAAACTGTTCATCGCTGCACTGGAAGACGTCTTCAAACTTCTGGACTGGAACGGATTTGGCATCAATGTCAATGGCGAGTACATCACTCACCTTCAATTTTCCAATGATATAGTAGTCATGGCTGAGACCTTGGAAGACCTCAGTACAATGCTCGATGACCTCAGCAGAGTCTCTCAACAAGTGAGTCTAAAAATGAACATGGATAAGACGAAAATCATGTCGAACGTCCATGTTGCACCCACTCAAGTAAAGGTTGGGAATTCTGCACTCGAACTTGTAGAGGTCTATATTTACCTAGGACAGACCATCCAACTAGGTAGGTCCAACTTCGAGAAAGAGGTCAATCGTCGAATCCAACTCGGCTGGGCAGCGTTCGAGAAGCTACGTAATATCTTCTAGTCTCAAATACCGCAGTGTCTCAAGTCGAAAGTCTTCGACCAGTGTGTGTTGCCAGTGATAACTTACGGAGCAGAGACGTGGTCGCTTACGATGGGTCTCATCAGGAGGCTGAAGGTCACCCAAAGAGCAATGGAGAGGGCTATGCTCGGAGTTTCCCTGCGAGATCGAATCAGAAATGATGAGATCCGCAGGCGAACAAAAGTTCCCGACATAGCCCGAAGAATTGCCAAACTTAAGTGGCAGTGGGCGGGGCACATCGCTCGTAGAACCGACGGCCGCTGGGGCAAAAGGGTTCTCGAGTGGCGACCACGAACTGGAAGACTCAGCGTGGGCAAGCCCCCCACAAGATGGACCGATGAACTTGTGAGGTTCGCGGGAAACCGCTGGATGCGGGTAGCGCAAGACCGGCCATCGTGGAGATCCTTAGGGGAAGTGGACGTCTTTCAGCTGACATGATGACGATATAATATATGAGTGATTTTGATGTAATCAAATTAAAAATTAGTATGCTATATTAATAAAGTAACTATTCGTTTTATTCGTTTTATCCGGATAGTAAATCGAATAATATCCGAATATTAAAATCGACGGATATCCGGATAATTCGGATATCCGAATATCCGGATAGCATGCCCTACTCGCAAGTAGGTATACATGTCAGAACACACCAGTCCCTAGTTTTGTAACAAGTTTTCAACTTGAAAGCCAGCCAGGCGGCAACATATCCGTGTAAATCTATATCTATCTGTCTAAATTAATAATAAAGCTGAATATTTTGTTTGTTTATTTGAACGCGCTAATCTCCAGAGTATCTGGACCGATTCGAAGAATTCTTTCACTAATAGAAAGCTACATTATGTCCGAAGGTTACAAGTTACTTTTTATCCCAGGAACGCGAGTAAAGCCGTGGGGAACAGCAAGTTTAAAATAAAAGGAAAACGTGACTGAATGATCTATCAACGCACAGTTCAAACCACTGGACGGGTCGTAATGAAATCTGGCCAACAGATAGCTTTTATGACGAATAGGCGGTAAGAAAGTATTTGAAAATTCAACCCCTACCTACCATTTAATTCCATCCCTCTAATGGGGTATAGAATAGGGGATCGCAGGGTGGGAACTAGTATTATTATGAAAGTGAAGCCGAGGCTACTCAGCTAGCAATAAAGATACATTATCGTCTAATTCATAGAACTCAAATTCATAGTTTGTGCTAACTAGGGTCGATGCCTGACTAATCAGTACTTAATCACTTTACACGATCCAGAAGCAACCTTTGCATTTACCTTATCTTTTTAGATATCTATTGTATACCTAAATAATGAGACAATAAAATTGCATCTTTCTATTAGGTACTAAGCTTCCGCTGTTCGTCAGCCTGTTCGTGTCTATCCCTAGGTTCGTCGGACTGTATTTCATGAACCGTAATAGATAGACAGTTGGAATTTTCACAGAATGTGTATTATTATTGCTTTTGCCACTATATCAACAAATTATGAAAATAAAATAAAGTAACTGGCCTTTACGAATCATAGAAGAACCTACCTATGTTATGAAATTAACCTTGTAAAGTGTAGATCCTATCTTCAAAGAAAACGTTTTTTGAAAATCAATTTTTAAGTGGGTAAACTTTGGGTTCTCACCAAAGACTACAGTTACAGATATGGTAACGAATTTTACCATTCAGCAAATCAAACCAATCACCCAAGAATGTGTAAGAGAATTGTATAGACCTATAAAAAATAGTACAAGAGTCTTCTCAATACAATAGCAACCTTTTAGGAGACAAATTGTAATAAATACCTTAGCATCAGGTGCAGGAACGAAAACAGGCTCGCTGGGATAACAGTTGTCTTCAAACCACGTTTTAGTCTCGCCAGTCTTTGTATCCACTTTGATTACCTAGAGAAGATAAAGGATGATTGGATGAAGAGGAACTTGAAATACAAATTACGACTTCGATAAGCCGGATCCAATTATGTCTCAATGTCGAAATCAGTTCAGTAGCTCAGGATCTTACGAAGTTCAATAGTAGTCCACCCTAAGCTGTTTATTGTAGAATCGACAATCCCATGCACCGAAGCGTTTTTGCGGCAACAGCGTTTTATCCGCGGTGTGTTGTTTGATGATAATTTCCTTATTGATGTCATCATTGTATGCATTTGAAAATTCACCTTACGTAAATGAAGTCAAAGATGAAATTAACAACAAACAACACACGGCGGATAATACGCTGTTGTGTAAATGCGGATATTAAACTATGGTGCGAGAGATGAGATGTTTGTGGCTGCTGAAATCATAATTTTATTTAGTTTATCCATCATCAGGTAAAAATACCATGATGATTCATGAAAACTTATTGTAATTCGAATTAATTATATTATATGCTTACCATACCAGGGTGTTCTGCATCTACATCTGAGCTGATTGCATAAAAATATCGGTAGGGACGTCCTGCAACAAATAAACATAATTATTCTAAGATAATGTGAACAAAATACTATTTATCTATACTAATATCTTGTAACAAAATTTGTTTTCATTTATAATAGAAAGCAATATATTATCTCTGAGTGCTATAGGCTACTGTTCATCGCCAAAACACAGATAAAACCGCGGTGGACAGCTAGATGTATATACCACCACAAGTAGGTACTATATACGCAATATTATCTATATTGTTACATAATTTGTTTCCAAATATTCCATTTGATACTATAATTTGGAGTAGCTGAAAAATTTATGACCGATTAGTACAAAACAATAGTTAGTTGACCAATGATATTATATGGCTAGGTTTTTACTTGTTTATTTTTGTTTATATATAACTAGCAACCCGCCCCGGCTTCGCACTGCTTTCTCGAATTTTCAGTACTATAATATGCATGTATTATATATATGAACCTTCCTCTTGAATCACTCTATATATTGCTGAAAACTGCACAAATCCGTTGCGTTGCGTAGTTTAAAAGATCTAAGCCTACAGACAGCGTGAGCGACTGACTATATTTTATACTATGTAAAGATAAAGAAGAACGTGATTGCGGATATTATAGGCTATATTATATTTGGTACCTAATCGTAGAAAATCTTTCTGTATATACCTACTACTATAAAATTTTATTCATTTTACGCCCATTATTATTCATTTTTATTATATTTAGATATTGGGCGGGTAACAGCTAGTTTTAACATTATAGGTCTATTAGAATATTTCCTCACCTCACTCACCTTAGACCTTACGTTAAATTCATCGAAGCAGACTCCAAGTCAAAATAATTTTCATAGTATACTAAAAAGTCGGGTAACAAGCATATAAGCCCGCCTGGTAAACGGTTACCGCAACCTATGGACGCTTCTAACACTGGAGTATCAAGCGTTACAGACTCCGATGAGCTTTGGCGATGTCACTCACACGCAGGCACAAAATATTAAGTTACTTGTCCTTGGTATTCTTTACTTGCTCTTTGCGAAAGAACACTATTTTCAAACTCTGTTATAGTTTAGACCGAGAGGCCTCTTACTTACTGAAGTTACCACAGGTTTTGATGTCAATTAACTACATACCATTGTATATATCATAATGTATCCTTGGTGTTTCACATCCTAAGTCAGCTAGAAGCTTAGCTTCTATTTTTGTGAGTCTGGGTGCATCCAGATCTATCTCAAACCTCTTCGGCCTGCCTCGGAACCACTCAGCGTAGTCCGCGTTACTTTGCATTGTCTGTTGACCATGAAAATGTTAGGAATTCCACTACAGTACCCCTACTATGAGTTTGCTCAAGTTTTTTTCAACATCAGCAACGACACTAGTGGTCAGTTTTCGAATCAGAATCATACATAATAGCTATCGATTGATGCACTAGAGCAAGCTCATAGTAGGGATACTGTATCTCTACCATAAGCTTTCCACGGTAGCGTAAGTAATTTATTTATTCAATGAACATGTTTTACAGTTCTTTTATACCAAAACACAAGTACATACTATATTAAAAACAGTGTAATTATTTTATTCATTATAAAACATATTAATGATTGATCTGACAGTCAGTTAGCCACATTTTCCTTTTTTATATTTAGAAGATTCAAGCAGCGCCTCTAGTAGCCAGTTTTGGAAACCGTTACCGTAGCAAACAAATGGAGTGTATATTATTTATTCTATGCTAATGGTAGTTTTTTTTTGTTAAGACCGTACATTCTAAATATGACAAGTCAATATGCTACGCGATCTCTAGAGCGACGAAATGCAAACGCACACTGCAATGTCACTCTGTGTGCGTGAAATGCTACTCTATGTGCGTAAGGTTTCCCACAGGGCTCGGTACTGTCCCCCTTGCTATTTTCGCTCTACACGAGTGATATGCCAAAGACCGACAAGGTGCAGTTAGCACTTTTTGCGGACGACACCGCGGTCTACTGCTCTAGTAAGTCCCCCTCAGTCATTGTTAAGAACCTCCAAACAGCGGCTAATGCCCTAGGCGCCTGGTTTCGGAAATGGAGGATCGAGATCAACTCTGTCAAAAGCCAGGCGGTCCTATTCTACAGACCCTACCATCGAGGTACCCCCTCCCCTCCAAAGGCAGTTACTCTATTCGGTGAACCAATCCCCTGGGAAAGGCAAGCCAAATATCTCGGAGTAACTCTCGATGATCGTTTAACCTTTCATGCCCACATTAAAGCGGTCCGCGCGCGCGCCGCCTTTGTTTTAGGGCGCCTCCACTTTTTAATAAATCGTAAATCTAAACTTGCACTTAAAAGCAAGGTTAGACTTTATACCACGTGTATCCGCCCCATCATGACCTATGCTAGTACTGTGTTCGCACATGCAGCTCCATCACGGATCCATAGCCTTCAGGTGATTCAAAATCGCTTCATGCGCAAGGCCACGGGCGCCCCGTGGTACATGCGTAATGAAAATCTCCACATTGACTTAGGTCTCCCCACGATAAAACAATTTATAAAACGCACCTCACGCAGATTTTTCAATACCGCCGTTAATCACCGCAACCCTCTTATAGTGAAAGCCGCAACCTACACGCCCTCCCGTATACTCCGTATCCATAGACCAAGGCAAGCCCTCAGCGAGCCAGATGACCCTATTACATTAGCTCAGATCGAAGCTGACGAAGCTCGTAAAAGTACACAACACACTACACACAACCGATCACGCTACCGTCCTCGACGGCGAGGACCGCCGCGACGTCCCACTCAGTCTCGTCCCGTTCAAGCGGCCCGAGCTGCCTACAGTAATCCGACCGCCCCCAATTAGTCGTAACTCGTACAAAGTCCTCCCCCTCCCCAGGTAACGCCCTGAGCCGAGGTTCGTACTCCATTCGGGGGTGCCCTCAGGCGTTGTTACCTAAATATTACCCGGCTGAGAGCCCTCTGCGCTCGCCGATTTGTCCGGTAAGATTGTTGCAGCCATCTGAGGCTACCAACTTAGTCCTTTCAAAAAAAAAAAAAAGTGCGTAAGGTCGTGAGCTCGTGAGCGCTGGACTATAATATGCATAAAAATGTTGATACTTTTTAGATTAACTTTGAAAATATAGTCACCATAATAATATTATATAATTTCTTTCCTGTTCAAAATAGTACGAAAATTAAACAAAGGCGACCATTTAGCGATTTTTCAGGCATTGATCTACTTTCAATACGATTAACCCGAAACACGTCGTTATTGTTTTTAGAGAATATTCTTTTCCTATTTTTTTTTGGTTTATATTTGATTACAAAAATAGATGTGTTTAAAGTCAGAGGTTTGAGGAATAATTTGATGAATCCATACTATAATCTTATATAATATATATCTATATATATAAAAGAAAGTCGTGTTAGTTACTCTATTTATAACTCAATTTATTTATAACTAACGGCTGAACTGATTTGGCTGAAAATTGATGGGGAGGTAGCTTAGAACCAGGAGAAAACCTTAAAACCTTCCCCTTCTTGGTCACATCAACTCTCCAAAGTTTTATTGCAATCGGATGAATGGGATGTGTTCCTTACACATATTATGTGACAAACACACAAACATTGATTTACATTCATAAAATAAATCAAGTTGTTTAGCGCATGCCATTTTTTGAGCATTATAAAAAAATCCTTGTAGTTTGAGTTTATTACTAGTTTCTGAAAAAAAAAAAAATATTTACATTTACATCTTCTAATATCAATATCAATCAACATCACATCAAAAAAAAATATCAGTACTCAATATTAGATATGATTTGAAAAATAAATATTCATCTACTAATTCATATGTTAACACCGGAGTATCAAGAGAGTCGCCCTGCCTACTAGTGATGGCAATTATTGCGATTTCAAAATAATTTCATGACTATGTGAATTCCTAAGCCATAGCATGCTACTTGCTTTTGCTATGCTATTTACGATTACAATATAAAATGACGATAATTGCACATACTAACAAATGCACATATCTATCACTATAGTTAAAGTACAGTATATTTCACCCTCAGATTCCTATTGTTTATAAATCTGTGATTTCGCCATTGTAAAGTTTATCAACAAAACAACCCACATTATCATTTAGCTATTACACAACAAAAATGGTATATATTCGATTCGGCTCTAAGGTCTGGCTCTAACTGACTAATCAGGTGATGTTCGCGACTGTCGCAAGACAGTATGCGCCAATAGCGAGAGTGAAGGAGTTTTTAGAGCATTTATTACAGTTAGCAATTTTATTTCCTTCAGCAACGTTCGTAAAATAATCCCATAAAGGATTAGTTCGTTGAGACATTTTCACGTTCAACAGTTTATTTACTGAATTTGTTTCGCATTTCGTAGAATATAGCAACTACTTTTAATTTGTTAAATGCTACTGAAGCAGTAGCATGCTAAAAATGCGACTGCGAATTATTCCATCACTACTGCCTACAGCGTTAGTGATAGTCCGCCTATACATACAAATCGCGACCACACTAGCTTAGGTCGGCGGTCGGCGGGAAAAAGCGATACGTGCTCTCGTTGGGAGGGCCCAGCGTGTACTGATCATGCTATGGCAACTTAGAAGATACGCATGAAAAATTAAAACAACACCATCTAGAAATCGCATGAAACATCACAAATACTTTGTGCTGTCACTATAAAATATAGTAATAATGCTAGGGTGATATTGAAATTGATAATATTGAAATATTAATGTTTTATGAGGTCTAAAGAACAAAAAATATTGAAAAAACCTAATATACATCTATTTCCATTTTCTGAATTAGTTTTTCAAATAAAATCATACGATTTAGATTTTTTTTGTTTTAAATGCAGGGTAAATTGTCAGCTAGATATGGCAACATCAAATAATAATGGCGTTTACTATTATGGCGACAGTTATTTTGACTCTTGCGCATTTTTAATGTGATACCGGTCGACTTTCTGTGTTTTACTTGTTATCACGCTGAGTAGAGCATCCGTTCCTCCGTTTTAACGTAATCCACATCTAGTTTACTGCTACCACGTTGAGTTGAGCATCTGTTCCTCCGTGCTGCGCCGTGAACATCTAAGACTTCTCGATTGCCTTCTTGAGCATAGGCCCTCCCGTCTCAGGGAGTTTGGACCGATAATTGTGATAGTGAAGTGAGTGATCAGTTTGTTTCTTCAACCACCATGACTCAAAATTCGTGCTGTGTACCTGGGTGTCTAGTGACTAGCAAAGATGGTAAGGTTACTACTTTTTAGTGGTCTCTGTATAATTCTTGAAGATTCTATGTATTAAATACTGCGTCTTCTGAGTATTCATATAAACTATAAATATGACTGTCAGTGGTTTTACAACTACACTAGCTTCCACCCCGCGGTTTCACCCGTGTTCCGGAGGATAAAAAGTAGCCTATATGTTATTCCAGGGTAGGTATGATCTTTGTATGTGCCAAGTTTATGGACTAAAAGTGAACTATGAAGTGCGAAATGACTTTCAACACTGTGTGATATAGGCACATCAGCTACCAAGCTGCTCGTCTATCAATAAAATAAATAAATCCATTCAGTAGCATATTTTATCCGTAGTACATTTCAGTTGTCAAGTCAACCATACTATGGATATAAGAAATTATCTATGTAAACGGACAACATTTTTGTTTATCCATAGTATAATTAACCGGACTATGGAAGATCTAGGTTTTTATAACATTTTATGGTCTAGTAAAACTAAAACAATCTGAGACTATTTAATATTGACATTATCTCTAATAAATACATCATACTTAGATGATGAGAGTGAAACTATAGGGACAGCTAGTAATAAATCATTTAATAGTTAAGAGAGATTTTCCAAATTTTCTGACCTTGACATAAAGGAGTGTTTTTTTTTCTGTTATCAGATATACCTCTACACTGCTTTCCTAATCCCGATACTGATGCTGTGAGATTTCAATCTTGGATCTCTAATATTGGATCTGAAGTACTTCATTTTGATAATGATACTATCCGCAAAAAGAAACGTGTTTGCCATAAACACTTTGAGAGCAAATATCATTATACAAAGGGCCGACTATGTAGATTGGCAACTCCTGTACTCCTGATGCCAGGTAAAGATGATTATTTAATATAAAGTATTTGATATAGATACCTATGCTAACGGAAAAGTCTATAATCTGTCATAGTATACAATTCCTAGAATCTTTTAAACATAATTTTACACATTTCCTAAACATTTACAATTGCCACAGAATGGATTGTGGTTTTCAGAAAAGATCTGCTTTATATCTCTCAAATAATCTTATTTACCCTTAAAATGATCTTGTGTTGCTTTTCATTTACAATCCCTTTATTAATTTCAGCAATGCAGTCACTGATGCCTGGTGAAGCAGTAGTTACTGATGAGCAATTACCATCAACATCTGCTGTTTCTCAAAATGAACAACTACAAATTATAGATCAGCAATTCCCATCAACTTCTGCAGATTCTCAAACTAGACAAGTGCATATGACAACTAAATATATTACACCTAAGAAGAGAGGTTTGTATTCTTGTCCTTTTTTCCTTACATGTAGTATTTATTTTGTAAAGATTTAGTGATAATTAGAGACGGATTATATGCAACATAAATAGCTTGTTATATGCATAAAAATGCTTGAAATATGCACGAAAATTGGCAGAATATGCAAAATTCAATGATACATTTTAGGAACCCCAAAAGAGAAAAGCAAGTTTTAATTTTTTTATTTCAAAATCAGCATACCTACAGTTAGTAAATTATTTTTTGATAGACGATAATGGGTACAGTAACATTACATGACATTAAAATTATTTAAATAAAACCTATTTATTCATACCTCTAGATTGCATTCACTATTTTTCCTTTGTTTTTTAAAAGTAAGTTCTCTTTATTAGATCTAAACTTAAATCTATTTATTATAAATTGTAAAAAAAAAACTACTAAGCTACATACAATTTTAAAAATTAAAAAAATGGTTCATATTACTGCACACTGGTAGAGTGACTGGCTGGTCAAGGCTGGCCACATTGCCTCGTTGGATAGCAACCTAATGGTTCCTGTCACAAGGAATTTTTTTTATAGTATAGGATCTATATCTGCAATATCCTGCAAGACGTCCATCCTCTACATTTAAATATTATTTATTCTGTTTAGAAAACATCCCTTGATATGTTATTTTCTTATATGTTTCAGGTCCTGCTAGCACTTTACCTGCAAAGCAGCAAAAAGAGTTGAGTAAAATGATGAAGCGAATAAGAAAATGCGAAAATGATAAGCTCTCATTTAAGAGGAAATACATAGAAGCAAAGAAAATATGTAAAACAAGCGCATTTAACATGCTATCAAAAAACATGTCTAATGCTACAAAAATATTTTGTGGAATGCAATTTACCCAGAGTGGAAAAAAAGCAAAGGGTAGACGGTTCACTTTGGATGAAAAGATCCTTGCCTTGTCCATATATAAACCGTCACCTAAAGCATATCGCTTACTGAGCAACATATGTACATTGCCCAGTAGAAGAACTTTGCAGAATTTACTGCATAAAATTAATGTTAAGCCTGGTATCAATGATATTGTTTTCGAAAATTTAAAAAAAAGAGTTAGTAAGATGCCAGAAACTCATAAATACTGCACAATTGTCTTTGATGAAATGGCTATAGGGCCAAGTCTCTCATATGACAAAAAAAATGATAGCATCATTGGGTTAATAGACAATGGAATTAATAAAACAACTGAATTTTGCGACCATGTTCTGGTTTTTATGGTGAGAGGAGTTATAAAGAAATACAAACAGCCTGTTGTATATAGTTATTGTAGCGGAAGTACAAAGACTCCTGAACTGAAGAGACAAATCAAAATAACGATTGAAAAAATTCAGCAGACAGGATTGAAGGTAATAGCAACCGTCTGTGACCAAGGAGCTTCAAATGTTGCAGCCATAAATCAATTATTAGCCGAGACGAAAGAGTCTTACCTAAAAGCTGGTCAGGAATACACAGGCGGCTTCTTTAATATTTCAAAAGGGAAAATATTTCCAATATATGACCCACCACACCTTATAAAGGGGATTAGAAATAATCTTCTAACCAAAAACTTATGTTATAAAATGAATGAAAAAAATTGTATAGCAAAGTGGAGTCATATAGAGGCTTTATACAACAGAAGCCCTGGGTATAAAGGTATCAAATTAGTTCCAAAATTAACAGCACAACATGTGGTGCCAGCTTTGATACCCAGAATGCGAGTAAAACACTGCACTCAGGTATTAAGCAAGTCGGTTGGTGTGGCACTTGGATTCATGGCAGGTATGCTTTTACTTTAAAACATATATGTACACATATATATATATATATTATTTTTAATAATATATAGCAACATAACTATTTTAGTACTTTAGTAATCTAATAGGTCAGTGTTATTATATTTGTGCTATACTTACTATGACAAACTCAAAACAAATTTATTCAGTTTAGGCCTTAATAAGGCACTTATGAATGTCAATAGTTACAATAGATTCTAACACTGGTTCAGTCTGGTTCGGAATACACTTAAACTGAGAAAATAAATAAAGATTTTACCGTGTTACATATTGTAACAAAATAATTAAATTTTTTGTTATATTGTACATGAACATGTTTGTTTGTCCTGAGTCTGGGTGTATTTATCTATATAAGTATGTATTTACAAAAAAAATTAGTAGGTATATGTAGTCTATCAGTTATCTGGTTTCCATAGTACAAGCTCTGCTTAGTTTGGGATCAGATAACCGTGGGTGAAAAAATGTCCCAGGATATTTATTTATATTTATTGTTTGTGATTGTGAGTAAACCTTATAATAATTAAAAAATCTTTTCATTTACAGAATGTGGAGCGTTGCCTAAGGACAGCGTGGACACTGCGGATTTATTGATTTTCTTTGACGAACTCTTCGATAGTGTTAATGGAAGCTTCAGTGAAGTCCAAAAAGGAAAAATTTATAGGGCAGCATTAACTCCTACTTCACCACATCACCGTTTGTGGAATACAAGCATTCCAGTTTTGAAATCCATGAAATTTAAGGGTAGTAATAATCAAGGTGTAGTGCCCTCATTATCAAGTTGGGTGAAGACTATAGAGGGTTTTAGATTAATTTTTAAATATTTAAATTCCAAAGGTATAAGTTCTTTATTGCTGCGCAACTTCAATCAGGATGCATTGGAGAATTTTTTTGGAGCTATTAGAGCTCATGGCTACAGTAATATAATGCCCACTTCTCTAGCATTTGAAGGGGCATACAAAACATTATTGATTAACAATATATCTTCTTCACATTCGATTGGATCTAATTGTGAGAAAGATGACAGTGTGTGCCTCCAATCTTTAAAATATTTTTTAAATGAGGATGAAAAATGTGTAAAAGAAAATCATGTAATAGAGGAAAATCATTTATTAATAGACCTGATAGATACCCAAGAACTATTAGAGGGTCAATCTTCAATGCATTCGGAAAGAACTGCAGCAATAGGATATTGCAGTGGATGGATAGCACAACTAGCCAAGAAAAATGTGTTTAAAAATTGTTCCACATGCAGGACTGATTTAGAAACTGATGTGGAACAGAGTTTTCACAAATTTATCAAATTAAAAGAATATAGTGATAAAAAATGGTTGTGCTATCCATCAAGATCATTGTTCGATTTCTTTGCCCACGTTGAACAAATAACAATAGAAGTTTTAAAGACTCATTGTAATAAAAATTCAATATCAGAATACATTAAATTAATAACAAGCACAAATTTAAATCTAAATTTTCTCTCTTGCTCACATCACAAAGAAATACTTCTTCATTATTTGATAAACAAAAGTATTAAATTCTTTATTCATAACTGGTGCAAAGACGTCAATAATGTTATCACTGGAAAGATTACCTTTTGGGATATAGATGATCCAATGAAAAATTTGGCTAACAAACATTTTGTGAAAAATAAAGGTAGAAAAAGGAAAAGGCAAAACAATATTTTGTTAAACGTTTAATTAAGTTAATAGTATAATAATAATATAATGTGACTCGTTCCTTTATGGAAAAAGAACTAGAAACTAGATCTAAAATTATCGACACAAATTATATTTTTATATAGGTACTTATCGTCGAACATTAAAACCATAATATGTATGTACCTATATTTTTTATAGATAATTTTAAGTCTGGTTTCCCTTAGTTAATACTTTGGTGTCGAAGAGACGGATGAAAGGAAACTTTATGAGAGCAATATGTGGAGACAAGAATGGATATGTTGATTGGAAAATGTGTGAATAAGAAGTTTGAAAGTATCGTCCGTGATTGATAAGTTAAAAGAGAAATGTATGAAAAATTGTCAACGCATTGTATGATGGTTGATGTGAGTAAGAAAGGTTAAAATGAATAATAATGTAGAGAAGGGTTTAATGGAACAAATTATTAAGAAAAGAATTGACAGATGTTGTTTATTAAGTTTAAATTAATAATTGAAATAAAATGTTTAAAATTATCCACACTTGTTTTATTTCCTCACTAGTGGTGGGTCGCCACCCCAAAAAGACAGACGTGGAGGACGACTTCCTTTTACACTATGTAGAAAAGACATACAAAATTAGTTATTGTATGGTAGGCATTTAATTGTATTCTCAATTGTAATTACATTTAAAATTACCAATATAAAATTAAAACAATGTAACGGTTCAGTTTTACCAAAAAATCCTCTGACAGATTTTGTTGTTCATGAAATCTGACACAGGATTTATTTTTGTTGTAAAACTGAACTTATTACATTTACAAATGGTATATTAGCTAGTAAGGAGCTATATACGGCTACATATATATAGGTATCTATCTATCAATATAACTATAGCCATATATAGCAGATTTACTACTCCCATTTATCTTCCAGGTGGCGCTCATTGCCTTAGAAAAGAAAAAAATATGAGTTGCCAGTCTATCTCCGGTATACAATAGTAGTCTTTGGTACTGATCTGATCGGACGACTTTTGTACGCCCGAATATATAGTGTTTTTAAAAAAATCGTCAAAAATAACTGTTTCACTTTTACAGACTAAAAAAAAAACTACATATTTACTAAGACTTGTTCTTTGATAAAATAAGATACATTATGTTTAAATTACTTCAATTCCATGTAAAAAAACATATTGAAGTGGATCGATTTACAAATTTTGTACGATTATTTTAAAATAACCAAACGCCACCTTTTAAAAAAGAAAGCCTATGATGCACTTTAAGACTATATATTCTATCAGTAAAATGCATAAAATAAAATATATAGGCTCATTATAACAGTTCCACTGGATGCGAAAGATATCGCAAATTTTCGGAAAACCTTATGAAGAGATTGAATGATTTTGCAAAAACTATCCATTATAAATATTTTTGCTTTAAATCATGCACTAGATTAAGACTTTATTTTTCCAAAACAGCAAATTATTTCAGTTGATCTCTTCACAACACCAAGATATTTGCTTAGAAAAATGTCTAAAACACGAACTTTTGGATTTTACCCTCTTAACACATTAAACGCCGATTTAAATTTAGGGGTTGTTCTGTTTGGGCCGTGGTGCTCACCGGTGAGCGACAGCCATACTACCCGTTCAGGCCGTGGGGCTCACCGGTGACCGCGCGACGGGCTCGTGTTTGAACTAAATTATCTCGCTGGAGGACATAATGCCGGTACAAAACTATATTGAGCGTGCCCGGCGCGGCCCTGGAGAACAGTTTACGCATACTAGCTCATTTCGATACTAAGAATAAAAAAAGACAGACGATTTTTTTACAAGATGAGATTTTAAAATAAAAGAAGGTTTACAAAACATATGTTTTATTACAAAATACTTGAAAACGTTTTATTATACGTTTATGCAATTATTTATTTTTGGAATTATTAAAAAAAAGTAAAAAAACTTATAAACACTCAACAAATTACAACAAAATTGAACTTTCTCATGAATATTTGGCACATAAATGAAAACAGTCTAACAAAAAAATTATAAAAAAAAATACATCAATGGTGAAGCACATTGAAGCAAGATATACAAAGAAAAGGCTTCTCCGGGCATTGTGGACAAAACATTCTCACCTTTTTAGTTTTGTTTTTAGCCAACTTTCTGCCGTAAGTAGCTACGTTTATTTTGTAGCAATTCACGCATGTTCGCCTGCTTGTTCTGGCTTGCCCTTCTTTTTGTTGCAGTCTGTGTGCCATTTTTCTAGGTCTAACAACTGGAACATCTTGTTGGCTGCAAAATGATTTCAGTAATGCCAGCCGGAAGTTTGCCATTTGTATTTTCTTTCCAGTGACGCTTTGATACAAGACCAGTGCATTGACTACTGCTGTGTTCAGGAGAAGGTTGATCGCATACTTCTTGTACCATTTTATCGATTTCCTCAGTGGAGTTGAATACGCAGCCATTTGATCTGACAGATCTACAGCCCCTTTGGCGCTGTTATAGTCAATGACTATTTTCGGTTTGGAAATAACTTTGTTGCGCTTTCGGACATTTTGGAACCGCACTGAGTGTTTTGTGGACAGCAATAAGACATCCCTTTTGTCCTTCCACTTCATTACAGTTATGCCCTCACTGCTTTCCTTAGCCACGAATTGGCCTCGCTTCAGTTTAGCATTTACAACATCCTTTGGCAGATGCTTCCGGTTCTTCCGAATCGTGCCTACGAGATGAGTCTCTGCATTCAGAAGTGTTTTTGCCAGATCTATACTGGTGTACCAGTTGTCGGTCACTAGTGTATGCCCCTTGTATAGAAGATCGGTGCATAGAGACATAACGACGTTCAACGGTGTAGTATTTGTTTCATCATTATTCTTTCCTGCGTATACATTTATTTTGAATGTATAGCCAGGAATAGTGCATAATTTGAATTCCTTTATACCATATTTATGTCTTTTTTGTTTATTATATTGCCGAAAGATGATTCGTCCGCGAAATGGCACCACGCTCTCGTCTATGCAGATCTCTTCGGAAGGAGTGTAGTTTTTTTGGAAGTTCCTGTTAACTACTTCGAGTAATTTCTCGATCCTGTGTAATCTATTAGATTTATTTTCTTCGTCTTGCTCAGAAAAGTGCAGCATTTGCAGCAGCAGCTCAAATCGGTTTCGACTCATTATTGTTCGAGGAAAATTCTGTCCAAGTACAAGATCTTTTGACCAGTAGTCGGATATTTTGGGTAATTTTACGATCCCCATGAAAATAATCAATCCGAAAAATCGTTTTATCTCTGCTGCGGATGTAGGTGTCCACTGGCGAATCCGCGCAGATTTAGATGCTGAGTCAGACCCTGTGATTTTTTTTAAAGCGAAGTTATTTGTACTATCGGCCACCATTTCAAGTACTTCGTCTGGTACTAAAAGCTGATAGAAATCTGGCGGGGTCTTATCGACCATCCCTCTTGCAACTTGTGGATCTAATCCTGGGAATTCAGTGTACGGAATAATTCGACGTTGATTACCTTTTGGTGGGTGCCACACGGTAGATGCAGGAAGCGATGTGGTGTGATCAGAAGTACCTGGCACGGCATTTTCGGATTCAATGTCGCTCGTGTCACTAATGGACAGAACTCGTCGACGTCGCTTTCGTAAAGATGGTTGTAAGTCACACTCTTCCTCAGATTGCGAACTTAGCTGAAAGCTACTATTGAGCAAGGAAAGTTCAATATTTTCAATCTGTGTCAAAACGTCGTTTGTTATTTCAAAGTCTTCAAAACCATCCATAATTCACACTAAACTTTACTTCACAGTCAGGCAGAATATAGTCTTTCACTTTAGAAGTAAACTAGGATAAAACTTTCACTAGAACAATCAATAAATGTATTATGAAAGATATACAATGCGCGTGACCTTGTGTGCAATTATTAACTCGCGATGCTACTGGCGCGTGTCAAGCGCAGCGCTTCCGGGAATATCCTAGAGGGGTGCGCGGGTGTGGCCGGCGCCGTGACCCCCGCGGCTCCGCGGGGATGAAATGCAGATTTCCAACGGCGTGCGCCGTGGTGGGCACCGGTGAGCGACAGCAATTATTTTGTAAATTCTTTTAATAGGAATAAAAAGTAATTATTTAGATTGGGGTTTTTGACTATTTTGAATCATATGAGCCGATAAAATATAATGTGTAAAGTTTATCGAAATTGCGAATCGGCGTCGGCCCATAAGGAAAGTATAGTGGTGGTCACCGGTGACCACCATGGCGTTCAACGTGTTAATGACTAGGTAAGTAGTGCTCACCTGGTTGACCGAGCTTTGCTCGTTCTTTTTTTAAACGACGTTTTCAAAAAATGAAACCTAGCTAGATCGATTTATCTCCCCCGAAAACCTTTGCATACTAAATTTTGGAGCCGTTTCCGAGATTCAGATTATATATATATATATTGTATTAAATTGGCGTGTGTCGCGAGTCAAAGACTTTGAGATCTGTCTGTTGAGTCGCCGGTATCTGGCAGCATCATCTGAGGACGTCAGAACCATTTTCCGTCTTTCTGCTCATGGAAGAAAGACGGAAAATGGTTCTGACGTCCTCAGATGATGCTGCCAGATACCGGCGACTCAACAGACAGATCTCAAAGTCTTTGACTCGCGACACACGCCAATTTAATACAATCAGTATTAAAGAGGCTATTGAGCGGAATCAAGGCTCTAAAGTGTTCGCAAGAGATCAGTCTGTTGGGCAGAGCCAACTGACGAAGCTAAAGACTGAGGATGGTAGAATCGTCACGTCGAAACCTGAGCTGCTAGGAGAGATCGAAAAGTTCTATGGACAGCTGTACGCGACAACCCGGTCACCTGTCAGTAGTCATGCTTCAGATCCCAGAGCAAGACTAACCCGACACTACACTGAAGATATCCCGGACGTCAGCCTGTACGAGATTAGAATGGCTCTCAAACAACTCAAGAACAACAAGGCGCCTGGGGATGATGGAGTTACAGCTGAGCTTCTGAAGGCGGGTGGTACACCGATCCTTAGGGCCCTTCAGAGGCTATTTAATTCCGTCATACTCAAAGGTCAAACGCCACAAGTATGGCACAGAGGTGTGGTGGTGCTCTTCTTCAAAAAGGGCGATAAAACCCTATTGAAGAATTACAGACCCATCACACTTCTGAGCCATGTTTACAAGTTGTTCTCGAGAGTCATTACGAACCGTCTCGCGCGCAGGTTTGACGATTTCCAGCCTCCCGAACAAGCCGGTTTCCGGAAAGGCTTTAGTACCATAGACCACATACATACGCTGCGGCAAGTTATACAGAAGACCGAGGAGTATAACCAGCCATTATGCTTAGCGTTTGTGGACTATGAGAAAGCCTTTGATTCGATAGAAACCTGGGCCGTGCTGAGATCTCTTCAAAGGTGCCAAATCGACTACCGGTATATCGAGGTGTTAAAGGGTTTGTACGAGAACGCCACCATGTCGGTCCGTCTCCAGGACCGGAACTCGAAACCTATCCAATTGCAGCGAGGCGTGAGACAGGGAGACGTAATATCTCCAAAACTGTTCACCGCTGCATTGGAAGACGTCTTCAAGCTTCTGGACTGGAACGGATTTGGCATCAATGTCAATGGCGAGTACATCACTCACCTTCGATTTGCCGATGATATAGTAGTCATGGCTGAGACCTTGGAAGACCTCAGTACAATGCTCGATGACCTCAGCAGAGTCTCTCAACAAGTGGGTCTTAAAATGAACATGGATAAGACGAAAATCATGTCGAACGTCTATGTTGCACCCACTCGAGTAAATGTTGGAGACTCTGCACTCGAAGTTGTAGACGACTATATTTACCTAGGACAGACCATCCAACTAGGTAGGTCCAACTTCGAGAAAGAGGTCAATCGTCGAATCCAACTCGGCTGGGCAGCGTTCGGGAAGCTACGTAATATCTTCTCGTCTCAAATACCGCAGTGTCTCAAGTCGAAAGTCTTCGACCAGTGTGTGTTGCCAGTGATGACTTACGGAGCAGAGACGTGGTCGCTTACGATGGGCCTCATAAGAAGGCTCAAGGTCACCCAAAGAGCAATGGAGAGGGCTATGCTCGGAGTTTCCCTGCGAGATCGGATCAGAAATGATGAGATCCGCAGGCGAACCAAAGTTACCGACATAGCCCGAAGAATTGCCAAACTTAAGTGGCAGTGGGCGGGGCACATCGCTCGTAGAACCGACGGCCGCTGGGGCAGAAAGGTTCTCGAGTGGCGACCACGAACCGGAAGACGCAGCGTGGGCAGGCCCCCCACAAGGTGGACCGACGATCTTGTTAGGGTCGCGGGAAACCGCTGGATGCGGGTAGCGCAAGACCGGCCATCGTGGAGTTCCTTGGGGGAGGCCTTTGTCCAGCAGTGGACGTCTTTCGGCTGATATGAGATATATATATACAAGAATTGCTCTTTTAAAGGTATTAGATAGAAAAATTGTACATACATGTGCGCTAAAGAATCAACAGAAGGATCAATAAAATCGGTTAACCGATGATAATTATATTTTTCAAAAATCAATTATCCCCAATTCTTCTTTCTACCTTAGGGGTGGAATTATTTTTACAAATTTATATGGGACCAACTTCAAGATAAACACACCCTACCCATTAAAAGTTTGTATCATCAAAATCAGACTACTTATACCCTGTTAAAAGTTACACTCATCACAAAAAGTTACACTTATCACACATAAAAAAATATGCATCTTTGTAAACCACTTTTTTAACCAACTCAACATTTAAAAAATACGCCATTTCAAAATATCCACCCAGATTTTTTTCCCATAAGGGGCTAAATATGGGATCATGGGGATGGAAAGCTAGTATTTTAAACCCATTACCTCAATAGCATGTATGTACATCGCGTCGAGGGTTTTGGCATCTTTATAAGCGCACAGATCAACGACCAGCTTCCCATCTTGTTCGTAAGTGTTGATAATGTGCAGGAAGAATAGAGTCTCAGTGCGGAATCTCTTCGCTTCGTTACCATCTTTCCGGCTTATCAGAACTATGTGAGTCTGGAATAAAAAAAAAACTACAGTGGGAAGCGGCGGCCCTGTGGGGCAATCATGTAACTTTTTAGCAATCAGCTTCAATCATAAAAAACTTTAAAAAGAATCTTTAATAATAAATAAAAAATCATAATCGCAAAGCATAATCGTCTAAATAAAGCATCAATCATCGATTGTATCGACGAATAATAAAGGTTATTGGCCTTTTGATTGAAGTACGTACCTACTTTTTTTTGACAAAGTAATTTTATAACAACTTTAATATCTTCATGTAATAAATTCTTTTGCGATTTAATTTGTATAGACATCTTTATGGTTCCGTATATATTTTCTAACAAATTTAGTATTTCATTCTTAAACGGTATCCGGGGCTTTGTATGTGAAGTTACCTACCTCATGATTGTGGTACCAATGTAGACTGGAAGCCAGCGGTTGGTTGGTGAGCTGGTTCCAAACCAACCCGCACAGCGACACCGAGAGCGGCTGCTCCACTATCACGAAGTAGTTCTCTGTTATACCTGAAACAAGACAAACAACAATATTATAACTATATGCTGTTATTTTGAAATTACAAACACTTAAATCTAATACCTTGTATAATATGTCGGAGAGTCGGGTTGTTGGTCAGACTTCAATTTATTATCGTAATAGAGGTATTGTTTGAAATAGTGGCAACACTGGCGGACTGAATGACCATAGTTTTTTTTTAATAAAGTTAATGTGGGTGGGCTCATTACATTTGGATAAATAAATAATTAGATAAATAAAAAATTCAATTGATACTGAAGTCTATCGTAATGTAAGTCTGTAAGTGATTATTTAAGTGTCAGATTGCTACAATAAATCTATTGGGTTCATGAGGAGCTTCTTGCGTCGCTTCATCTTCTCATATGGCACTATTCCGAAGCGATGGTATAACTTTGTTTCATTGTCTGCACTACGTCCACTGAATCGAATCCTGATACCACTGGACCTTATCTCTTTTACCACTGGATCTCTCGATGAATTCAAGATAATACTAGATTCCGGGACGAAGGAACTAGTTACATAATATACGTTACCGAATGTGTGCATGTATGCTGGATGGAGCGGCCAGCGCGGAATCATACTGCCCACTATGTGAGCACGAGCGAACATGTCTTCTGAAACATTTAAGCGTAAATTAACACGGATATAAATATTAAAAGAACAGTCAAAAGATTTCCACTTTATAAAAAAAACAAACTCGGTAAGTATATAATCGAATACAAAAATGGATAATTAAAGCAAAGTTTAAATAAAATCGTGTTGAGACAAATAAATAAAAAATTAATCTTACACAATATTAATAATATTTCCCTGATGTATGCTCTGTGCTTTATTTTATTAGGGAAAATGAATGTTTCTTTAATAAGTAAGAGCTCATTCATATAAAAAACAGTAAAAAAAAATATTATTCGTATAACTATAAAATTAACCAAGATATTAGCCATCAAAAATTTATCTCTATATCTTTCTAGTAAAACATTACGTGAATGTCGTCACATACATGTCGGATCTCTCTGTCTAATCGCTGTATAAAATATTACTTATATCTTCCGTATTTCTTAGCCGACTTTCATTTTAACATCTTTTTTAGGTTATTTTCATATTTTGTTAAGAAATGTTTTATTGAAAATTCATGCATATATCCTTGGAATGGTTTGTAGACGCAAAAATTACCTACTGAACGAAGTTTGGCACATAAATCGATCATGCCCTGGAATAAGATTATATGCTACGTTCTCTTTTTCTTCCAGGACGCGCGGGAAAACCGCGGAAGACAGCTACCTAGTAGGAACATATAAAAGTGAACCGAAATCGGCACATAAAGTAATCTGAGAAATCAATAGAAAATTAAATTACCTTTTTCAGTATAAGGGAATTTGACGATTACATGTCTTAACCTTCCTTTGACTACCGACATCCCAACATTGAAAACGTCACCTGAAATTGTATAAAAACATCTGATATCGGTCATTGACCCTTTATTATACAGGAGTACTTTATGCAAATAGTAAGATTTTGAATCTACAGCTGCGGCTGATGATTCTCAATCTACAGCTAAATTAACAGCAGCTTTCGATGTTAGCATCAAAACAATATTGGTCCATTTGCGTCAAATTGGCAAGGTAAAAATCTCCAACCAGCTTTGGTCAATCGTTCGACTCCGCTGCTCCTGCATGGCAACGCGCGACCTCATACTGCACAGCAGACGGTATCCAAGTTACAAGAGCTGGGAAGTTCTCCGTCATCCACCATACTCACCAAAAATTGCACCTGCAACTACTTTTTCTTTCCTTCTACTGTTTCCAGAATTTGGATAACTTCTTGGCGGGGAAAAAATTCAATAACCGAAAGGCAGTTCAAAATGTCTTTGAAGAATTTGTTCAGCAGACTTTTTCAAAAAGGATATCAATAAGCTACCACTAGGTACGTTAGCAAAAATGCATTAATTGCATGGGTAATTAATTTGATTAAAAAAAAATTTGAGAAAAAAGGGCGTTAACTTATTTCGTGAAAAACGGCAATTTCATAGGTTAAAACCTAATAATAAATGAAAATATTCTGTCAAACCGTGAATACGCATTTGCCGACAAAAGAGAGATCGAGATGGCATGAAGAGAGATCGATATTTTTTTTAAATAAGGATTACCAATTATGCAGTTTCTTACCATTAGGCATGACATGAGGATGTGAGGTGTGGTGGACAAGTGCGATGCAGTCCATGAGATTTTTGCGCTCCATCGTTTCTAATGTAACTGGGTCTATTCTATAAAACAGAATAAACTAATATAATTAATTTGAATGTTTGCGACTCAACTACGCAACGACTGAACAGGTTTGGATAAAACGCGGCACATAGATAGATGATGCCCTGGAATAGTGTTAAAAACTGTTTATTTTCACCGCGGTAGGCGGTTACTATAGGCAATAGGCTCTTGCATAGCCATTCCGATGAGGTCTGGCGACCTTACACTTACGCTCAGTGGTAAGGTGAAGGTATTACTCAAATCAAGCTACTCTTTGATAAAACGTGCTCTAATCTACCTCTTGTTCCGACAGGTTATTTATAAAATACATATATACACATGGAAGACGATAATTATAATATTTACCTACCTATGAATAACAGGCCCTTCAGTGAAAGCGTATATTTCATCACCGAAGGGATATACTGAAATCATGGCGTTATCTGACATCGATTCTCCCGGCTTGAACAAAGCCGCCACCCTGGAATTTAATAACAATAGGTACCACATATATGTATTATATATCATTATACCTTATTATTATTATATCTGTCTTCCAAACTTGTTAAGGCCTCGGGAGTCCGGCTGGCGGGGAGCTTTTTCCACCAACATGTTAGCTTGGCCATCCAAAGAGTTATCTCTTCCGCTGCCAGTCTACTTGTCGTTTGTCGTTATAGGATGGAAATTTGTGTGAGACTCTCCGCAAAATTAGTACAGAAAAAAAAAGTTACGTGGAAAATAGTTTTTTTTTTTTTAATTTTGGCATCACACTTCGTGTATTTTGCCAGTGTCAAGTTGAGCAATGTCGGTATTTTTATATTCTTCATATATTAAATTCTCAATCGTCAAGTTTCAAAGTTCAAGTCATGTTAAATCTTCTTCGAGTCATAGTCAGTCAGTTTAGTTAGGTTTTAGTACAATGGTAGCCGTTCTACTAAAATTTTTCATGGACTTCTTGAGACAACTTGAAAAGCCACTATACACGTAATCATTTCATTTCACTTCACTGGTGCACTTGTATTGATCTTCATGGGACAAAATACCACCGATAATATTCAATAAAACTCAAAAAATACACTATTTTATGAAAATAAAATGAAAACGCAACGTCACTTCGCAAGTTCCCGCCAAAAAGTCCTGGAAAATAGTTAACTACCTAAATAGTTGTAGGTAGGTAGGGGTAAGTAGGGGTAGGTAGGGTAGATAGGAGTAGGTAGGGGCAGGTAGAGGTAGGTAGGTAATTATATCCCAGTTTTATTTTTGTTCTCAGGGTAGGACAACGTCTGCTGGGTCAGCTAGTATTACATATGTATATATATCTAAAACTCATCAGCTCCGTGACGACTAAACAGATTTCATATTTTATTTTATACATATATACAAGCTAAAACTTTGAATCAACTGACCTGTCAAAGATAGTATGGCAAGGGTCTGGAACAGCTCTGGTGCCAAACTCGGTGACGACGATGCGGTTTGCGGCGCGGTTCTTGATGAGGGTGTTGGAGCGGAGGAACCGGCACTGGTACGTCACCGTGCCGTCATGGATCGAGAACCTGAGATTATAAGGTGAGGTTCAACCTAATAAGCGGACAGACAGAGGTCTATAGATATCTAATAGTAATAATAAGCTAGAGGGGCCGGCGGAGGCCGCTCGCAACTACAATTAGAGGTGCGAACAAAAATCTTTCGCGCCTCTATAACATGTCAGGATATATTGTAAAGATTAGATACCTGTGTAACAGCGCAGAGCTGTCGAAGAGATGGTCGAACCTCATGTCTCCGACTTTAAGGGAGCCCGGTCCATTACGGAGCAGAATGCCTTGGAGCCATGGTGGTACTTCACCTAGAATCACGTAAATTAGATGATGAGGTAATAGAGGACCGGACAGGTATCACAAAAAAATCTTAATTGTAGTTAGAAATAATGTTAATTAAATAAAATGACCATTCAATGAGTATTTTTGTATAATAATAATGTTTTATATTTTTTAATCAAAAAATAAAATTAATAAGTTGCAAAATTATTTAACAGTCCGCCACCTTGAACGAAACACCAATCACAACGCTTTACGTCATACGTTTGGATACAAACTCAAACTTGTAATTTTGTATGTGATTCTTACCGTTTTCCTTCTAATTAATCTGAAACTATGCGTTGTGGAATCTATTAATTTTCTTATAATTGTCTTCTGATATATTTTTTTACTATGGAACCTGGATATACAAAAGCCGACAACCGAAATCTTCCAACTTCCAAGAGTGGACATTCTAATGGTAGGAAATTTCTTTGCCACTAATCCGGACTATTGTGCTGCTGAATTTAGAAATGTGAAAACATCTGTGTAAGTATTTCACCTAGTCATTATTTATTCCGCATGCTAAGTAAAATTTACAACGAATGAAAATCACAGAGAACATAGGTACCTAACATACAAGTGTGAGTTATGTTAATAATGTTTACGTCTTTTCAGATCGGCGAGATAGTCTTACGGTGATGATGCTATAGGATACGTACAGCTTCGACAAAATTCGTAGGTATATAGTACTATCAAATGCATGTTTTGTCCAGAACACAAAGTTCGTTCAAAATCGTATGCTGTGACTATAAGTAGCTGATGAAAAGAAGGGAAAAATCTAAGCGTTCAGTGTCATTATTGTGCTGCTTTAGCAGGAGGTTGTAAACATGCTGTTGCTTTTCTTATGTGGGTTCACACTTTAAGAAAGTATTATTTTTGTGTCGCTGACAGAAACTTTGAGGCTACCAAATGTTGAAACGTACTAAGTATGATGAAACTTTAGCTAAGCACTATAGTTATTTCGAGTACAAATAAGTTTTGTAAAATCTATGTATGTACTATTCTACATTAAAGTACAAAATAAAACAAATTGCGATGATATTAATGGTTTTATTTTATTTTAATCTTTAATGTTTAAAAAAATAGGTACTTTTTTATTGAATAATACAAGTTATTGAATCTTGCAAGTTCAAATTCAAATTCAAATTCAAAAGTGTCTTTATTAAATGAACTCATTGCAAGTATTTTTAATCGTCAAATTTGTAAAAATAATAAATATGTATATAAAAATAAACTATAGAAAATAAAATAAAATATTAAAATTAACAATATGACAATAATAATAACAAAAATTATAATAACAATAAATAGCATGTGAAGCGAACAACTCATTGAAATGCGTTCTTGTCCTCTATAAAATCAGAAACTTTATAGTACCCTTTTTTGTACAACTTATCTTTAATTAGCTTTTTAAATTTTAACACGGACAATTCTTTAATTTCTTTGGGTACTTTGTTAAAGAAGCGTATACATTGCCCCTTAAAAGAATCCCTAACTTTGCTCAAACGAGTTACAGGTATAGCAAGTTTATCCTTATTTCTAGTGTTTAGACTATGAGTGTCGCTATTTTTGGGAAAGTTATGAATGTTTTTCCGAACATAAATTAAGTGTAAATGTACTGTGACGACACTGTCATTATATTTATAGTTTTAAATTTATTTCGTAGGGAGTCTCTGGGACTTAAATTATATATAGCGCGAATAGCCCTCTTCTGCAGAATAAAAATTCTATTGATGTCGGCACCGCTACCCCAAAGGAGGATGCCGTAAGACATCAAACTATGAAAATAACTGAAGTATACTAATTTTGCCGTTAATTCATCAGTGAGAGAACGAATTTTCTTCACTGCATAAGCTGCAGAACTAAGTCTATTCACTAAATTATTAATGTTAAATCATTAAATACATTGTAGCTTATCGTCTAATGTAATACCTAGAAATACAGTACTTTTAGCAAGCTCCAGTTTTTCGCCCTTAATAACAATATTGGCATCGGAGTGTTTTACATTCGGTAGACTGAATCTAATACATTTAGTCTTTTTCTCATTGAGCATCAAATTATTAGCTGTAAACCAATCAACAACTACTGAAAGAGCATTGTTCACATCGTCAGAATTAAAATCATGTCGTTTCACTTTGTAAAGAAGTGAAGTATCATCAGCAAACAATACTATTTCATTTTTCTTTTCTACAAGATAAGGTAAATCGTTGATGTAAACTAGAAAAAGAAAAGGTCCAAGAATAGAACCTTGTGGGACGCCTATAGTAACTAAGGACCCAGGGGAAACTTTGCCATTAACATCAATCTTCTGAATCCTATCACTCAAGTATGAATTCAAAAGACTGAGTGCAGTATCTCTAATACCGTAGTGGTGTAATTTCTTGATTAGCAATTCATGATTGACACAGTTAAAAGCCTTAGATAAGTCATAAAAAACACCGAAAGTATCATGTGAATTTTCCCAGGCGTCAAAAATATGTTGAACAAGCTCATTTAATTTTATTGCTAAGATATTTAGATTTCGCCGCGGCACAAATACGTTTAAATAATCTAGAATAATTTCTTACATAATCCGCAAAAACAGGACTATGATTATACTGCCTTTCGCCATATAGGTCAATTTTTGTCTGCTTTTATGAATTCCCACCGTCGCCCAATCATTAAATACACTGTGGGTTTTTTGTATTATATTTTTTGATTTAAATATTGTATTAAACTCTGTTTTGGTTAGATTAAAAATTTCATTATAGAGGTCATTTGCATCATTATTATAAGGTAAGTATGGTAAGTTACTCAGGATATTATTCCTAAATTTTTCTAAGCGATTTTCACTCATAGGTACACACTTAATATCTTTTTTTATCACCTTAGTTCTAGGTATATTGAAAGTGACCATCTGACCACTATGGTCAGAAGTTATTGTACTAAAGATGGACTTAGTAACAGACTGCAAGTTTGTATATATATTATCAATGCAGGTTGCTGAAGTAGCAGTAACCCTAGTTGGTTCAAAAAAAAGATTTACAAGATTGTAACACAAAAATAACGATTTAATTCTATTACTCAAAGCATTATTATCCAAAATATTTATATTAAAATCACCACAAACTATAATATTCTTTTTAGCTTTACTTACTTTAAACAATGTTTCATCCATACATTTTTCAAATAAATCAAAACTCGCGGATGGGGGTCTGTATACGCTCATAATAATGAACTGCTCAAGCTCTACACAGGCTATTTCAAAAGTACATTCAATAGACAGGTTCACAATATCATTACGCTCTTTAAATTTTATATCATTCTGAATAACTATCAAAGGACCACCATGTATAGCATGTTTTCTACTGAATGAAATTGCAACCCGGTGGTTACTAAAAGTGAACATGAACTGGTGGGCCTTAAGCCAATGTTCAGTAATACATAAAATTTTAATATTATTACAGTTCATGAACAATTCGAGTTCAAGTTCCTTGCCCATCATTCCTTGAAAATTTTGGTGCACCAAGTTAATATTATTATAATTTTTACATGTATTTAGACTATGAGAAATCTTATTAGTTAAATTTACTGGGCCAGATTTATGCAAATAGTTATTATTATTCTCACAAATAGTGCTAGAGGATGCCTCTATTGTCTCTTGGTCTAATTTAAATTATTTGGAATATTTTCCAGTAATGACAAATTGCTTGGAAAAGTTTCCAAGGACTGTAAACAAATGTCAATATTAATTTGCTCAATAGAAGCAGCCGTTTGTGTAGCCATACATTTGGCTAGATTCCTAAAATAATATGATAGCGATTCTGCTATTAGTCTCTTATGATTATTGTAAAGATAAAAATTGTCTACAGTCAAAAAATATTTTTTACCAAGGAAGGTATTGGTATCAATGAAATGAAATTTGTCATTGTGACGACATGTCAATGTGTGTAATGTAAAATTCAAATTATGTCTAATTGTATTTTCCGTCTGTGGCAAACTTTTAATAAAAGGAAATGCAAACATAACAATATGCTTTACATTTAATAATGCAATTGAATGGAAGTATTTTAGCAGTGCATTTTTGCTAACATTTCCTCTTCTTCCAATTAATATTATTAGGGTGGTATTTTTTTAAATGTGGTTTTTATCTAAAATTTGGGAATAAGACGCGCCAGGCATACAAGTATTTGTTATGGCCTGCCCTAAGTATTGGCTAAGTTGCAATCCCATGCCTCTGCCCATTTCATCACTAAACATTAATTATTTACATTTGGGGTATTAATTTTACTTTTACTGAAGGAAGTGGTTATTGAACCTTCACACAACTCCTTTGGTGATTTTAAGGATGAACTCAGAGTACAGTCCAAGTGTGTACAGTTCGAGACACTTTTATAACAATCACATTGTTGATTTTTTATCAAGGAATCAAATTTTTCACTATTATACTTGGAGATATTAATTAGTTCATTCATAGCTAGAATGTACTCATTCATCTCTTTTTGAGAGCTTTCATATTTATTTGAAACAGATGTTAATAATTCATTCAAGTTAATAATTTCAGACTGAAGGTGGTTTGTGTCAGTTTCATATTTAATTAGATTTTGTTCCATGTTTATATGACATAAATTAATTTCACTTGACTAAATTACAACGGTCCTTCCGCAATTTATTAATATTACAAAATGCTTTGTTTTTCCTAATTAGATTTTGAGTTTTCTTTATTATTTTGTTAATTTTTATATATTTCTTCAATTTATTCTTACTACATTTAACAATCCGCACTGTACTGTTTGAGACATTTGAATCATTACATGTTAAATCTATAGTGACAGTGGGTACAACATTTGAGACTGAGGAACCAGAAACCATGCCCGGGGCCGACTCAATCAATTCATCGAATAATGACTGGTTATTTGAAACCATGGTGGTTTGGTTAGTATTTTCTAGGTGGCAAATGTATTTCCTAGCATCACATAGTTCCAACTCCAATGCAGCAATGCGCCTGAGGGCATTATCAAACTCATGGCTGCACTGGTCGAACCCATCAACAACTCGCTGAAGGCGGTCACATTGCTTTTCAACAACTAGGCTCCGTGCATAATTCTCTGCCATCTCAGCCTTTAACTTTTTATTATTATTAATTAGTTCCAACACTTCCTTCTCATTATCTTCATTTTCTGATAATAGTCGGTCACACATAGCCTTAGATGACTTAAGTTCTTGAAGAGTAAGCTGGAGTTTCTCTTCTGCCTGACGGACAGAGGTCTTACGCGTCATCATCATGCTTGAGTTATTAGTTAGCTTGAATGGTAAGTAAAATGAATGGATATGTGTGAAAAACTACTAACAAGTATCTATCTACTACTAGGTATTTACTATTTACTTTTGATAAAAAATACACAATATAGGCGACTCTCAAAGTACAACTACTACCAGAAACTATATAGTAACGTACATATAATAAAGAATTAAATGTAATTGTTAATACTCGCCTGAATTTGAATGGAAATTATGTTAAGTATACTAACGGTTGCGATGACTCACTCACATTAGTGAACTCGTAATCCAACAAATTTTAGATATTAATTTATATTGCACATTATTTAGGTAACACTTATTTAGTGACGAATTGGTTTAGGGCACCTTGAAATGGGATAATTATAATATTAATTAATTAATATTAATTGACCTGCGTGGACACAATGGCACCGTCTCACATCCGAAGCTCGTGCCTTAGAGCGGGAGCGGCAGCGGAGAATGCACAATTCCTCAAGGGCCGGAAATACTCTCATCTCATTGATGATTACGTGTTTGCAGTGCTTGCGGTTGAAACCTTGGGCCCTTGGTCATCTGACACGAAAAAAATCGTTCAAGACATAGGCAAGCGTTTGATCTTGGCCTCTGGGGATCTGAGAGCCAGGGACTTTTTTGCTCAGAGGCTAAGTCTGATCATTCAGCGAGGCAACGCCGCAAGTGTCATGGGTACCATGCCAAATTTTGAAGGGGATTATTTTTGTAATTAGTTATTTAGTTTAGTTTTTAATTGTTTAGTTTAGTTTTTATTTGTTTAGTTTAGTTTTTATTTATGCTGTAATTTGTATATTTTCAAAGTGATTAAATGTCTGTTTGAATTCTCTGAACATAAAAAAAATATTAATTAATATTTGAAATTCGGAAACTTATTTTGACACCTTAGCGTAGTGTTGCCACAGTCAGACAGTTGATAAGAGCACATGCTATTTATAATTTATTTTTGTAATGTGAAATAAATGTTTAAGACTTACAATCTCAGATAACATAATAATGTGTAACGCAACATCTACATCAATATGATAATTTGCTAATAGCAACTTATTTTTGTTAGTAATTAACACAAGTAAAATTACTGAGTCCAAGAATATTGTAAAATAACCGACCAACAAATTCCTAAAATAAATCAACAAGGAACCACAAGCTTCGCCCACAATCATCTAGCACATGTACCATTTTTTTTAGAAATCTCCCGGATCCTTCTAATGACTTTTTCAATACAATCTGCTTAGTTTTATGAGCCTCTTCTTGAGTCAATTTTGCAAAAGTCAAAACTTTCCTTCGCATTTTCGTATACTTTTTTTAATTCTATGGCTAAGTGGAACCACTGTTTCGTATATTTTCTTGGTACATACATCAATGAATATTTTTTTATCTGGAGCAGTAACTAGAACGGACGTATTCTTACACAGAGGTGCTGCACACCAACGATATTTTTTTCCATTATAAACGTGACTAAACCTCACATAATCTTTTAAAATTCAGTAGATAACTTACACTTGGTTGTTTGATTCAGTAGCGGTTACTCTTTGGTTTGATTGATGTTTGTTTCCAAATAAATTACGTCACGCGGCCTAAAGTGACAGATGAGAGCGTTTTCGCGGCATTTTTATGCATTCAACTTTTATATGTAATTTATGTATATTTAAAGCCTTTATTTAAATAAAATATTATTTTATAGGGTATTTAATAACCATTCTAATTAGTTTCAAACACTTTGTGAAAAGTTGTCCGATCCCCTATTATTCAGTTAATTACAGAGTTGTGACATATTTGAAATACTTGTATTTCAAATATGTCACAACAATTACAAAATACGTATTTAGGATTTTGTACTTAAGTACTTTTTTTAAAAAGTATTTTGTATTTTATTTGAAATACTATTCGAGACGTATTTTGTATTTCTAAAATGGTTTGTAAAATACAAAATACTTTTTTATTCTTAGCTTCATTTTTCTAAAGCATTCCGCGATTCAGTAAAAACAAAAAATGGCCACTAGTGGCGCAGCAGCTTTGAAAGTCTATACGCAAAATGACAGATGAAACAAAACGCATATAAAACCTGACCAATAATATATGAGGGACCCCTCTTGACAATCCTCAAAGTCACTGTTACGTTTTGCAGTATTGGCAGCTATTTCATTATTTCTGTGTTGTTCGCTCGAAATGTCTTTAAAAAAATGCAAAAACAAATTGTATTTAAACAATATGCCGTGTAGGCAATAATACGTTATTTTAACGATTCGTATTTAAGTGATTATGAATGTATAAATGACAAATAAAAATACAGAAATAGAAAAATATATTTATAAAAAACCGGTACGTAAACAGCACTACAAAAAAGATGTCATTGTGGGCATTGTGGCAAGTATGTAATATAAATATAATATATAATTGATATCCTTAAAGTCCAAGAAACCATCAATGAAGTTCTGAGAAAACTAGGATTGGCCGTCTTAAAAGAGATGGAAGTACAGTTTTTGATTGAGTATATTCGCACATCTAAGCCCATAGCTGAAGCCATTAGGAGCTTAGAAGGCGAAAAGGAGACTTTTTATGGATGACTGCAGTAATTTTACCATAAAGTATTTTATTTCAATAAAGTATTTTGAAAATACATATTTTGTATTTAGTATTTAAATACAAAAGGCAAAAGTATTTTGTATCTTGCATTTGAAATACTATATTAAAAAAGTATTTGCATTTTGTATTTAAATACTTTTTGAAAAGTATTTTGTACATCTCTGGTTAATTACGCAGTTAGTTGCGGAGCCCATTCGGATTACGAACCGATTGGTTCCAATGGCTCATATTTTCAAACTGACGAAAAGAAAAAAACAGGGTGTGATTCTGATATCTTTTTGTATTGGATAGGTTTTATTAATTAATCTTTGTTTACTTTTTTAGCGAAGACTCAAGTTTACTTACATTAGTATCTGTTGGCTTATTGATTGAGACGAAAAAGTTTAATTTAATTTTTCGCATTTCAGTTTCCTTTTCGTCGGTTTAATTATTATTTGTAAAAAAATGTATTTTGAATTTCAGAATTCCGTTCCGAATGAGGCCGAATTGAGAACCCGTCTTTTTTTTAAGTCGGTTAAAAAAGAGTAACGTACCTGTAACGTTCCCCTCCAGCGGTTTAGTGACCTCTTCCTCACAGGACCTCAGCCATACGCTCGAGTCACAGTTGGGGTACAATTTCTGCGCACTTTCAGACATTTTGTACGAAACTGAAATCGGAATACCAAGTGTGGCACTTCCTGGCAGGGCCACCATCACGGATTTGAATTCCAAGTGTGTCGCTATTTTGTCATTAATTTGTCCAATTTTGTCCTCGAATATCAGATTTTGTCGCGTCCTGGTTCAAAAGTTATTGATGAATCTAAAATTCTCTATACTGTTGTGCAGGCGAGTAGAAAATATTTTTGATATCTTTATTAAATTGCTTTAAATCTTTGAACTGTCTAATAAAATAATCTATTCGTAGTTGGAAAACATATGTATTTTAGTACAATGAGTACAAAGGATAAAAAACAGGTTCCTAGAAAAGTAATTAAAAAGAATTACCTTTTTTTAATAAAATTCACAGACAAATGTATGGCTAGATGAATTTTTATTGTTTAAGTTGTCTTTTTATCCTACAAATAGTCTGGTATAAATCCTTTTTTAATATCTTCAATAAAAGTAAAATTTTAAATTTAAAAAACCCAAAAAATAAACGAACAAATAATATTTTAAACCTATTATAATAATTATCGTCACATATTAGTCACCCGACGAGACGACGACGCTTGGAAAATAAAAATATTTGAACTTACATAAATATGTGACGATAATAATTATAATAGGTTTAAAATATTATTTGTTCGTTTTTAGAGTTTTATTTCTTGGGTCGGGGGGTTTTTAAAATTTTAAATTTTACTTTAATTTTGTCCTTTTTAAATTATGTATAAATATTAGGAAGGCATTTGTAGTAATTAGTTAGTTGAGTTAGTCTCATCAACTAGAAAAGAGCTGATGATCTTCAAACGGCTGATCAGGTCATGGTTTCTTTACCATATACTTTCAATATAATTGAAGTAACACTGTACCAAATTTCGAATCGATCGAACATAAGGAAGATAGTCAGATCCCCTCATCAACTAGAAAAGAGCTGATGATCTTCAAACGGCTGATCAGGTTAAGGTTACCTTATCATATACTTTCAATAACATTGAAGTAACCGATCGAACATAAGAAAGTTAGTCAGATCCCCTCATCAACTAGAAACGAGCTGATGATCTTCAAACGGCTGATCAGGTCATGGTTACCTTACCATATTCTTTCAATATCATTGAAGTAACACGGACCCAAATTTCGAATCTATCGGAGATAAGGAAGTTAGTCAGATCCCCTCATCAACTAGAAGAGTTGATGATCTTCAAACAACATGGCTAAAACACTCGGGATAAAATTATCTATGACACAAAAAAACTAAACGAAAATCGGTTCATCCGTTTGGGAGCTACGATATCACAGACAGACACGTTAAATTTATTATTGTTGTTTTTGCGTCGGGGGTTAAAAATAAAAATTATTTGAACGTTTAAAATTCTAATATATCTTGTTTACAACGATCGAATTTGTGAGTTTTATTATTCTTCCCAAATAAAAATGATTCCCTGATACAATTTTGTACGCAATTGTATACCTGAGTATCGAATAGTCTAGGAGTGAACGTGAATATTTATAAGGCTTTTTACATAATTCCAATCGAGAGATATAATACAGAAAAACATGAATGTAGTGTATGATTATTTCTTGTTTCCATATTTATAGAACATTAAATCATTAAAACTTGCTTTTTCAATGAAATAATAGAAAAATATTTAACTAGTCTAACTTTTGTATAGAAAAAGCTACATAGCTCTTGGACTACTCCATACAAAAAACAAATGTGTTATAACTTTTGAACCAGGACGCGACAAAATCTGATATTCGAGGACAAATTAGGGACAAAATAGCGACAGACTTGAAATTCAGATCCGTGATGACAGGCCCTGCCAGAAAGTGCCACTCGATGATAGTCGAAATGGTTTTCGAAAAAAGCGACCCACAGTATTAGCAGTTTATGATTATATTCATTCACTAGCTTTTGCCCGCGACTTCGTCCGCGTTTTCGTCGTTTTTCGTAAAAAAGTAGCATATGTCTTTCCTCAGGGTTCAGTGGTTTTGATGTGACAGACAGATTAACTTTCGTATTTTAGTAGGGAAATATAATATGTCAATCCACAATACTGTTAAAAAATATCGCAATAAGGAACCGCAGAATATTATTATTAATAGCTGTGCCCCGAGACCATCAGCGTGTTATAATAAATTATATAACTACTTTAATTAATAAAACTACCCACGCTTCATAATTTTTAATTTGAACGAATATTTAAACACTACCAAAACAATTAATACCTATTTTACAAAATAACAACAAAAGAAATTCAAATAAACTATTTAAAGTCGCGCTGATAAGCACGGTTTCTCAATATCAATTATTGTCAATAAGGTCGAACGCTCTGAACGCATCAACAGCCAAATATTGAATGAAGCTCGCTCTTTTTTTTTTTTTTTTTATAAGGACATGAAGGTGTTAGCCGTTAGCCAGAGGTGGCTATAACACCCTTACGCGGACAACTCGGTGAGCGCTGAGGGCTCTCAACCGGACAAAAACTTTAGGTAACTGCGCCTGAGGGGTACGGACCTCGGCTCAGGGCGTTACCGGGGGGAGGGGGAGGACATAGTACGAGTTACGACTAATTAGGGGCGGTCGGATTACTGGGAGCAGCTCGGGCCGCTTGAACGGGACGAGACTGGGTAGGACGTCAAGCTCGCTCTCGCACCTCCCGCCTTTATAAACCCTACCGCCGCCGCGACCCGTGTCGAGCGCGGCAACCGTTACACAAAAATAATCCTTATAGCATGATTCAGTATTCACGTGTGACGGCGCGATGGCTTATTTCATGCATAAGTTTGGTGTTTCTATTCCGATTTCTATGAATCTTTTTTTATTTAATAGGTAATAATGTTTACTTTTTTAAATTAGGGATGAGTGAGAGTATTATAAACGTAAGAGTAAACAAATATAATCAGAATGCTCCGAACTGCTAAGCTATCAGGAGTTACACGTGTTATTGTGAGTCAACCATAAAAGATTGACATATGCTGTTGCGGGATATTTTTTAGACAATTTTATGTAAAATATTTCCGTCAAACATGATTTCTATGTAACTTTAACCATTAGGCTGCACACGCGACGGAAGCTTAAAAAATGGAGTAACTTCTCCCGTTTTCCCAACATTTCCCTTCACTACTCTGCTCCTATTGATTGTAGCGTGATGAAAAGTATACTATAACCTGCCCAGGAGTATGAAGAATAATTGTATAACAGAATAGTTGTAGCACAGACCGCAACTAAATAACTTTTTATTTATTTGAGTATAACCATATGGTTTAAATAACTGTCTATAAGGCCGTGCGGGAGCACGCCGCGGCGCGCGCGCTCTTTCATGTCATCTCATCGTCGCTTGGCATAATATTAAAAAAAAAACAGTTACAACAATATTTATTTTATACAATTATATTAAAGACTAGCTGTCCCCTGCGGTTCCACCCGCGTTTCCAAATAAAAAGTAGCCTATGCAACCTGATCTAGATAAGGCAACATAATAATTGTCCATGGGAAAAACAGTTTTCACTTAAATATATTCCAACATGCTTAAAAGTTTGTCCTTGTGCTTTATTTATATTGACTTCAGACGATAGGTAGGTAATTTCACAGGAAATTGTACCTATTCGTTTAAATCTATATGGTAAATCTGTGGGTATCATCGGAATGCGAGGTATCAGTACTGTTTGCCCAACTGCTGGCCCAGTCAAAACCAATCGCTACTATGACGGAAATTTTACTTGAAGTCTGGTACCATTACATAAATTTGGTGGTCTAATATCTATTTAACATGCATTGTCCTGAATGACTGTCTGACGGATCAACGCATAGCCTAAACCGCTGATCGTAGAGACCTGAAACTTAGAGGGTGTGTTCTTCGTATGAAGTAGGCATCCTATAAGAAAGGATCTTCCGAAATCCTTAGGGGTTGAAAAACTGGGACAATGTTTGTATGGAACAACGTGATTCCTTGGTCCAATCTACTTCAAATTTAGATTTAGATTTGTAGAAAGTTATTTTGGTGGTGATTTGCATCGAAGTTGATATCAATACTGCTTTTGAACTCACATAAAAGCTTGGTGCAATGCAATGCATATGACGAACAATTGGGATGAATTTGCTGTTATGTCTCATGACCATCTTGGCAACAATCATGGGACAAAAGAAAAGTATAAATTAGATGTACATTCTACATTCTACAACACTCTACATTTCTGCGAGTTAGTTGCAGCCGGTCAAATATACCCATTTGTATTTGAAGTATATCGAAATGGAAACCAGTATGCCAAATTTGGTACAGAAGACCAACCCATCAAAAGGTTACGTTTTTCCCAAGATCTTTCTTATGGTCACTTTGATGCCTACGCTGATGCCGATGGTGATAATAACACTGATCGGCGTCCAATAGCCAATCTAAATATATAAAACTTTTAATAAAAATTAGAACCGATATCATGGAACCGCAGATTTATTTCGCTTACTTCAAAACTATCATATTAGAGTTACTAATAGTTATTTTCTGCTTTTTAGTTTTTTATTTTTCAATTTTGAATTTCTTATGTGTAATCAATGACTCTCAAGGTCACTGACCTAGGATAAGCATATTAGTGTTGTAGTTTCCATCATCGTTCCTATAACATTTAAAGAATTATCCCCTAACTCCTAACCATTAAGGATTTGTACCGTCCATCATCAGCTCAGCAACATAACATGATGACTACCAGACGCAAATATCTGAATACCTTTAGAAAGTATGATGAAAAACATTGTAAGTGCCTATAAAATTTAAAGAGTTCCCTCGATTTGTCCAGGATCCTATCATCAGATCCTGACTTGGTGACTATGGGACTACTTGTGAAGTATACTTTCAAACGAAAAATATTTTTCCAAATCGGTCCAGGCGTTCGAGTATTCGGGGAACATACAAAAAAAATGATTCCGACGAATTGATAACCTCCGCTTGAAGTTGGTTAATTGACTGACTGACTGACTGACTGATCGCGGGTGATATCGCGTGTGATATCGCGTGTGATATCGCGGGTGGAAAGCTATTTAGCATTCTATATTAAAGCTGAGAAGTTTATGAAAAACATTGTAAGTGCCTATAAAATTTGAAGAGTTCCCTCGATTTGTCTAGGATCCTGACTTGGTGACCATGGGACTACTTGTGAAGTATATCCTTTCAAACAAAAAATAATTTTCCTAATCGGTCCAGGCGTCCGAGTATTCGGGGAACATACAAAAAAAAAGATTTCAACGAATTGATAACCTCCGCTTGAAGTTGGTTAATTGACTGACTGATCGCGGGGGGCATCGCGGGTGGAAAGCTATTTAGCATTAAATAATAAAGCTGAAAAGTTTGTTTGTTTGTTTGAACGCGCGAATCTCCGGAGTTACTGGTCCGATTCGAAAACTACGCTGTCGGCTGGTAGTTTAGCCATTATTTTGTCGTTGATGGCGTCAACGCTTATATTTCTGGCAGCTAATTAAATTAAATTGCCCTCTCATACATCCATTAATATTTTTTTTGGTCGATATTGGCTATATCCGGATATACTCTACAGATCAGGTCTTCAATGTTGGTCACGATTTTACCAAGGTCATTGTCAATAGCTATTTTTTTATCTGATTCAGGTACTTTCCCATCCCCGATTAAATGGAGCTTTATTGGGAAATCTGTGCTTCCTCTACCCAAGTGACTCCTCATTTTGGTATACAGTTTCAATAATTCAACAGACTTTCATAATGAGGAAGATTTTAAGCAAGATTTAATAATATCTGCTCTAGTTTCCCTAACAGGCAACGTTTATCTGAAATCACCAGAAAACATCAAAGTTATTCCATCCCCATGGGTGGTAAATAATGGCTAAACTACCAGCCGACAGCGTAGTTTTCGAATCGGACCAGTAACTCCGGAGATTCGCGCGTTCAAACAAACAAACATTAGCCATCTATTTGTGCATTTTATAATTCTGAGAGTTCTATATAAAGCCTCTAGATGAGCTCTATGAGTCTTGTGCACTCATCCCATATTATTAGGTTTGCATCTTGTAAAACCTTGCCCAATGGTCCATTTTTACGTATAGAGCGTACGCTGTCTTTTTCAAGAAATACCGTAAGGGTCTGTTTAGAAGTGAAATGAGCCGTCCTTCTACCTGTCAATAGTGTAGCAGCAATAAATATCTGATGATGCAACAGCAATGGCTAATTTCGTTGACTTCAAAATTATCAGATTAGAGTTCTTACATAGTTATTTTATACTTATTAGTGCCTTTATGGTTTTTTTTTGTTAAAAGTATTTTATTTTTCAATTTTTAGTTTCTTATGTGTAATCAATGACTCTCAAGGTCACTGACCTAGGATAAGCATATTAGTGTTGTAGTTTCCATCATCGTTCCTATAACATTTAAAGAATTATCCCCTAACTCCTAACCATTAAGGATTTGTACCGTCCATCATCAGCTCAGCAACATAACATGATGACTACCAGACGCAAATATCTGAATAGTTTTAGAGTTTACTTCAAGATCCCATCATCAGACCCTGACTTGGTGACCATGTGACCACCTGTATGTATAGTTTCCAAATCGGGTCAGGCATCTTCGAGTAATCGAGGAACATACATAAAAAAAGATTCCGACGAATTGATAACCTCGTCTTGATGACAGTTAAAAATAACAAAAAACTGTTACCTAGGCGACCGCTGTCATCCATTGACAACCGCGTCGCATCGCTCACCCATGCTATACATGCTCCCGCTTAACGTTATTTTTATCATTGCTCAGCTCCTGAGGGTCGTAGCGTGATGTTCTATAGCCTATAACCTTCCTTAATAAATGGGCTTTCAATTGCAAAAAGGATTTTCCATATCCCACTGGCAGATCCAGAGATTAGCGCGTTCAAACAAACAAACAAACAAACTCTTCAGCTTTATTATTAGTATAGATAGATATAAAAAAACAAAAATATTTTTTTTATAATATTAATTAACTTACCAAAGTAACACTAAAGCTCGTAGAATAACCAACAAATATTTATAAATAAGTACAAAAAATATTTCTTAAAAACATTAGTGAGTTCCTTATTATATAATAACTGATTTATATTATTTACATAAGTGTAGGTACTACATACACGATCGCTTACAATGTTTTGTGATTTCCTGAAGTACGCATCCTAATTCATACAGGCACTTATCTCTCAGCCAAATGATATGCCATACTTAGCTTCGTTATATAACACCGATTGTGGCGGACGATGACGTCAATTTAGGTAAAATGTATAAATAGAAATATTGTTTTAATTTGGTTTATCAATATGTTTCTTTTATGTGTTTTTGGGTTATTTCCCGCAGTTTATAGTAAGTAAGATTATGTTTTTGTGTAAGCTAATTGTTTATATTGTATATGTGTATAACCATCTAACCCGATAGAACAGGGATTTGGGAGAAATTAAGCTTTTTAAGTAGAAATGTATATCTTTTTTGAGAATTTATGTATAAACTGTGTAATAACTCTAAGATAGATTAAGCTGGTATCAACAACGTGAATTCATTGGAAAGACCTCATTGCAGGCAATGTTTAAGGATAAAATCACTTTTGTAGCGATACTAGATCACAAGTAAATTATGTAAATAATGAAAATCTATAAGACAATTGAACAATGTTAGACAACAAAATAATAATTATAATGCATGGCTCTCGATACGGTAAGACCGAAGTCTTGAACGGACATCAGTGTCTTTAGTATTTAATTCGAATATTTAGTTGAGTAGAATTCACGCATAAAAACAGGAAATTGTATCAAGTCGGCCAGTGATAACGTGTGTAATAAATAAGTGATTATGATACAAAGTTATATGCAAATATAACTTTGTACAGTCAATTGAAAACGAAGTGTTTTTATTGAAGGGAAAAGTACCTGGGTAGTTGGGTTATCGACACTGCAAAGGAACAGTCGAAGCTCACGAGCTGGGAACCCCACACCGATAATACATAAATTCAATATTTTGGTGTACATTAAACTCTTTCATTCTTTTAAAATTACTTTTAAGGCACATGCATGATGCATGTGCCTTAAAAAGAAGTACCACAGTAAAAAGAGAACAGTGAGATAACTTCAGATTTATATACAAAATAACGACAATGCAATTGGATAGAGTTGAATTTTACTTAATACTAGAGTGCAATTAAATGCTCATATAATATATCTATCTATATGCTAAATCTTTTTAAATAATATTAGTTTTTAGATCTCGTTTTTAATTTTATTGATAACTAGTTTTCGCGGGATAAAACGTAGCCTATGTTATTTTTCGATCCATAATATTCAGATATGTCAAAAACGTCGACCGATCGCTCTAATGCTGCGTAAAAAAATTACAAACCAACAAACATACTTTCACATTAAACATTAGTTAGTATAAGGATAGTTTTGTGCGTCTTCGGTTGTCTTTTTTTTCGAATTCACATTTATTTGTATTGACATAAAACATTGGAATATTTTATTGACATACCAGAATTTATAGTGGGTCGTTTTCCCATACAATAACTAAAATAAAATAAAATATGAAACTCCCGACACACTAGTAAAGAAGTAATCTTCAAACGGCTGAAAGGATTAAGACACCATTCAGATGAAAAAAATACAGAATCAAAATCGGTTCATCCGCTCAGGAGCTATGATAGACACACTGATACCTACACACTAAAAGGACCTAAACTCGTTTTGTTCAAATTACATAAAGAGTTGATAAGCGTTATCTCAATGCAAAATTGAAGTTTTCATATAAGTACTTTGCTTACTATTATCTCTCTACTATGGCATTATGTAACTTAACATACTGAAAAATGTACAGCAAGTAGATTTGAGCTCTTCAGATTTCTATATAATTATACACGAATGAAAAGATAAACGTATCCACTTCACACATTAGTTGTTTCTATTAACTGGCGCCCTTTGTGGTAGGAACCAGCCGTGTAAGCACTTGGGCGCAGGGGATGGCGTGCTGAACTCCACTCGAGCTCGTTCCTGTAATGTACTTGCGTCTAACACTAGTAACGCTACAGATCGATCCCTGCCTCCCCCCCACACTAATGCACTGAGGAGTACGCCGTCGTCTTCATTCTGTAATTTAAATGACATCAGACAACATCAGGAATTCAAGAGGATGGTCAATGAGTAAATGATGTATTTATTTACTAGCTGTCCCCGTAGCGGTTTCAACCGTTTTCCCTGGATAAAAAGTAGCTTATGCCCTTCTCTATATCATAGGCTATCTGCGTGCTTATATACCTATAGATATAGATTAAACATCGTAAAATGTGCGGAAAATTCCAAATTCGAAAAATATGCTTCTATTGGCCCAAATTATTTATTTTTGCCTTTTGCGGTCGAGACCTTTTCTAGTTTGTATATTTGTTACAAATATTGTATAAAATTAATAAATAAGGGATTGATTAAAAATATATCACTAGATTTCACATTCTAAACCACATACATGGACGGAATAATTTTTAATGACTTGTGAATAATAATAGTAATGCCATTAATTTAAGTTTTTAAGAGTTTGCGCTAGCTTGGTTTCATTAAAAATATCTATATAACACGCAATAAAAATAAATTTATCGTAATTACGATCTAAAAACATGTTATCTTTAGGTATTTGATTTATATGACACCACGTAACAGTCAATTCGATAATAATTATAAATACCTACTTCATTACAAATAATTTATAAAGATTTTTATTGCCTCTCTGTCTCTCTGCCTCTCTGTCTGTTTATATGTTATTGTACTTATAACTCGAGAAAGTTTTAGGACAGGCCATTGCAGCGTGACAAAATTTTTCAGTGTAGTGAAGATAGTTTTTTTCAGAGACAATAAAAGCTTAGAATATATAAACTTGTGTTTGATACAAGACTGTGTAAGAGAATTGTATAGACCTATAAAAAATAGTACAAGAGTCTTCTCAATACAATAGCAACCTTTTAAGTTAGGAGACAAATTGCAATAACTAACTAACCTTAGCATCAGGTGCCGGAACGAAAACAGGCTCGCTGGGATAACAGTTGTCTTCAAACCACGTTTTAGTCTCGCCAGTCTTTGTATCCACTTTGATTACCTAGAGAAGATAAAGGATGATTGGATGAAGAGGATCTTGAAATACAAATTACTACTTCGATAAGCCGGATCCAATTATGTCTCAATGTCGAAATCAGTTCAGTAGCTTAGGATCTTACGAAGTTCAATATCCGCTGTTGTGGTAGCGTTAGTCCACCCTAAGCTGTTTGTTGTAGAATCGACAATCCCATGCACCGAAGCTATCCGTTTTTGCGGCAACAGCGTTTTATCCGCGGTGTGTTGTTTGATAATAATTTCCTTATTGATGTCATCAGCATCACGCATCTGTCATATTATTTAAATTTAAGTAATATAATAGATATTTTTTTATTGGCAAATGTGCAAGTAAATAACTTATCATAATATTTTTTTTTTTCGATTTTAAGTATTTTTTTTATTAATAGGAAACAAGATAACACTATGAATTATAACGTAACTTAACTATAGACACTAAAACTAAAATTTACAAATTAACTCTACTTAAACTAAATCATATTTACAAATTTAAAAATATAGTAAATCATAAATATAATAAAAATAATAATAAAAATAAATTACAAATAGAAAAGTTGTCCCTGATCGCTGCCCTGTGCAAACGTAATAATAAAATTGATGTATGCTGTGTAATATCCAAAGGCAGTTACTCTATTCGGTGAACCAATCTCCTGGGAAAGGCAAGCCAAATATCTCGGAGTAACTCTCGATGATCGTTTGACCTTTGATGCCCACATTAAAGCGGTCCGCGCGCGCGCCGCCTTTGTTTTAGGGCGCCTCCACTTTTTATTAAATCGTAAATCTAAACTTGCACTTAAAAGCAAGGTTAGACTTTATACCACGTGTATCCGCCCCATCATGACCTATGCTAGTACTGTGTTCGCACATGCAGCTCCATCACGGATCCATAGCCTTCAGGTGATTCAAAATCGCTTCATGCGCAAGGCCACGGGCGCCCCGTGGTACATGCGTAATGAAAATCTCCACATTGACTTAGGTCTCCCCACGATAAAACAATTTATAAAACGCACCTCACGCAGATTTTTCAATACCGCCGTTAATCACCGCAACCCTCTTATAGTGAAAGCCGCAACCTACACGCCCTCCCGTGTACTCCGTATCCATAGACCAAGGCAAGCCCTCAGCGAGCCAGATGACCCTATTACATTAGCTCAGATCAAAGCTGACGAAGCTCGTAAAAGTACACAACACACTACACACAACCGATCACGCTACCGTCCTCGACGGCGAGGACCGTCGCGACGTCCCACTCAGTCTCGTCCCGTTCAAGCGGCCCGGGCTGCCTACAGTAATCCGACCGCCCCCAATTAGTCGTAACTCGTACAAAGTCCTCCCCCTCCCCCGGTAACGCCCTGAGCCGAGGTTCGTACCCCATTCGGGGGTGCCCTCAGGCGTTGTTACCTAAATATTACCCGGCTGAGAGCCCTCTGCGCTCGCCGATTTGTCCGGTAAGGTTGTTGCAGCCATCTGAGGCTACCAACTTAGTCCTTTCAAAAAAAAAAGCTGTGTAATATCGAATAAATATCATTGTATGCATTTGAAAATTCACCTTACGTAAATTAAGTCAAAGATGAAATTAACAACAAACAACACACGGCGGATAATACGCTGTTGTGTAAATGCGGATATTAAACTATGGTGCGAGAGATGAGATGTTTGTGGCTGCTGAAATCATAATTTTATTTAGTTTATCCATCATCAGGCAAATACCATGATGATTCATGAAAACTTATTGTAATTCGAATTAATTATATTATATGCTTACCATACCAGGGTGTTCTGCATCTACATCTGAGCTGATTGCATAAAAATATCGGTAGGGACGTCCTGCAACAAATAAACATAATTATTCTTAGAGAATGTGAACAAAATACTATTTATCTATTCTAATATCCTGTAACAAAATTTGTTTTCATTTATAATAGAAAGCAATATATTATCTCTGAGTGCTATAGGCTACTGTTCATCGCCAAAACACAGAAACCACGGGGGACAGCTAGGTAGTTATTACATAATTTGTTTACAAAAAATCCAATTGATACTATAATTTGGAGTAGCTGAAAAATTTATGACCGATTAGTACAAAACAATAGTTAGTTGACCAATGATATTATATGGCCAGGTTTTTACTTGTTTATTTTTGTTTATATATAATTAGCAACCCGCCCCGGCTTCGCACGGCTTTCTCGACTTTTCAGTACTATAATATGCATGTATTATATATGTAAAACTTCCTCTTGAATCACTCTATATATTGCTGAAAACTGCACAAATGCGTTGCGTAGTTTTAAAGATCTAAGCCTACAGACAGCGTGAGCGACATTATTTTATACTATGTAAAGATAAAGAAGAACGTGATTGCGGATATTATAGGCTATATTGTATTTGGTAATCACAGAAAATCTTTCTGTATATACTACTATAAAATCTTATTCATTTTACGCCCATTATTATTCATTTTTACATTATAGGTATATTAGAATATTTCCTCACCTCACTCACCTTAGACCTTACGTTAAATTCATCGAAGCAGACTCCAAGTCAAAATAATTTTCATTGTATACTAAAAAGTCGGGTAACAAGCATGTAAGCCCGCCTGGTAAACGGTTACCGCAACCTATGGACGCTTCTAACACTGGAGTATCAAGCGTTACAGACCCCCTCTCCGATGAGCTTTGGCGATCTCACTCACACGCAGGCACAAAATATTAAGTTACTTGTCCTTGGTATTCTTTACTTGCTCTTTGCGAAAGAACACTATTTTCAAACTCTGTTATAGTTTAGACCGAGAGGACTCTTACTTACTGAAGTTACCACAGGTTTTGATGTCAATTAACTACATACCGTTGTATATATCATAATGTATCCTTGGTGTTTCACATCCTAAGTCAGCAAGAAGCTTAGCTTCTATTTTTGTGAGTCTGGGTGCATCCAGATCTATCTCAAACCTCTTCGGCCTGCCTCGGAACCACTCAGCGTAGTCCGCGTTACTTTGCATTGTCTGTTGACCATGAAAATGTTAGGAATTCCACTACAGTACCCCTACTATGAGTTTGCTCAAGTTTTTCGAATCAGAATCATACATAATAGCCAGCGAGTATCGATTGATGCACTAGAGCAAGCTCATAGTAGGGGTACCGTATCTCTACCATACGTTTTCCACGGTTGCGTGATTTATTTATTCACTGAACATGTTTTAGGTACAGTTCTTTTATACCAAAACACAAGTAATTAAAAATAGTGTAATTATTTTATTCATAAGATGATTCTCATTATGAAACATATTAATGATTGATCAGACAGATATTTAGAAGATTCAAGCAGCGCCTCTAGTAGCCAGTTTTGGAAACCGTTACCGTAGCAAACTCATGGTAGAGGTACTGAATTATCAGTTGCTGAATAGGCGATGATTAGCCTTATTTCTTTGTATTTAAGTTCATTATTTAATAGACAACGCACAGGCTTTGCCCATGCGTACGTAGAAACATTAAATTTTGTTCAGCAGTTCCAAAAACTGGGTGAATACTTCGTAATGCCTATTTTTTTAATCTATAATAATTAGGATTGAACCAAGTCTAAAAACGTGGAAAAAATATTTTTATCTTTGCTTCATCTGAAAAAGAAAAAGAGTCTGTCCCGAACTGTAGCGATTTTTTTTGCCTTAATGACTAGATAAGTAGAGCTCTTAAACTAGTGTAAATAGTACATACATGCGCTACAGAATCAACAGAAGGTTCAATAAAATCGGTTAACCGCTGAAAATTCTATTTTTGAAAAATCAATTATTCCCTATTCTTCTACCTTAGGGGTGGAATTATTTTTACAAATTTATATAGGACCAACTTCGACATAAACACACCCTACCTAATAAAAATTGTATCAACAAAATTGTACTACTTACTTACCCTGTCAAAAGTTACGCGTATCATACATAAAAAATACGCATCTTTGTAAACCACAAAGATTTAAAAAATACGCCATTTCAAAATATCCACCCAGAATATGAGATAGATTTTTAAATATGGGACCTTGGGGTGGAAATCTTGTATTATAAACCCATTACCTCAATAGCATGTATGTACATCGCGTCGAGAGTTTTAGCATCTTTATAAGCGCACAGATCAACGACCAGCTTCCCTTCTTGTTCGTAAGTGTTGATAATGTGCAGGAAGAATAGAGTCTCAGTGCGGAATCTCTTCGCCTCCTTACCATCTTTCCGGTTTATCAGAACTATATGAGTCTGGAATAACAAAAATTAACTACAATGGGTAGCGTTGGTCCTGTGAGGCAACATGTAACTTTTTGCAATCAATCATAAAAAACTTTTAAAAAAATAACCTTTCGCATGTAATGTTAATCTAAATGAACATTATTGACAAATCGGCTCATAGATAAATCAAAAAATCTTACACCAAAATCAAGGAAATAGATTCAATTTGTATTAGTTACATTTATTACTTAAATAATCAAATTTATGATTTTAATAATCCTACCTCGCTCCCCTCTAAATCCCAACCGTGGGCGCCTAAGCTTTGAATACCTATTCGATTACATGGACGAATCATAAAGGTCATTGGCCTTACAAAATTGATTGATATAGGTACCTACTTTTATATGAATAAAGTAATTTTATAACAATCATATCTTCATAATAATAAATTATTTTGTGATTTAATTTGATTATACATCTTTATGGTTCCGTAGATATTTTTAACAGGTTTAATATTTCATTCTTTAATGTATCCGGGGCTTTCGTACCTCATGATTGTGGTACCAATGTAGACTGGAAGCCAGCGGTTGGTTGGTGAGCTGGTTCCGGACCACTCCGCATAGCGACACCGAGAGCGGCTGCTCCACTATCACGAAGTAGTTCTCTGTTATACCTGAAACAAATCAAACAACATTATTACAACTATCCCGGGTTTTTTTTACGCGGAACCATAGCTTTTTATTTATTTGTATAAGAGCGATGTCAGACAGGCGTTGCCGGTGCGTTGCGTCGTCGCACCGCTGTGATTTCAACGGGTAGAGCTACGGAGCGTCTCGTCGCTGCGTCGTCACTGCTCTAAAAACTCGGCCTTCGCTGCGACGACGCAACGCCCGTGTGGCATCGCTCTAAGATAAGGACAGGTGCTCAAAATGTTACCGGGAAGTTATGAGATCTCTCGATGAATTCGAGAAAATACTAGATTTCAGGACTAAAGAAACTAGTTACATAATATCGGTTACCGAATGTGTGCATGTATGCTGGATGGAGCGGCCAGCGCGGTTTCATACTGCCCACTATGTGAGCACGAGCGAACATGTCATCTGAAACATTTAAGCGTAAATCAACACGGATATAAATAAAAATATACTTAGTACAAATAAAAAACTAGAAATGAATTCTAAAAGAACAGTCAAAAGATTTCCAATTTATCCAAAAACTACCTACATTTTTTTTTTCCTTATCCCAGGGTACCCTTTGATTAGTTCCCTGTTCTTATTACAATCTAGCCTTAATATTAGACTAATAAGTAATTTGTATTTATCCTAAACTTCTAGATTCACTATAACTAAGAATGTGTCCATTAACACTTTTCTTATTGTATCTATTAAGGAGAAGACACTTTGATATTGTGTTCTTTATAAGTAGCACTTGAACTACGTTACACTAATAAAACTAACACTACACTAACTTAAATGGTTTAGTTCTTTTGAGTCGTCTCACTAAATCTGTGTGATCGAGGAGCTGGATTGCCTCAACGTTCACATGATGATGAAGTCGGTTTTGGTGAGCTTCTGCATACTTTTTAATAATTTTGTTAACGAACTCTATTTTCAGGTCCCGATGGAGGTCGTCATTTCTAATGTACCAGGGGCATTCACTATTTCCCTCAGTACCTTATTCTGGAATCGTTGGATGGTAAAAATATTGTTTTGTTTGGTACAGCCCCATAACTGAATACCATAAGTCCATAGTGGCATTAGGACTTGTTTGTATAATAATAATTTTTTGTGTGTTGACAGCGTAGTGTTTTCCAAGCAGCCAATACATTTTTTTAAACCGTGGGGCCAACTCATCTTTTTTTTTCATGACGTGAGCCTTCCAGCGTAGCTTTACATCAAGCGCCATGCCGAGATATTTAGCTGTATTCTCATATGGGATTTGTTTGTCATTAATATAGACTGGAGAATACTGGTGTTTCTTATTGCTAAAGTCTATGTGAATAGATTTGGATTCATTAAGTTTAATCCTCCATCTTTTTGTCCAGTTATAGACTTGATTGACAGCTGTTTGGACCTTCTCAGTTGCCTCTTTGTGGGTGTTTCCTATAGCCATGATAGCAGTATCGTCAGAAAAGGTCGCGATGGTGTTGTTTTCGAGTTCGGGAATATCACAGGTGTATAAAAGGTACAGGACCGGACCGAAAACACTACCTTGTGGTACACCAGCTCTTATTTCTTTAAGTTCCGAGTAGGCATCTTCTTGCCTTATTCTAAATACTCTATTTGATATATATGATTCTAAAATATCTGCAAATGGTTTTGATAAGGTTTTTCTGAGCTTATGGATGAGACCTTCATGCCAAACCTTGTCAAAAGCCTGTGCCACGAATGCCTGTGCCCAATCCAAGAATACTGTAGAGCATACTTTTTTGTCTTCAAGGGTGTGTTCAATGATATTTATAATTCTGTGCACTTGGTCTATTGTTGAATGCTTTTCTCGAAACCCAAATTGGTGATCTGGTATGAGAGTTCTACTTTCAATAATAGGTTTTAGTCTTTTCAGCAACAACTACCTACATAACTATGATTAACTAAATAATAAAATTAAAGTAAAGTTTACTTAATTAAAATCGTGTTGAGATTGAGACAAATAAATAAAAAATAAAACAAATCCGTTTTGTATGCGAAAAAGCCACGGAAGACAGGTAGTAGAAACATATATAAAAGTCAACCGAAATCAGCACATAAAGTAATCTGAGAAGTCAATAGAAAATTAAATTACCTTTTTCAGTATAAGGGAATTTGACGATTACATGTCTTAGCCTTCCTTTGACTACCGACATTCCAACATTGAAAACGTCACCTGAAATTGTATAAAAACACCTGATATCGGTCATTGGCCCTTTATTATAAAGTACTTACCTACTTTATGCAGTGAAGAAGTAATCATGAATATTAACAACATTTACTATGGGACCAATTTAATTTTATTTATTTGCTTCATGTAGTGAAGTACATCCCTTTGTAAAAGTTATTAATATTTGAATTGTACCTATTCATGTTTTTTTTTACTTAGGTACATACTAATATTATAAAGCTGAAGAGTTTGTTTGCTTGTCTGAACGCCCGAGTTACTTAGTCCGATTCGAAAAAATCTTTAGAAGCTACATTATTCCCGAAGGTTATGGAAGGAACAGCTAGTATAATAAATGAAAATAATCTGTCAAACCGTGAATACGGTTTGCCGACAGAAGAGAGATCGATATTTTTTTGAATAAGGATTACCAATTATGCAGTTTCTTACCATTAGGCATGACATGAGGATGGGAGGTGTGGTTGACAAGTGCGATGCAGTCCATGAGATTTTTGCGCTCCATCGTGTCTAATGTAACAGGGTCTATTCTATAAAACAGAAAAATCTATTTTATTGGAATTGTGATTATCCTACTAATATAATTAATGTAAATGTTTGCGAATCAACTACGCTTCAACGACAGAACGGATTTGGATAAAACGCGGCACATAGATAGATCATGCTCTGGAATAGTATTAGAAACTATCTCGAGTACTTGGATGAAACCGGGGGGCGAAAACTAGTTGGATATATGTAGTAGGTACAATATTCCAGCCAAAAAATATTACTCCTTCAAATTCATCTGACGCCAAGTCCCTACTACTAGGTTTATTATATTTTTATGCTATAATTCTAGTCGGCAAATAAACACGGCCATCAGGTGTTAAGCGGTTACTGTAGGCTATAGACTCTTGCATACCCATCTCCGATGAGATCTGGCGACCTTACTCACGCTACTCTTTGAAAACGTTATGCTCTAATCTACCTTATGTTCCAGCAGGTGATTTACATATTATAGGATTGATATAGGTACACATGAAAGACGATATGTGATGTTAAAAAAATTACCTATGAATAACAGGCCCTTCAGTGAAAGCGTATATTTCATCACCGAAGGGATATAATGAAATCATGGCGTTATCTGACATCGATTCTCCCGGCTTGAACAAAGCTGCGACCCTGGAATTTAATAACAATAAGTACCACTTTATTATGTATCAATATATTATTATTGTATATATCTTCCAAACTTATTAAGGCCTCGGGGCCGGGGGTCCAGTGGGCGGGGAGCTTTTTCCGCCAACGCGTTAGCTTGGCCATCCAAAGAGATTTGTCTTCCGCTGCCAGTCTTCGGGGAACATTGTCGTTTGCCATTGATCGGCAGCAGTGGCCCCCTTGTTTTTTATATATAGATTGTATATTTGTTGTAAATAATTGTAAATATATTTTAGATATTCCAGTGTTAAATTGTTAATTAAAATACCACATAATATTACTACACATGCTAATTCTGACAGAAAGACAGATGAAGTTAAAATGAATATTGATCAATTTTCATTTTAACTTCAAAGGTATTTTTGTATTATTATCATGTAAACAATTATTTATTTATTCCTAAATCTATTCTAATCAAACACCAGTCGTAAAATTAGATAAGCATGAGATATAAATATCATTCTTGCTATATATAAATGTCATCAGCTCCATGACGACTAAAAAGATTTTAATATTTTATTTTATGTTTACAAGCTGAAAGTTTGAACCAACTTACCTATCAAAAATAGTATGGCAAGGGTCTGGAGCAGCCCTGGTGCCAAACTCTGTGACGACGATGCGGTTGGCAGCGCGGTTCTTGATGAGGGTGTTGGAGCGAAGGAACCGGCACTGGTACGTCACCGTGCCGTCGTGGATCGAGAACCTGAGATTATAAGGTGAGGTTCTACGTCTATAGATATCTAATAGTAATATTAAGCTAGAGGGGCCGGCGGATGCCGCTCGCAACTATAATTTGAGGTGCGACCAAAATCTTTCACGCCTAATCCTCTTAATCGATCGCGATGAATTTTGGCGTGCAGATTCCCTATGATATGGAGAAGACATGGGCTACTATTTATCCCAGGAACGCGAGTGAAACTGCGAAGAATAGCTAGTTTTATATATAAAGATTATTATTCACTCTGTGGTGAGGAAACTGATACGGGGAAATTGAAGCAGGCAAACGTAGTAGGTAATCATATATCCTTGATAGATGTTCGCGTTCTTAGTTACAAACCACAAGGACACGCTGCTGTATACATACATACCTACCTTTTTTTATTGACGAATTGGAAATCTTCAAAAGATACCTGATTACAAAGAAGGGTGTACCAGGTTATGTGGGATTTTTACCCACTAAAACCGGCGCCGGTGTCACCCTCGCATTTTGCCTAACGGCTCATCCTTGTCGACCGGCTTTGCAGTCCCTTCCCAATCCAGCTTGCCAACAACACTGGCCACATTGTGCTATTGTCTTCCCCAAACCCGATACTTGAATGGTCAGAGCCCGTACATTCATTCATACCTATCTAATACTATGTGAAACATTAGCATCTACATTGAAACTTTTGACAATAAAGTGTTAAAACTGTCTCAACTCAAGAAATACCTACCCTGTGAAATTAGCATCAAAATCCTTGCAGTGGAAAATGTACACATGTCAGGATATATTGTAAAGATTAGATAGGTACCTGTGTAACAGCGCAGAGCTATCGAAGAGATGGTCAAACCTCATGTCTCCGACTTTAAGCGAGCCCGGTCCATTACGGAGCAGAGTGCCTTGGAGCCATGGTGGTACTTCACCTGGAATTTCGTAAATTAGGTGATGAGGTTTACAAGATATTCATCTTTAAATCGCATTTATTTGTTAATATAGGGCGTCCCCCTCTAAAAGCTAAACAGCTGGCTCGAAAAATCTGAAAAAATTCAAGATAGTAGTCCATGTGATGAACTAATAAGGAAAGCTAATAATTTTGTTGGTTCAGGAGTTATAGAGACAGGAAAACTTCGTACAATAATACCAAAATAATAAGTAAAAAAGTAAAATATTAAAAATAAAATCATAACAAATATCTATCGGACACGATCTTCTAAGTCCACGTGCCATTAAGGGCAACGTACCTGTAACGTTCCCCTCCAGCGGTTCAGTGACCTCTTCCTCACAGGACCTCAGCCACACGCTCGAGTCACAGTTGGGGTACAATTTCTGCGCACTTTCAGACATTTTGTACGGAACTGAAATCGAAATACCAATTCTCTATGTATCTATGGCAAATACTAACTACTGTAATTACTCCGACGATAACTATAATAGCCGTGAAGTGCCGTCTACCTAACGATATCATTATTTATAAATACAATATTATAGCTGTTCATTTATCCTGTTTGCTAAAAACTTTACCTTTGCCAGTTATTTTACTGATAGGAAGTAATTAAACTTTACGTTGGTACAGAAATTAATTTAAAATAACACATTAAAAATGTAAAAGAAAAATTTACCAAAACACTGGTCAGTTTTTAAGCGTCCAAGAATTCTGAGGGGTTCGTAGGTAGGTATTATGAAAATTTCATAAATTACCTCTGGTGATTATTGTACGATTTTTTGAAGATTTACATATATTTTTAATTAAATAGGTACCAAATAAAACCTAAGCATTTATTAATACCTATGTTATTAACATTCCTAAGGAGAAATATCATGCGTTTAAGAAAATTTATCGAAAATCTTTTGAAAATGGATAAAAAAAAAAAATCATAGAGGTAACTGTGTCTCATTAACTTCTAGTAGATAACTATGCAAAGTTAAACTAATATTCTGTATTTTAAAAAGTATTTTTTTCGTTTATATATTATGGCTTTCAATAGTTTCATAACGACCCTTTTTCAGAACGTTTCATCGTCTAACCCTATTATTATTGTAATTTTGTGTTTCAGCCATTCTTGACTACTTCTTACATTTTATCACTACTCACGGAGAGCTTACGGCCCTCAAAATACAGCGGGTTTTACAGAACTTTTAGAGCCGGTATTATTGATTCAAAATACATAATAACACCAATATTAGAAAAATATTACCAGTTATTTATAAATAGTGAATATTTTTCACGATGCTTACCTTCAGCACTTCCAATTTCAAATTCACCACATACAATTTCAACGCTTCAATATTTTACGTTCTCTATTTTATATTCTCAAATATTTTAGAAAACAAGTGAACACATCTGTGTAGGAGCGCGTAATGAACTGAAATGATGTAGACTGGGGAGGGTGTCTGGGGATGGAGCCACCCACCGCGAACGTGACCTTAACCGGCGTCACCTAACGGTTTGAACACATTATCCCGACTTAGCGGATTGCGCACATTTGCTTTCCACCACTAAATACAGCTTTCTGTTTTCCCGTGACAAAAAGTTTCATAATATGTTTTCCAGGTTACGTTCTACCTTCATGCCAAATTCCATCACAATTTATTGTATAAAAATATTTGCCTCGCCGGGAATCGAACTCGTTGATTTGGAAAAAAACAGTGAATTATTGTTCCATCTCATAAAATTATCAATTTCTTCATTTCAATTTCAGTATAGTTACTCTCGAGAAATATTTAAAGCCCGCACCAAAGTAATGTGAGCGAGGCCTAACAAACACGGGATTCGAGTACGATACATTATTTTTTATAAAGTGTGAGTTGAATGAGGAGGTTGCGTATTAATCTATACAAATATTATAAAGAGGAAAGATTTGATTGTTTGTTTGCATTGAATAGGCTCCGAAACTACTGAACCGATTTGAAAAATTCTTTCACTAATAGGAAGCTACATTATTTCCGAAGGTTATAGGCTACTTTTTATCCCGGGAACGCGAGTGAAAGCGCACGGAACAGCTAGTCCTTTGATCAACTTGATTTGCGTTCTTTTTTTATCGTTGAAGCAAAGACAATTCAAAGGGAGACGTGACCCCTTTGAATTCCTCTTTGCTTCAATGATTATGTATCAGAGTTAAGTAATATATCCGTTCTAGGTACGTACTTGTAGGTGCAGACATAGCCCTGTGGGTTTATGTTGTACTAGCTTTCTGCTCCGCGGTTTCACCCGCGATACCCTATTTTACTACCTTAAGGATTGAGTTTTCAAAAATCCTTTCATAGCGTATGTCTACTCTTAATAGCTATCTGTATGACAAATTTCAGTCCGATCCGTCCATTGATTTGAGCTGTGCGTTGATAGATCAGTCGGGCATTCAGTCAGTCAATCAGTTACGCTTTCTTTTTATATATTTAGTAGATGAAATGAAATAAGCTAAGAGACAGCGGTGGGCAACGTGTTTCTTTACGTTTAAATAGTATTCTTTGGCACTATCCAAATATAACTATAAAAGGAAACCGTAAGGACTGACTATCTATTAACGCTCAAACCACTGGACGGATCGGGCTGAAAATTGGTATACATATAGCTATTATGATGCAGGCATCCACTGAGAAAGGATTTTTGAAAATTCAACCCCTAAGGGGGTAAAAGAGGTGAAAACTTACGTAAATAAAACCCGTGGTTTTATGTACTACGCACTAAAGGCGCATTGCAATACGTTGTTGTGTGGCATAGACAATGTAGGACCTACAATTAATCCTAGGAGAGATCAATAGGTACACATTGAGAAACAGATAGTTAATCCATTTGCTATCATTGAAGTGCCTATCAATAACAATTGAAATGTATCATGGATACTAATTATTGGTTATTACACAAATGACTTGACTGTTGATTATACACTGAAAATATATATGTACCTCTATGTACATTTATTTAATCAGCTGTTTTGATATTTTTAGTATCTGTGTCTTCAATTAGTACTGTACCTATTAGTTTTTTTATTTTCTATTAATTAACTAGCTGTTCCACGTAGTTCTAGTCACGGTTCCGGTATAAAAAGTAACAAGTATAACCTTCGGGGATAATTTTAATATTTTATGTCTGTTACTGCGTTTCAGTCTAATTATCTATATAAATATTTATGTACAAAAATGTATTCCATAGTCCAAGCTCTGCTTAAAATGGGACCAGATAGCCGTGTGTGAATAATGTCCTAGGATATGCAATCTAAGATTATTTGTATCCTAAATATAAATAAAATAAGAAGTCGGTCCAAGAGCTATATGGCTGTCTATTACATTTTAGTTTAGAATGGGGGAATAATATGACGATTTTTACTTACTTGAGTATTTCTAATGCAATATAGCTAACTGCACAACTGCATTCTATTGGCTTCCGTAATCTAATTGTGAAAAACGTAAATAAACAATCGAAAATCAGCATTTAATATGCATGGTAGTTAAAATTGTCGAAAGAAGACATGGTTATAAAAAAAATATTGTCCTAAATAAGTAAAAATATATTAACAATAGTTGCACAGTTGTAGTTTTGGCTACCTTAAGATTTTTGATTCTCTTTGATGTTTTGATCATAGGTATGTAAGTACCTATATTTTGAATTTAGTTAAAATGTATGTTCGATGTTAATTTTACCGTAGAGAGTTTCCAGTGCCACCTGTGCCACCTTGCTGAAAACGGACAAAAGAGACCTGAAAGAGGCTAGTATTGACGCAAACTCGGACAAAAAATGTGGATAAGGTCTGGGAAGAAGAAGAGTGTTCATATATTTCCGAAAAAAATCCTAACTGACCAAATATTATTATTATTTAATTCATTCAGTTAGTTAGTTTTTCATTTTATTTCAATTACCTACTTACAAAGTACTTAATTTCATATTAAGAATAAATATTTTTGATGCAATGCCTATAATTTGAAGATTATTTGAATACCGATAGGTATACTAAAGGTTCAGGTACTTACTACCTACATATGTATCTTCAAGTCCATGGTGGTCGCAACAAAATAGACCTAATTGTAACTATCTTATGATACTATTCTTTCAATTCAAAAATATTACATACAAACATTTTTAACCGACTGTACCAGAAGGCTACATGTTTTTGAAGTGTATGAACCTATGTATATTTCGATTTAGCTTGACTTCGACTGCGTTTGTGAACACTGCTAACCATGGTCATTCAAAACCAAAAAAATAATATCTTTTCAGTTGTTTGAAAATTAAAGAAGTCAAAAATAGTTCGTAACTTTTTTATCGTGCTCCAAATTGCTTAGATATTTAGCGAACTTAGTTCTTAAAGGACACACAGTCATGACGTCGCTTGCTGAAAGTGGAGACATGACCATGATTGAAGTTAAGCGAACGATCCTGACATTGATACTACGGGTCTTAAGGCCAGAGGATTATGTTCCTAACTACATACATAAAGGACAAGCAGAAGCGGCTTCGCGATATTCATATCGAAGTTCCGCCTCGCGGTTTTACCCGCGATCTCGGGATTAAAAGTAGGCTGGTACTCTCCGGCTCAATTCATGATGATCCGTGTTTTATTTATTTATTTACAAAAGGTACATCAACAGCACACACAAATTACAAAGTATCTCGATTTTAATAAAGTTCTGATATATGCGTCAATTATAGACGTAGGTACCTACACAATGAATGTTTTAATGTAAAAAAAAATTAAATGAAATAGTACAGACAACATATAAAATTAAAATATGGATCTAAAAACTAGAATAATTAAAGCACTAATAACTAATTAATCAATCAACGGAACAGTAACTCTTGAGATTAGCATTAGTAGATTAATATAAATATAGATTATTATAGATGCACATATATATAGTAGATAAAATTAAAATGTTATGTACTTATTATCAAAGAGCTTCCGCCCCGCGGTTTCACCCGCGAACCCCTATACATTATCCCATTACCCATAGAGTAGGGGTTAAATTTAAATTTACCATCTTTCGTCGACACCTAGCCAACTCAAGGAATATTTTAATTTCAAATCTCTAGGTCCACTAGTATGTAGTACTATGCGTTTTCTATCAGTCAGTCACGGTCATTTCATAACAAATATGGCACCACGTAACACCATATCAGTCACCGAGTCATTATATAATTACCTAGGAAGTGGTTGTAGATATTTATCTTTCTTTCCGCACTCGATAAATAAAAATTGGTGTGAATAAACTAGATAATATTTTAGTCCCCAAAAAGTGACAACGCAGTTCACCTATAACTTTAACCATACGCAAAGTCACGCGCAGGGGTAATCCTCTAGAGAGGGAGGAACCTCCCTCCAATGACCTTCCCTGAAGCAAGGCCATGTTACAAGTTCAATATCTACTCGGATAACGACGCACATCCCATGGAATAGTTTGTTTATAAACGAAATGGTATTATATAATAGACTTTAGACGGAGTTATCTTTGTTCCGCTTCCAGGAGTCGTGTTAGGTTAGTGTATGTAGTAGGTAGCAATTTTATAAAAATAGCTCATATATTGTAATATGTTTATGAACTATTGCAATCCATTATATTATAGACCAGCTGTTCCCCGCGGCTTCACTCGCGTTCTCAGGATAAAAAGTAGCCTATAACCTTCGGGGATAATGTAGCTTCCTATTTAGTGAAAGAATTTTTCGAATCGGACCAGTAACTCCGGAGATTAGCGCGTTCAAACAAACAAACTCTTCAGCTTTATTATCAGCACAGAGTAAGATAATTGTGCCTACAATTATTAGTATAGATTCTAGTTAATTACAAAATATTAATTTTCATCGTTCTAAGTTATATACCACCATATAAAGTAAGTAGGTAAACGTATTTTGTTTATATGTTTTCCATTGTTTGAGGAATTACTTGTCTACTTTGTATAAAGCGAGCAGCCGTGAGCAGCGTCTGAATAAATCAATGAACTGTTTTCATGAAGCGACACGCGGGCTGAAACGTGATGTTCCAACCCCAATCTTGCAAAACAAATGACGAAACAATTCAGTGCCATTTCAAAACATACCAAGTTGGATTTCAAGAATATACCTATAACAAAGAATCCTATAATAAATGGAAGAATTAATTTTGTGCTCATAATATTATGGACTATATTAAGATTCACTCTGTAGGTATCCTTTATTGTAGTAAACTAAAAACATATTGTAACTTATTGATGCAAAATAATAATTTTAACGACTAGCTGTTACCCGCGGTTTCATCCACATTCCTGGGATATATATAGCACTCAGTGATGATATAGGTTCCTATTATTGAATGAATTTTAGAATTGGATTAGCAACTACAATGATATTCACAACTAAACCTCTGAGGTTTATGTTAATGCCAATTGTTATGAAAGGCACACAGATAGCCTATTATTATACAGGAGGAGCAAGTAACTTTTTATCCCGGGAACTCGAGTGAAACCACGGGGGATAATTTTGTATGCACCTATAAATTACCAACAAACAGTAGGCAAGTATACACACTATATAATAATACAAATCTAGAATACAGAATAAATTTAAAATATGTGAAACCAACCTCGTTGACCACAAAATGTTCTTTGTACTTTGTACTAGTATGCCAACGTTACTTTCAAAATGTTGGCATAGAAACGAAATTTGCAGCAACATAAAAAAAAAACAAAATATTATGTACTAGCTGTTCCGCGCGGTTTCACTCGCGTTCCCGGGATAAAAAGTAGCCTATAACCTTCGGGAATAATGTACCTTCCTATTAGTGAAATAATTTTTCAAATCGGTTCATTAGTTTCTGAGCCTATTCAATGCAAACAAACAAACAATCAAATCTTTCCTCTTTATAATATTAGTATAGATAAGTGAAATTCATGTGAGATTAAAATAAATTGAAAAATTACCAACTAACTTAGTAACCAAAGAAGCAAAAAATCAGTGTCTCTTCCAGCATAAACTATACATCATTCAGGAAGCCATTGCAAAACGTGTTATAATAAATTCACGTGAAAAAAAAGAGTGCAATTAGCTCTAAGCTTAGCTAAAATGTCTCGTGTTAGCCAACGGTTTGGAGAAGCGTTCGTGTTCACGTGAATCCAAAACGTGGGAGACAGTGTCAACGATTTCATTAAGTAAAACAGGTCGATTACACTGTCTTTAGGGGTGTTTCAACTTTGATAAGACGTACGAGTAAATGTTGCGTTCTTTTTTCTGTCATTCTTCTATAAGTTATTCTTATATACTTTTGAACAAAATTTGAATGAACGTATGTAAAGTTAACTCATAAAAATCCACCCTTTTTTATGGGGAAATCCTCATAGATACCCTACCGCCCCGGCATAGTCAATCCACCCTAGAGGATGGCCTCTGACACGCACGTTGTCCCGCTTGTGGTAAATATTTAGGAATTTCATGAAATGGGAGCCAAATTACCATTCTTACTGGCGCTACATTAGTAGCACCATGGAGGTATTCCACCTGCTACGTAAATCAGTGTTTTTTTTTAATTTTGTTGGGTACGCGACCCTTTTAAAGATTGAATTTTCTAGCGACACCCTGGCGTAGGGCCATAAACAAACAAAATATAAAACTATCATTTTCGACATCGCCTGTGTGCCATTATACGCCAGCTAGGAAGCAAAATATAAAAAAAAAACTTAACTACCAAAATCGCCCCGTTATTTTTTAAAGTCGCCCCATTCTACCAGTAACTTACTATAATAATAACGTAGGATCTAGAATTATATTCTCTCAATTCTTATGTCGATTGATAAAAAGCGAAACTACAGTTAGATATACCATATAAATTGATTATATTTGTGTACAATTCAAAAAATAAAAGATACTTTTGTGACATTCAACAAGTGTACTCCGGATAAGTGAAATCAGCGAATAACTAATAACCTCAAAAAATAAGAATTCATTCGCCATATTTGTTTACTAGTTATACATTTATGAGTTACAAGGTACTAAGTTACTATTGGGCCTTTTCAGTGCATGGCTCGCATGTGTAGCATGGTGGTGGAGGAGGGCAGCAGGGTAGGATCTTACATGGATGAAGGAAGTACTCTTCCCCGCGAGCGTAGCACCGGCCTAAGTTCAGCATATCTTCTAAATCACACCTGAGAGGAAGCAAATTAAAAGGCATGGGTATGGATACTGTGGCATCTTCTTTTCAGTCACCAAAACCAAAATAGATAGAGAAAGAGAAAACTTTCATTAAAGGTTAAGGCTTTTGTTATTGAGAAAATATAACATTTTTACATTTCCATAATCAAGATCTAGTTGAGCCCCACAGCAGAACATAACCTTACTACAGTTTGACCGATGACCTAGTCATTGTCGTAATCAATAGCTTTCATTTGCATTAGCCATTCAACAGTGAACATCTTTTGGCTGTTTTTCTGTGGTTTCTATGTATGGTTTCAACTTTCTTAACTGCTATGATACCTGAAAAGGCATTTTCAAGGTTTAATGATAAAGAACGTACTTGCTAAATTCCAACAAGGCCTTCTCAGAATCGTTTAGGTTAGGTATGGCGTACTCGACGATGCCGCCTTTGCCGACGGTCACCGGTGTGGCGCATATCGGCATATTGTAACACTTGTTTGAGTCCGCCTGCTCTACTAGCGCACTGTCGATGAACGTTGGCTGCTCGAACAGACCTAGATATTTGAAAATTAAACTTATTCTGCTGATAACTACTTCGGCAGAAGTTTTGTTAATCGTTTCCCTGTTGCTATAATCATTTCCCTGTGGCTAAAATCTAGCCGTTTCGATGACATTGGATCTGACCAGATTGTCAGGGATCTAACTGTACAAGCCGAACGCCAAAGTCGCAGTAATTACGAGTATGTATTAGATATTCTAATTCAGGATGTCCATATGTGCCAATGTGTAAACATATTGTTTCAGTGTGCATAAGCTCAGGAATTAGTATCCTAAGTGTAAGATTTCATACTTACAGTTCCGTGGCTCAAGCATAATAACACTTCGGGAAACAGTTTTTTGACTTCATTTTGGTCCGACCGAAGTAGTCCAAACTTAGCAGGTTACTTTTTCTAAACTATCCTTTATTTTTAACAAAGGGTTTATTATACCTTTCATGATATTGAGAACAAATCTAGCCGTTGAGAATCCTATGGAGAGATGACCCTGCTCGTTGTTGCTCTTCACTTTGCAGATGATTTCATCAGCTTCTCGCACCAATCGCGTGAGGCAGTCCACTTGTGTCTATATATACGTGAAAGGTAGGCAGATAAGCATAAATCATAATTGAGATGCAGTTGGTGGCTATATTCACCTGGATTAATACATTGATATGGCATCGCAAAATATTTTCAAAGTATCGAAAAGATGCGATCCACGTATCCATAAGTAGAAATAGTGGATAATATTATTAAATTAAACTATGACGGATAACTAAGCATAGAAGCGTCAGCACTCACTTGCGGGAAGTTTTTAACTTTGGCAGCAGAGAAGACAGGTACGCGAGTACACCGTCCAGTACCACACACAACAGGTGTGCTGCCCCCGCTGGGGTCCGCACCGGTAATGGCGCAGATCAGCTGATGAGCGCGCATCGAGTTGACGGCATTCACACCGAGCACGCGGCGTTTGTCGTACACGCCCGCTATTTTCAGGGTCTACGATACATCAAGAATGGTAGACCATAATATTTTTTCGCCCAAATACCACGGGACAAGAGACTGGGGAAGAGCCTCTAATATATATAAACTTAGAAGAGCGCAGCTAAATAATGCTGTTAGAACGATGCCACACGGGCGTTGCCGGCGCATTGCGTCGTCGCACCGCTGTGATTTCAACTTTGTGTGCTTACCACTTTCGGTCATAATATCATCACTGACCACGGTGAGATTGTGGTTAAACACAGTCCTATACATACTACAAAAATAATGGTTCTTAAAACATGAAGATCAATTTTATGTTAGAGTTATTTCAAAATATCAACTAACATGCACGCAAAGTGTAAAATTTGCGTCGACAGGCGGTGTTTGTACTGCAATGACAGCGTACGGGCAAAAATGTGCGCAAGCGATGCTGATTGTGCGCACATGATGCATGTTCTGGAAGAAGATCTCTCGATCCGGTGAGCTGCAGCACGGTGGAAGCATGTAACTGCCGCCACAGATGAGGACCACGTCTGATCCCTGATTATAAGGAATTCCTAATCAGAATCAGAAATAATTTTGTTGCTGGTTAGGGGGATATAGATATAATATAAATTGGATATCGAGAAAAGCATAAGCGACTTTCAAAATACATTGGTGTTTTACTTTTCTTTTTAAATAAAGGAATGTTTTCTTTGAGGCAAATTTTATAGAGTTAATATTTAAGGTATTTTTGTCACGCCTTTTTTCCACCTTATACACTGTTTTTAGAACCACTGAGTAGAGTTACTGACTAGTAGAGTAGTTTTATAGTTAACTTCAAAAGTCTTACCAGAAGAGCGGGTTTAAGGAAAACCCGCCCCTGATACGCTTCCACTCTCGTTGTGGTGTCAATATGGGCTACATCATTAGCTACTCCCAAAACACCTCGCCCTGGGCTATCGTCGTATAACGCGAGGACGCTGATCACTTTCTGCTGCTTCAGAAATAAACTTACTATTCGACCCACATCGCTGCCGGCACCAACTACTGTTACCTTAAAATTTATAATGTTTTAAACTATAAAGCAATTTTCATTAGATTCCCGTATCGTGTCTGTTTGTGTCCTCTAGTAGATATAGACATAAACATATGTAGATATATATAAACAGGAATATTTTCACCCACTTTTTTCATTTACTTTAATGGGTGGAAGTGTCTACCTACTGATCAATACTAAACTACGTAAGTAGTTTATCTATGGAATTATCCATATATATGTATCATAATAGGGATGATGACTGGGTAAAAAATAATTAATTAGTCCGTCAGTTAGATTATCAAAAAATATTGGATACGTATTTTTTATTTTATCAAATCAATAAAAAATTACAAAGATAAGTCGCATCAAAGTTCAGGAGTGGGGGCTTGTGACGTCACGACTTTGTAAAAAGTGTACTAAAACGTGACGTCACGCGAAATTTTAATGCATTGTATCTTCGTTAAATTTGTTTTACGAAATAAAGAAAAAACATGTGTCCAATATTTTTTGGTAATCTAACTGTCGGACTAATTAGATTTTTTTAGTCATCACCCCTATTATTAACTTAAAAGTAGGTAGTTTATGTAGGTACATAGGATATCAGGTATCTGGTACCATAGCCTGTGTGAAGAATCTCCCTGGAATTACTTTTTATGCAACCGATTACGAATCACCAACAAAGCAGTTGTTTCATACTTGACTAAAATGTACAGGGGGCCAAAACAATAAAAAGTTAAAGTTGTCCAGTTCTTCAAACTGGATGAATATTCCACTCCTTAAAGCATATGGCCAGGAGTGTAGTGTATATAGTGTAACGTGGGAGTAGAAATTGATTCAGCTCTGCTAATGAATGACGCAGTTCCACAATAAAATCTACAGAAGACGAATCGTCGCCTCAGTGGACACCAGACCTAAAGATTCTGCATTAATTATTATCAAATATCCAAAACCACAAACCTTACGTATCGGGAACCGTGGAACAGGACAGAATCGCTCACAATCTTTTTCAATCTGGGCCAGCGCCTGTGACATCACGAAATTCTGGTATTTCGCTTTTGGGAACACCAGGGAAGAATGCATGTATAGCAATTTCTTCAAGTTAAATTTCCGAAACATTTTAGTTTTTGAATTTCACTTACGTGAAAAATCAAATGTGTTTGTTTTTTCACATATTAAAATTATTTCGTATTTTTTCGATATTGTATAATTCGTTTTCTTTTCTGCATTATTTACCTTACTGACATTTTAGTTCATGAAAGATGATTGATAGATGTTTCAAAGGAAATTATTCAATGACTTTATTATTGTCATAAAATTTGTGGAAGAGGTTTCGTTTGAGCCAAGGTCTTGAGTTTGATTTGGTTCTCACTCTTTGGTAATTGAGTAAGAGAGTATGCACGACTGAAAAGGGGTGTAATATTATCAGGGTTAAAATCATCCCGCGTTTATTATTAGTTTAATTTTTGTAAAAGGCAGTCGTGTTTTTATTTTGTATTAATTCATTTAACTTATAAATACCTCCGAAGAATCGAGACAATAGAAACATTTCTAGCGTATCCACCATCAGTTAGTCTATGGATTTATTAAAATAGTTTTTTTTTAAGTAATTTTGTTAAATATTACTTTTCGTTTTTTACCATTATTTTTTATGTTTGTTATTATTTCCCCGTTATTATATGTATATTAGTGTGGAGTTTTGCTGCAAACACATTAATTTTATGTAATTTGTCACGAGGTACATGGGCTTGGTTGAAAACCAGCGCTGAGTATCTGCCTTCGGCGTACACTCAGCAAATGCCAAGTCCCATAATTGTATAAACACTTAGTTTATACAATTATTTTATTTTATATAATTGCTTTTTGTTAATCTACTACTAAATTTTAAACTGTAAGGAATAAATTATTTTTCTTTCTTTCTTTCTTTAGTACAAATAGGTATAACTTTGATGTTTTTAGGTAAATTATATGTCTAAAATTATTCATAATAAAACAAAACATAGAACAGACATCAAATTTAATAGATATAAGTTTCACCTATATATTATGTTTAACATTCATATTGATTAATATTATATTGTCTACCCATATACAGGCATACTTGTTTATGTATAGATACAACACGGAGGAATTCAAAATGACTAGAACTATAGAGAGTGAAAGCCGCCCAGACAACTTTACATAATTATATTATATATATTTTACATATTATATTATCATTATATAAATTATTATCTCAACAAAAATAAGTACAAGGCTGATGTATTTAATTATATTGTTACAATGACAAATAAATATAACAAAGCTGCGGAAACTATTTTTTCTAACTCTCTGACGATTGGTCGTCGGCTCAATGTCAAACAACAACAAGTACATATGTGTAACTCACAGATTTTACACATTTTTTCTACCAATTTGACAAAACTGTATCCTTATTGTATTTATGACCAAACGGAAATATCCTCAATTTGAAAAAAAAACAATGTATTAATTAATAATAGTTATCAAACCATAATATATATAATGTATGTATATAACAGAATAATATTCTTCTCACGTAAATTCTATTTATACGGGACTTTTTCAGTGGGCGAAAAACATTATTTTATCAAAATAATACAATTTTATTTGCATACAACTCATTAATGAAGCAAAATAGCCCACGATACACAAAACCGGGCGTAGAGGTCTGTCCACACTAAGGCTTTAGTTATAACAGTTATGTATGACATTTGACGTATACAAAGCGATTGAATGTACAAACATCGTCACCGCAAAAAAATATACAAGTTTGAGTCTATAATAAAACATATTCTAGAAAAAAAAAACAATAAAACCCTTTATTACCACTACGTTACTGCCGCCCCGTATCAGTTATAGGCTACTAATTATTAACCTTAAATAAATTAAATTTTATATAATAAAATCTGGCACACAATTTATATAGCTTAAAATTAACAGATCTTTTCTAAGATTCAATAAGTGCGATCAAAATCTAAAAAATATAATCAACAAATAAAATAATTAACAACGTTAAACCATGTTATACAAACATTCCTTTAAATACATAATTTTCTTTTAAACGTAAATTAATTAAAAAATCTATGGCAATATTACATAAATCAAATGCCCGTAGAAATCATCTCAGTCCATAATCTAGTAGTTAAATAGACTTATACAATAAGAACATACGTTCAAAAATAATTACAGAGAAAAAAAAAAGTTCTTTTCAATTTATGTACAAAAAGACGTGGGTTTAGTTAACGCCTAAGACACATAATATGATACCTTAAATATCTTTCAACACGACTACCCAATCAAAGAAAAATGCTTACCAATCAAGCATAGAAGAACACAATTATACGTAGCGGCAACAAATTAGCTAAGCAATAGAAAGTATAACCAAATACGACCGTATTAACCAAATAAATATAAGAGCTTTTTCACAACTCATAATCAGATCCAAAGTATAGACTAAAATTTGCAGATTGTCGTTTTAGTCTCACAAATGTAGATTCTCTTCAAAATATAGGATTAAATTCGGGAATATTCGATACCCAGAACTTTCTCATTAATTTTAATTAATTAAATTGAGAAAAGTTATTATTTAATCAATAAATAATATAACTAATACAGCAATCTGTAACAAACGCATATATATGAAAAATAGAATACTTTATAAATATTTCAAATTCCACACGAAAAATATGTAAGCCGTTTACAGGCGGCTATCCTCAAAGATTTATTACAGGGTCCCTAACACGGATACCTACTGCAGCTTCGAATGTCGAACAGTTAATACTATCTCTCGTATATTCACAACCCGTCGCGTGCGACGCTTAATAGATAGATCATAAGAAGTGTGACGATCACTTGATTAGACCCCGCTTGATAATTTTCATACGAATAGTACTGTAATAGTGAAATGTTTTATTTTTTTAATAAACATGCATAAAATATACAAGATTTTATAGACTTATTATAATTTATGTTAGTGTCTTTCGGTTATTTAGTAATAAAATAGGTGTAGTATTAAGAAAAAATACTAGAATTACAAAGCGGGGCCGAACGTTAGTTATCTTAGAAACTAGTTAGATATAGTCAGCAACACACGTTACCTTTTTTTGATAATAACTGTATTATATAAAATAGTAAACTTTGAAATGGAAGTGACACAATATATAGAACTTAATATTAAGAAAATATAGAAGTTAGTCGATAGAAAATATCATTATAGAAATATATAGGTTTATTAGAAAATATTACGGCAATAATTGAGCAATACTAAAAGCTGTAGATATAGTGAGAGTAAATATAAGTAGGCATATCAAGCGATCTATAGAATGACAATTATATAAAATCTTCTAAAAATTCCCAGTGTACAAGTATCTAAAATTATAATGAGTACGTTCAAATGTAAATAGCTTTATAAATAGGAAGGCTCCTCGAGAGTAGATACGGTAAAATATGTGAGCAATTTGTAGACAATATACATTAAAAATATACAGAAATAAGTCTTTCGAGTGGTAAAGTTTATTTTTTTAAATTAAACCAGCTAATTCATGGTGATTTCTGAAAAATATGTAATATAATAATAAATAAATGTTAATATAGAAAAAATAACAACCATAAAATCTATAGAATTTATTTATGTTTTTAATGGACATGATAAAGAAATATATATATAAATTGTATATATTATACAGATTGTATACAAGTTTTGCTTACCAACTATTTACATAACCTAACATTCCAGAAGACTGTACGGCATCTTCTCCTTATAACGCGGGTCGTTTGAGTATACAACTTTTATCGTAGAACAGATAGACAATAATCTGGATACTCAATATATACCCTATACCCTGAGATATAAGGGTAATTTTCAAATATCGTAGCATTGTGCCATGCTCTGATAAAAGTTGTAGCTACGCAGCAATCATAACTAATATCGAAGCTGCAGTTGGGTATAATACTACAACGACATAACTAACCCTTAACAACTAGTTGGCAGAATCACACGAACTCTCAATATGTAATTATTATTATTTAGGTATAAATAGCCGAACGTAGATACCACAGCAATAGACAATATACAAAGATAAAATGAAAATATATTTAATTTTCAAATACATAACAATTCAAATGCCAAACCTTAGGTATTTTTTTTCTAATTAGAACTATCCAAAGGTCCTATGATCAATGTTACAGATAATACTTAAGCTACGCAAAGAAGCACTATAAATATCATTTAGTTTAATTTAATTGTATGATGTGATATAAAAAATATTGGGGCAATTTTGGGGCACAGTGTCCAAATTAAGTTTGAAAATCTCATAGAATAAAAACGAAGTTTGAAGAGACAATCTCTTATTTTTTAGGCCTTTATATTAAAACACCGTGAGATTTATATAAATTTTAAATAATTAACATACTTATAGGAAGGATCAAGAAGTGCTGTGGCTTTAAGTCCTATCTACTTAAGGACAATTTATTTAATTACACAAGGCAAGAACAAGTCGTGTTATACGTAAACATCCGTATATATCTACTCCTATAACATGGATTTTTTAAATAAATATTATTTTCTACTTACCACCTATATATTTAGTGTTAACGAGAAAAATCAAATAACCTTACGGAGAAACATTACTACATTAACTTGGTAAATATCAGAGTGACAGGTTGACTGAAGTATTTGTAGGCGTAATAGTACTCAACAATATGACCATGTTTTACAATGGCACCTCAAAAATAATAATTCAAATCAATTTTATTGGTTTTTTTCCTATATTTGTTTGACCACAGGCCTGTGTTTGACCACAATCTCAACATGGTCAGTGAAGACGTGGCCTATGATGGTAAACACACAAAGCCTAGAAGGGAATCAGTTCCATATTGTATAGTTTTGAGAGTCAGCTCTCAATTGCAGCTGTCAGAACACACCGAAAGATGCTTGGCAACAGATTTTCAACATGAGGGTGTTAGCCAGCCAGGCGTGTACTACCAAGTACTTTAACGTGGACAGTAAAATTATATGTAGTATATCAGGTCTTTGGTTACCATAGTACAAGCTCTGCTTAGTTTGGAAATGTCCCAGGAATTATCAAATCAATTTAGCTCGCTCAAAAAGCAGCTCGACTAGGGAAGTACTTCCACCTTACAGGATACCTCGGCCTAATAGAAAAGTCCCCTCATCGGGGAAGGTTCGGTAACGTATTAAAACCCCGGCTAAAAATTGTAACTATAATTATAGCATAATAGGGTAGTTTCCTGACATCAAATCAGCAACTATGTCAAAACGATATTTTATATGGAATAAAATAAAAAAATAAAAATCACAAAAAGCGTTAAATGGAACAACTTAATTTATGTTTTCACGTGTTTTTAGATGTTTTATGCATTGGTTTGTGTTTGGTCATTTATTTTTGAGACTGTCAACTTTTAGCTTTAATTAGTGTTCTGTCAGCTATAGTGTTACAAGCGTCCATAGTCAACGGCAGCAATACCAGTATGCTCGTTTACCGACACAGTGGTATAAAAAAAATTGGATATTTTTTTTTAGTGATTTGATAGTAAAAATTGGTTATATTGATGAATGCTTTTATTCCTACAATGATGTCTCCTTTAACCTGTCAGCAGTGTATAAGGACCATCATAAGGACATTTATTCACGAAAAAAATGGGGTATTTAATAATATGTAGTAAAACGGTTATAGTTTATTTATATTATAATTTAAAATGAATATAGACTTGACCACAATCTAACACGTGCTGGTGTGAAGATGGAAAGTGAACAAAGTGTAATGGGGATCTAATAAATTATTAATCAATTTAAAGTTTGTCTTTGATGGTCCTATTCGAAAGAAATTCAATTTGGCCGTTGAATAACTATTTTCAAATTCAATATATGGCCCACGACCGACACAACCTAATTAAAAAAATATTTTGAACGACGAACATTAAACATAATGGTAAAGTTAATCTGAAATGATACAATAAATAAATACAGGTCTATTTTCAAATGTTATTTTATTTTATTATTTCAATTATTATTGATAAAATTACAGATTATATAAAGCTCGTTAGGTTGTGTCAGTTATATCTAGATTATTCGTACCACTTTTTTACTATTCCAATCGGTAGGGATATTTTTATTTAATTTCGATTTCCTTATTCCGAATGGAAATAGGTGCTATTCGATTGGGTAGAAAACTCAAACTGTTCGTCACCCGAATCGGCACCGCAACCGAACAGCTTAGAATAACCCAGCTAGTCCCAATATCTAACTGCCTTTAGGCCAAACATTATAGAACTTTTCAATCCGCATGGTGCATCGAAGGTAATAAATAGTATTTCATGTATGTTTAAGGAATGCTTCCTTACTCATCCCAGCGGATTAGAAAAAAATATAGTTCAAAAAGACGCCTGGTAATAAGTTATTTCGAAACATTCATCACAAGGTTCTGGTAAAAGCCTATCCTATCTAACATTAAAGTTAAAACACTCTTTTACATTATTAAATTGTAGACTATACGTGTCGATAGTAAACACATTAAAGTAGATAGATCGATAAATATAGTCGAGAGATAGATAGTAAGAGGTTCCCTGTTTCCATTTTACTTTCGTGTTTATGTATTTTTTATCAGAAATATCGTGATATTTGTCACACATTTTAATTAAATGCACCAAATTTATAAGTTCATCGTTTTAAATGATACCAACAGCTACTAAAATTTAAATTTAACAATTAGTATATTAGAGATTTAAAGATTAATAAAAACGTGGGACCAAAAACATTACCACCATGGCACTAAGTGTAATATACTATCTAGTATTCTTGTAGAAGAACATGAGAAAAAATACGATAAAAATAACGGCGGATCTCTTAACTTACTAGCTAACGCTGAGTACTTGAAAACGATACGCTTCTTTTATTCACGATACGTTTTGATGGATGACAAGGCAAGTTATAGGACAGACTTTTAATATTATCTATTACTGATCGGGCCACGATTACTAACGTTACATCTAATCGATTCGCTACAAACGAATTAAAATCGATAATCGAATGAAATAACTATCGTGACTATATTATGAACGTGTGATGTTCTAGTAAAGTAATTATTTGTATTTCTCTCTCACAAAATTTAATAGAAATGTAAATAGATTAGCTTCGATTCAACTATTTGAGACACTCTATAAACGTTTCACGAGACTTAATAAAGTATTACTAAAATCATATCTATTGTGACTGAACATTTTTGGCAACTACACTGATCTATTAACCTATTTCAGTGCGGAGAACGCATAAATCAGAATATTTTGTAAGCCATAATCGAGTCATAAGATAATATTGGACTATTTATAGTGAATTCGTTCACAATTAATATTTAATTCCAGAAAATATACGACACGATAACAGACTCAAGTCTATTGATACTTAATTTAGGCCCGAATTTTCAAAACCCAAATATTCCTTTGTCGAGTAATAAGACGTTAGCGTTTGAAAAAACGGGCCTTAAAGTAATCTTCAATGAAGTAAATTTCAAAATGGACGCTCTAGTACCTTATCTACGAATTGTAGTGAACTAATATTTTACTAGAACTTTTATTGCAAACTTTTCAGTTTCAATGGCAGACGGATATTATTGCTGTTATTAATATATCAATTCAACGTGCAATTAGATATTAACTAGAAATTTTGGTAGAGTTGACTCGATGGAAATCGAAGGATCGAGACGTAAAGCCGAAGGACTAATCTATTAAACAGCCAGTGAAAGTACCTAGACAACTATACCGACAAGATTATATGAAGGCGTAATCCTAGAGGCGGGTAAGAACAATTGTGACAGTTGTATCACTTACCGGCATAACGCAGATAAGAATAACTTTAGTTAAGTACTTTGAGCCTAAATAATAAGCACCATAGAAGTATAAACGCTCAATACACAGGCATATTCGAAGCCTGAATTTGAGAAAAAGAATTGTGATAACAGCTCCGTTGTACGTGTATACTAATTACATTCTTTAAAAGAATTCTTATATAGGTGGCTCACACAACATGTATATCACAAAGAAAATGTATGCTATTGGCAGTGCATTCTCCAATTTAATCAAGTAAGGCATGTGACACTATTTATTTTATAAATAAAAATGTTTAATATAAAGTAATTTTATGCGACGTGTTTATAATATCATATATTTTAAATCTATTTTGAGGTCAGGACAGGATAGCAAATGCAGATATATTTTATCTATGACTTCTGTTACACAGACGGACAAATGTATAATATAAAGTGGTTAATAGCAGAATGTTAACATAGTAAATATTCCTATTTAACATTAAATATGTCTGTGTAACGTAAGTATTCATTAATTATACTTTGGAATCATTTGACACTATTCTAAATTAACATTGAACGCCATCAAAATTATTGCTATGCGAGTTATTTTATGAGATTGAACAGTTATCGCGAACGAGTTATATTGCTAACTATACTGGAATACTATTTGGAAAGATCTACGTGTTCTACGTCCTACTCACTTATTGGTGTTTGGGATTATTGATTTTAATATCTATTGTCGAACATATTCGGTTTAAATTGCTTTAAATTGAAGATTTTATATGATACAAACGTGTTACAATTTGCAAGGAAATAAAAAAATAACATTCTGTATAAGGGTATTATCACATACATTTAGCGATGTTGCCAGTGGAAGTAATTTCATGTTTAATCAATTAGTGGAAGTAATATCTCATCTTATATCTAAATCGGCGATTATTATAATGACTAAGCGAACAAAATGGAATGTTAATCTACAACCTACTGTTAGTACAATTAATAACAATGTAATCAAGCCGGTTATAACATATACATACGTTATCTCATTAAACACTACATATACATACATAAAACCACACATTACGATATCTCGAGATTTGAATATATATAACTAAATTTAAATGACGTACCTAATTTGTAACAAGTGCAGTTAGAAATATAATTTTTGTGTAAATAATATGCAGTTGCGATATTCGCTGATTGTATTCAAGTATTTAAATTAAACGTTCAATATGTTAGCATCAAAAGCATTCACTAACCAGAAATTATGGAATAACCATCATAAGAATCACTTTCATAATGTTATAGTTTTTTTTTTTTTAACTTGGAATATAACATTCTCTACAAACTACGTGTATATTTAAAAGGAAGAACCATAGTCGAAACATTGTTAGAAATAATTAGGTACGTAAATATACACTGAAAACCAGTATCCTTGTGCTTTAGATATGTATACACTTTATATGGTTATGTGACAGCGAAAAAGATGAAAACACCTAAAGTTTTGCTGCTCAATCGTGTACTTTATTGACAACGATAAAAGATCTTAAATCCTCGGTAATCGTCTCCTTTTCGCCATCGAATGAATGCGCTGTGACTAGCATGTCGTCGAAGCATTAGTTAATCATGCAAACATCTATCGACTAATTTAATTAAATGCAGTAATACAACGAGTTTCAGTCCCGTAACACACTTCCTACGATAGAATTCAATACGAAGACAATCTTTACGTTCGTAAATACGCATCGAGCGGAACCGATCGAAACCAGAAGGAGAGCTATCGTGAACCATACGGCTTTCGAGTTAAGAATCACATCCTGCGCACCGTCACGAGGTCGGAGGGACCATCGACCGAGCCTCACGATCAACTACCTGACAGACGCAGAGCATAAAAAACGGGCGCGACTCGCCAGAGAACCAACTAAAACTATTGAGATTGCCAAACGTAGAGAACAATAGTGTCGAGCGCGGGAGGCCGGACGCTCCTACGTTTTGCTCCTTAGGCGATAATATCACAGATTCCTAAAACAAAATTAACACTCAGTGACGTAGAGAGTAGGTGTCACGTGTCACGTGGCACGTACCTGTCGAGACAGACGAGACGGGCTCGAGGGCGGGGGTCGCGACTAGCGAGTAGCGAGTAGCGAGCGGGATACGACGGGCCTTCCCACCAGACCTTAGCCTTCCGGCGCGCCGCCGCACAGCCGCTCTACCTCCACCAGCTCCTGAAACAAACATATTGACACATTACAGCGTGACGATCGTTTTACCGCTGGACGGTATCGTTTCTAATGTGTAGTGTGTAATTTGTAGTGTGAAGTGTGTTAGTATGTAGTGTGTAGTGTGTTAGTGTGTAGTGTGTTAGTGTGTAGTGTGTAGTGTTTAGTGTGTTAGTGTGTAGTGTGTTAGTGTGTAGTGTGTAGTGTTTAGTGTGTTAGTGTGTTAGTGTGTTAGTGTGTAGTGTGTTAGTGTGTAGTGTGTAGTGTGTTAGTGTGTAATGTGTAACGTGTACTGTGTAATGTGTAGTGTGTAGTGTGAAGTCATCATGGCAGGCGACTGAAGACATTCATTAATGGACAAATCTTCACGAAAACTGGTCTTGCCCTACTCGCATCCAGCGTGTGCAATTTGTAAAAAAAGTCCCATCGAAATCGGATTTGTCGTTTCCGAGATAAGGCCTATTTACCCTCCTAATGTGTACACGTGTGTTAGTGTGTAATGTGTGGTGTAATGTGTGGTGTAATGTGTGGTGTAATGTGAAGTGTGTAATGTGTGGTGTAATGTGAAGTGTGTAATGTGCAGTGTATAGTGTGTAGTGTGTACCTGGTCGCGGTGCTTGTGCAGCATATGCAGCAGTCGCTCGTGCGCGCGCGCCAGGTGCTCGCGGCGCCGCGCGTACGCCTGCTCGAGCCGGCAACACTCGGCGACCCCTCGCTCCACAGACTGTAACACCACATTTTGTAACCTGAGACAGGTTGAGCATAGCGCTTTTTCGCTCAAAGATCAGGAATCGACTTGGAAAGTACCTTATAGCACGCACCAGCGCAAATAGCTTAATGTTGACTAAAGTCGAAGTGAACGTTCGGTTTACGATCTAAACCACGTTATACCACGATACGATACCATGGTTTTAAATTTAGTTTCACCTCAATACTTCGTGACGAAACCCACAGACAGTTCTGTCTAAGATAGTACCTCAACAATTTTGATCCTTTGAGCCGGATGTGGTCAGAATTGGATAACAAAAATGATGTAGAAAAATAATTCAATTACAGTTACTTACTTGTGAATGTATCTCTCTCTTAATCCTAAGTATTTCGTCTTTGTCTCTATTTGTCTTCTTTGCTAATGCCTTCACATCTTCTTTTCGCGAATTCGCCAGCCTGTTCAATATCTCCTTCTTTTCCGCTTCTAATAAATCCTGCAAGAAATTATTTAGTTATTAAATAGCTGTTTCTCAGTGGTTCGCGTTGGTCACAATAACGTAGCTTCCGATTAGTGAAAGAATTTTCAGAATCGGCTCCAAAGATTACCTTCTACATTCATCAATTGCATTGTAATTGCAAGTAAACAAACAAACTTTACCTATTTATATTAGTATAGATTTATTGACGCGATGAATACGTTACTGCTTTTCTTGAAACCATAGAAGAGATTCTTTTTTTTTGACGCATAACTGTTTTTTATTTCACTGATATCTAGAATACGGTTTAAAATAGATCCTGAGATTGAGACTGAATTCTTCAACGGAAAAACGAACGATTGACACGATTACAATATTTTAGTTAATATTGGTGTCGATTCTGTTGTTTACGAACTAAATAAATTTTATCTCACTATATCTCTTTCTAATAGTAAATATAAGAAAGGGGTGAAAGATATTTTAGTCCTGTCAGTTTAATCCGATCACACATTTCAACGTGCATTTAAGCGCGATCTATAATGGTCACGACTATTTACCCGTACATTACGACGGTATGGATTAAACTGACAGCATTAAAAATGTTCTATCTTTTTTCAATAAGGTTGAAATGAAAGAGAGGTGACTTGTCTAATATTAGTTAAGTTCGTAAACAACAGAATTGGCAACATTGTCTACAAGTCAACTGTTTTTACCATGCTACATCTCGACTTACAACGAAAAAAAAACAAACTTTTCATACACTGCAATATCGTTCAGCCAAAATGTACGTATTTTTATAGATTTCATAGTTGGTCATATAGTAAAAGTCGTTCATAATGATGAGTGCAATAATCCCTGAATATTGTAGTGTACTTACAGTGAGCGCCTTCATCTGATGATGCTGGTCGGTCCGCACGTGTTTGTCTAGCGCAGCGTATATGGCGTGATGGTACCGCAGCCGCACCTCCCTCTCCGCGCTCGCCTCGCACCCCTCCTCGCTACCTGTCCCTGTCCCACTGCCTGTCCCCGTCCCCGTCCCTCCGCCTACTGCTAACGAGTGACAATCTGTACTGCCGTACCTACAGTATACAAATTAAATTAAATATTTTCATTATAATAGGCTTATGAATACACAAGCGCTTATGAATAGGAATGATGACTAATAAAATCTAATTATGGATTATTAACGTAATTATGGACGTATTTTTTATTTTGATCCGAAAACTAAAAACAACGAAGATACAGTGCGTTAAAAATTTCCGGTCTGCAAAAAGTGTATTAAAAAGTAGTTGTACAATGACGTCACAAGCCCCAATCCTGCACTTTCATGGGACTTATCTTTGTTATTTCTTATCTATTATATAAAAGAGTAGCGGTTTTTTGGGTAAACATCCCCCTGCCCACACCGCTGAACCGATTAATGTGAAATTTGGCATGTGCATAGATTTTGTCACGTAGACCCCATTTAAGAAGCGATTTTTCGAAATTCCTTTCCGCAGTGGTGGAAACGGGCCCTTTGTGCGATTTTAAGAATCTTAATATCTCTGGAACCATAAGGTCTAGGAGTCTGAAATTTTTAATGTAGCTTTTTCAGTAAAAAATAATAGATATGGGTGCGAGCGTTTCTCAAACTTTTGTCTATGGGCGGAAAATTAAAAAAAATAAGGGATTTGCTTTGTTTCCGTTAAACCTTGATAACTTTGTGAGTTTGAATGTTACAAACTCAAAATTTATATTGTAGGTAGTTTAATAATACTGCTAAAATGTATTTTCGGCGTTTCTCAAACTTTTTTTCTTCGAGGAAGATATTACCGATGGAAATTATGCATTTTTCAAACTCTTATATCTCTGCAACGGCTGAAGATAGGTAAAATTTCGTATACGCGTTATGCTATACAAATACTACAAATTTCAATTTGATGTTTGTCAAAGTTTTGCCCATAGACAAAGTAAAAATTTTGAAAATTTACTTTTAACATCCTGTTTTTCTCAGTTAATATTCATAGCAGAAGCTTGATTTTTGGAATATAAGCTTTCTACAGTATTTGTTTCGAAATGTACTGTTAAGTTTCTCAAACTTTTCATGCGGCATAAAGTTATAAAGGGTGAAATATCCAATTTTTGCACTTTAATATTTTTGTAATGGCTCAAGCTAGGGACCTTAAATTTGGAATATAAACTATTTAATACAATTGAAACAATATTCAAATCAGTGTTTCTCAAATTTTTCATAGATGTCAATTTTATGACACCTTCAATTATTTTCTATCAACCTGTATAACGGAAGTACTATACAACTGAGAAGCATGATTTTTTGGAAATAAGCTACTCTTAGCAAGCACTATAAGAATCCTAAAGCATTTTGCAATACTATTTAGCAATGAAATGTTATAGAGGGTGGAAAAATTTATTTTTTACTTTTAGTATTTTTGCAATTACTTAAGCTAGGGTTCCAAAATTTTAAATGTAGACCATGTAACATAAATGTAACAACATGCAAATCAATAATTTAAAAAAAAATGATCGTAGACAATTTTATGACCTTTTTAAATTTTTTTTATCAACCTGTATAACGCAAGAACTATTCAACTGAGATGCATGTTTTTTTGGAAATAAGCTATCTATATCAAGCACTATAAGAATCCTAAAGCATTTTGGAATCCTATTTAGCAATGAAATGTTATAGAGGATGGAAAAATGTATTTTGGGCCCTTAATATTTTTGCAATTACTTGAGCTAGGGATCTAAAATTTTGGTTGTAGACCATGTAACATAATTGTAACAATATGCACATCAATAATTTCAAACTTTTGAATCATAGACAATTTTATGACATTTTTAATTTTTTTTCATCAACCTGTATAACGCTTTTCCTACTCATTTAACAACCACGAATTTCTGGTTATAAGCTACCCATAGCAAGCACTATAAGAATCCTAAAGCATTTTGTAATACTATTTAGCAATAAAATGTTATAGAAGGTGAAATATTTCATTTTTGCCCTTTAATATTTTTGCAATTACTTGAGCAAATGATCCAAAATTTTGAATAAAGACTAATTAACACAAATGTAACAACATAGAAATCAAAATTATTCTAAATTTTAGTCATAGATATTTATATGATTTTTAAAAAAAGTTCATCAGACTGTAATAAGGCTACGCTATTCATATAAGTATCATATTTTATGAATATAAGCTATCCCATACCAAGCATTGTTTAAAGCACACTGAGAACCCTTCCACTCACAGTATTGCTCAACTTTCATGACAAAATAAAGTAATAAAGCTTATAGGTATTTTTCTTGAATATCTCAAACAAGTGATCTAAAATTTCTAAAATTATAGCATTTAGTATATAAAATAACTAGCTGTTCCCTCGCGTTCCCGGAATTAAAAGTAGCCTATAACCTTAAAAAGAGTATTTGTTTCTATGAAATCCGTAATAGGTCTACAACAATTCAACTTAAAAATATTAAACGCAGAAAAGCAGTTTATCATCAAACAAATTACGTATAGGACTTCACCCGTATTTCAGGTGAAGTTGTGCATAGTTCGGTTCTTTTCGGTATTGCTCGGGTTACATCGGGCGATCGCTGTCATCCATTACCATACCGCGCTTTATATGATTCCCGCTTAGCGTTCTTTTTATTATTGCTCGGCTCTGAAGGATCGTAGCGTGATTTAGCTTATAACCATTCTTAATAATTGGGCTTTCAATTGCAAAAAGATTTTTCCAAATCCAGTGATTAGCGCTTCTAAACAAACAAACTCTTCAGCTTTATTATTAGTATAGATAGATAGATTAATCATGGATAGGTTTATGTTGGTAGTTTTTGACATCTGTATCAATCTGTATTGTATGAGACAATCATTTTAGAAACTATCCTTAGTTTCTCACAAGTCCTGAAATAAAAATACCTACCTACTTATCTCCGGGTCTACCGCTCTGCCAATTTTCATTAAACACTGTTTCAACGTTTAGAAAGATGAATTCAATATACCTACAAATTTAATAAAAAAATATAAGAAGGCTGTATGGTTCTGAACCTTTGACTGTTTTTTTTTACATAACAAAAACTTAGGTAAGCTACATCATGGATTGTAATTTTTAACCAGTGTTTAGACGTGAAAACTGAACTCCACATGCAAAATATATTTAGGTATGTAGCATTCAATCGTCACAGAACAACTATACCTACATGTCCCTGGATATTTACTAGCCTAAAACTTTCCTCTAGGAACCTGAACCTAAGAGGATACCTATCTTTGAAAAGCGCTTCATAATCTGTACTGTGGTTTTCAAGGTATGAGAATATACTAACGGACAAATTGACCTACATATTTATTGGTTGGGTAAATTGAGAACGGGGTGTTCATGAACTCTAATGCGGGTGAAACCGCTGGGCGAAAGCTAGTTGATTTGATAAAATAAAAAATACGTATCCAATATTTTTTGATAATCTAACTGACGGACTAATTAGATTTTTTTGTTGGTATTCCTCATTAAAGATTTTGGTATCTACAACCACAAAAAAAAAGATTTTTCCTCAGTCTTGCTCTCATATTAATAAAATAAAGAAGAATAGGTATAAATAAATCAATAACTCACATGTTCTTAGAAGACAACTTCTTGACGAGCTTATTGCTTACGTAGAACTTGGCAGAGACGGGGCGTCGCTCCTTATCGTGTTTCCGTCTCAACGCGTCCAGTTCCCGCGCGAGTTTCGCTCGCTTCTCCCGGACTACTTTAGAAGCTAGCAGCGCTTCCAATCTGGCTGCTAGTATCTCTGCTTCAGAGTCGCTGTTGTTGCCCGCGCCACCGCCGTTGGATTTGTTGTTTGAATCGTCTGTTCATGTAATGGAAAGTTAGTTTGATTTTGGGTAAATATAGCTGGATTTCGGGTCCGTGCCCAACCAAAAGCCTGACAATCTCTCGCTAGTATCCGTTTGGACAACTGTCAGAAGCATACGCCTAGATAATTCCGTATTTTTATAGTCAAAACGTATAAACGAATGAAGTGGGAAAAGATCAATCCAAACCCATCGATATACAACCATATGGATTTATAGTCTCATACAAAATTCGCGAAAAAAATGACCACGGGGAACGGTACCTACGGTGATTATAAACAAACTAAACCATTTTATCTACTCTCATATCGTAATGTTCTTATTATGAAATCAAAATCAGTACTTTAATGAGCCACTTTAGGCACACCCTTGTATAATGATTCATTATAGTACAGTTGTTGTTCCCAAGATACTGCTATAAAATAACTTTTTTTCTATTAAAGTACACTTTGGACCTATCAATAGTATAATCAATCAGTATCAATTCAATTTGACGATGACAATGTCACAAATTTTGTAACTTGAACTTTAGAGGTAAGAATATTTGGGAGTTGGCAACACGGATTTGATTAAGTATATGATTATTGTGTCTGTTTATTTTATTGTTTTTGCCTACACATATCATTTTGACCAAAAATGTCACAAAAATAGCAAATTTTTTTTTGAAAAGTTCAGTTGGTAGAAAAATACTATCGATCTGTCTATTTTTTAAATGACATTATTTATATGAGTTTAGATAAAGTACTGTATGATACTGCACATAATTAGGTATTAAAAACTCGTGTGATACTATTAAGAACCTCGCCTACGGCTCGGTACTTAAACTCACACTCGTAGTTAATAACCCCTATTATGCAACAGTATCATAAATTACTATTAAATCATGCCTTAGGTCATTACTACACAACGTGTAAGAAAAGGACAGATATATACTTTTTACTTATTGTAATTAAAATAAAATATGTTTCGAATCGATAAATTTTACTTTAGCACTATAATAACAACTGTTTATTTTTTGTCAGAATGTTGACAAGTAGGCAGGCGGTTCACCTGATGGCAAGTGGATACCGTTGCCTATCGCCATTTGCAATACCAGAGCTATTGCCATTGTATTGCCGACCTGTTACAATGCCAAGAAAGCATTATGATGATGTATATTAACAATACAAACCTTGGTTTTCCTTAACATCAGCGGCAGCGGACGTGGCGGCGGTGTTGTTAGCTTCAGTTTCGATCAGTTTGGTGCTCTCTACCATTGCGATCTTCGCCGGGCTGCCATCCGCCGTACTTTCTTGTTTGATCTACACGGAAAAAATTACAAAATTAACCATTGAATTGATCTGTGTTTGAATTGCAATAGGGGTGATGACTAAAAAAAAAAATTTGTCCTTCAGTTAGATTACCAAAAAATATTGGACACGTTTTTTCTTTAGTTCTGAAAACAAAAAATTACGAAGATACAGTGCGTATAAATATCGCGTGACGTCACGTTTTAGTACACTTTTTACACAGAAGTGACGTCACAAACCCCCACTCCTGAACTTTAATGCGACCTATCTTTGTAAGTTTTGATAAAATAAAAAATACGTATCCAATATTTTTTGATACCTAACTGACGGACTAAATAGAATTAAATATTTTTTACCCAGTCATCCCTATTGTTTGGTAACATTACATGTCACAGATAATTTTAATATATAGGCTATACGCTAAGAAAGGATTTTTGAAAACTCGATCCCTAAGGGGGTAAAGTATCGCGGGGGATCGCGGGTGAAACTGCAGAGCAGAAATCTACTAAATAAAAAATAATAATTCCATATCGGTTCAGGCGTCTTCGAGTAATCGGGGAACATACATAAAAAAAAAAAGATTCCGACGAGTTGAGAACCTCCTCCTTTTGAAGTCGTTTAATAAGCACCTAACATGCTTAATTTAGTAGGTTTAGAGTAGCACATTATCATGAAGTCACAGTAAAATCAGAGGTAGATCACATCTAAGAACAAAAAAACATAGAACACTTTTAGTAGCTAGTCGAAGAAACATACTGGGTAAACAGTGGATCGTCTGTGTGGAACGACAGGTTCCTCTGGTCGGATACATTCGGGCATCTCCGTGGGTTCTGGGAGCACGGCGGTGTCTTCCGTGAGTACTGCCAGTTGGTGCTCGCGCTTGTCGAGCTCGCTCTGGTACTTGATGGGGTTGGCCAGCGCCTCCGCTAGCTCCGACAGCCGGTCTGGCACGTAGTCCTGGTACAATAATCATTAACAATTAATAAAGGCGTTACATTGATTAACATATGCCTCATGATTATAAACGATCCTGTCATATTCTAAAGTATTATTCATGTAATTTTAAGTCCTTTTTTATTTGCAAGCGCTAGATAAAGCTGTAATTAGAAATTGGGTCAGATTTGCATAGACTTATCCCAAAAACAGATTATTATCGTTGAACTCAACACGAGGACAATAAACATAAAATTAGTTATGAACGCTTCAAAAATAGTTGAATTAAATAAATATATCCAACGCGAAACTTTTTACACGACTGCCCAAAAAAGAAGTGGAAAATGCCTGAGATGATTTCGATTTATACATCACAGCCGAGTGACACTAGCTATAATTAGTATACTTTTTATAAAAGGCAGTCGTTTCTCAGAAACTTATTAACAGGGCACGCACATTAGTTGAACAAGTATATGACTTTGTGATATAACCTTAACAACGACCAAGAGCAGCAGGCTGGCGGGCAGCGGCAACCCGAGCTCGGTGCGCAGGTTGACGTGCCGGTAGCCGGGGCACAGCCCCACCACGGGTAATACCCGGTGCCCCAGCAGCCGCCCGCTCTCCTCGTGGGCTGCTATACGTATCATCGCCAGCTCCGGTAGTACCACCTGGATACAATCACATACTTAAAACCACACCTTAAAATGATAGTGCTCTGTTAATTCAGGACAATTTGGATACAATTAAGGTGATGATAGCTCAATCCTACAATGAGCTTGAGCTTTCGGTGAAGGAAAACATCGTGAGGAAACCATAGCTCGGTAGTAGGGTAAATCTTAAGCAAAACTTGTTGCAGCAACTGTTCCAAATAGCATAACAAACGAAAAACTTTCAGAAATACCGTATAAACACCCAAAAATAGAAGTACATAAAAAAAGGGTTTAAATCCAATGGACACACTCATCCCACAATCGAGCACAATCATCTTTTACTGCTCAACCTATATTTATAAATAAATAACTACATTTCAGAGAAATATCCAATGAGAAAAGCATTCACTGGAACTACGCTACAAAACAGCAAAATAAACAACGCTATAAAAATCCAATCACGTTCAAATCCATTAAGATCTTACGATGATTGACATTATAACAAGTTTTGTTTGCATGATTTCTCATAAGAAACGTGTTTTTATCACCCTTCCAAATAATTTTCCCAAGAATCATCAATGGAATAACAAACTGACTCAAGGATAACGGCCTTTAGCGCGAAATGTTATGACCTTGAATGCAATAACATAAACTTCCTAAATCATCGTCTCCCTGTCCTGTTTCCATCAATAACTGAAAACAGATATCGATACTTTTCAGAAGATTAGTCACTGACTTACTTAAATTTTAAAGTCATAGTAAGTCAGTTTAAGTTAGGTTTTAGTACAATAACTAAAAGTACAAAATTAAAACTTTTCACTTACTTTTTGAGACAACTTGAAAAGCCACTATAAACGTATTCATTTCATTTGAAGATGCCCATTAGGCAAATATTTTGCAGCTAGCTTCTTGCCTCTCATATATCTTAGATGGAGCGTTCATTCAACGCGTGCTACACAGTTCTACTACGACATAATGTTAGCATGACGAAGGTTACTTAGGTGATTCAGAAAGGTAACAAGAGACACCTTGAACGAGTGGGTAGTAACAGATTATAAAGAAAAGACTAAACAATCAATCAGAACGCCCTAATATGCAAAAAGCTTTCAGCCTGTTAAATCGGCACAAGTCGATTACCCCTACGCAATTATAGCAAGCAAACATACAGTACCATCGAGTCCTGTCAGAATACAAACAAAGGTGAAATCGAAGTGAATTGACGAATAAACAGAGTGTCAAAATAAATAACGGATGGAATGTTGATGATTTAAAGAAGGTTACATGAAAAATACACATGTTAAGAATAAAGATGTGCGTGCGCGCACTTTGAATGCGTACCAATATTTTTATTTTTAAGAATAACTTGACAAAATAGTTATAACCTCGTCATCACTTTATGCCTAAACGTTTAGGAATGGAAGAAATTACCAGAAACTATTATCAGGGCGATAACACTGAAAACTTTTAAAAATAAGACTCGAAAATGGGGAATAAAGTGCGGTGATATACACTTCATCAGCTTTTAGCTGCAAGAGTTTAAATAAATTAATAATAATTAATGAACATGAAAAATAAATTTATTGCAGCAAACTACACATTATTGCAAGTTAAATATACATTTAGAATAATGCAAGAATATCTGACCTTCTTAAACACAAAAGGTTCTTCTCCATATACGGGATTGATACCATTATTCGGCGCAACCCTCGTACGGAACTTCTTCCTGACGGTATCTGCGGGTAGTCCGAACATGTCGACTTCCACATACGTGCCGCAACGCTTGTCTGTTAGTAGCTGCCCGGAGAGTACTGTGACCGACAGTGAACCGGCTATTATGCCGTCGACTGTACTCTCAGCGAAGGGGTCGAGCCGACGATCCTGGATGAGATGTTTTTTTCAATTTAGAAAATCAAGGAAAGGTGAATAATTGTATGAACTTGAAGATCTGAATCATGTCTTAATCTAAACAACAATGTTTTGAGATATAAATTTAAGGTGCATAGTGTACTATCGACAAAGTTGAAGCATGATCACCTTAAGAGTGTATTTTGTGTGCAGTGACCAGCTGCTACCCGTGCCTCATCCAATATAACCAGACAACGCGCTTGTCATAAAAATTGTCTAAACAAATGATTTTACAAGAGACGGTTTTTACTGTCAACAATGGACAAGGAAAACTATGATAACTGCCAAACGAAAAGGTTTCAAAACTAATGATGCTTCAACTATGTTGATGGTACCTAAAGACGCGTCTGGAAAGAGAAGTATAGAATAACCTACATAAATATGCTTGATTATTTTTAGTTAATAATTTCCTATTTTTATCACGACTTTTATAGCTCTTTTGTTGTTAATAAAAGATTGAGTAATAAGTAAAACTACATTTCAACACTGACCTAGTACTCGAATTATTAGCATAACATACCTTTCTCCTCATAAACTCTGGTTTCAGTAAGTACCCACATCGGCGGTTGTACTCGTAAGTGCCCAGGTTCAGTTGCATCGCGAGGTCTAACGTTTGATAGTTGAGCGCTACTAGTTGGCAACCCGCGTTCCAGAACACCTGTTAAAAACAATCGTCTAGTATCGCTTAATATGGTGAAGTTTATCATTAATCTTTGTTCTTTACCTGAACTCAGCGTAGTGATGGAGTGAGGTAGCGATTTTAGTGCTTGAGTAAGCTGTAGGTACCCTAGGGGTATTCGAGTATTACGTAACATTGTTTATAATTTAAATAAAAAACTAAGGAATTAAAAGCTCCTAAGTTGTCAACCCTTTTCATTAATGTTTAACGGGGATTCCCTCGATTGTATTGTATTAACATTTACATTAGTCTATGATTGTATGTAATTTTTATTTTGTTCTCCCAAAGTTGGCAACCCTTTTCGTTAAAAATTATAAAGACTTACAGGGGGGAGGGCCAAAAATTTCGATACGTACTTAACAGAACTAAAATATTTTTGTGTTGTTCTACTATACAATATTTTTGATGGTATACTTCAATACCCTTTCAGTCTTTAATACTCAAAAAAATATATCCTGTTTTCGTATTTTAATGAAAAATTAAGAATCTGTTGTCCATAGCTCGAATGTCTAAGAATATTTATTTATGTCCCAAAACTGATACAATATAGAATGTTGCCAAGCTCTCTACGTATTTATTTACATAGCAACATAAATTAACATATACACATTAGGACATGCTAGCGATATGATCCGTCTTTGGCACACAAGATTAATGTTGGTAAATAAACAGACTTCAAACGAAGGTAACCTTGTTGGTAGTCACTACGGGTGCCACGGCGAAGGTCATGAGCTCGAATCCTATAATAGGAAACGTTTTCGATGAAGATCCTATTTTACCGTTTATGTATGTAGATAGTTTCTCATTAACGCTGAAAAGGCTGAAGGGATTTGGATAAACTTTGGCATAGAGAGATAAGATTAATTACATTAATTAGACGCACATTTTATTACTAAAATATAGCACTCCACTAAACTATTTCATATTCAAAAGCAGTATACGACAATAACGAGAAAAAAACATTAGCGTGATGTAGAATAGGGTAGTTGACACTGTCAAAAATAAATGACCAAACACTAACCAATGCATAAAACACGTGGAAACATCAAATATGTTGTAAATTTAATGCATTTTTAATTACCAGTAGAACTACAAAGAGTAGATCATTTGATGCTGTGAAACTATGACGACATAGTGTAATATTTCATTACAATTCCATATAAATTATCGTTTTGACATTTATAAAAAAGTAGCTGATTTGATATGTCAGTCAACTACCCTATGAAACACGTGACATATCTGTTACCTAATTAGTTACATTGAATACCGTCAGATGTCGTTATGCTTAGCACTGCAAACAACTGTATAGCAAAGTTTGTTTATTTACTGAGGCTTCACATTTTAAAAAACATAACCGAATTGAGAACCTCCTCCATTTTTTCAAGTCGGTAAAAAAGATGATCTTTGATATTACGGATAGAAGGGCTCAATGGAGGAATAATACTATATTCCGACGACCTCAAATTAATTGAAACATGGCAGGGATGACGACTAACTTATCTTTTGCATCCTGCAACCTGGCAGAATAGAAAAGGGCAATGCCTTGGACCGCAGTCAAAAGCTACATAAAACAATACTGTACCTGAGGCATGAAGTTTGAGGAGTCGAACCTTGTACCGGCCGGGTAGACTCGAGATAGCTGATGTTTGTTGTAGTTCACGAACTCTATTGGCCGCTCTTTGAGCAACGTTGTCGCCTGCTTCTCGTCAAAGGATGACATCTCGTAGAAACGATTCTTTTCTGCACACAAAAGAGAAATCTAGTTTAAGACTATACTCTTAGATAGAGAAGACTTTATTCCGAAGGACCTATTACTCTCTGTTACAAGTTTAAATTAGTTTTTCAGAAAAGCTAAAGAGAACTTTAAACTGTACAACAGTGACATACTTTATTTTGCCTGTGGGCATAAGTCAATCTCCCTGGGAGCCGTTTAAGTCAATAAGGCTCATATAAACATCTCAGTCTATCCTTTGGCACTTATTCCTGTCTATATCAAGACTTAATTCAAAATATCTACTCCATAACGGTATTTCTTGACATCCATGCTAATATTATAAACGCGTAAAAGTAATTCTGTTTTTTACCTTTTCACAAATAAACCTCTGAACCTATCACAATGAAATTTGGCACGCAGATAGTCTATGTTACAGAGAAGGACATAGGCAAGTTTTTATCCTGGATACGCAGATGAAACCACGGTTACAGCTAGTTACTAATAAACGCATAAAAGATAACAGCTAATGAGTGCTTTATTTCGTTCTTCCGTGCACAAAATTTCAAATGTCAGAAAGAGACTTTCATTCGTAGCTAATTATGACCGCAGAGATTAAATCTATAGAATACATAGGTAATTGAACTGAGGTTATTGCAAGTGCATCTAAAACAGTATTAAACTGCGAGTTTAACGATACTCGTGCTCCGTTTTATAGCGTTCGTCATAGCAAAGCGTAAACTGGAGTGAGTATGAATAAATTTGAGTCAAACGAGGCTTGTGTTCAGAGTACTCTTCAAACAGTTTACTACGAAACGATCATGACGTATCCGTGTATGAATATATTATTGATACTACAGCTATATTATATACTAGCTGTTCCCCGCGGTTTCACTAGCGTTCCCGGGATAAATAGTAGCCTATAACCTTCGGGAATAATTTAGCTTCCTATTAGTGAAAGAATTTTTCGAATCGGACCCGGAACTCCGAAGATTAGCTCGTTCAAACAAACAAACTCTTCAGCTTTATTATTAGTATAGATTATGATTAGTATAGATATATAGATTATGATTAGTATAGATATATAGATTACAAACAGACACTTCAATTTTATTTACAGGATGCATTTGAAAAGGTATAGTAGGCCGAAAAGGCATTGATGTATACCTTAAACAGATCATGAAAACATTTTTTTAGAGTGAAGATTATACAGATAACAAAGATAAAGTAAGACTTACTCTCGGCGCTTTCGAAGGAGCTAAAGTGTACGGGTTGCACGTAGTTGACGAGCGCGGATATCTCGGCGGCGGCGTGAGTCTCGCGCGCCTCGTCCGGCGCCACGTCCACGTCCGCGTCCGCGCCGCCCGCCTCCTCCTCGCCGGACGAACTCTCCGACTCCGACGATGACGACGACTCCTTACACACTACACGGGCTACCTGATAACACAAAATATTCACGGTTATTCGTAATTCAACTGCAGCACTATAAGATGGAACAAATAATAATATCGCAAAAAAAACTTTCATACAACAGTTATAAAAGTTTGTCATATTCAAAATTACTTCTATATAAAGCCCTGAATAACAAATACAGGGTGCGCATGCTGAACCATTTTTATTTTATTATGGGACTACTATATTGACTAGCCTTCCGCCCCGCGGTTTCAACTGAGATCCCCTATTTTACTTAGGGGTTGAATTTTCCAAGCGGATGACTACGTCGTAATAATTTCAGCCCGATCCTTCCGATGGTTTAAGCTGTGCGTTGATAGATTTGTCAGTAGCGCTTTCCCTTTGTATATTTAGATGAAAATATAAGCATCTCGCGGGAATCCGCTGGATGCCGGTAGCGCAAGACCGGCCATCGTGGAGATCCTTGGGGGAAGCCTTTATCCAGCTGTGGACGTCTTTCGGCTGACATGATGATGATACGCATCTTCAGCCATCAGCAATTTTGTTAAACATCGCTTAAAGTATGATGATGAGTGAACCTTACATCTCCGTTCCCTTGTGGCGGCGGGTGGTCTTGTCGCGCCTCCAGTTCCTCCACGGAGCCGACGGAGTCCTCCTTCTTGTGATGATGATGATGTTTCTTCTTGTTTTTTATTATGATCTTGTTACGGAGGAGAGATGGAGGGGGGAGCTCTCCTCCTGTTAAAGTAACAAGTATTATAAATATAAAACCTTTTTAAGGGCCTTTATTTTTCTCAAAATTATCATCAAACTCGTTTATTATGAGAAGTAAATATGACGGAACAATAAATATGAGCAATTTTATGACCAAATTGTGAAAATTCAAACCATTCGGCCATTTTAAATGATAGGCGTATTGTGTTGACTTTGTAAAAAACTTTGTCTCATTTGTCGAGGTAGCTTTGTCCTTCTCTTGTGTCTAATTACTATGATAATTACACATCGCAAGAGTGATTCTCAAAATGATTCATTTAAACATAGAATTACTGTTATTAAACTCATAATAACAATTTGTGTTCATCTCTCAACAACTATTCACTTAGTTTAGTTTGAAACTTTTCAGTAATGGCACTCAAATGAATGGCCGTTCCGCATGAAATCTTAGAAAATATGTTAAAGTCAAGGCACTATATCAACAAACAATATGTTTAGGTATTTGAACGCATCAATAGAGTCGATATTGTGTTGAAAACAAACTGTCCGTGTGTTTACACGTCAGATGGTTGGTTGTAGGCCAACGTAAACAGCGCACGTGTCTGCACTTCAAAGCGTGAACCGTCGAGCTTAGAGAAAACTTTACACGCGTCACTGGAATTTTATAGTGACATTTTTATTTTTCAGTGAAAATTACCCGGAATAATGAGAAACAAAATCAATACAAAGGTAATTAAGGATTAAACGAATAACTACAAACGCGTTACGTGTGAATGATGCCGCTGGTGTTGCAAGCGTCTATAGGCTATGATAACTTACCAACAGGCTATTTTTTGAGAATAAAAAAGAACTGGTCAATATCTTAATCTTTCTTGTCTTTTTCAGATTCGCTATAATCAAAAAAAATTTGACAGTAGCATTCCATAAATAGTGCAAATATTTCCTTACCAGGTTCAAGCTGATGCGTATCCAAAGGCCTATCGAGCAACATATCCCCGAAGATATCCCGACAGTAATTAGCTATCTTGGCCTGTTGCCTCGGATTGCAATGGTTCTCAAAGCTAAGCACGACAGGGTAGTCGGACGTCTTGAAAGCGCTCTCTGCTATCGCTTCCAGCACCTCCTTAGCACTGATCTCTGGCACGAATGTGTACCCGTGAACTATGACTGGCTCTTCTGTACGACCGTTCCAAAAATCCAGTTCTACACATCTGCGGACAATATAATAATCATAATTGAGAATATGAGTAATTTAGCGATAAAAATTTAGATATCGAAGGTGCTTGGCGACAGATTTTTAACTTGAGGGTGGTAGCCAGCCAGGCGGGTACGACAAAGAACCCTACTATCATGTTTTCTAACGATGTTTTCCTTCGCCGAAAGCTCACTGTAGGATTCGGACCCGCGACCTTCGTCTCGGCCTTGAATCCCTGGATTTGGACTTATTTGAAACTGGACCGTAGCGGTATAGTCTATATAGACCCGAGTTAATGATTAACGGCTACGCTTCTTCAAGCTTAATGGTTTGACTTTTTAAAATCTGTCACGAGATTTTCCAACGTTTTTTATAGAAATCATTAGAAAAGTATCATCAGTTTAGCAACCACATCATAAAGCAAACAATCCATATCTTTTACTAGTCTCCTGACATGTGGTTTTCTGAAATTGGGGGGATATAAATCATTCGTTGTCTTCATTAATCGATTAAATAGACTAGAAGAGATTTCAACTGGTTATTTGAAAATTAAAGTTCTATCACACTAATTTGAAAAATAAAATAGCTATTAACGCGCAATAATATGTTCGTATACAATAATTCGTTAACCCTTCAATTAGTATCGGTAGCTGTTGATAAAGGTCGATAACGCGTCTCGATACCGCACTAATTAGAATTGCTATTAAAAACGCATCAAAAATGTTATGGAGGTTATATTTTAATAAATTGGTGTTGCGATAGTGGTGCTATTGGAGCATCAGTTGTTTGTTCACACGTGGGAGGTGCTAAACGATTCAATCACGTTTGTGATTACGATTTATAGTTGTATAACGATACTTACAGTTAAGATTAAGGAAGGGCGCAGTAAATACTTATGTAATATGAAACATTTTAGGAAACAAAGATATGTTGATGTAAATAGAATATTGCCGATAATGAGGAATAACAACAAAAAAATCTAATTAGTCCGTCAGTTAGATTATCAAAAAATATTGGATACGTATTTTTTATTTTATCAAATCAATAAGAAATTACAAAGATAAGTCCCATCAAAGTGCAGGATTGGGGCTTGTGACGTCATTGTACAACTACTTTTTAGTACACTTTTTGCAGACAGGAAAATTTTAACGCACTGTATCTTCGTTATTTTTTGTTTTCGGATCAAAATAAAAAATACGTATCCAATATTTTTAGATAATCTAACTGACAGACTAATTAATTTTTTTTGTTGTTATTCCTCATTTTAGCTAGTTTTACTTTAATATAATACTCATAGTATTTCTCCAGTAACTCTTTTCAAATATTTCAAATAATATAATTTTAATATAAGTACCTGTTTTATTTTAAACGACGTTTTCTAAAACTGAAACCTAGCTAGATCGATTTATCGCCCTCGAAACCCTCTACATACTAAATTTCATGAAAATCGTTGGAGCCATTTCCGAGATTCAGATTATATATATATATATATACAAAAATTGCTCGTTTAAAGGTATTAAATATACTTAGATAGATATAGGGCAAACTTAGCGGAGCTTTTACTAAATATGGACACCAAATTACTGATTCATTACGTATAAACAACCTCAGAATAGCACTTTTTCATGAACACAAATGTTTGTCCTAGGTAGTAATCCAACTCAGGACCTATAGTGGGTATTTAACCTCTAAGTTTACTGGCCCGTATTTTTTATTTAGACAAGGAATCTAGAACAAAAATAACATTTTGCATGATATAACTGATATTGATAAATAATCTAATATTACTTTGTAAGATATTGTAACTCTCATATTTTAGAATGCAGGTATAGGGTTTCCCTATCAGAAAATAATGAATAATATAGGTGTCATGCGCATCGAACCTTAACCCATCATAATGTTACTTTAAAGTCGATTTTACATTATATTGACAAAACCTCAACATCACAATATTATCATGGCACATAACAGAATCTCTACTTAATTAAACATCCATACACTCAAGCTAAAGGCCACCATTTATTAAACCAACTAAGGATTGTTCGCAATGAATGAGTTACGTCATTTAACTCACCAATGAATGAAAGAAATTATGTAGTGTAGAACATAGATATACAAAATACTAGATCAACTATCAAATACCAACAAGTGTATAAAACTTCTGATAAATTGTGTTTTAATTACACTACTGCCTGACAAAAACGTTCATGTTTTCTGGGTTCATGTATCGTAGTTCGTTTTATATTTCACCATCCTTATGCTTACTAATATTATAAATATTACTTTGTTTTTACCTTACCTTACCTTTTTACACCTTAATCACTGTACCGAACGTGATGAAATTTGACACGAACATAGAAGGACATAGGCTTATTTTTATCCCGGGAACGCGGGTGAAACCGCGGAGCGAGAGCTAGTAATTTCTAAATATTTGAGCCGATTTAGAAGTAGGTAACATGTCAAATTAATACAATCAGCCGTATTTATATATTCTTTTTTTCAATCCTATTCAAACAAAATTAACGCGAGGAGTACGCCGTTGTTTTGCAACAATTTGCAACTGTATTCGAATAGCATGAACATGCTAAAGTGCTAAAACACATTGATTTTCAACACTAAATATCTAGTATATTTAACATCAATGGTACTGACCTGCATCCAGCTAGTAAACTCTGCCTGTAAATCTCGACGCTCGACTTGCCGGTGATCTGATGTCCCGTGAGGTAGGTGTTGTGGGAGCTGTTGATGAAATAGTGGGCTAGGGGCTGCTCCATGTCGTCGCAAAGGTCTAGCTTGTTCGCCGCTACTATTGGGTTGTCTTCAGACATTAGGAATCTGTTGAAAAATATTTTGGACTGTAGCAACTTAGTGTGTAATGCAGACCGCATTAGAAACATTGCAAACGTTTAAAACAGAATTCAGACTCCAAATTCAAAGTCTCTGGCAAAGACATACTACAATAATCCAGACGGCCTTATACTAAAGTCTGCCAGGTATTCTTGTAGATATAAGGTTCAGACAATACAAACAGACATGGACATGCACACAAATGTTTGTCCTGGATGGGAATCGAACCCAAGACCAGCGGCGCTACAGGTAGTGTCTTAACCAACTGCGCTAACTGGCTTGTTTGTATAGATGAATCACATACACGACATTTGGGACTTCGAATTTGAAATGAGGTTTGGATGTACTAATGCTACGTGTGCCAGTATACGACACATTACGTTCCTACCGACCACATAAAAAAAACATGTAATCTTCATCATATTGCGGTCATATTCTCAACCGCAAACCTAGATTGTTCTGTCATAAATTAAATTAACATAAGTCATAATACTACAATGTTACAGTATGACACCACTTAGATGTAGCATCGGCAAATCGTATTCGTACACTTCATTTCCGATTTACACAACTAATAAAAATTCATTTGATCGATTTTACGAATTTTGCCGATGCTTCATCTAAGTTGTGTCAAACTAACTAACCTCAAAAACCCATCAAAAGTGAGCTGCGACCTCTGTTGATGGTATTTATTATGCTCATATGTCTTGATGAGATCCTTAGCGCGTTGCAAGTCGGCATATGGATGCAGTATCTCGTTGAGTCTGGGGTCCCTTTGCACTTCGTTTAGAAAGTCCACCAGTTGGGTTGCTGAGAGATGAGGTTTACCGTCCGTTCTGGAATGGAGGACTTAAATTAAAGGGGTAAATCGTTAAATATGAAAACCTAGGTGGTACCTTTTTCGTTTGTCATTGTAGTAATTCAAGATGGTTATACAAACATTAAAATAAATCCTTAAAATTTAATACAATTCTTATCAAGCAAGACCAATAACACGAGTTCCAAAACTCTTTTCGTCATAGTTGAAATGTTTCAATTCATCAAAATTGACCAAATTCCAATGCTTGAATATGAGCGGGCGTCACAAATCACATTTGCTATCTGATATGACCAAATAATAGCAAAGTTAGACCACGTAATCAATCATTATCTCCCGTTATTCCACTTAAGTGAACTCGACATAACAGGTTCTTATCATTAAAACTTTCCACTTGCATCAAATAGAAATAGCTGTTCCTTCTAAAATTAAAAGAACCGTCTAATCAGATAAATCGTGTTCACTCGTACATGTTTTTAAATTCACCTCAAAAAATCACTGTCTTTGGTTCCAATTTAAGCATTTAAAAGGTGTTAGTGTCGTGTGATTATCAATTATGATATATTAACGAGTCAAGTAGGTGATGAGCTTAATATGCACCCGACAACCTCTAGACAATTTATCATCCATCACCGCCCGCGCCGCATCTCGCTGAACCCACGACCTCGTGTTAAACGTTCCCATCTGATTCATAATGTGCATCAGTTTCTGTATCAAACGACAAATAGCACTGAATCAGATGTTATTTTGGGAATTATAAAGCATTCTTGGAGTTTTTACGGGTCCAATTATGGTTTTCTTCACCGATATTAACCTAACTATGACTCAAAACTATGAACCTAATTGACATAGTAAGGAAAACTGAAACCATGGATTTTGTAACTTACTTAGGATTTTTTTTAGCTATTTTACGACTTTTTGGCAGATTTTTTAACTAACTTAAAAAATGGCGTACTGAATCCATGGTTTCCGTTTTTCTTATGATATCACTTATTCCTAATAAGTATACCTTTTATACTACACGCGTATGTATACAAATACGGTTGTATGTAAAGCGTACAACCCTAATACACAATTCTGTTACAAAATCAAAGTTATTCCAACGTCCATTAAATATCATTGTTTCGAATTCCTCTGAGGCTCTACAAATATACGATCCATTACAATATTGGCCTAGTAATACTAGGCTAGTACTAATATCAAATACCTTCGTCACATGAAATGTTTATGTGTTAGTATATGTATACATACTCCTTTGACACATATACTCTACAGTTTACTCAGGTGATAATAAAACCCTAGTAAAGTGTACTACGAACGTTATTTACGACTGCCATCAATTTGGATCGATTTTTATTTTTTTCATGAGTATATTGCTATGACTCAGGTATATAATGTACCTTCAGAGACTGTATGAAAAACATACCTATACCTATGTTAAAAAACTAGTGAGGTGACGTGGGAACCCCGACAGTACACTAAATCTAAGGCTTGTCACGTACAAAAATCACAAAAAGTGGGCGGGCGTTAATTTGTATGAAAATTTTAATACATAGCTAAATTAGTACGGACCACATTTTGCCGTAACTATCGACCGCGTGTGTGATACCGACCACATCGCGACCACAACGCATCCGGAAAAAGCCGCAGCGACACTATTCACATGTAACGTAACGACAGCTTGACCACCTTTTGTCGCGACACGTTGTACGTGTGAAACAAGCCTAATAATTCAACACCGCCGCAATAACATACTTTGTTAGGTCCTTGAGAAGCTTCCCTTATAACACTAACTTTAAATAGTAGCCTGTATATGTTATTCCAGGGCATGATCTATCTATGTTTAAACAAAATCCGTTCAATAGTTTTTGAATGAAAAGTAACATCTTCACATCCTCACACTCAAAATTTCACATTATTTTATACTAGCTACTCCCCGCGGTTTAACTAGCGTTCCCGGGATAAAAAGTAGCCTATAACATTCGGGGATAATGTAGGTAGCTTCCTATTAGTGAAATAATTTTTCAAATCGGACCAGTAACTCCGAAGATAAGCGCGTTTAAATTAGTATAGATTAAGTAGAATTTCCTTATTAAGTTTTCTTTGACTAAATACATGCTAAATTAGTACCTAATTGCTGATGGGGTCTTATGACCATTATCATGACTCTGATGTAAACCTGTGCTTCACCATGTTAGAAAGTTTAAACACATTTGCTACCCTGTATAAACCCAGTGTTAGACACAGTTCTTACAAGTATAGCCACCCCTAAAGGTTGTACGTAAGTAACATTCCACTGCAAGCGCCCTTTTGGGCACATATAAAGTTAGTGACCGTGCATCCATAATTCAGATATTGCATATAAGAAACTAACTTCCGACGTTCTCTGATTCAGACTTTGAATAGGCAACAAAACTGAATTAAATGCGCTTTGAAGCTGTCTTGTTATACCGGTGGATATTTTAAGATTACTTTTGTTTGAAACCTATATTGGATTTGCTGTGCTGAACAACTGTTATATGAACAACTCTGAAATCGAGATTTTTTTCGAATATTTTGATCGACCAATATATGTATATTGCCTTTAGTATGAAAAGTTTGAAGTTATTCGAATCAATCGGTTTCATAGTGAAAGTTGTTCAGAGGCATAAACCCACCATATAGGTTTCGAAAATACAGCGCCGGCGCCGTCACAAAGAATCCACCTAGTGTGATGAAAACAAACTTTCAACAACTAGTATTTGAGACCTACTAACCTAGGCTTTGTGTTCATACCACCTTCAACCACACGGTCACTGCCATGGTGAATGACCACAATGGTCTGACACAAATTTGTCCACAAAAAGAAGAAAAAAATTGCAATCCATTCAGATAAAAGACGAGCAAGTGAATAAATATCGGTGATCTGTATATTAAAATTGGCCTGCCACCAATAAGTGTCTCGTTAGAGTGCACGATATATTCTTGAATAGATTTAATATATCTGGACGATTCAGAAGACATCGCATTTATAATTTGGAATCTATAAAGAGAAAGCCTTTTTGTTTACTATACTATTTATGGATATTCTATTTAACATCCGACGAAAACAGGGTTGTTATAATTTTGTTGTGTGTCTATCTGCGGCTCCTGAACAGATGAACTGTTTAATAAAGTATTTTTCGTTTGAAAGGTGTCTTAATCGGGAATGTTCTTTATGTGTTTCAAGAAAATCCGCTCAGTCGTTTCCTTTTTTTACAGGTTTTTTGTGTCGGCGATTCTTGATTTTTTTATTATTTAACTAGCTGTTCTTTACTGAAGCTGCATTATTATTGAGTGTTATATTCCTAGACGTATGAAACCGCGGGAAAATGTACTCTCGATATTTACGTAAAAAATAAATAATTGAAATTCTGCGATTACAATGACCTTTGGCGGGAATGTAGTTTTTTTTCAACCGAAGCCATGGCCATTAAATAAGCGTAACAAACAAGACAAATAATGACTGTCACAATTATAATATTAAGTGGGGATTCATGTTAATCTAATTTTGTGTTAATTACGTAGCATATTGTTCACCCACGAACCGGCGGCTAAATTAGGAAGCTAGGTTAGGTGTTTATTTAAATCTAAATCACTTTGAAATGGATCAGTTTGAGCTAAACTAGTTTCAAAATTAGGTCATGACTCCGCGACATATGTCCGAGATGGTTTGTTAGAAATGTTTGGTATTTATAGGATTAAATATTAGTAATTGCCTATCTAGAAATCTATGTAGATTTTTTACTAGAAAGTATAGGTACAGATAGTGTTTAGGAAACTTTAAAAACACGTGTTCATTATTTCCTTAAATATGTATAATGTTTCTTAAGTTTATACATAAAGGTACAAAAATTACTAATCTATACTAATAATAAAGCTAATTTCCAGTTACCGGTCCGATTCGAAAAATTATTTCACTAATAGGAAGCTACATTATCCCGGGTAGGTACTCTAGGTCCAGGTCCCAACGTCTCAAGGTCTCAACTCTTCCTCGTTGAAAACTACTAGGGAAACTCCTAGCCAATATAAAATTATTAATTGTATGCATTATTCGATGATTTCGGGGAGTGATTTAACACCCATCCCCCCTCCCACTAATCTACGAGCCTGATCCAGTTACAGATTTTATTTCTAGGTCGGGATAGTAAAACGCATCAAGAACTAAAATAAATAGGCAGCAGTAAACACTTATTAATAAGTACATGCAATAATAAGAACACGAAAACTACTTGCCTATATTTTTCAAAGAAATGATAACACTATAAACACCAATACAATACTGGATCAAGTATTAAATTTAATATCTGTTAGTCATAGTTCAGAGAAAGCTGTTTTTACTTCATAAATAATAGCATCTCTCTATGCCTACGTCACAACCTCGCGAATGTATGGCAAGTTACCAAATGATTGAATTTGTTACTCTTTTGGGGGAAAAATACGAGAAAAATCTCATCATTGACAAATTTTCCAATTTCCCACAATTTTTCTCAATTTCACACCTTGGAAATTCATAGCCCAGGGCTTGATGAAACTTAAATGACTTATTCGCGATATACATGAACATAAAGAAAAAAATGTCTGATTTGCGATTTAGATTTTTTGCTTAGAAGTATAAATTTCCGGAAAGTGACACATGCAAATTTAATCGCTAACGAGAACGCGAGTGAAACCACGGGAGACAGATCGTATCTTTATATTATGATCAGATATTCTTGATTTCCTGCTTGCTTTTCTACCGCCTCAGCTAAGGATTAGGCGCAGATTGGCGAAATTTATATTTCTTTAATTTGCATTTCCGACACACAGCATTTTCTCCGCGACGTTTTTCTTTCTCGACAATATTATGAACTTTAAACATGTGATCTCATCACCGTTGGTGCGTTAGTTTTATAATACTATATATTACTATAATAAATAATCAAACTGACATTTCATAAGATAACATACAACATGTCTAAGGAAATCGCTAAAATACTTACAGGTTGTTGAAAATCTTCTGAACTTCGGTGCGCTGAGTGAGATTCTTGTAGAAAGCGAAAAAGTCTTCGAACTGGAACTTGGACTGGCTTATGGTATCATTTTTGCCCGTCGGTAATCCAGACTCGCTCAGTGCCTTCTCGACCCTTTTCTTGTCTTCTTTGTTTTGAGCGAAGATTCGGACGATGCTAGACAAAAATAATTTTATAAATTAGAGCTCGCACCACAAACTTATTACAGACAAAACATACAAAAAACACCCGCATACATCCAACTTTTTCCTAATTAATCTGAGCATCCGCAGAAATTACTTCTGCGGAAAATGACTTCCATACCATATTTTACCACATCTTCATAAAAGTTTATAGGACATCAAAGATTATTTTAATAACACCTCATGATTATATGTGTAAGAAGTGTTGCTGTGACATCGATTAACACATCTAAATAAAGCGTCGGTTGACAATGACCCCGCGAAAAATCAAAACACGGTAAATAAACATATATTCGATAGATAATAGGCAGTTAATATTTGCTTCGGGTCAATAGATGACAAGTCGACAGCCTTCGTGTTTGTGTCATGAGCAAATCGCATGTTTAGGGTTCAATACAATCATTTCATGTCATCTATCAATCGCGTGAATGACGATTGAACGCCTGCGCATTGTATCTGTCACGAGTATGTTTATAATTCCCACCAAAAAATAACTAGGAATCAAAGACAATAAAGATCTGAGAAAATCTATTCCAGTGAGATATCGAAGGCCAGCGTTCGAGAGACAATGTTTTTAAACGGAACCGCAGGTATGCGATCACCGCGCGTGCAACCTCGATGAGGAAAATAGTTATCGCTCATTGATCACAATGTGGAAAACGCGTTGCGACACCAAAATATTACTTTGCATAACAAATTAAGACCGGAGCGATAACAAAAAGAAATGATTACCAACCAAAGCGTAATAACAAAATAATGATCGGTGGAAACTCCAAATGCTGAATGTATTTTTTAGCGTCTATGTTTGTTCTGGCTTTAAAAAATTCTATGACGATAGAGATATTTAAAGAAACATCTTGATCAGGCTTATAAACTAGAAATTCTAATTAATTTTTAGTTACGAAAATTGTGGGCTTTGCCAACATAGTTTAAAATGCATTAAAATGTTCGGAACCAACCTGGTATTTACTGTAAGTATGTACTTAGAAACTTGTGAGTCACTTAATAGTCACAAATAATAGAGGTTTTATTATAAAACAATCTTCAAAACGATATCAAAGATATCATTGAATAGTGATATACTTACCAAAGACAATAGATACCTACGTAACATTTCTAAACGTAAGTCTACAATACTATCAGTTACAATGACGACCCACTGCTTTCGAATTGACAGCTGAAACATATTTCTATGAAACGAACACTTATTACGTGAGTCTTATATTTTAAAACCCAAGTTTTAAGATAGTCCCTCTTTTTGTTATGACGTAAGAGAGGGGCGGATATATCCGTCTCACTTTATTTAAGGGGGGATAGTGATTACATGCATAAAGTATTAGGAACCGCTACCGCCACAATTATTATAGCCGGCAAGTAAAACACTCAGTGGTAACTGAGACTTTTACTCCCATAGTAAAAGTTGTTCTTATTGATGAATACTTCCACCCTATAAAGCACTGCCAGTGATTTATAAATTCCATTATAGTAGAGTGCCGTAACTACTGGGCGGTAGGAGCCGCTATTTGCATGCGGCTTCAACTATTCGCTATGGCTCTCTAGGAAGATTGTGTTCAGTAGAAGACATTAACGAATGATCTGTGAATGTGAGCTGTTGAGCACCTGTTTATTTTTAATTGACTATAACTTGGCGAATATTCAAGATATGAGTCGACTATTTTCTAAGAAAGGTGTCACATTAAATATGGTTTTTTGACCTACTTACTTTTTCACTAATATTTTGCTTGATTTGTCCGCTTTGAGAACAATCTTCGTGTGTAGTTTCTCGAGGAACATGATGGTGGGGTTGTTCAGCTGGTTCAGGTTGTAGGCCAGTGCGAACAGCTCTTCAGTCCACATCTGATAGCAAAAACATAATTTCAAGGAACATATCATGGCGGTTTTTTGCATATTTCTTTACAGCTACAATGGCAGAGCGAAGGCTAGTAAGAAATAATACTGTTGGAAATCAACAAAACTTTTTTAATAATGTAATTTAAATTTAGAATTAAGAAAAAAAAGCAAACAAAAGAGCCACTTTTAGACAAATAGTCGTACGAAATACACCAAAAAACAATGTGAATCAAATTGTTAATAATATTGTATGTATATACCTATGCCCGAAAGACGTACAGACAGTGTATTTCCCCTTTCGCAAGCGTTACTGTTTAACTAGATGAAGGGTTCCCCACAACTATCAAAACAACCCCTATTGCTATGACAAGCGCTGTATTACTCCAGATTGAATACAACTATGTTAAATTCTTGCCCTACAATGGGGCGTCTGACAAAACAGACTGACAAACGGACAAATGATCGTTTTGATATTTCAGGTGAGAATTGATTTGCATAATACTTCATAACTACCGTGAAAACTCTGGGATGGATTAGAAAAGTTGCCGTAACGATGACTAATTCACTCGAGGATAATATTTAACTAAGTAAACCCTACCACACAGCTAGAACCCAACTCTTAGTTTTAGGGATTCTTCTATGTCTTTAACTAACTTATAACTGTGCAGCATGACAAACCCAAGGTAAATTTAAATAGAACCCAATATAATCCACTCTAACTCACACATTCATAAACAGGCTTTCGAATCTTCCATCTTTATCTGATCGTGAAATTACGAGCCAATTAATTCTAAGAAACTGTTTACAACGGTAATCATTATTATAATATTACGTTATTATAAACATTATTGGGTAGAAAATCCTTGCTTTAAGCGCTTTATCAATGTTCCCGAAAACCGTGTAGTTATTCTTCGAAACACTTAAACAACGAAAACCTTGTTAAAGTTCAAAGTTATACAGACATTAAATTGTTTGAATTTCAACCATGCCTGGATCAGAATAGGGTCCTGGATTAGCCAAAGGGCTATATGCTAAAGTGATTGCAAGTACCTCAATGGTGCCGATTCTTTTGTTTACGAACTAAACTAATATTAGTCAAGTTACCTCTTTTCCATGTTAACCTTATTGAATTTTTTAATGCTGTCAGTTTAGTCAATGCCGTCGTAATATACCGGTAAATAATTGTGACTAATAAAGATCGCACTTAAATTGACGTTGAAATAAGTGATCGGACTAATTTGACAGGACTAACATTTCTTGCATCCCTTTCATACATTTATTATTAGATTAAATTTGTTTAGTTTGAAAACAACAGAATCGGGGACAATTTACCCTGCTATACTACTAATATTATAAATGTGAAAGATTGTGAGGATGTATGGATATTTGTTACCCTTTCACGTAAAAACTACAGAACGGATTTGGATAAAACTTGGCATAAAGATAAATCATACCCTAGAATAACATATAAGCTACTTTTTATCCCGGGAAAACATAAGGGTCGGGTGAAACCGCGGGGCGGAAGCTAGTTTAAGATAAACATAAAACCGTATAGGTAAGTATATATACGCTAAGAACACATCAGGAGAAGGGTGTGCCGTTCAAACATCAAGCTGCCACCCCGCGTGTTACAAGTCAAGAGAGACAGCAAAGAAACTTAGCATCACTTCTGACAGCGCACTCAAGTAACTAAGTGCTTCTAAACCAACTCAGTAATAGTCAGGGCCGGACCGTGAGTTTAGGGGGCCCTGGGCTAGTACCCACTCAGTTCGAAGTACCAACCTGAACGTAGACTTGAATTAAATTAATTGAATGGGTTTGATTAATCGCAGGATTCGCAGAGCTGCAAACCAAACGATCTGTTTAATTTAATAAAATTATGGATTCTTTCGCATTATAGTCTATTTTCGACTTTGACTTGACTTAGCTGGGGGCCCCTTGAATCCACGGGGCCCTGGGCTGAAGCCCAAAAAGCCATATGGTAGATCTGGCTCTGGTAATAGTAATGAACAGTGTCAACTGTAATTACAAAACACTGAACCTCCGTAACATAGACAAACTCATAGACAATAGAGTAAAATAAAACAGCGTTCAATAGAGTGATGAAAAACAATTCAAACAAAAAACAGTCGCCTCGAAGGTCGGGTTGAACACTTCCACGATGACCGACCCAAAATCACATTTATTTTTAGTGAAACCTTTAACTTAGTCAATTCCCCGTCCCCGAACCGAACCCTGTACATTTCATCAATATCTAAAGAGCCATCTCGAGATCATGAATACATTCATTTATATGCAATGATTGCTCGTTTGAATGTAATATTTAACTGACCTTACCTACATTATTTTAAATTTTTTGACAAGCCAGTTGGCGCAGTTGGTTAAGACACTACCTGTAGCGCCGCTGGTCGTGGGTTCGATTCCCATCCAGGACAAACATTTGTGTGCATGAACATGTCTGTTTGTCCTGAGTCTGGGTGTAATTATCTATATAAGTATGTATTTATCAGTGGCGAAGAGTCCATACAAGCCGATTCCCATCGGCTTACCTTTTAGGAATCCCAGTCCCACATTTTCATCATTTCAAAGCCACTTTTATCAAACTTAAAATACACTGTAATTATAAAATTACAGGTGTTTTTTGAACGGCTTACCCTCGCCATAATTTCATGCCTCGCCACTGGTATTTACAAAAAAAAGAAGTATATTAGTTATCTGGTTTCCATAGTACAAGCTCAGCTTAGTTTGGGATCAGTTAACCATATGTGAAGAATGTCTCAGGATATTTATATTTATTTATTTATATTTTAATTGCATTACATCTCCTAGGTATAATATTAAATGACACACATTACATGAGATAATGATGTCCAAATCTATAAATAAAAGCTGCGTAGGTACATGGGAAGCCACGAAACCTTGACCCGGTGGATTTGTACCCATATCTTAACATCACATTCGCGTATTCATGCCCGTGACTGTCGCATCATACCACACCACAATAGACACGAACGAACACAATTTATCACGTCTACTACATTATACTGTCACACAAACCGCACTTTTTCCTAATATTGTACGTATAACATCCATAAATAAGAAATGTAGCCAAATTGCTAATATATTCTCGTACCTACGTATAACAAGACATATTAGTATGTATGTAGGTACATACAGTCCGAGAAACAATAAAGGTACGTTTACCGGCGTATCCTCCGTTATTCCGAGGTTGTCGAGAGCAATAGATCATTTGGAAATGATAAAAACCACGGCCGGTGATCATTAGTGCAGAATAAACAGCGTCTACCTACCTGAGTACCTGAGTTTGACCTAGATACATTAAAAATATGAAAAAGATTGCATCTGGATGCATATCTACTTTGAATACTGGATAAAAATATACGAACAAAGGCGCATAAAGTTTATTTTTACGATTCAAAAATAACATCTGCGTTGACAGTATGCGTTTATTTTAAACTCAAAAACATCGACGATATATCTATAGGGTAGTTGACTGACATATCAAATCAGCTACTTTTTAATAAATGTCAAAACGATAGTTTATATGGAATTTTGTATTAAATATTACATTATGACGTCATAGTTTCACAGCATCAAATCATCTACTCTTAGTGGTTCCACTTGTAATTAAAAATCATAAAAATCATTAAATGTATATACAACATATTTGATATTTCCACGTGTTTTTAGATGTTTTATGCATGAGTTAGTGTTTGGTCATTTATTTTTGACAGTGTCAACTACCCTATTGTATCAAATTTAACTAAATACGTTGTTAGTCTCACATTCATTTAATGTGGTGATTATATTATAATAGCCTTAATTATAGAAAACAAATGATATCGTATGTACCTATAGGTTTTAAAAGCAATTAGTTATGAATTTAATGAGATATTTAAATTAAAAACAATACGGACGACAAGTAAGTACACGTGGATAAACACAATTTTATTTGAACAACTGCAATGCGTTTACTTAAAACAATTTTTAACGCATGTTGTGTCATACAAGGCCGTCATTAATACAGCAAATTAGCTATAATACCTATATTAAATAAAGAACCCTCATTCAGTATTCTGTCAATGTGTCAAATCCCTTTGTGACTGTATCGTTCCACATTTCGTATCTCGCAAAAAATCTCAGTTTTCCAAACACAAAACGTGATGAAAGAGTTTTCAATCTGCGACAAGACCACGTTACGTTACGCCCACTATACGAACCTAATTCGCTTCGTTGAGCACACATTTCAAACATAGCGAAAACCGTAACAATACTACATAATATGAGTTAGTTTAAAGTGAACACAACATAAGTAAAGTCAGCTATTTGTTATGCTAACAGCATTGTTCTGATGTAGGTGCTAGTGTTCAAACTACAAAGTAATCACGACTTTCCACCATGTGTTTGATACTTTGTTTATGTTGTACTGACATATATTATAAAGACCATTGAAAACTACGACAAGGACTCGAACAGAAAACGTACTACGAATCGTAATTTATTTAGAACTAGCGACCCGCCCTGGCTTCGCCCGGCTGTTCTCAGCTTTTCTGTACTGCATGCATGTATTATACATATAAACCTTCCTGTTGAATCAATCTATCAATTAAAAACCGCATCAAAATCCGTCGCGTAGTTTTAAAGATCTAAGCATACATAGGGACAGACAGACGAGAAGCGACTTTGTTTTATACTATGTAGTGATAGTGATGATGATGAAATAGGACAACATATCTGATGCATTTAAACCTTGACAAAATTAAAACCGTCTTGTGAAAATTTTACAAAACCAAATAGGTAGTTACAACTGAAATAGAAGCAAAATTTTCCACATCTAAAATTAAAACATACTACACTTAGATAAATGTTTTGAATGTCATTTAAGCTGTTCCCAAACGGAACGCTTAAGCTCGGGTACACAAACCTGGAAGCTTTAATCAACTTACGGATATAGAGGCTTACCTGAGCAATCTCCTTTCTAGTGCAGCAGAAATTGATGAACATGACGTTGACGAAATCGGCGCCATAACACACCGTCACAGTTTTCTCCTCCAAAGAGCCTTGGGAACCGATCAGTACCACGTTACGGATTTTCTGGTCCTGAGAACATAAGTAAAGTTTTAGAGCAATCCTGCAATAATAACACTGCCTATAATAAAATGGTCTGGGCGATTTGGAGAGTAGGTGTAGCTGTAGCACGTAACCTATTGTTAGACTGCGCCTTGCAACTTGTAATAGGGATGATGAAAAATCTAATTAGTCCTCCTGTTAGATTGCCAAAAATATTTGAATCATTTTTTTCTTTAGTTCCGAAAACAATAAATAACGAAGATACAGTGCGATAAAATTTCGCGTGACGTTACGTCTTAATACATTTTTTACAGAGAAGTGACGTCACTTGTAATTCTTTATTCTTTTTTCATTCATCTTTGTAATTTTTTATTGATTTGATAAAATTAAAAATACGTATCCAATATTTTTTTATAACCTAGCTACAAAATTATTTATTTTTACTCAGTCATCATCCATATTATAGTGTACAAAAGGAATCATTGAAATTAGAATAGGAAGGATTAAGAAAAATACAATATAAAATTAATAGATATCAATTCAATTAACGGAGATGGTTGTGCCAACTAGACATATCCAGGACCGTATTTTTCTAAGACAAGATGTAGAACCATTGGGGATAGCATGTTCCAAGACGGTAATAACAATAATTTTGTTGGACAACCAACGAGTCGGACCACGGTTCTATTTACGAGATTAGTCGACCACTTGTCCGACAAATTGGTGCCTGTGGAGCCTTATAAACAACGAATGGACCAAGCGTGTCCCTCAGATAAAGAAAAACTATTTTTACTTATTGTTCTGTCAGGAAATGAACCAATCAAATAATCGGTGTATTTTTAAGTTAAACGAACCTGCATTGTTAGTTTCTGTGCACGATAAACGGTATTAAATAAATAATCCCTCGTTTCAAACGATTCACATTTATTCGAATTCATAGGAAATAGTCAGGCGCGCTCCGCTCAATCGGCCTTTAGTTTTATAGTACGCGGTACGTCAGAATCGTTCCAGAATACCAACAGGGAATTGAATGCATGATACTTTTAAATCGCATCATTTTAATTTAAATCGAATGGCCAAGCGTAACGATTCAAATTTTAACAAAGTGAAAACAGTTTGTTACTTTGTACTAGTTAAAATGTCTGCAATAAACGTATTCATTCACCGACAATAATGTATAGAATAGATAGATAGATAGATAGATAATACTTTATTGTCACACCTCAAAGATTACAAATGTATAAAAAATAAAACTCTTAACCTAAACAATGAAAGTGTCACAATGGGCGGCCTTATCACTAAGAGTGATCTCTACCAGGCAACCTTTGGATGGAGAGGAGTTAAAAAACAATATAAGACGGGGGTGTTCGATATGTAAAAAATACGAGACTAATAATAAAAAAAAATTGAATGGTACATTTTATACTTCACGTACGTATTTGATGTCGATGCAGAAGAATTTCAACTAATCTAAACATAGCTTTTACGGCTGCCTCTTAATTTACGATTATTATTTCGACATACTTGTGTGGGTAATTAAAATTTGAAAGCACGCTATCGGACATAGCCGAATGGACGTGTCGATATAGGACGGCGGGACGGACCCACTGTCCCACCGACAGATTCAGTAGACGTCAATGAAACCAACACGAATGGTTAGAGCGACGCCCCGGGAAATAGGTCACAAGTTGGAGCCTGGCCCAGGTATATTTGTTATGTATTTTCTTATTACAAAATGGAACCTGAAGGGGAGTGCTCACTTACACCATGACGGTTTTATTAGACATATATCACTGGCATTATATTCAGATACCAATTTTGGTAATAGGATCAAATACGGAATAGCTTGAATGTGTCTGCTCGTTCAAATATGGCTAAGAAAGTCACAATAGACAATATGGTTGTAAAAACCAGACAAGTGCGAGTCTGACTCGCGCACCGAGGGTTCCGTACAAACTTAACTTTGTAATTGAGTGTAACTTCCTTTATCAGTGCTATAAGACGTTGCTTCGTACCAAATTTTAAGATTCTGAGTTCACAGGAAGTACCCTATAGGTTTTGATTCCCTTGCGAGTGTCGAAAATTTACAGCATAACCGGCTGTATCTTTTGATTGCGTTGGCTTAGAAGTTTGATTTTTTCACAGCTTCAAGAGACAGTAAACCTGAGTATTTGATATGAATTTAAGCTTGATTACGTTACCACACGTTCTTGAGAAAAAGGGTCTTGACAGACAGACAACAAAGTGATCCAATAAGGGTTCCTTTGAGGTGCGGAACCCTAATTACAGCCGTCTGAGATGCCTCGTGCTGTACCGACATACATCCAGCGTGGGAACAACGGAAACTCATAATCATGTCATAAACCGCAACGGAACCGTGTTGCTTCAATATAAAACGCATAAAAACCTACGCGAATAAAATATTAAATTCCATTATTAATAGTAAAGTAGTTCACAAGTAGATACTTGTTACAGAAACTTTCGCTAATTATAATTATAACAACGCCCATCGTTTAACTAATGCGAGTGGCACAAATTAAAAAGTTAATTACGACAAGTACTCGTATACCGTGTAAGGGCCGATGACAAGTTGAACTTTACGATATCACCTACCCATTATTTATAAAGGTTAATTTATCAACAGCCCTTTAGTTAGTTGATGTGGTGTCCGAGGCCAGAGAAATGGAACACGTGTACTGTAGCGAGGACCAGATGAGGGATGCCAATAACGTTATGTGTACGAGCCACAAACCGTAGAAATAGTTTCAGGGATGCTTTCGCCACCACTGTTAATAGCAACACCTACATCACTGAAGCAAATTTGTCAGCACCCCAAGGCCACACTCCGCTACTTTAAGGAGCTAGGATGGCTTGGGTAAAGCTGGCAGGGGGGAATGCACAATACACCCCAAGCAGGACGTCAGTGCAGGCCTCATCGCCCCCATACAGAATAAGAATAAGAAGAATAAGATAACGTTATGTGTAAGTAAATAAGAGAGAAGAAAAATAGAAGATGGCTTAGGATTTCATGAAAAAGAAAATTCATTCAGCTTCTCGAGAATTTCACGTGAATATGTATATGTCGGAGAGCAATCGTATAACCGGGCAGTTCATGATTTGGCTAGGCGTCAAATATCGCAATACCATGAAGTTCCTTGGTAACGCTTAGCCACATCGTAAAAAATAAATTACGGCTGAAGAAAATGTATATCTAATTAAGTTAAACAACTGGCGATTCTAGAAAATAATTCGAAATACTATGATTATTGAACAAACTGACTGGTATTAGTTAGGCATTTCATGAACTGGATCACAAACTTCACGATGTTAGGCATATCGTGATCTGTCTAATTTCATGATCGCTCTACCACTACGTATGACTATCTACGAGAAGCGGTATCTCAGTAAAAGTGCTCGTAATACCGTATGACAGAAGGAGAGAACAATAAATAAAGAGCCAACTATTTCACTATTAATTATTATTATATTTCAAACTTTACAGATTGAAATAGATCCATATTTATTATTATTTCTCATGTCCTTCATAAGGTAATCTAGTCGTAAATTGTGTAGCAATAACTGTTTCCGTCGCGTCCGAAGCGATAATTTATAACATAGATTTTTCTAAAATTAGTTCATGACACGGAATCGATAACGATCGGTCGGCCGGTAATTTTAGCGCTATATCCACGCTATGCAACAATCCGTAAGGCAAAGTTCTTCTCTACTATGACTCTTTTATAACGTGGATAACCTTTTAAAAAAACGACGGGGTGTTACGACAAAGTTTGACCTGTCGGTCTGTCTGGGGCCTCATAGCTCCTGACCGGATAGACCGATTTTCATTTAGTTTTTTTTGTTTCAAAGGTGACTTAATCGAGAGTGTTCTTAGGTATATTTCAAGAAAATCCGCTCAGCCGTTTGAAAATTATCACCAATTTTCTAGTGAGTTTCGGGGTTCTTTAATTTTTTTATTTTAGTTATGTATATGTACTTTAATCTCACCACAGTTCATTATTTAAAAACACACACATAAAAATCTTATTGTCATACAAAATTTCAAAGTAGAGGTAAATATTCGAGATAACTTGAGGGTGGTAAGCAGCCATTAACCGTACTATGGTGTTCTCACTATGTCATCCTTTACCGAAAGCTTAAACTCGGTGTAGGATTCAAAACCAAGTTCTTACGTTACGGCATTTGACGTCACTAAAACTGATCTAACATCGCCTTAAAAGCTTATTAGCAACACATCAATTTATTGGTAAATGTATGCAGGTTTAACCGTAGATAAGGCGTCACTGATATATACAACATGTTCCCGATATTGCCTACCTGGGATTACTTTCGAGTGGCACGTATTGTAAAAAAAGTCATTTCCGATTTTCGGCATACATTTATACTACTGAGGTACTAAAACTGAAAACCTTTTTCGTGTTATATTTTGAAATGTTTGTGTTATATTATAAATGCGAGTGTTTGTTACTCTTTCACGCAAAAAGTAATTAATGGATTGGGATGTAACTTGGCACATGGATAGATCATACCCTGGAAAAAAATATACGCCACTTTTTATCCCCGGAAAACTTAAGATCCCACGGTACCGCGGGAAAAACCGCGGGGCGGAAGCTAGTAACAAAATGGAAATAAATCATTATGTATAACCTAGTCTTGCGTCAATTCGCAAAAAGAAAGATTTCTAAAAGAAATGCGATAACAACGAGTTAATCCAGGGTGTCAGCTACCTTCATACCAAATTCCATCAAAATAGATCCAACCGTTTGAGCATGAAGAAGTAAACAAACATATACATTCACTAACTTTCACATTTATAATATTAGTATAGAGCCTATATACGTTCAGTTTAGCACACGTCTTTAAAGATATCAAAAGTAAACATCGATAAGAGCAGATCCATCAATCAACTGTAAGATACCTATGTTATTTAGCGAATATAAAACTGATCGAGTAACAACAAACTGTGCGTAAATCTATAAAACATTAAAACATTGGATGCCAGGTGAGCTCACCTAAAATAAAAACATCTGTTTATTATTATGTAGGTATCGCGTAAATAAACAAATCAAAGATAAGCACTACACTTTTATTTGTATGGTCCGTTGTAAAAATGTTTATCAAAAGCAGTATGTACCGAGACACTTAAATTGGAGTGGCTTACTTATTTGTCGTGATTGATTAATCGTAAGTTATCGATAGGTACGTTTGTGCAGAAAAATAATATTTACGACTAGCTTCCGCCACGCGGTTTCACACGCTTTCCCGACGGATCTTATGTTTTCCCGGGATAAAAAGTATCCTACGTGTTAATCCAGGTTATAAACTATCTGTATTCCAAATTTCATCCAAATCCGTTCGGTACTTTTTGCGTAAAAGAGTAACAAACATACATCCATACTCACAAACTTTCGCATTTATAATGTTAGTAGGATTATGTAAATTATTCCAAAACAAGAACTAGGACTTATTTGGACTCATACTAAACACGTTGGCGGTGTGTACCTCAAACGAAGATGAAACCAATGTTTCATAGACATATCTAAAAGACCAATCAATGGTCAAAGCACCAACATTTGCACAAATATATGACGTGTTGGTGATATACCATAAACAAATGAAATATACCTAGGTGGTAAAAAGTTCAGTAAACTGATAGTACTTACGAGTTAATTAACTAATTGGTAATAAATTAAGTGTGATGAAATGATGATAAAACTACGACATCGATTACTTAAAGTAACTAGCTGAAGCATATTATGATAATAAAATACATTTGTCGGACAGTTCCGACAGCTTATTGCAATACGTGTAATATTTTAATATTATTATTGCAAATGTTATGGCGTTGTATAGGTGAGGAAAGATAGACCGAACAAGAGATGGATGCAGTACCTACGAAGAGGATTGAGTAGGAAAGGAGTGAATGTATGAATCAGGCATATACTCAGGCGCTAAATCAGTTCCTATAGTTACATTAGGTACTTCGCTCAACGAAAGGAATTGTATAAAATTGATACAGCGAAGGAGGTGTTCTTTGTGAAGTGTAGGTATCCTAAGAAGGGGTTTTTTGAAAGTTCTACTCCAAAGGGGGTAAAATAGGGGATCGCGGGTGAAAACGCGAGGTGGAAAGCTACATACATACTAATCTATCATTGAATAATTTTAAAAATAAATACCATTTCTAATAATAAAGTGAAGTGACCCAGATAATGACACAATATCATTGTTAAATTAATAAATGGGTACTACTAAAAGAAATATTGTAGAAGATTCTTAATCTTGAGTAGGTAGGTCTAAGGACTTAAGTATGGCTCGACAGCACCACCCGGGGTACGCTAGTATAAGCAATATTACACCATACCGCGCCCAGTAATTTTCCCATCGTGAACTAAGCCTTGCCGACCTAACCAAATACAATATAAAAGGTATTTAATATTTTTATAACATGTAACATCACTTTGAGAACTACTAAAGAAGCCAAAGGTGCTGAACTTAACTGAAAAAACCCTGCAAGAATTTGAGCAAGGGCGTAAAGTATAACAGATAGGTACATTTTAGCGACTCGAATTGCATGTGAGTCGACGCGTAGAAGGGCTTAATGATTCGTGAAAAAGGGCCTAAGAGTTTTTAGGATTGTTATCCAATCCGATATAGAATTTGAATAAAGTTACCAATAAGTAAGTACGAGTATATTATAATAGCCAGATTGTCTTCAAAGTATATAAAAATGTAGCCTACTTAAATATCATTCTACGGCCTAAACTGTATACGGAAAGATAAATTACTTTATTTATTTCAGGCCTTCTTTTAATTTTTGACTGATGATGTATGGAACGGAAACTAACCTTTTGAAAATGATCTGAAATGTATTTTTATGTGCAATAAACATTAACATTAAAATAAAATAATAAGCACCTCATTATTTTTAGCAAGAGTAATTTGGAGTATAGTTTAAGAATGTACAAGACGACATTATTCCGTAAATTACGTGCGCGGGCGCATCAATGACGTAAAATTAAATCATAGCATAGATACGTATAACTATTAGATCATCTGTGCCATGTGTTTTAATTAATTTAATGATACTTATTTCCTGGATTAATGAGGATTGAATATATTATACACTAGATTCCGCCCCGCGGTTTCACCCGCGTTCCCGAGGGATATAATGTTTTCCCAGGATAAAAAGTATCCTGTGTTAATCTAGCTTATAAACTATCTGTGTTCCAAATTTCATCCAAATCCGTTTTTAGTAGACTTCTTTACTACAACTAACAAGTTAAAAAACTATTATAAGATATATATAAGAATAAAACTAACTGATGAAGCTAATTAAATCTTAACTAATATTTTAATGAATGTTTCATCCAAGACTTTGTCTAGTAATCAAGTCTTTGCCCACAGGCAAATCATTATAGGCTTGGGCATTCGCCAGATCTAAGCATATGATTTATTACACTCTCACTGTTTCGTTTAACAATATAACACTTCTAATATGAATCCCTCATGGTAATACAGTTTTCTATGGAAAAAAGTAGGCAAAAAATATAAATTGAACTATTAGCATAAATGTTTTTATATTTCAATGATAGTAAACGAAAACAATACTGCTAGCAAAATACAGTGATTCATTTCGGTGGAAATAATTATATTCACATCGCAAAGTTGACTTTCATAAACATCATCTGCCAAAGAATATTTGGGATGTCTGAATAATGCATATTTTTGATATAATTGGAACGGTATTCATCAAAAATCATACTAATATTATAAAGAGGTATAATTTTTTTAGCAATGATCCAATTCTTAAAATTATTTCAATAATAGAAGCTACATTATTTCTCAGTGCTATGAGCTATTTTAATCCTGGGAATGTGGGTGAAACTCTGGGGGACGGCTAGTTTTTATAGCATAAAGGATTAAGGGACTTATAACAAAACCTAATTTATTGATAATGGAATAGAAGACATCTTTATTCTACATCTAAGGTATAGATAGATACTTTTTATTTTTAAAGAAAGAAAAAGATAATAATAATGCATTTTTGATATTGATGTTAATGTACTATTTAAAAGCACTTTGTTAAAAGTGTTTTATTCTTAGTTTCAGTTGATTATTGAGATATGAATTGGTTCACTATACTTTTTTTTTCTTTGCACTTAAGATAGTGTAAGTCAACATCATGATTTATTCAAACTTATTAAAATAAAATTAAATATAACAGTAATTTCAGATCTTTCAAAACTTATTATGTGAAAATATTTTCACAATATATAGAAAACTGAAAATAAATAAAATCAATGAACTAAAAGAGTATAATATAACACTTACTTTGGGAAGTTTAGCATGGCCACCAGTCCTGACATCTCTGATGGTTGCAATGTCGAGAAGCTCCACCTCCATGTTCTGGTCTGTCCAAAACAGGAAGAACCCTTTAGGGTCCACCCGGAGAGTGACAGGGAGGCCCGTGCCAGAGTCCTAGTAACATCAACATTTATTTTAATAATATATTTGTATAACATGCCAAGATCATAAACCCAGTTAATTGTAATAATCACAAATGCTAAAGTTTATTCATTATTGGCTTAACTTATTTGACCTGATATTTAATGTATACTAATAAGGATAAAAATTTCTTTACTTTGGTGCAAATTGCAGATGCCTAATAGATATTAGAGTAAAATATAAAAACTAGCTTCAGCTACAAGTATACAATTTTAATTATAGTACTTATAAAAATAATGATCTACAAGTTAATTTTAATAAAAGACCTTAGTTTAGAACCTTAATATTATCCAGACTAGTTCACCTCGCTCATTGCTGTTGGATCTAATAATTTGCATGTCTCTAGTACATTAAAATTATAAAAATAAAATATAGGCTCACCTCATCCCACTTGATGAATTTTTCACCTTCCAGCAAAGCCTTCGGTACTTCGATCGGCTTCAAACTAACTTTAGCTGATCTCGCAATCGTAGTCATCGTGAATATTAATCACAATTATGCGGAAATAATATCACTGAAGTGGATAAAAACCGTCATCTTCCTCTCCGATCACAAATCTAAATGAGAAGAAATCTATCAATGGCACGCTCGGTGGACGCACTGATATTTAGAACGAAGATGATCAACTAATGTCATCAAATCAATAACTACTTCTATATTTAACGCATTATCCGCGTTAAATAACACCTGCCTAATTACTAACAAACAATGATTTTTCCCACATAATCTTGCTCGACGAAGCCTACCGAAAATTCACTCGGCCAGACAGACAGACAGCAATAATGTCAAAATTAGTCAAAACGTACACTCACACACATTAGTGATGCCAGACTAAATGATAATATCGTTACGATACTAGTAACTACGAGTACATACTCAATACCAAGACTTTTGGGATTTATTTTTTAAAGTATTGAAAGTTTAAGTTTGTGAATAAATTGATCATTATTATCTTAATGAGAAATAAAGAAAGTATTTAACTGATATTCCTACTCTTTTCTTTCGATCAACTTTAAGAAACAATTTAAAATCATTTCAAAAGAAATAAAACGTCGAATATAAAACAATTTAATTTAGTCGATTAAAATACATAAAATGGATACATTTTAAATTTTCTAATTGATACATTTTAAACTGCAAGTTTCATTCAATAGAAAATTTAACTGCCCATACTTAATGAACAGGCCCTAAATTCAATGATCTACTATTTCAATGATCCTTTTGTATCGAAAATTTATTGTGTTTGGGGACCACTATACTAACTACTACTAACCTAACCATAACTATTATAAAACCATTTCTAAAATCCTTGGAAAAAATATCGATTCTTTTTCTGAGATGTCAATTAGAAATTGAATTGCCACTAATATTGTACCGAGTAATATATCGATACCCGACCAGTAACGTTACAGATTAACGAAATCCCTAACAATATTGTACCGCTATTTTGGTATTAGGGCTGTAACGAAATAATTTTAAAAAGTTAAACAAGTTATAACAAAGTTATAATAGCCCATACAGACTCACGCCGAGAACGCCCGAGAAGCGTGAATGTGATTGCATTCTTGCCGTCTCTTTCTCGCGCTCGCCTGTTCCCCGATCGGTATCGAAGGGAACAGTATCACATTCTTGTTCGGTCTCAGTTCAACCGCGGTTCAAAAAAATAATATAAATGTAGATACTCGCTGCGTTCTGTTCCTATGAATTTGCGTCATCCACCATCGCCTGGGTCTTCTTTTCTTCTTAATTTTATTTCTAATTTTAATATTCACAAGATTATAATAAGCTAATGCACACAAAACCAAAGCCGCTGCACTGTCGTCCATCTCGTATAACGATCGAGAATGCGAATGAGAAAGTCGCATGAGTGTAGATGCCTTCTCGGGTCTCGCGCAATTTTTCGGCAATACTTCTCGGCGAAACTTCTCGCGTGAGTCTGTAGGGGCTATTACGATAATGTTGCCAAACTTATGTTAGGCGGCGTCGTGGTTATTGCTATGGTGGCAATACTGATTGGAAGTCACAAAAAAAGGAGAGCGAATACACTTAAAGTTATTTTGATACCGATACAGTTATCGATAACACACGTAACCAAAATTAGTAAAGTTATGAAAAAGTAACGCTTTTGAGTATCGGAATTTACTGGAAACTACATTTTTTATTAATTTAAAATTAAGCTGTCTGATCAAAAAAAAAAACGTTTTTTGATTTTCTAATGTTTCTGATCTTTTCACTGAATCAATTCTTAGTTTAATATCGATAAAAAGTTTATTTGCACCAAAAAATCGATGCTTTGATTAATCGATCTCAGTTGTCTCAGATCGCCATCCCTAGTGTAGATTATTTTTACATTTTTATGGTTATTTGAATTTCTTGTTTGTTTTCCAAGTTAAATACCTAATCACAGGCCAATTCCTTAATACGTTCTAATTTACAATTTCGATTTCACAATGTCAGAATCGGAAACCGCGACTGTTGATGAAATAAAAAATGAAAACAGTCCCAAAAAACGTATTCGACACCGCAAGAGGCAGTTGTACGAGAATATCCTCAAGCAAATGGAATTTTATTTTAGTGATGCCAATCTTACTAAAGATAGGTTTTTGGGAGATTTGGTTAAAAATGATCCATACGTACCGATCGATGTGTTCTTAAAGTTCAATAAAATTCGTTCTATGACGCAGGACGTTAATGATATAGCGAAGGCGATGAAGCACTCGACTTTCTTGGAGCTTTCGGAAGATAGACTGAAGGTATGTGATAGGCCTAACTTAAACTCACATCTCTCAACTTACATCCTAATTATTACTTACATAATTTTTTTATTTATTACCTATATTTTCATCAAACTACAAACAAATGGGTGCACACTTTTCAGATCAAGAGGAAAACGGCAGTGCTACCTTATGATGCAGACATGCGTACAGTTTACGTGGAGTCTATACCAGTGACAGCTAGTCGAGAGTGGCTGCAAAAAGTCTTCTCTGATTATGGACAAGTTGCATACATCTCACTACCTAAGTTCAAAAATTCACACCAAATTAAGGTAAAAATAAGTGTGTTATGCACAACCCATTGTTTTAAGTCTAGAAAATCTTTGGTTTTAAATATATATATCTCATACTTTTTTATATCATTTGACAGAAAAAGTTATCTTTAATCCAGGGTGAATTTAGTTCCTTACATTCGTTTAGGCTATAAGATGAAATGGTTAATTTTATTTCTCACTTTTCAGTTTCTTTTTCTTTAGTGAAAAGTAAAGTATTTTAATGACAACTTTAACATTAAAAAGTGTCACATTTTTTATGAATCTTTCAACTTATTTACAGGGCTATGGCTTCATCGAGTTTGTCAGACCAGAAGATGCACAGAAGTGCCTCAATACATTTACCAAAATGGGATGCAAACTTCCAATATGCATGCCCCCTGAAGAACTATCTTCAATTAAAATGTTCTCCATTGATGAACCAATTGAAGAAATAAGTGATAACAAAGATGATTATGAACCACCAAAAAAGAAGAAGAAAAATAAAGATAAGAAATCTGTTAAAAGTCTAGATTTAAAACTAGGTCATGAATCAGATAGTGAAAAAAGAGTTGAAACACCTAGTGTAAGCCCTGTTTAATTTTAACATTTAAATTGATTTATTGTTAGTGTGTTTTCTTTTGTGGCTGATGATAGACTTCTATTTTTCAGGATGAAAATAAGAGCATAACAACTCCAACTGAGGTAATTATAATTATTTTTATTTAAATTAATGTGTTGAAATCAAACTCAGAAACCAGACTGCTGGTTGTGGGAATGGTACCTTAAATTAAATCTCTTATTTGATGGCTTTATTTGCTTCATAGATATGTATAACTGAAAATATCAGTTAAATGTCACTGGTAGCCTCTAAATACAGAGAGAAATAACAGATGGACATGATGAAATTATAAGTCCCTTGTTTTTTAATACAGAACCCTATATATATTTTTTAATTATTTATCATACCCCACAGGAAAACAAATCAATATTAGACACAGAATCAAAAGACGAAATGACTAGCCAGGACGAGTCAAAAATCGAAAATGATACTCCAAGGAAGAAAAAGACCAGAAAACGCACAGCAAAAGAAAAGAGTAAAACTAAAGGCATTCTGGGCAAGACTGAAGCACCAAAAGGTGCTCTTTGGGGACTACAAGTACTTCCGAAATCTGAGTGGAAGGCACTTAGGAATAAGTACTTAAATTTACAAAGGAAGTACATGAGGGAAATGAAGGCCAATATACATAATAGAAGAAATATGTATTCCAGTATACCCGCCCCGGCTGCATCATCTGTTGAGGTTGAATCAGGTAACTTTATACATATCATATTTGGGGACATATGTTTATAAATTTGTTTATTTTCATTACATTCTAATAATATGTATGTTCGGAGCGGCAACATTAACGCATTGACCCAGTGCTAGTTAGTTAATTACTCTTTCTATGTATGATAGAATAAGGGCACGATTTGGCAACATCATACACCAAAATGCCAGCCAATTTCTGCCCAGTACCATACTTTTACTTTTGTATGATATTTGAATCCCTATCTATATTTACAGCCTTGAATTCTGCGAAGGCTGAAGGCAGCAAAACAATTGAGCCTTTGGAGAGGATACCAGGGGTTTTTGTCAAAGAGATATTACCAGAACCTTGTTTTGATGTCAGACTTGCAAAAAGAACAGTGAGTACCTTAGTATTTTTTTAGCTACTTTCAAAGAGTTTTTAATATAATAAACGAATATGTACTTTAATTTATATAATGTTAATTTACAGATTAGAAGTAATATTCACGCGTTACACGTGGATGCTAAAGAGGGACAAACAGAAGTTATCATAAGATTTGATTCTGCCAAAGCAGCTGATGATGTAAGTAATAATTACGTACAATTCAAAAAATCTACCGTAATTTTACTATTTTCGAATTTCTATAGATTAAGTATTATGAGAGATAGAGCTTTCGCTCAATGAGTAGCTCGACTGGGGAAGGAAGACTTAGGGAGTAATAGATAGTACTAACAGATGATCGAGTATGGTTCAGCTGAATCGCGTATTGTCGACACTGAACTGAATGTTTGATGGTTTGGCCGAACCATACGAAGGAAGATCGTCAGAGTTCATCAGAGAGAGTCAACGAGTTAGTGGTATCGATAATCTGTGCCGCGGGTGCTGAAAGTGTCTACCATGAATATTTGTATGAAGTCATCGTAAACGCCTAATTATATTTTATGGACCAACTGGATTTAGGTAATGAAATATTGTTACTATATTCCAGTACTGTTCTCTGTCGGGCAACTGCGCGGTGGTGTTGTCGGGCCCGGCGGAACAGGAGCAGTGGTCCCGCGCGGACAGCGAGCGCACGGCGCGCCGCCCCCGAGGCCGCGCGCGCCTGCTGCGTCTCGCCGCCCCCGCCACCCCCGGGACCCCCGCCGCCAACATCGCGCGGGCACCCGCCTCGCCACAACCCACTCACACGCATATCAGATTTGAAGATGAATAGACTAAGGCCGAGATCTATAGAGCGTGCTTACACTTTACTTACCGTATAAATCTACGTAATAAAGTTAATGTTTGTGTGTTATCATTTGTAGCCAAGTTTTTAGACACACACATACACACTCGGAGAGATTCGAAGATTGCATTTTAAATACAGACTTTGTACGGTAAAGATCTCAGCCTATAAGGCCCTTCTCACTTTATGATACGCCCAGGCGCCGAGGAGTATCGCTCATACACGACTAGTCGCGCGACTCGCCATGTTAGTCTCCTACGCATCTTGAAAAAATAATGTAGCAAAATGCAAATAGGTTTTTTTAGTCATTCGATAAAAAGCTAGATTTTTTTTATCAAGTTGTAGTTCTCATGCTGCAACAAATGCTCCGCAACTTATGTTCTTCTCAAGGTAGAGATGAATCCAATATTTTCTTCTTGTGCGTTGACGTCTTCTTCTGTTTCTATAAAACAGATAACTGGAATCGCTCGATATAACGTCCGTTCATTAAAAAAACACAAAACAAATGATGCATTTTGTTATTTTTCAGTAGCGTAATGTGCGAACTTCGAGTTGTAAACAAGTATTGAACTAGTATGCGACTTGAGTATTGTATCCTACGTTTTTCGTAATGGGAGAAGGGGCTAAAACAGTGCTTGTTGTGTATTATGTACGATACTAGTGCAGAATCCGTTGTTTACATTAAAATTTTATCGTTTGTATAGTTTTTGTAACGTAGCTCGCTGGTTCTTAGGAAAATTGAAATTGAGCTTTGCCTTTTTAATTTTTTTTTTAAATTAATCGACCATATTTATTGGTACAGATTATTTCCCGGTAAAATACTTTTTCTGACAGCTTTCAGTATTTTCTATTCTTTTTCAATAATGTTTGTTGTGTCTAAGTAGACAATACAATTGTCATTCCATAATAATCTAACGTTTCGGTCTGCAAGTGAACCCATCTAAGACCAAGGCTATCATAATTGGCGGCAAAACATTAATATCTCGGGTAAAGTGGGACCATCTACCACATATTTCATTTGACGGTATCGCTATACCATACAGCGAAACTGTAAAGAACCTGGGAATTCTCATCGACCGAACCTTATCATGGGCTCCGCAAGTAGCGGAAGTTAGCCGGAAGGTGTTTGCTGCCGCTGGATCGCTTAGACGGTTGCGAAATTTCCTCCCCATAGACACTAAAATTGCGCTCTCACAGTCTTTACTCTTGCCGCATCTCGATTACGCTGATGTCAGCTACCTTGACCTTACAGAGGAGCAATTAAATAAACTTGAGCGTCTCCAAAATTTTTGCATACGGTTCATTTTTGGCTTGCGCAAATATGACCATGTCTCCCAGTTTCGTTCTCAGCTCAAGTGGCTCCCAATTCGCCTTCGCCGGAATACTCATATACTTTCACTATTGTATAATATCCTGTTTAATCCCAAAGCCCCATCTTATCTCAAGGAAAACTTTGATTATTATAGCTCCCAGCATCACACCCTTCGTAATTCTGTCCAACTTCGCCTCAAAACTCCTGTACACACTTCCCAAACTTTCAGTCAGTCCTTCACTGTGCAAGCTGTCCATCTTTGGAACTCCCTTCCTCTGACCATTAGACAAGCTCAGACTATTGAATCTTTTAAGTCGCAGATATTTTCCTACTATCTCTCTCTCTAATCATTTTTATAATATATTGTATCTATATATATATTTATTTTATTTTATTTTTATTTATTTATTTTTTGTATTATATTTGTATTTATTTATTATTATCATTTTTTTTTTTTTATTCATATAAGTATTATTTATTACACTATATATTATTTTATTCTACATAATTTATTTATAAATTCATAGGTAGAATGCTACACCTGCCTCTACTATTGTATTTTCCTGTCACCCAAAGGTTGCCTGGAAGAGATCGCTTAAGCGATAAGGCCGCCTGTGTTGTACTCTTATTATATGTACCCATATTACATAGCGTCATCACTTGTTTAAGGTGTACAATAAAGAATATTCTATTCTATTCTATTCTAATCTAGCTTTTGCCCGCGTTTTCTAGGATATATTCTCAGAGTAATTATTGCAATAAATACCACAATACAATGTAGTTATGTTGCCGAAAATCACACGAAGTCTGGAAATTCGTTCCTAGTAAAAACTTGGCTGTACTGCGCGTAAACGACTAGGCAGTCAAAATGTATAAATAAATATAATTTTGTATAATGAAGTGTTTCATTTTAATTGATGAAAATAAACAATATTTTTACAAAAGAAAATGTATTAAGATTATGTCACGTAAATGCCAACATCAATTTCAGTCTTAAAAATAAGTATACTTATAACTTAATAATACAGGAGGCACTGGCACATTTTTTTTATCAAAAATTATGTATTTATTCTACCTTATGAGCTAGTACATAAAAGATAACATATAAAAACTGTAATATTGCAAATAGACCTGTATTTTACAACCTGAATTCTGTCAACAGTAGGTATGACTTCATATCCCTAATCTTAAAAATGTATAGCATATACTAAGTACCTTGTGTACCACTAGAAATAGTGCTTTCAAATACTCCCACTTTATTTTATAGAACAATTTTTAGCTGCCAATCAGGTGGTATCAGAACATAGAAGAAACCTATACAATCACATCTTATAATAAATTGATAATGTTGATAAAGATTAGATTAAGTACCATTATATTATTTGACAAATCAATTAATAAATTAGGCCAAAATATACTTCATTATTTAAAAGCAAATACTTGTTAGTAAAATGGAACATCAATACCATGATAAAATTGTTGCAGAAGACAAAGATAACATACTTACATTTGTCAAATTATTACATATACATAAGAAGAGCACCAAACATTAAGTAAAAAGTATTGTTAGTGTGACATATTTTGTTTATACTACTTAAAATTTAAATATTATAAAACTATTGGCAAAAATTAGGTAGGTATCACATTGAAAATAAAACTTATCCATATGTACAGAGAGGTAGATTAATGTTACAGATATGAATATTATGATGCCTCCATATGTCTGTGAACTGTTACTGGAGCAATTATACTGTTCTTACCGCAAGGAAGGAAAGTCACGCTTAAATCTCCTCCAGCTTTTAATCTAGGCTTTATTTTGGCGGGCAATGGACAACTGACATCAGATTTTGTATCATCTGATAGCACAATGGGATCATTTACTGAGAAACCAGTTGCCTCAGAGTCCTCGTGGGGAGTCATTGTAGAGTAACCATGGTCTGAACCACCAGCAGTATGAGGTCTTCGATATCCTGTTACAACCCTGTATGGCGATATTGGAGCTTCTATTTCCATAGCAGGCAGCAGTTTGTCTTGTCCAGACAGATCATACATATCATCAGATTGCAAATGGCTCATTTGAACATCAGCATCATGCCATGTTTCAGCTGGACCATCCACATAAAGATTGTGGCAACTAGCTGAAGTAACATTTTGTCTATAACAGTAAATAGCTACAGCTATAACCAGACTAACAGTGACAATACAGCCAGCAATGGGACCAATGGCTGAATAGCTGCCTAAAGCGTCTCTATTGACGTGACCAAAAGTTCCCTCTCCATAAGGAGTGACAGAACCTAAAACTCCATTGAAGCAAGTGGACTGAGAAGTACAAAATGGTGCTGAGAGTGGCGTCCGTCCATCGGCATCTATTTGACACCACTCGCAACCGAGAACGCCCAAACAGGAGGAGTGAGTTAAATAAGTTTCGCACTGAAAATCAAAACACATTTTCAAGTTTTCCGCGAAGTTATGGAAGTAATGAGACTTGTGATTGTTATTTTCCAGCATCATCCCACAGAGAGGAATATCTTGATCAAAGCGCGACATGTTAATATTGGGACACTCATATAGTTCAGAACTACATTCACATGGGCATTCACATTCTGTTTGCTCCATACGATTGCAATTGAGGCACAGTCGATCGACCATGCTGCAGGGGCAGAACGCGCCGACACTGCAAGAGGCGTTGACGAGACCTATGAAGGCATTTGTACCAGGAATAGCTGCTATATAATAATGGACACAATGGTCCCCTGACACTACATTAGAGAGCACATTAGGCAAGGAAGTGTTAAATTCATAAAATCTCTGTATGGTTTTATCATAGAAATTATTACACAATCTTTTTGTTACAAAACCCTTATGATTTAACATATCAATAGCAATCATAGATTCTTTATGTGTAATATGTTGTTGTTCAATTGGCCCAGAGCTGTTAGGGTCCATTAAACCAGGGTGGGAAACAAGATAGCCTCGATTGTTCATAATGAAACATTTCACATAAGAAATTGCACACAGGGGCATACTATCAATGAGGAGTTTATAAAGAAATCCCATAGTGACATCCATTGAAACAACCATAGTGGGATAAAATTGACTTTTAACAGCATATGAAATAGAAACAACATATCCAGCACCCCCAACATCTAAATTAGGAGGAGTTAGAATTATTTTATCAGGATTATCTAAGGCATACGTGTACCATGGCCTTCGTACAGGTTCATAGTCATATTCTAATACAGTTCCTGGAAACATCACAAGCACTCCACTCTCTGCAACTGCATATCGTCTGACAATGTACTTAGAATATGCACCATGTAAATGCTGCCGTTTGAAAAATGATAATATGGAATTGAGAAAGCCCACATCTTGTTGAATTTCATTTTTTAATCCTGGATTGGAGAGTAAGCCATGGGCTACACTTTTTAAGTAAGCTAGATAGTTTTGCATGTATGTAACTGCTTCTTGGCCATCACCCATGTCATAGAGATAAGTGAATGGTGATTGAAAACTAGATGGGCTTAAGTACACTGTACCCTGATCTATGGTAGCTATCTGTTTAAAATGCCGGCACATTTTACCAGTTTTAGGAGGAAATAAGTCCAATCTATGAAACAATATCTCCTTAACACTCTTTGTAAAAAAGATATTAGTCTTGTTAAAAGCCGATTTCTCTGTTATTTCAGATACTAAACATACTATATACAAATCTTCAACTCTCTTCCATGAGTACATTATTGATCTTGTAGTATTTTGATCAGTCATTGTTAAATTACCAGAGCTGTTAAGCAACATTTCTTTTTTTACTCTCTCAATAAAGCTGTAAGTTTCAATATTTTCCAAATTTGTAAATTTTATTTTATCAGAGGCTGATTCTGGTCTCGGAAAGAATGTGTGCATCAACACTTTACCTGAGAAATCCATAACAAAAGCCCTTCTTCTTTGATTTGTTCCTCTAAAGTACACAATATCTTCTGCAAGGTCTGACCAATACAAATCTAAGCCCAATACACCATTAAATGTAGGGAGTATCAAGGATATCATGAAGTCTCTTTCTGTGGCTTCCCAAATGGGACCCTCTATCTGAATTTCTTTATTGTCATAATTTCCAGGCAGTAAGGATATAAATGCTGAGGCCACTTGTCCAACTACTCCACTGTCATTAATATGAAGCCTCATCACAGAATGATTGTTAGTATGTGTGTGCCACTTGTCAATGTGAAGAATCCCCAATGAGCTGTTTTTGTCAACTTGACTCCCATATATCAAACCAATAGCAAAGTTCAAATTTTCATCCTTATTTGAAGAATATGGGAACATTTTTAGCCACATCTCATTTTGTAATACTTTTGTATCAGTTAAAAAAATAAACAACTTATTTTTAGGCAATTTTTTCTGAAGTAACAAATACCTTAGTTCTTTATTAATAGCCAAAGGGGAAACATTTGTAGGTGCTACTTCCAAAGATGAGAGATACTCTTGTAACAGAAGTTTGTTGTTGTCCGTAGCATTCCCCAAGTCCGATGTTCCATCAGAACTACATGTGTCCTCAAATTTCACAAAATCTGTCATATTGGTCATCTTTAATGCAATAATATCTGTACTCTGCAGTGCATATGCAGTCTCCTTGGCAACATTGATAGCATGCTGCAGGGAATCTGCATTCATGTTATTGTCAATTATAAAAACAACCAGTTTTGACTCTGTATGCACAACCTTATGATACAAATATCTTAAATTTGAATGTGGCATGGTAGCACAATCTTTGTCCGTTGCATAATCCATGTGGGATAGAAAATATTGCCTCTTCACTTTTAAATCTTTGAATCGACCCAACATCTTTGATTTGGGATCTTGTACAGGCTGACTATTGAATACATCTTGAGGTTTAATAAAAACTGATTTACGAATAGAGTTGAATGGACATGGGTGAGTGAAGGACGGAGTACTATTATCGCTTGTTACATTATTCATCTCTCGGAGTATATTTGCAGCTGATGAAAGTTTGTAGCTGAGCTTGTTGGCAATGCCAAGTAGTATTTCATTGTCGGAGGGTTGGTAGCGGCTCACTTTGTAAGCAGTTCTGATTTCAAAATGTGTAGTGTACTCACTGCCTAGTTCCTTTTTCACTATATCACTAAACTTATTGGCTAAAGTATCCGATAGCTTGCGCACACATAGCTTGTAGTCGCCTCGACTATTAGTTCTTGTACAGTTATCATTTTGTCCAAGGATCTGTTGGACGCCGAAGCCCGCCGTTATCATAAATAACATTGATAAAAGCCTCATCTTGTCGGCATCGGCATTATCTTTGATCCCTTACGCTAGATTACACTCGTGTTGTTATGCGTAAACATTTCCATCACATTCACATTACTTGTGTGATGCACTGTTCTCACCTCACTGAACATTTAGAGTTTGATTTATAAAGCGACTTCATTATTATTTTTAATTAATTACTACTATTTATTCAAACAAAACAATAAACAAATTCCGTTCTCACAACACAAATCACTCACTGTGCAAGTGACATTAAAATTTAGACAATAAAAGATGGCTGCCTTGCCTGCCTTCGTGTTATTGTGTTGCTAGATTATTCTTTTAAAAATCAGTAGGGTTGTCCGTATTGTTTTTTTTGTACTCTAGACTTATGTATCTATACGCAGCGCGCAGAGCGTAAGCGAAAGAATGTTGTATGCTTATAATATGTTAAGATCCAAAAAGTTGCCAAGAATGCTAAGCACTTAGTACCAGTGTTCTGGCAGTTGCCTTTAGGACTGAAAAAGCTCGTAACTGAATAGCATAGCAGTCTCCCTTTACTAATTATGTCCACAGGTGATATATTTATTAGTCACAATTACGGTACGCGGTGGCCCACACCTGTCAGATTTTACAAAATTTTTGTCTAAAAAAAAATATTACGTAGATCAAGAATACTCTGTAGATTTACAGATTTTTAAGAAATAAGTTTATAGATGTTGATAGAACTAATTTCGTTCAGAAACTTTTCAGTATAGTTGTTCATTGGCTCATAGATTTTTCAAGGTAAAAAATTTCAAGGTACCTATTGTAGAATGCAATCAAATGCCTACCTAAAAAAAAAACTTTAATATTTTTTTGAAAATTTGCTGCATCAAAGTTTAATTAACAATATTTTAGTTCATCTAGCTTGCGTTGCGCTTAGTTTGATTGGCGAAATGGCGGCACAATTCAAAATCTCAACTGCCTCAGAAAGTAATTAATCTCATGGATATAATACAGAGAGATGTAGTTTTTAAGTAACAAAAACTTATTTCTAAATATTGTGTACAATCATCGATTTCATACGAATGGCAGATTGGCGTCATACAATTTTTAGCAACTTATTTGTGTATTGTTTTGTAGCCGAGCCAAGGCCTCCGAAAACTTTCTTTGAAGGCGCGACCTTGATGTTCGAATAATAGGACTTGTGTCAACCATCAAAAGAACCTTCGTGACTTTGGCCGTGAAGATTTTATTTGGATTAAAATAATTATTTATGACAACACCGGAACGGAAGTTCAGAATGGTCAAGGAAAGATGGTTTGTATTATGTAACTTAATTGCGAGTATTTTATGATCCTAGGTCCTAGGATCATGAAATTTTGTAAGAAATGCTGTTAAAAGCCTCACAACATGAGTAAAGAAGACTTACTTACCGAAACTTGATAATTTGGTGTTATACCAACTTATCACTTATAAAGTTTACATTTGTAGTTGGAGATTATCAATAGAGATTGTCCTTCAATCAGGATTATCTGTAGGTAGGTAAGGAATCCTCGTCGGTGCGCGAGTCACACTCGCACTTACTCGGTTTTTTTAGGACTGTTCGTTGTGCTTCTTCTAGCTCCAACATCGCAGCATCCAAGTAAACCTGCGAAGGTACTAGGTACCTATTATTATAAGCGCATTTAGATCGTACGATTTGTGATTTACATTCTAAAATTAGGTCATTTAGTAAGTATTTCCTATTTATTGGCGTACCTAGAGTCAGTGCCGGTTTTAGCTCTACCAGCGCCCTGGGCGAGATGTGATAACCCCCCCCCCCCCCCCCCTCTTCTCCCGCCAACAAAAGGGATTTTAAGCCATTATAACTATTTTATCTTTAGACTTGAGAATTTATTTATTTATTTAGACTCGAGATAGCGGGACTCGCTCATGAGCGACCGAAAATATAGGTGGGCCTGGCGTCCCTTTACATCTGGCGCCCTGGGCGATCGCCCTACCGCGCCATACCCTAACGCCGGTACTGCCTAGAGTACCTACCTGTATTCCTCATTATTATTATTTTTACAATTAACTATTAAATACTCGTAAAAACTATAAGTAGGTACTCTACAAATATAACAGAATATAACTAAATTCTATGTTGGTAAACGTTACTCGTTATCTACTTCAATTAAAATGCCAAACAGTAAAACTAACTTTCTCAACAATTTCAAATAATTGAAGACAAATTATTTTACGCTAACATCCGTTAAGATTGTTACCTAACTACATTAGTACCTCTACCTACGTACCTTAACTAAATGTATGTACCTAACATACATTTTGTTAGGAAGTAAGTTCTAACCAAGCTAGGCAATACGGCAGGTTTTTCTCAGTCACATGAACGTACAGCTCTAGGCAAGTGTGTGTTCCATCGATTGGTCAGGGACGGCGTGGCTTACCGATCATTAACCCAGTTGTGTGGCGCCACGCGGCCCGGCAGGGCACGCGACCCGCCGTCGCGTTTTTCATTCTACCACCATGCAACTGCCCGAAACACCGCCACCGCCACTCGCTCCTCTGTGGGACCGTGTTCTTAGAGCCCGAGCTCTCCCTCCAGACCTCGATGTCGAACTCCTGTACATCGCCATCAGGGATCGACTCACACATCCCGAGTGGGAGGTGCGTCTTCACGCTCTACGAGTCCTCGCCGATCTCCTGCCGCTCTCCGGCAACGCGCTCGCCTTCCCATTCGATCAAGTCGTCGATAACTTGGGACACAACTCGCCCAATGTTCGTAAAGCAGCGTTAGATGCACTTAAAGTTTTCTGCACACACTGTGAAGACCCTGAAAGTGCGGCTCGTGCTATTCTGGATAAGTGCTCCTACCGTAACATAAGACCACATTCCGCTAACATAGATACAAAAGTGAATGTAATAACTGGATTAATTTTATCGATACCTTCAGTCATGGCTATATTGAAGCGACGACACCCGTCTCTAGATATTTATCCGATGTTCCAAGTTTTAGGCGAAAAGCTGTTTGATTCTATACATATGGATGTGGCTCATCGAGCTTTATTGAAACTTCGAAGAGTATGTGGACCTAGAGATTATATGATTTCCCTTTCGAGACTAGATCCCAAAGTACAAGAGAAATTTCACTTTCTCTGCGACACATATGACGAGGATTCTATGGATGTTTACTACGCTCCGAAGAGGAACACATATCATAATAATAATAACCAGCCCTTGGTAAAGATAAACCATATTTACAACAGCCCGCTAACTGGTCCGATCCGTCTATCAACCGACTCCTCTTCAGAAGAATCTTACACTCACATACCGTTTTACAATAACAACTTTGCTAAAGTGATAATAGAAACAGAAATTAAATTCGATTCTGATACAGCCATAACAATGACAGTTTTAGAAGAAAATGAAACTGAATCGGAGAAAAATACGGGAAGTGAAGATGATTACGATAGCTCTGATCGGAACATGCTGAAATACAGTGATGGCGAGTCTGAAGACACTGACGTTGTTGTGAAAAGAGTGCGTTTTGGTGGTGAAAGTGTTAAAATACGGACGCCAGATAGTGATAATTTAATCACAAGTGAAGATGATAACAATCAGAGTGCACCTGTTCCATTAAAGAAAAATAACATTGATGAAGTGTCGATGCCAACGACACCGACCCTCATGAGTAGAGTGAATGAAATAAAACGTGAAGCATCCGAGAGGGAATTTAATTCAAAGCAGCCACAGAAAAGAAGTGGAATACCACTGCCAGTAATTAATAACAAACAGCAATCTCATAAACAGAACTTAGTGGCAAAATACAGTGGAGTGAAGTTAAAATCCAAGTCACTTAGTGAATTGTACGATTACTTTAAAATAAAGAATGAGAGTCAGGACGGTAAAATTAAAGAAGTTTCAGGGTTTGCTTTGACTCTATCGGAAGTGCGGTCTCCAGAGAAAGTGCCTAGTCCGGTGCCATCTCACAGGCAAGTAGAGGTTCTGCATAATCTTCAACGGAGTCCTGGGTTTTCGCCTCGACGACAACAAACGCGTTTGCATCTGGAACGCGACGGGTGAGTTTATTCTTACAAACAACATTATGTTTCAAGTATTATGCTGCTTCAAAGCACTTAAAAGAAGTTTTCTCGTAGATTCGTCCTGAATCTGCTAGCGTCTTCACCGCAAAATGAGTCGGACCTCTTATCTCCAAGACCCCCCACTCCGTTAAGAGCTCATTACGATTGGGAAGAGTTAAATATACTTCCGCAACATGTGGTCGACCAACTTCATAACACGGTGAGTTTATTAACATTAACTATGTACCAACTTATTTTTAAAGTAGGTAGGCATGTATTTAAATTAAACTAATGAATATTTTCTTGATTTTTGTTCTTCTTAGTTCTTTGCTATAATTCTTTACTGACCAACCACAAAACGCAAATATTTTACAGAGGTAAAGTTAGTAAGTTCGGATGTAAGAGGTAATTTCAGGAGTAAGTAACTGGACTGATTTTAATAATTATTTCACTAATAGGAACCGACATGCTAGTACATTACCTATGTATGTCCCCGAGTGCTATAGGCTACTTTCTATCATAAGAACACGGGTGAATCCTTGGGAAACAGCTAGTCCTATATAAATTCTGGGTTATTGATCTTGTAGTCATTAAAATAGAAACTAGTAGGTACCAATTACCATTAAACTATTATGTTTAAAAAAAATTTTGTAAAACTAAGCGTTTTCTAAATCGGCGTGAAGTGTGCATGATATTTTCACTTCAATCATTTAGGAGAACTGGATAGCTGCAGTGAAAGCTGCTGACCAGCTTCACAGCACCCTTCTAGAAGCAGGCAACGTGAGGAAAGTGGAGCCGGCTGCGTTATCACTCGTCCAACACATGTGGGCCCTAAGCGACGCGGTAAGTATCGCTTACATGCATTAAACATTAACAAACACCGTTCTATGATAACAATATTCATAAATTTGTAATCATAGGGGGGAAATGTAAGGGTATGTATTCAAAAGTATTTAAAATATTAAAAACTTGTTTGATTCCCTATAAGTTTTATTCGCGATGGCAACTATATAAGTAATTTGTAACTGACAAACTTTTCCAGCACTATTTCGGGAAGATAGCTCAGTGAGGTTTAGTACCGTGACAAAGGTCACTTTTTCTAAAGTAAAACATAGTGTAGTTGAAAATCAAGTTGAAAATCTGTCCTAAGAGTGTGTTTACTAATTTCAGTCACATCATCACAGACCATGATGAAATTGTGTGAATTAGGAGCTAGTTCCCTTCTTGGCTCTGTGTGCTTTACCTTAGATACATCATCACTGACTGATCACGACCTATACTTAGGTTCCTACCTAAAAAATTAAAATCAAAACACAATCCTACTCAGGATCTTGTTTGCTCGATCTCCATACTCTGATGAATGAAGATATTTCTCCTTTACATTATTGGAGAATTACCTAAAGAAAAATGCTGGAGTCATGAGAAAACACCCTAATATACTTACATCGCGTGCAAAGAGTGATCCAAAAAAATTATTGTGCAATAACCGAGCGCAAGCTTTATGCAAAGAGCTCTTTATAAATACGTACGAGGTACCTTGCACAGTTGTTACATTGTTAGATTATAGGCATAAAGTGTCTGGTTTTGTTTACACCTTTTTTCGATAATGTAGCGTGAGAATAAACTTTTAAAATTAGCACGACTGTTACGATAATGTAGCACGTAAACATTACATAGGCGTTTTATTCGCAAAACTGTGCTTCACTGTAATTTTATGTCGAAAGTTTATCATAGTTTTAACATATTTTTGTTTAATGTAAGTATAGGCTTAGGTACGAGTTAGAAAATGAAGTAGGTAGATAGGTGCTTAAATACCTATTGTAAAAAAAAAATAGATTCTCGAGTAACATTTTCAAACACCAAATCATCTCGGATTTTGGATGGAAGCCTATTGGATTATGAAAAAAAAATTCTATATAGAAATAATAAATTATATGAGAAGCGGCTTAGTTTTACCTTTATTCAGACCTAGGCTACCTTTGTAGCCAAGTTCTGAATGAAAGGTATGACCGATTTTACTTCATTAAATGTAGGTATGCTATTGCTGTGTTAGACACAGATTTCACCTAACACGATCGCGACTGCTTTCCTAAAATTTGAAATTGGAACCTAGGGAGGGGATAATTCTATAGGTAGACTATTCAATCGGTTCCTCCTCTGAGACCGCAATTGAGCAGCTACGAACAAGACTGATCATCGACGATATTCTATACCAGGTATCAGCAGCAAGAGCCCCAGCAGAAGGCGCAGTGTGTGCCCTCATTCGTGGTGCAAGCAACGAGTGTGTCCGACAGCTCCTGCCAGCCTTAGTCGCAAGGATGGCTCGGGAGCCCATACCCGCTGCGTTGCCCCACGCCCTACTTCAGAGGCTGGCCTTACATCACCTCGTGGACTTGATATTTGACCCTGATATGATTGGGGTGAGTTAAGTTTTTTTACACCATAAAGTTGTAAATAAGCGCTTTCGCCTGTTGATGGTTACCCTATCCCGATGGGCCTATACAGGTGACTGGTGAGTCACCAAAGATATTTAAGGAGAGTACTCGGTACTCGATCCTCGTTCTAATTATGTAATAAAATTAGGTACTTAATTTTTGGTCAAATTTCCCTATAGATAAATGAAGTGTGGCTACATGCCCGACGCTCATGCTTTTTGTCTGTTACGCCGTTGCACGCGGCGAGATCTTGTTTTCCGTAGTATGCATCCGCGCGGTGACCATGCGTTGCGTAATAAATTACTTAACTTTCGGTTAAGTTTACTAAGTAGTCAATTAATATTTATTTTTAATGTTTTTTTTTTTCGTCTTATATGATCGTCAAATATCACGTCCTCGAATATCGTTGGTGACTCACCGGTCAGACTGTATATATAAGTTGAAAATATAAATATAAAATAAATAATAAACGATTAGGTCCAAAATAATGCAGAAAAACGGCAGAAACAATGGTTTCAGTTATCATTACGATGATGTCACTTGCACCCATTATATGGGAGATTTATCATCTCTTTTTCCCCTTGTTGGTTAACTAAAAATAACCCTATAAATATTGTAAGAAACAACAATATTCCTATAATCTAAAATGAAGGCAAGTTATCTCTTTAAAAATCCAATTATGGTCAAATAAATCATCAAATTCATAGGTGCTGCGAATATAGAAAATGATCATACATAATACTAATTGAACCTAGTGCTTGTCTTGTATAAGGTTGATTTTGTGAGGGTCTATAGGTACCTATAATAGGGAGAAAGCGTATTGAATTATACTTTGTAAGCATTGAATCCTCGTTCGCTCGGGACTCAGGATCCAATAAGCCGCTCGTGTCATAAGAGAAAAGACACTGCTTTATCTCCTTGGTGAATAATTTACTATTAGGTTAGGTTTGCATAACATAGGTTTGTAATGAAACAAATATTTTAGAGTGGAAAAGTACACTAAAATATTACCATGTAAAAAAAATATATCAATAATCTAATTTAGCAATAAATACGCTTCAACGTAAGTCTAACTGAGTATCTATTGCATTACCTACTCAAGTACCTAATAAATTAGATGACTCGCCCCATCACAACGTTTCAGTGTAAATACTTTTACTAGAGATTTATACAGAAAGTAGGATTATTTATCGTGCAATATTGGGCCTAATATACCCAACCACAATCACTCTGTAAATAGGTGTCAGGTGACACGGAGAGTGTTCAAAGCGCACAGCTGAGAGCTACCCTATGTCTGGCAAGGGCTGCGGGACCCGCCGCAGTGCTGTCAGCTGTTCGAAGAAGACTAGCAGGCACCGCCAGAGCTGACCTGTTTTGTAACAAAGTGAGTGTTCACAATATAGCTTTTTAGATAGTTGATACCTAAATTATATTGACGTATTAACTTGTTTACTACTTACTAGCTTCCGCCCCGCGGTTTCACTGCGTTCCCGAAGGATAAAAGTAACCTATGTGTCAATTGGGTTGTGTCAAGGTGTCCGCCGTTTGACCGTGAAGAAGTAACAAACAACTTTATATCTCACAAACTTTGGCATTTATAATATAGTAGGATTAGAATATTTAAATATACAAATTGTTGTAAGAATATGTGATTAAACTACCTACCTTACTGATTTCTAGTCAATATATAAAACTAAAAATAATAATAATGTATTTTTCATCTGTGTTTGACCACAATCTCAGTGATGATGTGGCCGTGTGTGGTAAGCACACATAACCCAGACGGGAATTCTCTAAAGTGCAGCTGTCACCACCGGTATACCTAGGTGATTAGTGACAGATTTGTGAGTTACAAAAAAAAACAATTTATAGGTACCACTTTCCGCAACTGAAACTAATACCTAAGTTAAAATTACTAAAGGGAAGATCAAAATAAAATTGAGGTCACGTTCTTATAATCGATTGTAACACTTTATTAGTCTAGTTACTAGACTGTAATATGTTTAGTCTAGACGATTACCTTAGATAATAATACTTTCACTGTCACCTACTTCCACCCAGTCCCAATTTTATTTGGTAATGGGTCCCGAACTCCCGAGAGCACCCGAAGTTTTTACAAATGTCTAGATTAGTTTCAGATTATTTACTTGTTTCTGGCTTTTCAGTGTATATATTAATTAAATTTATTTTGAACTTTTGTCGTACCAGTCGGGTATTATAGTTTTTTAAATTACTTAAAAAAAATAACTTAATTTAAAACCTGTGTTTGTACTAACGTAGATTGTAGTAGTTACTTATGGATTTTTGTTTCAGTTACGCGAGAGACTGAACAGACCTATTGAAAACATCAGACCCAGTTTTGTCACCAGGTACTTAATCAATATTACTTTTCTATTTACGAAACATGGTAACTTCTACATACATACATAGGAGGTGCCGCTGATATACGAAATTGAAAGGTCGACGGCTGCAGTTACCTCTGCCGGTGGCAACATGCCGCTCGTGTGTAAAAGCTCTAAGAAAGGAGTTGAGTATTGATATGACGGATAGAAGGCTGAATGGAAGAAAAGTCCATATTGCGCTGACCCCAAATGATTGGGAACAAGGCAGAAGATAACTGTCCGTCAAATTAATGTTGTCTTCAAAAAGTCTTATTCTAGATATTTTTCAGGAGTTCCCAGCTACCAGTACCAGTTCGTCGACGAGCCAGGTCTACCCCACCTCCTGCTGCACCACTCCCACCGAGGAGACTGAGGCCTTTACCGGATTCTGCGCCATTACCTGGTAGAAATAGCATTCACTCTAGCATATTTAAACTTTATTGCTTTCATGTGTATTCTGACAACTAGTAATCGTGGGTGTACCCAGAGGGAGGAGGACAGGGTGGAACTCCCTGGATTTAGCACCCCTAGTATATAAAGCAGGGCCTCCTACAGGTGTTTCATCTAAACATGCACCAAATTTTTCGTGAAAGTGTATTCGCGTAGTGTGTGTGTAGAGCAAAAGAATCGGCTTCGCTTTGCTTGATTTACCGCCCCTCCCCCCCCCCCCCCCTGGGCCCAAAGGTGAGAACGCCCTTGCTAGTAATTCATAATATGCTAGTGTATTTAGACGATAGCTTCTCAGGCAATACCTGAACCTGATCTATGGGGACAAAATTATTTGTAAAGTTTATCATCTGGGATTCTTTTTAAGGGTAAATCTTCGATTGGAGCGCGAAATTCAATCAATTTTATCACGTTTTTTGCTAATTGCAGCTCAGTTATAAGTAGTAAGTTATCAACATTTTATTTGCGACAAGAATGGTAGCATATTTACTGATTAATAACAAAATAAATCATCAACATATTCCTCCAAGGTACCTATATTTCTGACATATACGACTATTTCATGAAAATGCTCCAACCGAAGCCTCCACCTTAAGAAGTGAAACCTATAATTTGCTCCACAGGTATTTCCCAGCCTGGTAGAGACTTTATATTGAAGCCTTTACTGTCACCGATACCTCTAAGTGATAGGTAAGTCATGAACATATTTTTGTAAGTAAGTTTTTATAAATAATTTCAGGTTGAAAGTTCAAAAAACGTATCATTATTTTTCTAGTCAATTTGTACTGTAATCGAACTTCCCAAAAAGGTTTGTTAAATCCATTCAGGCCAATAAACTTCTACAGATAATTAAATTTATAAGAACCTTATACTTGTCTGCCCTATCATCAATCAACAAGCGATACCATACTCAAGTGGTTCCGGATTTAGAATGAATATCTAATAGAAATAAGTCACGGACCTAAAGGTCAATATCATTGGAAGCGTATAAAGGCTATAATCAATGGACGTTTCTGGGCTGAATTTCACTTGAATCTTCAGGGTAGGTAGTCTGGATAATGACCTTGAGTTCATGGGAATATGTACAGCTGCCTAATAAGGAATGTAGCAACTTTTGTCGTTAGTGATCTTTTATTGCTTTGAAATATATAGAACTCATATGTTTGTGCTAGTAAATTAGCAAAATAGCAGATTTACGTCTTTATGATATCTCTAAACTATCAAATGGGTTAGGAAAGTTATCATAGACTACAAAATAATAATGTCTTTTGTATTACAAAATAAGATTTCTATTGAGTGTTCTATGGAATGATGTTATTACAGTTTGTATACGAGGTCAAGGGTTTTACTATGTTATAACTTAGAAATAAAAATAACATACTCGCAGAAATTAGGTGACCTGGAAATTACTCGTAAAAGTAGCAATAAACATTCATAATCTATACTAATAATAAAGCTGAAGAGTTTGTTTGTTTGTTTGTTTGTTTGAACGCGCTAATCTCTGGATCTGCCAGTGGGATATGGTAAAACCTTTTTGCAATTGAAAGCCCATTTATTAAGGAAGGTTATAGGCTATAGAACATCACGCTACGACCCTCAGGAGCTGAGCAATGATAAAAAGAACGTTAAGCGGGAGCATGTATAGCATGGGTGAGCGCTGCGACGCGGTTGTCAATGGATGACAGCGGTCGCCTAGGTAACAGTTTTTTGTTATTTTTAACTGTCATCAAGACGAGGTTATCAATTCGTCGGAATCTTTTTTTATGTATGTTCCTCGATTACTCGAAGATGCCTGACCCGATTTGGAAACTATACATACAGGTGGTCACATGGTCACCAAGTCAGGGTCTGATCTTGAAGAAATCGAGGGAACTCTTCAAATTTTATAGGCACTAACAATGTTTTTCATATATTTTCTAAAACTATTCAGATATTTGCGTCTGGTAGTCGTCACATGTTGCTGAGCTGATGATGGAAGGTACAACTCCTTAACGGGTAGGAGTTAGGGGATAAATCTTTAAATATTATAGGAACGATGATGGAAAGTACAGCGCTAATATGCTTATCCTAGGTCAGAGACCTTGAGAGTCATTGATTACACATAAGAAACTAAAAATTGAAAAATAAAATACTTTTAACAAAAAAAAACCACAAAGGCACTAATAAGTATAAAATAACTATGTAAGAACTCTAATCTGATAGTTTTGAAGTCAACGAAATTAGCCATTGCTGTTGCATCATCAGATATTTATTGCTGCTACACTATTGACAGGTAGAAGGACGGCTCATTTCACTTCTAAACAGACCCTTACGGTATTTCTAGAAAAAGACAGCGTACGCTCTATACGTAAAAATGGACCATTGGGCAAGGTTTCACAAGATGCAAACCTAATAATATGGGATGAGTGCACAAGACTCATAGAGCTCATCTAGAGGCTTTAGATAGAACTCTCAGAATTATAAAATGCACAAATAGATGGCTAATGTTTGTTTGTTTGAACGCGCGAATCTCCGGAGCTACTGGTCCGATTCGAAAACTACGCTGTCGGCTGGTAGTTTAGCCATTATTTACCACCCATGGGGGTGGAATAACTTTGATGTTTTCTGGTGATTTCAGATAAACGTTGCCTGTTAGGGAAACTATTATTAAATCTTGCTTAAAATCTTCCTCATCATGAAAGTCTGTTGAATTATTGAAACTGTATACCAAAATGAGGAGTCACTTGGGTAGAGGAAGCACAGTTTTCCCAATAAAGCTCCATTTAATCGGGGATGGGAAAGTACCTGAATCAGATAAAAAAATAGCTATTGACAAAGACCTTGGTAAAATCGTGACCAACATTGAAGACCTGATCTGTAGAGTATATCCGGATATAGCCAATATCGACCAAAAAAAAACATTAATGGATGTGTGAGAGGGCAATTTAATTTAATTAGCTGCCAGAAATATAAGCGTTGACGCCATCAACGACAAAATAATGGCTAAACTACCAGCTGACAGCGTAGTTGTCGAATCGGACCAGTAACTCCGGAGATTCGCGCGTTCAAACAAACAAACAAACTTTTCAGCTTTATTATTTAAGGCTAAATAGCTTTCCACCCGCGATGCCCCCCGCGATCAGTCAGTCAATTAACCAACTTCAAGCGGAGGTTATCAATTCGTTGAAATCTTTTTTTTTGTATGTTCCCCGAATACTCGAACGCCTGGACCGATTAGGAAAATTATTTTTTGTTTGAAGGGATATACTTCACAAGTAGTCCCATGGTCACCAAGTCAGGATCCTAGACAAATCGAGGGAACTCTTCAAATTTTATAGGCACTTACAATGTTTTTCATAAACTTCTCAGCTTTAATATAGAATGCTAAATCGCTTTCCACCCGCGATATCACACGCGATATCACCCGCGATAAGTCAGTCAGTCAGTCAGTCAATTAACCAACTTCAAGCGGAGGTTATCAATTCGTCGGAATCATTTTTTTTGTATGTTCCCCGAATACTCGAACGCCTGGACCGATTTGGAAAAATATTTTTCGTTTGAAAGGGTATACTTCACAAGTAGTCACCAAGTCAGGATCTGATGATAGGATCCTGGACAAATCGAGGGAACTCTTTAAATTTTATAGGCACTTACAATGTTTTTCATCATACTTTCTAAAGCTATTCAGATATTTGCGTCTGGTAGTCATCATCTTATGTTGCTGAGCTGATGATGGACGGTACAAATCCTTAATGGTTAGGGGATAATTCTTTAAATGTTATAGGAACGATGATGAAAACTACAACACTAATATGCTTATCCTAGGTCAGTGACCTTGAGAGTCATTGATTACACATAAGAAATTCAAAATTGAAAAATAAAAAACTTCAAAAAATAGAACCGCCTTCAAAGGCACTAAAAAGCATAAAATAACTATTTAGTAACTCTAATATGATAGTTTTAAAGTAAGCGAAATAAATCTGCGGTACCATGATATCGGTTCTAATTTTTGTTAAAAGTTTTATATATTTAGATTGGCTATTGGACGCTGATCAGTGTTATTATCACCATCGGCATCAGCGTAGGCATCAAAGTGACCATAAGAAAGATCTTGGGAAAAACGTAACCTTTTGATGGGTTGGTCTTCTGTACCAAATTGGCATACTGGTTTCCATTTCGATATACTTCAAATACAAATGGGTATATTTGACCGGCTGCAACTAACTCGCAGAAATGTAGAGTGTTGTAACATCTAATTTATACTTTTCTTTTGTCCCATGATTGTTGCCAAGATGGTCATGAGACATAACAGCAAATTCATCCCAATTGTTCGTCATATGCATTGCATTGCACCAAGCTTTTATGTGAGTTCAAAAGCAGTATTTATATCAACTTCGATGCACATCACCACCAAAATAACTTTCTACCCTTTTTTAACCCCGATAGGCGATGAGTTTCAATAAAATACAAAACACGTCTTCCATCAATTATCTTAAAGAATGTTTATGCAAAATTTGAAGTAGATTGGACCAAGGAATCACGTTGTTCCATACAAACTTTGTCCCAGTTTTTCAACCCCTAAGGATTTCGGAAGATCCTTTCTTATAGGATGCCTACTTCATACGAAGAACACACCCTCTAAATTTCAGGTCTCTACGATCAGCGGTTTAGGCTATGCGTTGATCCGTCAGACAGTCATTCAGGACAATGCATGTTAAATAGATATTAGACCACCAAATTTATGTAATGGTACCCGACTTCAAGTAAAATTTCCGTCATAGTAGCGATTGGTTTTGACTGAGCCAGCAGTTGGGCAAACAGTACTGATACCTCGCATTCCGATGATACCCACAGATTTACCATATAGATTTAAACGAATAGGTACAATTTCCTGTGAAATTACCTACCTATCGTCTGAAGTCAATATAAATAAAGCACAAGGACAAACTTTTAAGCATGTTGGAATATATTTAAGTGAAAACTGTTTTTCCCATGGACAATTATTATGTTGCCTTATCTAGATCAGGTTGCATAGGCTACTTTTTATTTGGAAACGCGGGTGGAACCGCGGGGGACAGCTAGTATAAAATATGCAACATTATGGTCTATTTCACTTAATCTGAAATCAAAAGTTAATCCACGTTCCAATTACAATTTTATTGGAAACTGACCGCCGCGAGACTGCGATCTTTATCTATGGAAATTCAACTCTATTACAATACCAATTAGCTCACTTACTCATGGTCGAAGTCAACCACCTCAAATTCGACTGACTAATGTTAATCGATAGTGTTGACGAGTTAGCTGTAACTGCCCAAAATTCACGCCTTGAGCAAATGCTACGTTCGACCTCGAAGGAAATGTCAGCTGCCTAATATTTTATGGTCGTTTTATAGGCGTATAAATTAATTTATGATACCATTACCATATGTGGTGTGAATAGTAGTGGTTGCGCGGCAACGGAATTACGCGACGATGACGCTACGCTACTGCGACGCTACGAGCTTCTACGAGTCATCGTTTTGTTTCGTAGCATATTATGTCGTAGTTTTAGTGTAGCAGTGTGTATCACACTTGCGGAAGGTTCGGCGCGGAAAGTTTCTCTAAACACGCTTGCATGCAGTGTGTTTTTTTTTTAGGTAACATCAGCCAAACGTAATGCGCATACTTCGTAGTATTACACAGTAAACAGATAGTTCAGTTGCGGAAATTTCCGCGCCGAACCCTCCGCAGATGTATTGTTAGATGTTTTTAGTACCGCAAGTTTTAAATTTTAAATGAAAAATATTTCGTAATTATACTGATACCTACTAATAATGGGCTAATTGCGGAAATGGATACTCAAAATTCGTTGGGACTTTCACCAACATGTTCAGTTCTTCTTCGGTGGCCGTAGTAAAACAATTTATTCGTCACCTTTTATGACTAGGCATAGGCACTTTTGAAATATATTTTTATAACAACAAACATATTCCTATTACGGTCAGGCTACGAGATGCTACGACATAGCTCTACGGCTACTACTACTCTACAAATGTCTACGAGACATTTTACATATTTGGCAGGTGAATGTGAACCTTAGGTGACCTAAGATGATCAATAAAGTTCAAATACAATGTTAGGGTAATTACATAGTTATGTATCATTAATTGTTTTGGATATTTTACTACCTAAAACTACCAAAGAGCTTATAACCACTACATGTACCCACTAGGAAAATTTGTTCTAGAAGTTATTTGGTATATGGGTTTATAACCGTTTTGCTTTTTTGGGTTGTTGATAAGTATTATTGAAATAAAAATAAGACAGATAACTTAATATACTATTATAAGTACCTATCCTAATTTACAACAACATTATTAGGTACTAGGTACCTATACTACCTATAGTACTTATAAACAGTACCGGCGTTAGGGTAGGGCGCGGTAGGGTGATCGCCCAGGGCGCCAGATGTAAAGGGGCGCCAGGCCCACCTTTATTTCCGGTCGCTTATGAGCGAGTCCTGCTATCTCGAGTCTAGATAAATAAATAAATTCTCAAGTCTAAAGATAAAATGGCTATAATGGCTTAAAAATCCCTTTTGTTTGCGGGAGAAGGGGGGGGGGGGTTATCACATCTCGCCCAGGGTGCTGGTAGAGCTAAAACCGACACTGCTTATAAATAAAATAAAAACAACTAGCAATCATACTTTTTTAAGAAAATTGGTAGATTAAGTCCACATAGACAGTTATCTAAGTGTATTCCGAACCAGTGGTAGAGTCTATTGTAAAAATTGTAACTATCGACATTCATAAGTGCCTTATCAGGGCTTGAACTGAACAAATGAGGTTTGAGAAACATTATCATGTCTCAGTTGAGTAAAGTTTCAACTCTTCTAAATTTCAATATTATCAAATCAAAAAGACATGCGACTGACGACGCCGACGCCGAGACTTGTCTAAGTAACTTTTAACACGCATTGTAGTGTGTTACTTATAAGTAACTGGATGTAATTGCGTGCTGCCTCTACAACTAACCTACATTTTAAAGCTGAAACTGAAATAATTGGCCCACTTTCATTCAGAGCGTTTATGAACAACGGACTAGCTAGACGACCCATTTATTTTATCGCTACATCGCTCCACTTTGGTTCGGCAAACACTTTAATGGGTCTTGGACGTCGATTCTAAGGTTTTAAATTGTTACACGTAATGACGTAGGTAGCAATCGTAGGTGATTGACAACATCGTGGCTGTAAGATAAATTCATAAATAAGTTTAAGGTAGATTTCGCTGTGCCCTGCGGTTTTACCCTACCTCAAACGGGATGTCTAACGAAAATATATTTTTCTAATTGGAGTCGTTCGTGAGCCATAACAACTCTTCAGCTATATAATTTATTATAGGTAATAGTTTAATTACATACAAAATATTAGATTTGATAGCATTACACCCTCATATAACAGTAAGGCTCAATAAAAAAAAATATTATTCGTCACTTTGCCAACTCATTCTGCTACAGGTTGAGTAATGGCTTCTTTACCGATACAGAGAACACTAGCTAATCTACATAATATGCAGGTAGAACAGTGAGTTCATCAACATAAGAATAGCGATTGATCGGCTGCGGCCGGTAGTGTGGCGTGGTGTAGCCGATAGCGCCCACGACACGAGCAAGCAGGTAGTGTAGTGTAGAGTAGCGTGGCGTCCGTCAGTCGCAGTCGCGGAGGCGCCGCGGCGGGCGGCAGCTGCATGCTCCGCTGGTGGTGCTGCCCCGCGCCCGCGCCCGGCGCCGGCGTGGCCCCCGCGCCGCCGCCCCCGCCCCTCGCGCTCGACCTCGTCGCTGACCTGCCCCCACACACGCGGTAACTTGTGTTCTTACTTACCCTACCCCTACCTCTCACCTCACCCTCGCGCATAAACAAACTCACCCTACCCCATTACCTATATTCTGTTGCTTTCACAGGGATTCGAGCGCGTTCACCAGCTACGACGATAACGATAAACGACCGAGCGAGCTAGTAGACGAGAAGAAACCTATAGAAGTCACCATCGTCGGCGATGTCACGCAAGTGGATATTTCAGTAGACGAAGTTGACGAACCACCGCCCCCGCCGCCGCACTCGCCCTCCATTCGAGTGGAGGATTACTCCGAGAAGTCCAACCCGTCGCTTCACAGCGTCGAGTCCCGGGTAGAAGTACCGTCGAATGCCAGTAAAGCTTCCAGCCTAGAGGATTTGAGATCGTTGAAATCTTTAGATGCGGAGCCGGAAAACTTTATCGGCTCGCGCTCCGCGAGCAGAAAATCCTCGCCCGCGCCACCCAGGAGCAGAAGCGAGCCCTCCACTCCGGCTAGAAGCAGAAATCAAACACCGGATCCGACGAGCGACGTGTACGATGAGCGGCCGCAGCCCAGCGAGCGAGACGTGCGCAACGCGCTGGCCGAATGTATCATACCGGGGCGACACGAAGACTGGGAGGTGATAGTGAACGGGCTGGTCGAGATGGACCGGCTAGCGAGCGACCCGACGGCACGCGCTCCGGCGGCTAGCTGGCGCGCGGCCGTACGGAATGCCGCCGTACACGTGCGGTCGCTACGGTCGCGGGTGGCGAGGACGGCCTGCGGTACGTTGGGGGCTCTCTTCGAGCACCGCGGTCGCGCGCTCGACCCGGAGCTGGAGGAGGCGGCCGTGGCGCTGCTGGATCGGTGCGCCGACGTAAACAGGTTCCTCCGCGCCGATGCGGCGGCGGCTCTGGTCCGGTTGGCGCGCGGCAGCAACGGCATGCGAGCGGCCGTGGCCTTGTCGAGGCGAGGAGCCACGCATCGCGCCGGGCCGGTCCGAGCGGCGGCCGCACAGGCGCTCGCCAGGTTGGTGCAGCAGAGTAGCGCCGCCAGGATATTGGAGCTGCCCTCCGAGCCACGAACGGTGGTACTGCGGGCGGCGGGGGAGCTGCTCGCCGATGCCAACGCCGAGGCTCGCGTGCATGCTCGACACCTGTGCCTCGCGCTGTCGGAGGACTCGCGATTTCGACAAATGCTGAAGGAGGCTATGTCGCCGAGTAGGTACCGTGCTATTGAAAAGTATGTGGATAAATTGCGGTATTCATAAGACAGTATTGTTTATTTGCAATTAACGGAGTCTCGGTGTGGCTCATTTTGTTTGGTGCTTGTTTAATAACATTTTACACGATACTTCGAGTGCCTGGTGCATTTTTCCATCCTTGTATACTTAAAAAAGAACTTTGTTTGTGTTTTATTTTGTACCTACCTAATGATATTATGATGTTTTAATTGAATATTTTATTTGATATTAATTACCTACCTACCTATTATTAAGAAAAAATATAATTGTAAATGACTGAATTGTGCGAAAGGTATTTTTGTAGCTGACTATAAAAATAATAATCAATCGAGATAAACAGATAATAAATAATATATGTACTAACATTAGTGTATATAATTCAAGTAAAATTGTTATCCTCCAGTGGAGAGAACTTTAATAAGTGTACATGTTAATTTGTAAAGATTTAATAGAAATAAATATTGCAATCGAAATGTGTCACTTATTTTCCTCATAGATTTATTAATAGTTTAAAAGTTTTTTTACATTTTAAGTCCCTAATCCACATTTCCTTCTATAATAAATAGAATATCGCTTTCCCCATTGTCTTTCCCAACAGGAATCTTGCACAAACAAAATCTTGTTCAATATATAAGTACTGTAAATAGTCACCTATCTACCTTCTTGACACAAACCAAAGCCAACGTGAAAAACTAAAATTGAAATCAATGTCACACCACATGACGTTTGAATAATCAAACAAACCCTCACTGTCAAATCAAAAATAAACAAAAATTCTGAGCAACCATGCATCATACTTAATAATGTTGATAATTAAATAATTCATCTGCAATCCTGAGCAATGCCGTTTTGAATGGAGTTTGGACATGATCTATCGGCCGCGTCTTTACTGAAATTGATATCATTTATATTCTGGGCCTCACTGTACCTATGGTGCTCTGTGGAGGCGCCTAAACACAGCCCTGAGTGGTGCTCGAGGGTGGTGACACTTGTTCACGGGAGTGTTGCGTCCATCGTCGGACTGTCCCAATGTGGCGTTCAAACGATATCGAAATGTCGACTCACCAGTAAGTTTCTTTAAATCATTAAATATTAGACAGCCAAAAGTTTAACCTAATGATATATCTAGCTATTCGCAGGACCTGTGGAACAACTATCGCGCAAATATTGGTTAAAATCAACTTTACTTTACCATTTTCTTAGCGTGTATGTTAATCAGTTGGGGATATGCATGGGTTGTGTCAATGGTTACATTCCTAGGTTTCGTTTTTTTATACAACAAATTAACTACATACATTAGGTACCTTTCATACTATCGTAACTATAGATTATCTTACATTTGTCTTCCAGTGCGGGTACTACCACACCAATATGCATTGATGGTGTGGTCCTGGGGCTACTTCGCCTTCGATCTCCTCTGGTGCCTCGTGTACTGGACCGAGAGCCCCCTGATGCTCTGCCACCACACTAGTGCCCTCGTCGCCATCACATTATACATGCAGAAGGAATATACTGGCTGCGCTTTTGCGTGTACCCTCGCATTGTTGGAAGTTACCAATCCTTTACTACAAACTAGATGGTTTGTTATTTATACTTTAAGGTTTGTAGGTAGGTACCTAATTAAAAATAGAATTTAAGTTTCTTAAGTGGAGTGAAACCTTATACTTAGTTTGATATTATTATAGAGTAGGTAAGTACTAAGTTTTCTAAGGCAATTTAGTTAAGTATATTGGAATTCGATCACCTACCTATAGGTAGGTAGTTTGTTTTTAGCGACAAAATTCGCACGTACTATTTCAAGTTCCATGATGTAAGAGGTGGAAAATATTTCAGTGTGACACGCAACGTCGTACCAATCTATCTATATATGTATAAAAACAAACTAGGTATTTGATGTGATGACAGATAGGTATCTACTGACTGAAATACCTTCCAGACCAGAACAGCTATGATAGCACTTAGTGACGCGAATGGAACTCAAGCTTGAGTTTGTGCTTTCGGTTGTGGAAAACATCTGACTGGATCAAACCATACTATGGTGGTAAGGAGCCCTTTCTTCCTACAACTGGTTTGACTAAAGGTACGAGCTTGTATACTGTATAGCATACCGCCCTCGACCACAATATTGGTAATTGAGGTCAGCTGAGAGCAAGGCAAATCTATAGGTACTACTAATAATAAAGCTGAAGAGTTTGTTTGTTTGCACGCGTCTCTGGAGTTACTGGTTCGATTTGAAAAAATCTTTCACTAATATGAAGCTGCGTTATCCCGGGAACGCGAGTGAAACCGCGGGGAACAGCTAGTCCAAATATAAAAGAAAATTGTTCACACAGGTTTCTCAAAAACGGAGGTTATGAAAAAACCATACTATATCAAATAGTCGAGGCGACATATTTGTTAGTGTTCCTATCAGTGCGTGGAGTCCTGGGCACATACGTCGTTTTCGAAATTTTGGTATCCGATATATTTGACATGCAAGAGAAGCTCATAGGGGTCATATTGTATTTGGTGTCATTGGGTTTTATTTATGAAATTTATGGATATGTGTCATATAAATACAAGCATAAAATTGTAAGTACCTACCTACTAGTTTTCATAGAGCGATTTTAACCTCGTTCCCAGGCCGGAACATTATCTTTTCTCGGTATAAGACAGACGCGGAGGGCGACTTAAACCCGACGAATTGATTACCTCCTCCTTTTCCATGTCGGTTAAAAATGAGATAACATGAATTTCAGCCACTTCTTTTATCCATTAGCTGATAACAATACTTTTATTACAGGAAGAGTTCAGAGGATATATCAATGGGTTAATATCAAATCAAAACAGGGAATGAGTTTGTCACTATTTTAATAAAACATAATTATACTCAAAAATACTCAAAATTGTACTTCTCATAGCTATGATTGCACAAAAAGTGACAAAACTGTATTTGTCATAAATGCAGTTTAAAAAGTTTTTTTTTTATATCTATAAAGGTTTTTGGTTATGAACATAATTTGTAATAAAAATTGAATAAAACAATTTTGTCTTCTATATAGTAGGGATACATACATATAAGTACTATTATTATCGATAATATTTAGTAAGTATATAAACTATATAACACCAAGTCTTGAGGTTAATTCTTGCTTTCAAAATAAATTTAAGTGCATAACTTTTACTAAACTTATTTTAGGTAAAAGGGCAACAGTTAGATGTTATTCTTTGCTACATGGAGCACCATATAATTTGTGATGCCCCAGACAAGCTAGACAGACCTAGCCTGTCCACTTACTAATCCATCTAACTCAATTTCAGAAGCTTTAAATAATTTGTTAACGGAAACATATTTTTAAAGTATATTGAATTACACTATGTTTGTATTGTTTGAACTATAATGCATATTTAGAATGCTGCATTGTCTCATAAAATTTTATAAATTATCTTATATTACAATTTATCCCAATAAAACTAAATATTTATCATCCATTGCTCAAACGGATAAACTTTAAAACTCAATCCTATGGGATCATCTTTCGTAAAATTCATCAATTATTATAACAAACATACAGACACACATAACTATGTATAAAACCAAATAAAAATTATACATCAGTCATATTCTCTTCTATGATATCCACCTTTTTTATGATTCCGTCTTTCCCGCCAATTGCGATTATTACCTTTATAATGATCGTTATGGTTATCTCTGGTTCTGTAATCATCTCTTTGCGGTTTGTTTTCTTTGGGTCTGTATGGATGATGCCTGTGAGACCAGTTACCTTGTAAACTAGCTAACACTAGCTTGTCATTCAAGTCATGGCTTTGTCGGATAGTATGTACAGGCTGCAAATCATCTTCCCTAAGTTTTTCTGTCATATCTGCAAATTGCTGCGCTACAATATTCTGGGCGGGAAAATCTAACGATGGGTCAGGCCCAAAGCATCTTATTGGTGGGGGCAACAATGCTATACGTCCTCTACACTGCAATAACAAGGTTCTATGAAAAAGCGAGGTGCCACGAAATAAATTCATGGCGTATGGAACTGACACTTCATGACAGTAAGTTATAAAGCCGAAATTCTTTTGTCGACCGTCTCTATCCTTGGCAATCCTAACTTTCTCCAATGGGCCAGCCTGTGGGGAGAAATGTATCATTTAGAAATGTAGGTAACATTTTATAATATCATATACAATAAAAAAAAAAGGTTAAGTAATCAATCAGCATATTAAGTACTAATGGGTACTAACTTGCAAGAATAGTTCATACAATAACTCTTCCGTGACTTGTTCCGGTAAATTACCGCACCACATTGTTTTGTTATCTTCTTCAATCATTTTTAACAATAATCACAATATTACATTTATTAAAATACACAAAAATTGATAGAATGAAGAATTGGATTGATAAAAAAAAACAAAGGTGTCGTTTGTTTAGTGTAGTGTAACTAGTGTAGTGCAGTATCACAGATTATTTAAAAACGGTAATTATATCTAAAGCCGTAGACCGGAGAATTTAACTACGCGGGTTAAAGCTTCTGGTAATTCTATTCCAAGTAGATAAAGCATACGGATATAAATACAGATTTTAGTAGTTTCTACTATAGATAAAATGTTCAACCGTGTTCAACGCATCTAGCAACATAAATTATTGGTCATTCATTTGATAATTTCTGTTGTGTTATTATCCTATAATTCTTTCATTTTATTTCTCTCAAGTAGGGAAAGTGTGTGACTTTCAGCATAAAAAAACGATTTTTAAATAATCTTTTTTTTTTTTGTATTTAATTTTCCTGATTTATATAATCTCCTATAAATATCCACAGTTATAAAGTGGTTATAAACTTCATTAAATGAAGTAATCATCAGTCAGCAATAGTATTACATATTAAAAAAAACTATATCCTTGAGGGTAAAGAAATAACAACTTTGTTAAGCGTATAGAAAGTTTTTGTTAAAATGCTGTCGGTTTTCGAGAATAATCTTCATAGATAAATATGTATATAGACAAAGAATACTGAGACATTCCTATTGGCTTATATTGAATGTCGAAGCATTTTTTTAACATCCCTACTGTACTGTCAAATAATTAACCTAGTGATGTGCCGAGTCGGCTATTTTTGGTATTCGAATATTTTGGTATTCGTAAAAAAAAACGATTCGAGTCTGAAGACTCGGACAGGTATTCGAGTACTGGCACGAGTATTCGAATACTTCAGTGGAATCGAGTACTTTTTGAATCGAACTTTGTAGTTTGCTTTTGACGACAAGTTCTAATATTTCATCACAAATCGTGTATGAACGCTTGTACAATGTAAATAATCACAGCAGATTATTGTATAATCAGTAATTAAATCATAATATAATCATCCTTTGATAATTATGTATGGCATGGCATATTAAAGCTAACATCTATCAACTATAACAATTATCAATTTGATATTTTTAACTTTATAATTATGTATACCAATGAAATTCTATAGTCCTAGAAGCACGATTTGATAACTCGCTTTGATAAGATTATCATTATAATAAGTTTATAAGACAATGAAATCACTAAAGTTATTGAAACTGAAAAATCTTTGAAATTATTTATTATCGAATACCGTAAGTACTCGGAACCTACACGAAACGTACTTGAGTACGTGAGTACCTGCTAGGTATTCGAGTAAGTACTCGAGTCAGCCTGACTCGGCACATCTCTAAATTAACCAATATTGAACTGTCTGTCTGCGCTGTCAACAAAAGTGAAGTGATTTCAATTAAATTCTGAAAATAAAATTTAATTAGGTATTTGTTAATAATCCTCCTGAAAATGCATCAATGTGTATGTATCAAGGAAAGCAATATTTAGTTGCGTAATTTTATATTCTCGTTTCTACGTAAATCTTTTGGACTTCTTTAAGGTTAAGCTTGGAGTTGAAACATGGAGGACTCCTCGAAATATCAGCAAATGCAAGATGAAATGTCTAGGTGAGTAGCCCTTTGATCTAGCTATTGATTAAAAGTTAGTTTGTTTGCTTGACTATGTTATCGGGAGTCGATGAAGGAGGCAAGTGCAGGCAGGTGATTAACATCCTTCCGTATGAAAACAAGATAATGAACAAGTGGCTTATTCTTCAGGTTTGAAGCGGAGATTTCTGGCGGTGACATGGCCATGGGTGCAGTTCGGGCGGTGATTGGCGCCGGAACCTTTGGTGCAGTTCAACAGCAGTTGGAGCGCGCCGTGGCTCCACCACTCATGCCACCGTTTGAGTCTCAAGCGCTGGCTGCCGGCATGATGTTCCCTTCTGTGCCCCCACCGCCACCTCCACCATCAATTATGGTGCCACCACAGGTATGTACACTCCATGATACTTTTATTTCAAGGAAATGCATATATTTTTTTGTCAGATGCAGTGCCGGATTAAGCAAACGTGGGGCCCATAGCAATTTCTATGGTGGGGCCCTTAATTTACTCTATGAGTTTTCAAGTATAAAGTGGTAATAAAAATTCTAGGCAATACATTTATTAGGTAAAATTAAAAAAATATATGCTCAGGATGAGGTGGATATGCAGAGCCTCCTTTATGTGGGGCCTGTAGTAATTGCTACTCTTGCTACTTGGTTAACCCAGCACTGGTCAGATGGCATTATTTTTCTTACCACTGTTGGATATGGATAGTTATGTTGTTGGTGTTTTAATTTTGTTTAACATACTAGTCTCCATTGTTTTCAAGTAGTCTCTTTTCCTGAAGAGCATAGTATGATTATTATTCACTAGCTGGCCCGGCAAACATTGTCCTGCTCTGATAATAAAAAAAACTGGGACGTACCTACACCTACCTACACCTACCTACACTTACCTACCTACACCTATCTACACTTACCTACCTACACCTATCTACACTTACCTACCTACCTACCTACCTACATCTACCTACCCACCCTACATCTACCTACCTACTTACTATTTTTTTCCATAAGAATCTTCTCTTGACAATAACAAACACAACAAAAAAGAATTATCGAAATTGGTCGTTTTAGTATTTGCAGGTGGGACTGCCACATATTTATTGCCTAACATGTTTTGGTTTGCATTATATTGACCCAAGATTATGTTATCTGGTTGGATAGGTATATCAGGAGAATAATAGTTGTCAAGGTGTGATAATCAATAAGAGAAACTATACTGGGGGTACTGGGACAGAGTGGTTGTATTGGAAAATGTTAAATACTTGGGAATACATTGCATCACTGCATTACCTGGTGATCTGAACCAAGTGGAAACAACTAGACTGTAAACCCCATATTGGTGTTGATTCTGCTGTTTACGAACTTAACTAATATTTGTCACGACACTTCTCTTTCATATAAATATTTTTAATGCTGTCAATACAATGCAAACGAATACATGTTAGGCAATAAATACGCAGTCCCACCTGCAAATACTAAAATGACAAAAGTGATGAGCTGTGTAAGAAAATTATTTTCATGGATGCTTGTGAATCTGGCACAACTTAATCTTCTATTATCTAAAAATGATATAAAACTGAACCCATAATTTCCTTGGTGGATGATTTTGATAATTCTTATTTTTTTTTTTATTATCTTTATGCATTCATTTTCTTTTTCGTTTCTGTATATTCATAGTTTTAATTATCTTAGTAATAGTTAGTTATATAGTTTTAAATAGGATATGTTGTTTATTATTTATTTTTGTTATTGTTTATACTTCTGTTGGCGGACAAATAAAATTTCTTTATTCTTCTTTTCTTCTTCTGTCTGATTAGTCCATGCTGTCTGAATATACAGATAAATGGTTGTGACCAATATTAGATTGTGCTTAAATTCACGTTGAAATAAGTGTTTGGACTAAACTGACAGTACTAAAATATCTTTCATCCCTTTCTTATATTTTTTGTTAGAAAAAAATATACTTAGTGAGATTAAATTTATTTAGTTTGTAAACAACAGAATCGGGACCAGTATGCATGTGTGGGCAAAAATTTTGCCCACACATGCATACTTATTTAGCTGCTAAATGAATGAGATACAATACATACAATTTTATCAAACTTATAAAGAAAGATGGATGTTCCCATTCTATTTGTCAAACAATTACTCAATCTATACATTACTTGTTCTAACTGACTGACTGATTCATCAACGCACAGCTCAAACCACTCCATGGGTTGGGCTGAAATTTGCCATACAGATAGATATTATGACGCTAGACGCTAGACATCCACTAAGAATGGATTTCTGGTAAATTCAACCCCTAAGGGGATAAAATAGGGGATAGGAAATCGGGGGACGGAAAGCTAGTAGTAATATAAGTTAGACAAGTTTCTCACAGATAACAAATGTCTCGCCTACATGAAATTCAAGAATTTCTTTATTCAGTATGTGACAAGCAAGCTTTCAAATAATTAATGTGTAAACCCAGGTGCAACGTCTCCGGCCGCCCGGTGCTCCAGATGGCTTCCCCCCGATGTCGTTCCTTCGTCCCGCGATGCCGGGCCCGCAACTCATCCCGCCGCCGCCCCCTAAGCCACAGCCAGTAGTACTCTCAGCAGCCCCTAAACTGTACAAACAGCCAAAAGATGATGAAGAGAAGAAGGAAAAACACGAAAGTCGGAAACGGGTAAGGTCATTTTATAAAATTATATTGTTTAACAAGAATATCTTTCTCGCTTTATTGCATTGCACAAAGTGCAGTATGTTTTAATAAATACAAGGTGATTTTAAGAGGTACCTATATTATATACATAATTTCACCTAAAAATTGTTTTCGTCTAGTAATTTACAAGTATCATGTGAAGCTATGATATTATTATATTCTTATTTTTCGATGCCGAAAAGTTTGAAAAGCGACTTATTGTATTAATATGTTGTAGAAGCGAGAGGCTGGTCCGGCGCCGACTCCACCCCGAGCGGAGTCGCCGGCGCCCCTCCCGGCGCCCCCGCCCGCACCCGCGCCCTCCGCCGCGCCCCCACCGGTGCCCATCATCTCCAATACCACCACCGACACACTCCTACCCAAGTCCAAAAAGGAAAAGAAGAATAGAAAGGTCAGCTGTTGATACTTTATTTTTTTAACTATACATAGCCAAAAAAGAATATAATATTGTAAGTGAAATAAATAACCGGCAGACGTCGTTCTGCTCGGAAAACACATGTATACCGAGAGCAGCGCTACCTACGATCCCATTTAAATATATACACAAAATTTCACCCAAATCCAAACACATGCACGGATGAATTATAATATATTAAGATACCTATTTTTTTTAATTACACATACTTACAACATTTAATTTAACAAAATAAGTAGAAAAATAACTTTTCGTCGCTATACAGCATACATCGAGGAAAAAGAGACCTCGTTACTGGTTTATATTTGGTATCCATAGACCTGTAATTGACTACAATTTCACCATCATGATATTGTGGTAGGTGGTAAGCTAAGCACACAAAGGCTGGAATGAAATAAAACCAGGCACTCAAGCATAGTTGTTGAAACAACTTTAGGCCATAGACTTTCAACTTGTGGGTGGTAGCCAGCCAGCGTTTGAAATTAACTGTCACGGCAGTTTTATTTGTGTTTTCAGGATAAAAGTAGCGTATGCTATTGCATACGCTACTTTTTTTTACATTTAGGCTTTGCGTCATCAACATACAAACTCGGTCTCGCGTTTACAATTTGTATTAATTAATATAATAGGGTAGTTTCCTGACATATCAAATCAGCTACTTTTTAATAAATGTGAAAACGATAGTTAGTATGGAATTTTTCATGAAATACCTACTACACGAGAGATAAAAAGCATTAAATATACAACATATTTGATGTTTCCATGTGTTTTTAGATGTTTTATGTGTTTGGTCATTTTTTTGTGACACTGTCAACTAGCCTATTGTATTTTGTCAGTTGTTTCTGAATTCGGACGAAGATCAATCAAATATGCTCTATGCAAAGTTGTCTCCACCCTTTGTTTTTTTTCTCTCCATGTACTATAATGTCTGATGGTGACGTCAGGTGGTGAGGACAGCAGGCGGGCAGGTGTGGGAAGACGTGACACTGCTCGACTGGCCTGATGATGACTTCCGCATGTTTTGTGGAGACCTCGGCAATGACGTCACTGATGAACTACTTGTAAGTACTCTTTTACAGTGAAAATAATTATAAAGTACCTTGGCGACTGATCTTCACTTGGCGTATTATTTTTTTGTAAAATAACCTTTTTTAGGAAAGACGCCTAGGTACAGTATGACACAACTTAGATGTAGCATCGGCAAATAGTTTTCGTACACTTCACTACCGATTTACACAACTACTAAAAATCATTCATTTTCGCGCCATTCAACCCTCAACAAGATCATTTTCGCCGATCATTTTTTAACACATGAGTAATGTGGTTAGGTGCACTCTTTTCGGGAACGATCGATTTTACGAATTTTGCCGATGCTTCATCTAAGTTGTGTCATACTATACCTATATATTTTTTTAACCACGCAAATGGAAAAATAAACTGTCAGTAATAAAATATTGAGTTATCGTTTATGAAAGATGTTTATTATTTTCAAGTCAGATAAAAAAAAAAAAATAACAATGATTTTATAGATACCGAACCACTATAAAAATTACGTACCGGATATAAAATAACCTAACTAATTATTACTAAAATGTTATGTCACATTGAATTATTTGTATCTACCTACAACAAATATACCATCTAAATACATATTTAAAAAAATCTCGAGGCGCCTTCTGCTGCCGATCAATGCCAATAAATTTCTTTGGACAAAGTGCCTCCCGTTTGTCCAGCCGTGGACGTCTTTCGGCTAATATGATTATGATGATGACATATTGAATGTAACTTCAGACGCGCACGTTCAGCAAGTACAGCTCGTTCCAGAGAGCTAAGGTGGTCAGAGACAAACGCACCAACAAGAGCAAGGGGTTCGGCTTCGTCAGCTTCAAGGACCCCGGGGATTTCATCAAGGCTATGAAGGAAATGGATGGTATGTAATGTTATAATTTTGGTGCTATTTTATCCCAGGTGATTTTGAAAGGGCATTGATGTATAATAATAATATTCTGGGACATTCTTCACACACGGTTATCTGATCCCAAACTAAACAGAGCTTGTTCTATGGAAACCAGATAACTGATATACTACTTAAACTACTTTTTTTTTGTAAATACATACCTATATAGATAATTACACCCAGACACAGGACAAACAGACATGTTCAGCGGCGTGATAGGTGGTGGTGTCTTAACCAACTGCGCCAACTGGCTTGTCAACCTCATACAGATCATGAAAAACATATTTTAGAGTGGAAAACAACACTAAAATATTTCGTGTGTGAAGAATGTCCCTAGATATTATATAATTTTTATTCTAATATTTTTTCTAGGTCGCTACGTAGGCAGCCGTCCTATCAAACTAAGAAAGAGCTCCTGGCGGACCCGATCGTTAGACGTCGTCAGGAAGAAGGAGAAGGAAAAGGCTGCTCTTCTCTCTCTTCTCATGTCTAACAACAAGAGCTGACAGCAGAACTAAGTTTAATTATATTATATTCTACAAAATGGACTGTAACAGTAAGTGTTTTGCATTATTAAATATCAACTGATAAGATTCCTTAGAGGAATTTTAAATATTTATCTTTATAACCAATAGATAAGCTTAGGGTGTTTTCTTGCATTGCGGATTTGCAATACTTATTTTAGAGAAGAACTCCTTAATTAGACCTATATGTATTCTTTCATGATATCTACAAATATTTGTGTAATTTTAGTGTCATTAGTCATATTTACAGTGTGTCCGGTCATGAACTAGCGATAATTAGGTAAAAACTTTTCATACAAAACTTCTATCTTGTTCGGTCAAAATGTATGAAATGTTTGAATTTTCTTTTCGTGATTTCAGGGTTGGTCCCAACAACCTAAAATGTCGCTAGTTCATCAGACCGGACACACTGTATATGTAGCATTATTATATCCCATTTAGCTGCCATCTGCTATTAAAATGTGTTTAACAATATGATTTCATTGTCCTTAGAAATAAAACACAATAAGTTGTAAAAATAAATAAATTTATTCAAAATGGTAAGAAATTCTTTGGCTCCACTTTTTTATTATTTTATAACTACTTAATAATTATTTTATGCGAATCGCCTTAAGTACAGTCGGTTTCAAAAGTATCAAGTCACAGTTTTCATACAAACTGTCAAGATTTTATTTTAGAAAGGATACTTAAGTGTCAATCTACACTCGACGCTGACTGTACAATGTAAACATTGGCATAATTTACAAAATGTTGCAATTACAAGTTCCGATGGAAAATTAGTTTCCCTGGCGACAAAATTATTGAATTATTTAATATTAGTTATATTGCATATAAATGACTAATTACGGGCACACCACGCTAAAGATTGGCCGCTCCGTCGCTTAGTCATTTGTATGCAATACTTTCCATGATGGAAGATCCGCCACGGAATTTTCGTGTAATGTAGGCCTACCACCATGCTATGGTTTCCTCTCGACGTTTTGTTCAAGCGAGAAAGAACCTGCTGCTTGATATCCAACCAGTAGGTATAATCTAAGAGTATCTAGTTGGTGGTAGAATCAGTGGCATCAGGTCGTACGGTGCGAGCGCGCAGCCTTAGTATAGGGCGGGGCCTGGGCCGCGGGCGGGGGTGGGGTGGGGCGGCGGTGGCGGCCGCCGCGTACTGGTCGTCGAGGCAGCATCGCTCGTCGCCCTCCGCTATACCCGACGTGTGCGGGCAGAACGGCGCCGTCGTGTCCTCTAGGCAGTACGCGCCTGATGCACTGTCGACAATAAATGCTTTTAATTGCTAAAAGTACTTTCTGCCTCGGTTGTACAAACGGCCACAGATCAAGCTACACATTTTTGTTGCAAAATAGCGCCTATTACAACCGCATAAGGTACCTGCTACCAGATCTATCTCGATGTTTTCAGTTTGCCATCCATAGGTTGGTGACAGGTTCAAATCCGGCTCGAAGGACCACAACTGTAGAGGTGTAATTTCTACATTTTAATTTATATAGGTTAGGACAGGACAGGTTAGGTACGCGGGCGGGCGGCACAGACAGGACAGGACAGGTTAGGTACGTACGTCATGGGCGCGGGCTGGCCGAGGGGCACGGGGAGGGCGGCGGCGCGGGCGGGCGGCACAGACAGGACAGGTTGGGTACGTACGTCATGGGCGCGGGCTGGCCGAGGGGCACGGGGAGGGCGGCGGCGCGGGCGGGCGGCACAGACAGGACAGGACAGGTTGGGTACGTACGTCATGGGCGCGGGCTGGCCGAGGGGCACGGGGAGGGCGGCGGCGCGGGCGGGCGGCACAGACAGGACAGGACAGGTTGGGTACGTACGTCATGGGCGCGGGCTGGCCGAGGGGCACGGGGAGGGCGGCGGCGCGGGCGGGCGGCACAGACAGGACAGGTACGTACGTCATGGGCGCGGGCTGGCCGAGGGGCACGGGGAGGGCGGCGGCGCGGGCGGGCGGCACAGACAGGACAGGACAGGTTGGGTACGTACGTCATGGGCGCGGGCTGGCCGAGGGGCACGGGGAGGGCGGCGGCGCGGGCGGGCGGCACAGACAGGACAGGACAGGTTGGGTACGTACGTCATGGGCGCGGGCTGGCCGAGGGGCACGGGGAGGGCGGCGGCGCGGGCGGGCGGCACAGACAGGACAGGTACGTACGTCATGGGCGCGGGCTGGCCGAGGGGCACGGGGAGGGCGGCGGCGCGGGCGGGCGGCACAGACAGGACAGGTACGTACGTCATGGGCGCGGGCTGGCCGAGGGGCACGGGGAGGGCGGCGGCGCGGGCGGGCGGCACAGACAGGACAGGTACGTACGTCATGGGCGCGGGCTGGCCGAGGGGCACGGGGAGGGCGGTGGCGCGGGCGGGCGGCACAGACAGGACAGGTTGGGTACGTACGTCATGGGCGCGGGCTGGCCGAGGGGCACGGGGAGGGCGGCGGCGCGGGCGGGCGGCACGCGCACGGAGCAGCGCCGGCCGCACGGGGCGGCGGCGCGGGACACGAACAGGCTCTCCGCCTGGTAGCACACCGACCAGATGTGGCTGCACAGCGCCTCATCTGACATACCAAATAAATACTCATTTTAACCATCGTTAGCTTGGACCATGATCGGTAAATAGAAAGTTCAACCAAATTAGCTGAAGCTTTTTATATTAAAATATACCAGAGTTTTACAAGGAGAAACACCCGGAAATTGCAAAAATTAAAACAATTTTCCTCACAAAATATCAACATTGCTTATACTAGATCAAGTGTATGAAATAAGAGGAAATGTTTACGTTGAAATACGATTTATTTCCTATCGATTGCTTAAAAATACTTATAATAATTTGAACTCACTAAGCGTATCCTCACAAAAGGGCTGGCTTCTTCCACCGTTGAGACAAAAGTCAGCATGTCCCAGTCTAGCGGCCTCCCCGTACCTGCCCGCGTTGGTGTGCAGCACGTGGACTGCACGCGCGTCGCCCGGGTCTAGCCGAAGTGCTGGCGCTGATCTGATTAGAGGTCTAGCTGGATCCAGACCTAGAAATATTGGAAATATACATGTAAAATTGTAGTAAAAGAAAGTGTGACTAAAGGGTTATATGAATATGAAAGTGGATGAGAGGATTGTGGGAAAGAAAGGAGTTAATACCGATATATGACAGATACTGATATTATAATTCTTTTTGTGACAGATAGAATGGAAGAAGAGTAGGTATCTACATATTGCGCCGACCACAATTTGATCGCGTAGGTACAGCAGGACTATTTTAAAACAGTCTGATTCGACATCGGAATAGGTAACTAAAACTTTCCGAAGTCGATTCCGTTCCCGACGAGTTGTCAAAAGGCTATTTTAAATGGCAGTCGGGTGACAGATCGAAAAGATTCGATAGGTAGCGGAAGAAGAAATGAAAATAGCAATTGCGCTAAGTTCTCAAATTCTTTTCTGATGTCGAAACAGAGTGTTACAATAGCCCTGCAGGGCAGATCATTATATAATAATCTGAAATAGACACGTAATTAAGCTGCAGACATCCAATATAGGCATGCTTTAGGCTGGTGTGAACTAACCAAAGTTGCTTAGAATTGGACCACGTAAAGAGAAGCTTCTCATTTATTCCTTTTAGGGCCTGTTAAGGCACATATAAAAGTTACAACTGACTTTACTACCTATTTGAAATAGGCACCTGAGAAAACTCCGGCTTGAATTTGTATTGTTAATATTGTTTCAAGTGCAGAAAGTATCTACTATAAATTAAAGTTATTCTTATCTTCCACATATTAGGCTTTCTTTGTGACAATCAACAGGGGAAGAGAGTTTTTGATATAAGGAACAATTTACCGATAATCCTGTTAAGTCTGAAGGTGAGATAGTTAGCGATGATCCCGCACATGTGCGCCCCCAGCGAGTGTCCCACGCACGTGAGGCGGTCGGGGCGCAGGCCGGCGCGCCGCAGCAGCCCCAGCGCGTCGGCGGCGCAGCGAGCCGCCGGCCGCAGGTTGTGCACCGCCGCCACGTAGCACGGGGGCTGGCACAGCGCGCCCCATTCCAACATGAATACGTTGTACCCGCCGCGCCGGAGATACGCTGCAACATTACCATTCATTTCTTCAACATTGATACTGCAAATGTTTGCCCTTGGTGAGCCCAGGGGCTCTACCGCGTAACTTAAACGTAATAAACATCATGATTGAAAATCATCCAATGAGGGCTCGACTACGCCCACAAAATGGTCGTCGTCGTAGTAGTCGTCATTGGATCAAAATCAAAATCAAAATCTCATTTATTCAGTTTAGGCCCTAATAAGGCACTTATGAATGTCAACAGTTACAATTTTTAGACTCTACTACCGGTTCGGAATACACTTGAACTGAGAAGACTCCGGCAAGAAACTCAGCAAGGCTTCTTTTTTTGTGGATCTTTTTTTTTTTAATTTATGTAATTACAGTTGTTGTTTTAAATATACATAAACTTCATACAATTATCACTTGGCCAGGGGGCTGCAAGTGCAGAGGGAAGCTACTACAACCATATATTCTTGTCTTCTATGTAATGAGCCACCTTATAGTAGGCCTTGTCAATCAACTTATGTTTAACATACTCTTTGAATCTATTATAAGACATCTTAGTTACTTCATATGGGATTTTATTATAAAAGCGAATGCAGTTCCCGAGAAAAGACTTATTGACTTTCGCTAGCCTGAATCTAGGTGTAACAATTTTATCTTTATTTCTTGTATTTAGGTTATGGCGGCTACTGTTTGTGTCAAATAGATTTAAATTTTTACGGACAAACATAATATTTTCAAAAACGTATAGCGACGGTAAGGTTAAAATGTCAAATTCCTTAAACCGAGTTCGTAAGGATTCGCGAGGACCCAAGCAATAGATTGCACGAATGGCCCTTTTCTGCAAGATAAAGATAGATTCCAAATCCGCAGCCGAGCCCCATAGCAGAAGACTGTAGGACATTATACTATGGAAATACGCAAAGTAAACCAACCTAGCTGTAGCCACATCTGTTATATGTCTAATTTTTCTAACTGCAAAAGCGGCGGAACTCAATTTACTAGCTAAGCTTTCTATATGAGGACCCCATTGTATTTTACTATCTAATGTTATGCCGAGAAAAACTGTCCTATCAACTAGTTCGAGTCTAACATCATCGACTAGGACATGACTGTCATTCCTAGCAACATTGGGGAGAGTAAACCTTATACACTTAGTTTTAGAGGAATTAAGCATGAGATTATTGGCCGCAAACCATTTCGATATAGTGGATAACGTGTTATTGAGTTGCGTAAGTTCTGTGTCTTTTCTATCCACTTTAAAGATTAGAGAAGTGTCATCAGCAAATAAAACTATATCGCACAATTCATTTACCATATAGGGCAGATCATTGATGTATGCCAAAAACAAAAATGGGCCTAAAATTGATCCTTGCGGTACGCCTGTTTTAACTAAAGACCCTGAGGACGTAGTACCGCTAATACCTACTTTTTGTTGGCGACTGCACAGATAAGATGCTACAAGATCTAGTGCCACTCCGCGAACGCCATAGTGTCGAAGTTTTAAAAGTAGGGTGTGATGATCTACGCAATCAAATGCCTTGGAAAGATCACAAAATACGCCAACCGCATCTTGAGAGTTCTCCCAGGCTTCGAAAATATACTTCAAAAGTTTAGCTCCGGCGTCAGTCGTAGACCGCCCTTTTGTAAATCCAAACTGGTGTTCATGTAAAATTTGGTTATTGTTGAAATGAGCTAACAATTGATTCAGCATTATTTTCTCGAAGATTTTGCTTAGCGCTGGGAGAACTGAGATAGGTCTATAATCGGAAGGATTATTTTTGCTACCGGATTTAAAAATGGGAACGATTTTACTATGTTTCATCAAATCAGGGAAAGAACCTTTATCAATACATTGATTAAAAATACCTGCTAAAATAGGAGCAATACTAGTAATAATTGAGCCAATGACTTTAACTGACAAACCCCATAAGTCTTCTGTGTTTTTCAAATTTAAAGACTTGAAAGCGCTTAAAATGTCGCTAGCATCAATGAAATTAAACAAAAAATTTGGAATATGTTTAGTAAAATTATTTGTAAGCAGACACTCCGCTTTCACCGGGGACGATGCAAGATACTTAGTAGCTTCAGTAGGAATCGTTGAAAAGTAAGATTCGAAAGCCGAAGCCACTTCATATTTATCAGAGATCAATTTATCATTAATTTTAAGAGTGAATGTTTCATCTTCCTTTTTATTTTTACCAGTCTCCGTATTTATGACTTTCCAGACAGTTTTGATTTTATTAGTTGAGTTACTAACTTTATTGGCAATGAACATAGCTTTTGCTTTATTGCAGACTATTTTGAATATCTTTGAATAATTCCTAACATATGTATGAAACTCTTCATTATTTGTATACGATTTTTTATGATAAAGTTCATACATGTTGTCCCTGCTCACCTTTAACCCTTTAGTTGCCCAGTCACAGAATTTTAATTTATTATTTACCATAGTAGATTTAATTGGGCAACATTTATTAAATCCATTACAAATTGCTGTAAATAATGTTTTAAATGTATTGTTAGGATCGTCGGATTCAAATGAAGTGTTACTGAGTTTCAATTCTAATTGATTATTAAATTTCTCTAACTTGGTTTTAGTTGTTGTTCTAAATGTTCTATGTACAGGTGAAGTTTGACACTTAAAAGGTAATTTAACAACTTGAGCCAAGTGATCCGAACGAATACCACTAATTAATGTCTTTTCCAGAACACTCCCATTTGTTATAATGTTATCAATACACGTAGAAGATGTGGCTGTAACCCGAGTTGGTTCACTGAACAAAAGATCCATATTAAAAGATTTAAAAAGAGAAATAAAATTGTTTCTTTCAGATGAACTAACAAGAATGTCAATGTTGAAATCACCACAAACTATTAATGTCTTTTTGGACCTGAATAGTTTACTAAGAATTACTTCTATTATAGAATAAAATAAAGAAAAGTCAGAAGCCGGTGGTCTATAAACACATACGATAATGGAGCTTTCAACCTCTGCACATGCTACCTCACAGACGCGCTCCACAGAATGACTACATATATCTGTACGATTTTTGAACTTAATGTTGTTGTTTAGTAAAATAATAGATCCACCACCATTGGCAGACACTCTGTTGAACGCACTGGCGACGGTGAAATTGTTAACATTAAAAAGCATCATATCAGCCTTTAACCAGGTTTCAGTAAAGCATAAAATATCAACCTTAATTTTATCTAATAATAGTTCTATATCATATATTTTGCCAGAGAAGCGATTTATGTTCTGATGCAATAGTATTATATTATGTATCTGCTTCTCTTTTGTCGAAATTAAATGTTTAAAGAATTGATCACAATATTATTAGAATTACTAGATAATACTGCTTTGTCACTTAGCCTAGGGTGTGTTATGTTTGCTATAAACATGTCAATATTATAGGCTACCAAAGTAGCAATCAGGATTTTTGACCTTCTAGGCATGCTCACTGAATCCTGAGTCATTTTAATACCACTAACAAACTTATTAGTGTCAAAAAATAAAAATAAATCATTATGACATGTCAAATTATGTACACAATTATTTAAAAACATAATATACTTATTTTGTTTCTCAGTATAACAAACTGAATAGGGGAAAGCACACAACATTACATTCATTACCCCTAGCTTTTGTAGGGACTCATAACTATTATATAGGTCCTTCCTAAGTACACCTAACCCATTTCCAATCAGAATAACAATTGTGGTGTACCTGTCAAACTTCTTTTGCATTATGCTTTTAATAATTTGTATGTATGTAGCACCTGGCATACAATAGTTAACTACTGGATGTTTAGAATGATTACTAATAAATGAACCCATGTTTACTCCTATTTTATCTGAAAAAACTACTGTTTTATATTTAATTTCAAATGAGCTTTCTGCATCACTACTCACACACTGCTCCGCTCTTCCAACCTCAGATAATGTTGGCGTTGACTCCTCGGCAGACACATGCATACAGCCACATGTATGGTTTTTAATAAGGGACTCAAATCTGTCCTCATTATACTTACACATGTCTACTAAGTCTGTCGCAGCCAATATATGCTCTTTTATTTCCTGTTGGGATTTTTCATACTTGATGAGCAAATCCCTCAAGCAAAGCTCTTTATACTCTAAGTCAGAGAGCAATCGCTGTGTGTCAGTGTCATACATATTCAAACTATTTTTTAACTTAAGATTACATGATTTTAATTTTTTCATAAGATTATTATGTTTACTTTTTTGTATGACTGCGTTCCGGTAACTATTTTGTTTATTTACAATACTCTTTGCCTTTTTTATAAATCTACTTAGTTTTAGATATTTTTTAATCTTATTATGACTAGTCATTTTATTTTTGGGCTGATCACAGATTGAATCAGTTAAATCAATAGTTAAGGAGGCAGGTAGGACAGACTGCTGGCTCGAATCACTCCCCACCAGTTCATCATACAGGCTTAAGGTGTTATTGACCTGATTATTACTTATGTCTAGGTTAAGTTTGTTAATGTGGCTGTGAGCTTGACATAAGCTGCCCTCTAGCTCGGAGATACGAGTAAGCGCTTTTTCATAAGTGTCACTACATGCGCTGAAAGATGTTACTATCTCCTGAAGTTGGTTACGCTGATCGAGGATGTCTGCACAGCTGCTGTGGAGTTCTGCCAACTCACTCTTGAGTTTACTGTTATGTGTTAAGATGTTTTTAAATTCCTCTTCGCTGTCCTCGCGTTCTTGTTGTAATTTGTCGCAGAGGTTCTGGGAGGCTTTAAGGTCTAGTAGAGCCTTCCTGAGTTTATCTTCCATGTCGCGAGCAGTGGCCTTGCGTGTCAACATGTTAGACATGAAACCACAGACCCTGCAACACAAACACAGAGAAGCTGAACAGCGGGTAGAATTGTATTATTAATTGAGTACCTATCTACTGGCCTAATATGTAACAATATTTATATATAGTATTTGTTGTGCTGTAAGTAAATACTAAATGGTATATTAGAAATAAATTTAACTTTTGTTTGGGATATAAAAATAAGAGTTCTGTGATCTGTGTAAGATACTTAACTGCTGAGTACCTATGCTGTATAGTATTAAGTGTATTACTGTATGTGGCTAGTGTAATTTGTCTACAAATTTGCTTCCACTTATTGTCAAACAAGAAGAGACTTACGGCGCCAATGAGAGTATGGTAAGTAGCTCAAATCACGGGTGTGAGCAATGTATAGTGTCAGCGCAGTGATATTATTGATAAAAGTTAGATAAACTTATCAAATTAAAACAAAATACTCCCCAGGTTTTTGGCGATGTTCGAATTTTGTCCGTTTGATTGACAGCTCGTATCTTTGATTTATTGCTGGATTTATACAGTGTATATATTTAAACCAACACTTCACACGATGTATTGATTTATGCTTTATTATATGGATTATTTATTTCGGTCGAATTATGGTTTAATTAAATAAAATAAAATAAAATTATATTAGACGAAATTTTGACAACCAAGTTGTTTGAGTTGCCAGGTGCAAAAAAATCATTAATGGTGTTCATACGATTACCAGCAAAAGATACTCAAAGCCCGGCAGTAAATAACAAGAACTTATTAGGTGGGTACTTTACCACAGCATAGAATACATAATACTACAGGAGGCACAGGTACAGGTAACCACAGTTACAAAAGTACCGGAATATGTTGAAACATAGAGGCTGATTAATATGATTGGTTCTTAATTCTTACTAAGGTGACCAAGATTGCGGATTCGAATACTGCAATGAGCTTGAGCTTTTGTTCAAAGAAGAATTTGTGGGAAAACTTAGATAAAATTATAATTAGATTTTTTCATATGAATGTAATTCATAACATGTCCATACATTTGATTTTAAAAATGTTACTTACCTTGTCAACAAAGGCCAAATATTTACGAGAAAGTCGACAGACTACTGTGTAGACATACACAGTAGAAGATTTAGCATAATCAGTTAACAACTTTATGTTAGGTAATCGGTGATTCAACAAAATGTCACCACGACTAATGAGTTTGCTACTTTAAGCGATTATTAAAAGTGTATTGGGTGTATTGACCTGAACCGCAACATGGCGCATTACGTCGGAGAAAGCTGTGAGAATGCATGGTGCAGCAAACAAACAAACATGTTGATGCAAACCTCACATAGATTGTGTGGTGCAGGATAATATCATTTTCACTGGCATCTTTGGGCAATATTTTCCATTTACATGGAAGATCTGTCGCAGGGATTTCACGAAATTCCTACGGATACCACGAAATCATGATAGATGTCGTAGAAGTATTCGTCGGGTAGATGTCGAGAAGACTTAATAAACATAAATACTTGACATTTACCGTGATTTCGTAGTATCCCTAGGGATTTCGTGTAATCCCTGGTATTCTCATTTCCCTACTACGACATATCCATTTCAGGTGATAAAGAGAGTAGGTATCTTCTCTTATTTTAATAAGCTAAAATAAATGAAACAATTTTAACATGAAAGCAGATGTAGCACTAAGTGGAAGATAACTAAGTACCTAATTGCATCTTATTCGTACTACATTATGGCAATGCCGTGACAGCTAGTTAACGCACCTGACAAACGTTCTGCGTTACGCACTTTATCATGATAACTGTTTTATCTTACCATCTCTTAATACGGTAATGGGTAGCGTGTCATCACCGCCTGCGTAACCATGGACAAGTAGAATCGTCTCGTGTGAAGGCTCCCAGCTGCTCTGCCGGAGCCAGTCCTCGCTGTACAAGTCCACCTGATGACCATGGAATGGTTATTTAATATCGTAAGCTGAAGTGAGCGATTATTTGCAAAATATTCTGGTTCTGGAATAAAATTTACGAATCAGTCTATAGGTTTCAATAGTACCTAGCCTAAAAAAGTGTGATTGATTATGGATTTAAGGGACTGTTGTAGGTAGGCTTACCAACTGGACTTTTCCGTGAACAAGGATTTTGATATGAATAAAGAGTAGTAGTAGTGACTTGATAAATAAGGTTGAACCCGCCCCAGGCTTCTTTCTGGACAATTTTGTAGGTACACAAACCTTCCTCGTTTTTATATTTGTGGAAAACCTCATCAAAATCTGTTGCGTAGTTTAGAAGAAGTAACAGACAGCGACATTGTTTTTTTCAATCGCTAGATAAACCCTATTCCTCTGAAGTCTATACAAAAAATGTTGTAATTTCAAATTAAAAGCTTGATACCGCTTATCTCGCCATCGGAAAATCAGCCCTTTGAGATGTTGGGTAGGTACCTAGTAAAAATATATTTTAATTCTACTAGTAGATATCCTGACCTTCAACCATGCGTAGCGTCTAGTAGCGAGTGACACAATTCCTTTATTTAGGCGATGCAATAAGTATCACTAGGGCGAGTGTATGCAATGCTTACGAATTAACCTGACAAGGAGAACGTAGTCCCCTCGAAGGCAGGTAGCGGTAATTTGTACGCATTCCTTCAGCTAGTGATAGACATACGGACAAACTGTCCAAACATACCTAAAATATATTGTGTGCGCTTATGTAAAAGTGAATCTGTAGACGGAACAATGTGTCTACATGTGCAGCATTTAAATGTAGAGCTTTCCTTGTAAGAGATATTTTTACTATGTCACCTACCATGACTACTTAGGGGTCGAGTAGGTAGGTGTAGGTACCTAACTAATATTATAAAGAGTTAAGTTTGTAAGTTCTAATAAGTAATCTATACCTACCTATACTTACTAATAAATAATAATAAAGCTGAAGAGTTTGTTTGTTCGAACTAATCTCCGGAGCTACTGGTCCGATTTGAAAAATTCTTTCACTAATAGTAAGCTACTAGTTATAGGCTACTTTTTATCCCGGGAACGCCAGTGAAGCCGCGACAGCTAGTTACTAATAAATAAGAAGCTACATCCCCGAGTGCTATAAGCTAAATTTTTGCCCAGGAACGCAGGTGAATACGCGGGAATAGTGATATGAGTAGGTACGTACTAGGTATACTTATCTATATTTATTTGCAACGACAAAATATACTCAGTGGATGAATAGATTATATATATACGAAGTATATATAGGAGATATCTACCTGCGTGGGAAATTAACAAAACAATGTAGGTATCAAGTAATCAAAGATAATTGAATTATTATCTAGCCTATTGCTTCTGTTTGCATTGTTCTGCCTACCTTTGAGTTTTTGCGTATGGTTTGCATATTTCGTAACACGTGTGCGCCGATATAAATTCATATATATAATTATGGAAAACCTACCTACCTACTAAGTACCTATCTTAATTTGGTCTTAAGACGAGAGTTAGTTTTATTCGCTTTAAGTTTTATGATAGTTACCTATAAATAAATATAAGTAGGTACCAGTGCCGAGGGGTAAAATTATGGCGAGGGTAAGCCGTTCAAAAAAACACCGATAATTTTATACTTAATTACAGTGTAATTTACATAAAAGTGGCTTTGAAATGATGAATCTGTGGGACTGGGATTTCTAAAAGGTAAGCCGATAGGAATCGGTTTGTATGGACCCTTCGCCACTGGTAGGTACATCAAATATGTAGGAATGTTAGAAAGTTAATGTTTTCTTGTGTAAATGGTCGACATTATTTTGTTGTCTCTGAATAGATCTTCCATGATAACATAAACAGATACCTACAAAAAGAACTTCTTATAATACTCGCGAGGTAACATTGACGCAACGCAACTATCTCATCTAAATTGCAGTCACATCACGAGAAAGTGCAAATGGTTTTCTTTCTTAAATTTGCATATTAGTTCATTTCCTTTTGATCATAAAACGAAAATATATGCCACTGTTGCGGTGATTGTTACTCGCTTATCTAGGATCGGTTAATGCGCGAGCTCGTAACAACAAAATAAGTAAACTTTGACCAAGATGGTACAGTATGACACAATTTAGATGAAGCATCGGCAAAATTCGTAAAATCGATACATTCCGAAAAGAGAGCGCCTACAACATTACCCATGTTTATTAGTACTTTAGGCGAAAATGATCTTGTTGAACGTTGAATGGCGCGATAATGAATTATTTTGACTAGTTGTGTAAATCGGAAGTGAAGTGTACGAAAACAATTTGCCGATGCTACAGCTATGTTTTGTCATACTGTAGGTATTTAGTTATATTTTTTAATGATTTTAAATTTTGGTCCCATAAAAGTTGGTCAAATACAGTGTTCTTTTAGGTGGAAGTAGCTTTACCTATATTATGAACAACTTTACTATGGAACGAACTCTAAAATCTGGAAACAAAATTCAAACCATTCAAATATTTTGGTTGACCGTTAATTTGAAAAGCTTGATGTTTTGTATTGCATGTGAATTCAAAAAATCCTACATGTACCTATCTACCCTATGTCCCATCTTCAACCTGTAAATCTGAAAACTACAGATTCACCGCTAAATGCAGAGAGTTAAAATGCACTAGGTGGAAATCCATTGCTCTCGTAGGTTGATGTAAATCACTACATATTATTATACTACAACAATAATGTGCCCCGCCGTTTGTCTGTTTGCGATAAATTTAAAAACAAAACTGGACCGATTTTAAAATGGTTTTCACTAATAGACAGAGTGATTATAGGTTTAGTTGTATATTTTTTAAAGTAGGTGAAATTGGTTTAAATTATGACTATAATTGTTGAATACGTCGGAAAAAATCATACCGCGCTTATGAAGTGGTCACCACCGTGTGAAGCCGGGGTGAGTCGCTAGTAATAAAATAAATTAAACTTACGACATTCTTCACTGGTTCGGATTCAGTATAGAGATGCAGCTTGACGTCAGGGTCTGGGCAGGGTTCTCGTTCGCGACGCCAGATGCAATCCTCAAAGGTAGCGTTGCTGAATGAGTCGTTGTGGAGGAACAGGGCTTCTTTGATCGGGTGACGCTGGCCTAAGGTCACTGAAAATAAGTTTACGATTTAGAAAACTAGCATATTTCTGGTTTGCCAAAGTTTAAGTAGGTAAAAAAAAAATCCACAAAGAACCGCACAAAAATAAAATCCCAAAATATAAATGAAATGAAAAATGCTTCCACATCAACATATTAATGCGATTATTTTTATACATTTTTGTTACTTACATAAGTAAATATGCAAGGGTTATGTATTGTTTACGCAAAATCACCAATTTTTTAATATTGACACACACACTATACATAATCGAGGTTAATATATATTTTTAAAACAACACAATTCTTGCAATATCGATGTTAACATACCTCGTATTACTATGAGCAATGCAGAGATTGCGGCAATCAAGTGCCGCTCCGGCCGTCGCGCGCGCGCCATCCTTGCTTGCGGAATGATCAAAGTTTCACTACCTGACTGTTGTGGCTGAACCGATCGCGTAAAGGAATCAGGAGGGGACAGGGGACCATTGTGTGTAATCAGCACCATTTCTATGGTGGCAAAGTGTATTTTTTTTACGACATACGCATACCGATGAATTGAAAATTCATGATGGCAAATACTCCGTTTCCGTAAATGCGGGATGTTACGACACTTTCTATTTCATGTTATGATTTATTGAGTTTAGTTACTGTCCCCTAGTTTAGTGGATTATATTATGTGTGTATATTGATCTAAAATTCTAAATGAATAATATGAATATGCTGATTATTATATATGGAACATATTCATATTGCTATTACTAAGTATAAGGCGTTATAATTTTACAAAATTACTGTGTATGCAAACTGGGTAAAAGGTATCGATTTCTAAATCTAAAATGATGAGTTTTCATATGAAAGCTGTATATTATTTTGTTTACGTTACTTAACTAACTTTAAGTTTAACATCTTCGCTAGAGATTAACTGTTAGGTATAGGTAGGTACCCCTCACCTCCATCTACCTTCATCTTCAGGCGTTTTTGGGTTAATTAAGATGTCAATTTATTGTATGCTATCTATATTTGTTTATAAGAACTATAAATAACTATTAAGAATTATTAATTATGTCTGGGAATATGTTAAATAGGAATGATAGCGCCAAGACATTAATTCTTCACAGAGAAATTATAGTTACTTTTTTAATTCTATGATTCTTCATTTTCACGCTTCGTTTTCTTATTTTATAAGAATTTTGTATGCGATAAAAAAATCAAGAATTGCAATCTTCAATCTAAATGGTATCTACGTATGCGACATCTTGTGTCACCTATCTGAGATTCTGATGTAGGAAGTGCGTGTAGGCGTCATTGTGTGGCAAAACTCAGTAGAGTCAAGTCAATGATTACTTATTCATTATAAACTTATAAAGCCTTTATAAGCTTGTGTGCGTGTGGGGTGCACACCGTGACACAGGTGAGACGAAGACGGAGCGGGCGGTAGAGCGAGACGCCGCCGCCGCCAGAGCCTCCGCTCACGCGCAGGTAGAGCAGCCAGTTCGAAAAACGCGCAACACGCGCGCCCGCGTCCCTCGCCGTACAAAACAACGCGCATAACCTACTCTCAATAAAAAACAACTCATCTAACACTAAATATACTCTTATATTGATAATATTACATCAGCAAAGTGTATATTGTTACGGAAGTGTCAGTGTGTTTTATATAAGGCTCAGAATCACGATCGAATTTATTGCGCGAATGCCACGGTCCACAACCTACGCAGCCGGCGGCGTTCCCCTCCTCCGTTCATTCAAGGACCAATCGTTGAACTCATGCCGCTTCGGCTTTCGCACGACCACAATGTGCCGATTTGGTAATGAGCTTCACGAACATAAAGCGATGCATTGACGAGGACAATCTGCTCGCGAATGAATCCGCTCCCCTGCGACAATGTCAATCAATCAAAACACAGGCCAGTATAACAAACAGAAACAACAACTAGGTAAACAGGGCCCGGAACCGGTCAACTTTCCACCGCGTTATCACCCGCCTCCACCAGCCGCAGGTGGCCCCAAACTAGCCACTATCGACGCGTCCGCCAAGGAGTTCAAACACCCGTACGTCGCCAAGCCTATCGACCCCAGTAAACTGCAGTATCCTCTCGGAGTGCACGGTTCGGTCCCGGGTCCATATCCGGGAGGATCGATACCTGTCGTTAAATATCCCCAAGGCTATCCCACAGGGTACCCATTGCCACCTGGAGCGCTACGAGTGTTGCGACCGCCAGCTGAAGTGATAACAAAAGCAATCGTTCACGAACCTGTGGAACCGACAGCGCGAGCCAGAAGCGCAGACGATACACAAAGAGTGCAGCGAAACATTGACGAGGAACAGATTCATAGGCGATCAGCAGACATGCTTAAATTTACAAAACGTGTCGAATCTGATGGCCCTCGCGTATCCACCGATCAAAGACGACAGATTCAATCACTTTTAGACGAAATAAAAGCATTGAAAGAAGCGAATCGTCGACTGAGCGATGATAATCAGGAACTTCGTGACTTGTGTTGCTTCTTGGACGACGATCGACAAAAAGGTCGAAAACTCGCTCGTGAATGGCAAAGATTTGGAAGATATACAGCTTCGGTGATGCGACAAGAAGTTTCTGCATATCAAAGTAAACTAAGAGAGTTAGACGATAAACAACAGGAACTGATTCGTGATAATTTAGAACTAAAAGAATTGTGCCTATATCTAGACGAGGAACGAGAAAGAAGAGAAAGTTCGTGTGTGAACTGTGTGAGGGCTGCAGGGAGAGAACGCGACGATGGAGACGGCAGTAGCAGCGAGGCAAACGTCGATGAAGGGCCTCGCACAGTACCAAGTGGTCTACCTAGTACTCGAACGCAAGGAGCCATAACACATCCACAGCTCGCTGAGCGCACAGTTAAATATGTGAGAGATTTAGAGCAAACCGTACGACGATTGGAGGCTGAAAAAGGAATGGGAAGTGGCGGAGGCACCACTGACCGTCCAGAAGCTGTAGTACGCGCTCTGCAAGTTTTAGAAGTGAGGGAGCGAGTAGAAAGAGAACGAAGGAGACAAGCACCTGAACTAGATACAGGAGAACAAGCACTAGTGAGAGAAATGTGTAACGTCGTGTGGGGCAAGCTGGAGGAAGCACCACCCCAGGCACCTCCACGTTAATAACAATCAGGACAATGTGGTACAGTTTCCTAGTATACAAGCAATTTAGGTGAAGTGTGAGAAAAGATGTACAAAATGCAAGTTGTTTGATTGGAATCCGACTTGATCGAGGTCACGGAGACTGCCGTGTGTCGTGTCGTGACCTAAAGAATGAAATTAAATGTTGACCTTGTTTATCAATCAAACATAACAGTTACTGAACCTGTGTTTTTAGGGACTTTAGGCTTTACTAACACGTGATGTTGCAATGACTTGCCTCGATAAGTAATAGAATAGCGGATTGACAATACCGAAAAGTACAAAATTAGATTAATTTATTTATGCTATTTGTTACTTTACAAATCGCTGTTTTTTCAAAAAACTTTGGATTGTATCTTCTTGATAAAACGCTATTTATGATATAAAAGATGTGTATATTTTGAAATTAATTTATGAGGCTACGAATCATAATATTTTTTATCGTCTGTGATTTTCTTATGAGCTGGAATTCTGGAATCATACCTAAGTAATATCTATTCATATGCCGCTATTTTTTGCCATTTCTTTATATGTAACTTTTTCGGAAAGATGTGATTTCGCCACAGAATAATATTTTATGTCTAGTCAGCGATAAAATAAATTGCCTACTAGGTACTACTATCAAATTCTAGGTCTAGGTACCTACATTACATTCCAGTTCACTATGTTCTACACGTGTCGTGTTACTTGCATTAATTAAGTATGATTGTGTTATTTAATTTAATGAGATTTTGGATTTATGATGAAGAATAAAATATTTTCGTTAATAATTAACTTTATTTATTCTAGGTTTAAAAAATAATTGAAATGTGCAGTAAAGCCATAATAGATGGACAAGACCTCAAATTACAAACCTATTTTTTTTAAATCTGTGGACGAGACGAATATATAATTTTTCGTAATTATTCCATAGCAGAATAGAATTTGCTGAAAAGAACCCTAAAATGGGGTTCGATTCGATATTTTTGCAACCAACAATAATACCTAGCCAATAGGTAGTCACCACCATGGTCCCATTGTTGGAGAATAATTTTGCAAATTAATTTTAAACGAAGTGAGCGAAATGTGACCTACTTTGTAATTTGTCTGACTTTCGTATCTTTGAATCGTATTATTCAAACACCTAGTTGTCAGTTGTCAACAAAATCTTTGAGCCTACTTCAATATTTAGTCTAAAATACTAAAATCAATGGCTGAGGAAAAAGGTGAAGGACCTGAGGATGTAGATACTATTGGGGTAAATTAAAGATTGTATTATGCTACTACTGCAGGATAAACGCAATACTAGGTAGTTGGTTACGCAAAAAGGGCCCACTCAAGCGGCCTAGGCTACTTGCGGGAAAAATGAGCCCTCAACAAGTAACTAGCATAAAACATCCAGGATTTTCCTTTAATAGGATAATAGTACCTACCTAATGGAAGGGAAATCATAGGTAGCAGTGGCGAAGGGTCCATACAAGCCGTTTCCCATCGGCTTACCTTATAGAAATCCTGGTCACACATTTTCATAATTTCAAAGCTACTTTTATCATGCATATAATTATAAAATTATCGGTCTTTTTTTGAACGGCTTACTCGCCATAATTTCACCCCTCGCCACTGATAGGTAGATACCTGTTTTTACAAAGGCGACGATAGCTAGGTGGTAGTGACGTCGAGCGGAGACGAAGGGTTCGATTCCTAAAATGAGCTTGAGCTTTCGGCGAAGGAAAACATCGTTAGAGCACCATAGTACGGTGATCGGGTACTTAGTAAGTAGTGCCAACCCGCCTGCCACCCTCTAGTTGAAAATCTGTCGCCAAGCACCTACAGAGGGATCCGATAGCTGCACTTGAGAGACAGTTGCCTTCTAGCTTTTGTGTACTTACCATCATCGGCCTCTCATAGGTCTATCAATAGTATTTTTTTTTTATAGATTTATGTAGGTGGTCGCAACGCTGATGGCGAGCGACATGGTGAAGGCTGGGCAGTCCTGCCTAACGGCGACTTTTACGAGGGATGCTATTGTCGGGGGATGAGGAACAGCAAGGGATTGTACGTGTTCAAAAACGGAAGTCGATATGAAGGTACGTACGAGAAGTCCCTGTTTTAGTTTTAGCATAGGATATTAAAGTGTTAAACTTGAGTGGTAACCAGCTAGGCGAGTACTGCACTACTTAAATATGTTTAAAACTTTGTGGTAACTGTGAAGGCAAGTGGAGTTTGGAACTGAAAAGTTAGTAGGTACATAACTAAACTAATTAAATATGTACCTCTTTTAAAGCATGGTGAAGGAATATAACCATGAACCAGAAGACGCAGCTGGGCAGGCCCCCTACAAGGTGGACCGACAATCTTCGCAGGAAACCGATGGATGCGGGCAGCGTAAGACCGGCCATCGTGGAGATCTTTTGAGGAGGCCTTTGTCCAGCAGTGGACGTCTTTCGGCTGATATGATGATGAAGGAAAATATTGCGAAAATCGAAATTGGAGGCTTTCCTATTTCCAGACTGATCGGTCGATACTCAAATGTGTAGTATATGTACCTAGGTAATTTAATCTGACCACGGTGAATTGTGGTCAAACACAGGCCTATACCTAGGTATATCTACATCGTAAACAAATATAGGTATATTATATAATTTTCCACATTTCAGGCGAATGGAGAAAAGCCATGAAATACGGGGTTGGGAAAATGGTATATCCCGATGGCTCCCGATACGAAGGCGACTGGAGGCACGACCTGAAGCAAGGCTTCGGAGCGTATTACTACCCGAACGGTGACATTTACGAAGGAGCCTGGTTCAAAGGCAAACGACACGGATTAGGAACGTATTTCTTTGCCGAATACCAAGTTAAATTCATGGGGACTTGGGTTGAGGGTACTATACAAGGCCCTGGACAAATTATCTATCCCCGAGTACGCTATCACGGGTCATGGTTAAAGGGGGTTCCAAAAGGACCAGGATGTTTCGTTTTTGACACCAATTCTATGCAGCATGGATTCTATTTGCTGATAAAGGATCCAGGTTTAGAAGAGTACGGAGAGGGAGAGGAAGAGAAAGAGGAGAAAGAAGAGCCCCAGGAGGAAGGCGAGGAAGAGCCAGAGATCGATGAGACTTTAGGTAAAGATCGAAAGACACGATACGTTGTAGTTTTGGAAGCTTTTAAGACCCCATTCCCTGAAAAACGCTAAAACATGTGTTACGGTTTCCCAAAAATAACGGCAAAAAACCCACATTTAATAACATCTCAAAGACATTTTAAAATCTAAACAGGTATATCAACAACTTCACCTAGCCATATTTTTGAAATATTTTCTCATTTCCAGAAAAAAAACATAATAAATTATCTCAAAACCTAAAATTGACCTTTGCGGTTTTCCAAATTTACATTATTTCGAATGAATTTATTATAAATCTTTTTGTATAAAATAAAACTTAAAAGTATGAAACCCACCTTCACCGTCTCAGTTTTTTTTACATACTAACACCATAACAATAATCTACGTTTAAATATTCATGAAATTCGTCCGCCATTTTTCATAGTAATTTGTATGGCGGAACGTCACCGTATTTATTTGAAATTGATTTGAATTATTTCGAATGCGTGTATCAAACATTTTCAGTACCTTTTTAGAATCAAAGGTGAGAGCACGCCAGTTTGAGCTCGACGATGAATTTTGTTTTTTGCATAAGTTGGGTCGCGACTGCTCAATAAGACATTATGACTGACTGTCAATATTGTTACTACCTACATAACTGTGATGTTTCAAAATTATTGAAAGTCATAAATATTTTAAACTCAAACTAATGCATACAAACATACTGATAAAATACAACACTAAAAATACTAATTCGTCTTCAGTGTCGCTCAATTAGTTCCTTCCTTTTTTTTCTCAAAAAGTTTGCAATTACAGATGAATTTTCTACAGGCTTTCTTCTTACTTTCTTCTATGTATACAGCATGATTTTGAAATGGTATTTTAACCCGAATTCTAAGGATAGTGTACATCATTATCAGTAATCCTACAAAATTTCAGGTGCCTGAGCACTACCATTACGATGACAAGATTTACAAGTTTATCGAAAATCTCTAGTAAAAGCCTTTACTCGCAATCAGAATAGTACTAACAGGGCAAAATAGCTATATTATACTCGCTCGAGTAATTTAATTGATACTCAGTTAGACTCACATTGCAGTGTATATATAACGATGAACTAATTTATTGATTGATTGATTGATATCTTTCGTTTGTATAGAAATATTGTTTTCCACTCTTAACCGTGTGTGAAGAATGTCCCAGGATATTCATTATTATTATTATTTATTATATAAACTCTAAAATTGTTTTTTCATGATCTGTATAAGGTATACATCAATGCCATTTCGGCCTACTATACCATTTAAAAATCAGCCTGTATAATTCGTCAAATCATGATATAGGTTAGGTTAGGAATATAATGATTTGGCGAATTATACGATTGGCCACCGACTAGTTCAGACAATGGGAATCATTTCAAAGATTGGATTAAGTAAAGTTTAATAAACATAAATATAGTGTAGTAAAAAGAAATAACATCTTTCCATATCACATTAACTATTTACCACAAATGGATCTTTATATATAATTGTAAAAAGCGAACATGTTTATATTTGTAAGAAGTAGTAAAAAATTGAATCACGGGCGATTGATTTTAATGTAGACTACTGAGCACAATGAGTGTTTTAAAGCCACGAGAAAACAATGTGTGAAATACATTTTTTTCAATTCTACCAGCGAGAAAACAATTAAGTAAATATTTGAAACTTGTTCTATTAACGCTTTTGGAGTTAGTCAACTATCTTCATTGCGGTCCAGCACATTTTTTTTAATATATCATAGAAATAGTTCAAACAACGTAATGCTGAAAAAAATTGATATCCGCCATTACGATTTTAAGTTTTTTTTTTTAGATGTTGCGTTTGGAAACTACACTGCTTGACATTTGTATCAAAACTGAACATGATATTTTTATAGGAAATTTGTTATACAATTTTATGTAAAAATATTAAGTTATTTATTTTAAATATTTCGTGTCCTTAAAAAGGCAATAGTAAAATTCATAAACTTCAATTTCAAAAAATAACACAAAGTGTTGTGCCTATGTGTTAAATCGCTATGCTATAATGAATTGCTGATCAAACCAGCGTCCATTTTATTTTAGACTAGATGGTGGTAGTGCTCTAGAAGGCGGTGTTCGTTCGAATCACCTTTCTTCACGCTCGCAGCAAAATAGCTTTTTTTGTTTTTACTCGTCAAAAGTGCTTTTTTCGTGCGAGAGAGGTGAAAATGTTTTTTACACTTTCAAAAATATAAGGGATGATACGCTACCGCGAGATGCCTAGAACCACGGTAATATTATAATCATTACCGTGCTAGAACGGTACATTCTTCATTGACCGATGATAAATAAAACATCATATAAATTGTTACTAGCTTTGCGGGATACGAGTTAGTAGGGTAGTTCAGTTAGCTCTCCTACTATAACCAAAATTAAGTGTGTATGCTAATTAATATAAAATTATTATATGTAAGATCTGGTTCGTACTGGTTGTACCGTGGCTATCTAAATAACATGTAGTACGCGGACAGTGGCAATCCACCCATTTCTCTGTTAAAATGATGACGCAAATGTGTGAGTAAAATATGTCAATGTGTGTAGTCTATGATAAATTCCCACGCTTGGAGACTAGCCTCTTAAATAAAAATAATAAAGGGTAATGTAAGTACTCTGCTTCTCGATATAAAGTAGAAAAATGCTGTGGCAATAGGAACACAAAAGACAAATGTGAAAATTGTCTCAGTCATTGAAGGTAGCTACGGTAAATCTATGTATTTTACTGGTTTATTTAGTAAAGAAAAACGCTAGAACAGAATAACTTGTAGATGACATTCCTTAATAATTATGCCGCAAAGTATTTAGCAAATAGTAGTAAAAATATATTTTTTTTATTTGCAGGTAAGATAGCAGTATGGCGTGCACGCAACGTGACTACTTACATGGCGGAGTTCCTGCCTCCAGAGCCAGTTCCGCTGCCCATCCACGACTCTCTGCCGTCCCTCACTGACGAGAGTGTTTCCACCGATATCCTTCAGTTTGAGGTTCCTTCAGTGATGGGCGAGGAAGAGTGCTCAGATTATAACGACACTTGGCTACAGCACAGGCAGAAGTTCATTGAGGAAACCGAGTTGAAAGAACCGATTTGAATTTGAAAAATAAATTACATTTATGTTGGTCTTGCATTTTGTCTATCGAGAGGTGATACACGCCACTTGTTTGTTTGCTACAAAAGAAAAAAATGTGGGTAGGTTACCTATACCATATTTTACCCACTCACTCACTGACCGAGAGTTATTTGAAAAATGTAACATGGAATATTACTTATGTTTTTTTTAAACATTTATTTATTTATTATACTTACACAAGCAGCTAAAAGCTGATGAAGTGTATATCATTGCACTTTAGTTCTCATATAGTTGTCGAGTTGAACATGTTTGAGAAAAAAAGAAAATATTTAGCTTACAAAGTTATTTTAAATATAGTAAAATTGAATTAACTCTACAATTCAATATGTTCTATTTCTTGTCATAGAGAACAACTGAATCTTATTTATTTTATCAAGCGGTATCATGCCACTTCGCCGCAATATTTATCCGATTTTCATCCCACAGAAAACTGTTTACCATTTTATTACAACTTGTAAGTTGTAAGTATTTATAATTGTTTTTTTATATGTACCAAAATAACGTTTTGTAAATTCATAGAATAATAGTAATATGATTGATGTACCCACCTAGGTATCGTGTATTTTAAAGGCGTCAGGCGCCTGGGGCGGTTTAAAGCAGGTCTTGTATGTAACCCAGTTTTTAAAACCCCGGCTCTTTCTATCAAATGACGTAAGAAAGGGACGGATATATTTAATGTTAGGCCAATCGTTGTTAGCATCATCAATAGTGCAAATTTCGACCAAACTAAACAAATTCTTTACAAAAAATAACAGTATGCAATCTTTCCATAGACATACCAAGACTTGTCGTACATCCATGATGCATTGATTTTAATGCAATCAGAGAAATTAAAGTATATACTTTTTTAAATCTATGAATGCAATAAATCTATACTTCTATTATAAAGAGGAAAGATTTGATTGTTTGCATTGAATAGGCTCCGAAACTACTGAACCGATTTGAAAAATTCTTTCACTAATAGGAAGCTACATTATTCCCAAAGGTTATAGGCCACTTTTTATCCCGGGAACGCGAGTGAAACCGCGCGGAACAGCTAGTGGTAATATAAAGGGGTAACAAAATTTAGTGAATATTAGGAGATATTAGGAAAAATTGATTATGATAGAATTATAAAGTAGCTACCTAGTTTTTTTTAAATAATATTAAATTATCCATATGTAGGTGAATTAAAATGAAAAGATAAATAATAGATAGGTATTTATTCAAACATTTAATTAAGATTTTTTAACGACACTTTTGATTTGTACTTTAGTCATATCAAAAATCTTTTTTCAGATGCAAAAAGAAGCTTACCTAGGTAAAACAAAAAATACCCAATATTTTGTTTTTCATTTGAAATGTAGGAAATCCTTGCGAAGGATAATTTTAAGACTTAACAAATATTTAAACATTAATATTTATTGCTGTTGCAAGTTAAACAACCATATTACATTACATATTATTATAATCTACATCTTACTTATGTAGGCACAATGTAATCATTAGTTTTGAATAGATTTGTGCTATATCTGCCATGTTCAGGTCACCTGAAATGCCAGTTATTGCTAACTTATGTTTGTGGATTTTGTGGAGGGTTATTATTGGCTCCCGAGTTACTATTCTCAAAGGTGCTTTTATTCTTAAGGAGGTATGCCGCTAAATAGTTGATGGGGTCCGGTGGTCTTTCCTTAGCCAGTGCTGATAACCCCTGGAGTAGTATTGGTACCACAGTTTGGTCCAAATATTGGCGTGTTGGCAGTGCATTGAGATCAATCCTGGATTTACGACTAGCGTTTGTTTCATTCTCTTTTTCCATGGATATTATCTTCTGTAACAATAAATAAAACATGATTATTGCTTATTGAATGGTGTTTGTAAAAACTACTGAATGGATTTGGATGAAATTTTGCACATAGATAGATGATACCCTGGAATAACATAAAGGCTACTTTTTAACTCAGGAAAACATAAGATTCCTCGGGAATCTATTTTAATATAATAATCACTTATTTATATTTCATATTCATCATACAATGAGTTTGAGCTTTTGGCTATGGAAAACAATGTGAAGAAAACAATTGGTGGGTGACATTAATTTGGTGGGGTTCATCAACAACTTAGAGTTTATCGCCAAGCTCTCAGATACTGATGCAGACTGGCAGCTTTAATATATTAATTCTCCTATACGACTTTAGGCTAGCCACAGTAGCGTATATGTCGCTTAGAACCACATGATCGCTTACCACGGTGAAATTGTGGTCAATTAAAATTAATAAAAATAAAATAAAGCCTTTGTTGGTTCAAAATTCGAAGAGTTTACTAACCTTTACAGATTCAGATATCCTGGACGGAGGCTGCTCTTCTTTAGGAATTGAGTGAAATGAGGTTTCGGACATGGGTTGAAGTTAATTTATTTATCATATGATCACAGAAATATCAGTTAAATCAGGTTATAATAATTTGAAGATCAAACGAAATTTGAAACAATAAATTATTTATTTTCAGTCAGTCCACAGATAAACTATATAATAGTCGGTTAAGCAGCCTGTCAGTTTCAGCCTGACTACAAAATTATATTCTCTTTGACTGCAAACAAAACACTTCGAAACAGGAAACTTAAATAACAGATTATAAAAAAAATTAACATAGTAGGTCAGCTTATGCTTAAAGTGCTATAACTCAAAGAGACCCGCTATAACTAGGTACCTAGTTATAAACAATTTAAAAATAGTATGTAGTGATCACTTGGGGTACATTCCGAAACATGCCATAATCGATCTTAGCGCTCACATCGATAATTTGCGTTCCGATACGAATATCACATCTATAAGAGCCGTGAACTGTCAATGATTCGAAACGCTTGTGAACGCGCTGACAGTATTTAGAACTAAAACAATTGAAAAAGGGATTAAAAAATTAATGATCAACGCGTTGGGACTCCCTAACTTGAATACAGTGTATTTTTATTTGTTATTCTCACATAAAAACCTTTGTCAAAACAAAAACACAACACAAGTGTCACTTTTGACATCCACGCTCACGGCGATAACGTTTGGACCATGGTCGTCGTAATCGCAATATGGCGCATGTAATGACGTCACCGATGACGTTTCGCGAGGCTTCGTTATCGCGCTAAAAGTGATTCGGTACGCGTTTTAGCGCGCTCACATCGATAATTATCGATATCATCATCATTCGGAATGCAGCCTTTGTGATCAGATCATAATAGAATTTATGGGTACATTCCGAAACATGGCATAATCGATCTTAGCGCTCACATCGATAATTTGCGTTCCGATACGAATATCACGTCTATAAGAGCTGTGAACTGTCAATGATTCGGAACGCTTGTGAACGCGCTGACAGTATTTAGAACTAAAACATTCGAAAAAGGGATTAAAAAATTAATTATCAACGCGTTGGTACTCCCTAACTTCAATTATTAGACTCCCTAACTTGAATACAGTGTATTTTTATTTGTTATTCTCACATAAAAAACATTGTCAAAACAAAAACACAACACAAATGTCACTATTGACAGCCACGCTCACGGCGATAACGTTTGGACCATGGTCGTCGTAATCGCAATATGGCGCATGTAATGACGTCACCGATGACGTTTCGCGAGGCTTCGTTATCGCGCTAAAAGTGATTCGGTACGCGTTTTAGCGCGCTCACATCGATAATTATCGATGTCATCATCATTCGGAATGCAGCCTATGTAGTGTAGGAATTCTCTGACTCGAAACAAAACGTCAAAATTGTATTTAGATCAGGGTTACCAGAAGATATGATAAGATATATATCATCAACATATTCCTCCAAGGTATATTACTGACATATACGACTATTTCATGAAAATGTTACTAATATACCTTGGAAGAATATGTTGATGATTTCTTTTGTTATTAATCAGTAAATATACTTCCATTCTTCTCGCAAATAACATGTTGATAACATACGACCTATGAGTGAGCTGCAATTTGCAAAAAACGTGATAAAATTTGAATTTCGCGGAAACTGATAGTTGTCACAAATCTTCCGCGCTATGTAACCGCTACGCGAATGTAGCTGCCGGTGTCGTGTCGTCGACTGTTGGGGCCGGTGCCGGGCCCATAGATAATACACTATTTACTAGGCCGGGCCGGTGTCGGGTCGGCCAATGAAGAATCGCCCAATCTGACAATGCAAAATTATAGTTGGCATCATCGCACTCTCCGTCATCTCATGACCGCCCGCCAAAATCAAATCATTAATTTAGTTATTTTGCAAGTTTTGTTTGTATGGTAAAAAAACGATAGAAAGTAGTTACTATTACGATTTATTTACGAAAAACATTACCTTACAACTAAAACAAAACTTTTGCAAAGTCCACGCGATATACACATAACAACTACAACACAAATTATAAAATATTCCATTAGCTGGTAATAGCGACAAAATTGAAAAATGTTAAAGAATTTGAACTCGCGCAACAGATGGGTTCAATAATAGAGTTCACTTTAGTTGTACACATTTATAAAATCCACTGGAGTTTATGTCAAATGAATCAAAATGCGGCCCATCCACTTTTCGGTAAACATTATTATGATAATAGAGCCAGGCTATTCAGAACTCTATACGAAGTATACGAGACAAAAAAAATACTATTTAAACCTGAAAAAACACCCAAGACTGGTCAGTCTAGTTTACCACTTGGGCTTCGAAGATTCTAACATTATCTTGGAATTATGTACCTATGTTCTTTAGAATTTAGTTTAAGTATAAATATTATTCTGGCGAGCCGTAAAAAGTATTATGCATCGTGTTATTGCAGCGTCAAATTTCTTTTTCTTTTTCATCTTCTTAAATTATGAATAAGGCCAAACTCCAGATTCATTCGTCATTTGAGATCAACAAGGCAACACGTTTCTAGTGAACATTGCTTGTTTAAATCATTTACACGCTTGCGAGACCCAGATGCTAATTATTTTTAGAAACGCGCACAAACTTCTATAAATTTAATCTGAGTAATTGGCGAACCAACATCTTTGCGGGTGGTTAAAAAATAGGTCGAAGATTATTACAACTGATATAACAGGGGCTAATATAGACGGCGACAAATATCTTCCTCTTGCATTAGTTCGTAAGCGTGTGAGGTGAGAGAAAATGCCGCTGTTTGCGATTTATTTCTTTATTGGCCCATGTTATACCATCAATTCTTTATTATAATACAATATACATTTTTAAGTAACAAATAACAACAGTAGCCATAGATTGATTTTCAATACATCTTCCTTCATAGAAGATTTAAATTGAAAGTAGCGTAGATAGGTAACCAAGGTGGGCCAAATTCTATATGTTACATACAATAATTAGCATAATAAATATTACTGGTTCAATATTTAGAGATGACATCTTCTCGAACCCTATGTTGAAACAAATAACTTTTTCTATGAGATTAACTTGGAAACTATATTTTTATTTTATACAAGCTTTTGTTTATTATGAAAAGTTTGAAACTGTTTTCGCGATTTAAGAGGTTGTTCTTATAGCAAAAGTGGTTCACATTGAGTTCGTAAAAATGACATCTCAAATTGAATACCATAGGTGTACCTACAATACCGGACGATATTCAGTGTTCAAGACACAAAAGACAACCAGACATTATTCTCGCATAATGAAATGGTAAAAGTCAAATTGTCTTCATGGCACGAAGCTAGACAGACTAACGACGCGGCCTTATGAACTCTATTTATGACCATTCATTTTCTAATTTGGAACCCAACTTACAGGACCGACTTATTTCTACTGGAAAGAGTAATCAAATCTCCATCCTTACCATACATATCGGCAAGTCACTCGGTACATTTTAATTTTCATTAATGGCATTCGACAGATTCGGCTCACTCATATTGTATTTCCTATGTTCAACAAATACAGGATACGAATAACAATCGACTTCTCACTATATTAACTCCATTTATTAAAACAGCACATATAAGTCCACCATGATTAACACATAATGTTTGAATGGAACACATTGAAGAGTTGGGTTTATGTTCTGAGGTAGTGCGGGTGTGGGGGCGGCGGGGGCGGGGGCGCGGGTCGCAGTCGCGGGCCTCGCTCGAGCTGCCGGCGCCACGCCGCCATCGCCTCGCTGAGAGTCCACAGCTCCGAGAGCAGGGAGAGGTCCAGCTGCCGCAAGCTCGCCTGGAAATAACATATTCGACTTTTAAGTTTTTTAATAAGAAACGGAAAAGTATTATTGGGATTTCCTTTAACTCTAGATAAATATATAAGTAGGAATAGATCTTTTAGTATCTATTTATAAATTTTATTGTACTTTTGTGAACACATTTCTAAACCTGTTGCCTATGAACCACTTTTTCGTGATTGCAAAGTTGGTTCTATAGTAAATGTTGATATGATATGACCATCTCGACATAGGTTTTAAATAGATGCCATATCAAAATATCCACCTGGTATACAAGCTGCTAAAAGCTGATAAAGAGCAGACAATATCTATACTGCCATTTAGTTAGTCTAACAAAAGAGTGCACAAATTTTGCACGGAAAATAGTATCTATACTAATAATAAAGCTGAAGAGTTTGTCTGTTTCCGGAGTTACTGGTCTGATTTGAAAAATTGTTTTACTAATAGGAAGCTACATTATTCCCGGAAGGTTATAGGCTACTTTTTATCCCGGGAACGCGAATGAAACCGCGGGCAAGAACTAGTTTATAATATTCGCAGACTGTGGTTTGGCAAAAAGAATTGTATTAGAAATCCATAGACGTATATCTATGTATTAATCTATAAGATTTTAAATATCTATGGCTAAAATAGTCGTTAGGTACATTATTCCTTCTTACACTAGTCTCGTTTCCTGCTTATTTGCATAATAAGATTAATTTTATTTATTTTCAGAGGTAACATTAGAAATAACTCGACACAGGCAAAGTGTTTATTCAACGTGTCCCATTTAAAAAGTAACTGATCCACACGCCTAAAAGTTGGCCAGAGAAAGTTTTATTGAGTTATCCTAGTTTACAAACTAAAGAACCACGCCTAAACTAAATGTAAATAAAGATATTAACTGATAGGAGGCTTCGAGATATAATTTCCTTGAAATTTATGTGAGATGGTGCTAACTAGTGTAACTTCAAAATTCAAGTTACGAAACTTAATTAACCAGAAAAAGTCATTAAAGAAATGTCTATAAGAAATCTACAACAAATGTACCTAATGGTATATAAACGACCTTCCGAGCGTTCTTGGCGATTGCGTTAGATAGGAATGCAGCGCGATCACGACTCGATGTAGGACGCAGAAATAACCGAACAGCATATATTGATATTGCCTACACTAACGCCTGTCACATTCACGATGTCTTAAACGGATCTAGGTCGGCAACTCGGCAGGTTTATCTAGAACCGATGTAGGAACTAACCTGCTGTACATACCATAACAAACTACAAGTGTTTTACTAGCTTGATTTAACATCAAGTTATTTGTTTGACGAAGTTTGAAGTTATCTACAAGTATGGTCTGACTGCATTTACATCAAAATCATGTTGAATTGTCAAATTCTTCATCGGAAGGAGTAAAAGATGGCATTAACAATTGCACCTGACATTTACAAGTGCAAATAAATCATAAGTGAAAATGAACATTGTGCACATTCTAGAAGAGAATGTGAGGAAAAGAGGGAAAGTGTTCATCGACAAATGCTGTTCACGCTCGGATGGATACGCTAGACCGAGACAGATTCATCCGAGTAATTAGCATCCAATATATTGTTTAAATAAAATCACGTCTTACAACATGCACGCTATAGAAACTTGATTGACATTCATTTGATGTCATAGCTAAGATATTATTAGATCCTTTTACACTTGATCTTGTGGAGAGCTTTGTGTATTTTCGTATTTGAATATAAATCATGCGAGCTATAGAATTCAGGGAGTTTGCCAAGTGAGTATCCAGTGGAGGTACAGTGAAGCGAAACAAACGTGATAACAAAATAGTATTTTGTAAAAACTAAGAATACATCAAACAATTAACGAGCTAGCTATTTATCGATCTGTCTAGCGATTGGGGAACCCAAAATCAAACCTGATTGATGTCGCCTGAAACTATCTATAGATTTTCCGCTTTAAATGCGTTGCAAACTGTGATATAAGAGTAGAAGGCCAAACTGTTTAGACTTTAGAGGCTATCTTTTGTCAACCCCGATACGGCAAAATCAATTGATTATTATCCTACACAATTGTATGGATGCTCAAAGCCAATTCCAACCACTTTACATTCAGATTTTAAAGTGGCAAACGACTATCCACAATAGAATTCAATTTAGAACACCAGTAAAATAAACTGTGATACCATCTTCTAACGTAGAAAATATTACATAGTTTAAAATATTTTCGATGTGTAAAAACAAAAATTATATAAGCAAAAACGTTTTATTCTTGTAATAGTATTTAAAATCCAGTGACATGTGTGTTTGAAATGTGGCATAAACATTGGTCCATTTGCCAGCTTTGCCAAATGGTTTACATCTTTGATGATCAAATAAACTGTCTGAAGGCTGAAATATAACAATGCAGAAATTATGAGGCGATGATAAATAATCATCAATTTTATGAACAGAGATTGTTCAGAAAATGATAGGTCAATGGCAAATGTGTTTATAGTTTATATCTTTGTAGTCATGTCAAATTACCATTAAAAGAGTAATCCGTCTAATCTAATATAAAGCACCATTAAAGCCCTCTTCCATTGGCGCCATAATAACACTATGAGAGAGGGGTGGCCAATGGTTGGATAATTGAATTAGTCCTGCTCACATTGTTTATCAATGTCTATAGTTCCACACCCTGGTTGGATATAATACAGTATAACTGTTTAAAAATATAAGCAAAAGTCAAACTTTATGTACTATATAAGAAAAATCTAATCGCACCTTTAGTACCTACTTAGGTCAGTTTACAGTACACCAGGAGAACCCAGAACTCGATAGTTTCTCGGAACGAAAGCAACCCGTTACATTAACAGCGGCGAACTGTTGAAGCAACAACTAGTTCAAAGGAAACTTCTATTAGTGCATCACAACGTCCGGCCTATTGTGTACACCGATCCGCCTATAATTGGAACACTATTTATTTAAACTCCACTAAACCCAACTATAGGAATTCAAAAATCCTGTTTATTTGACTGCTAAAAATCTAATATTCCAAATTCCGATTGCTAACATAACGAGAAAAAATACGAAAGTTGATCCTAGTAATTGCGGTATTGGATAAAATCTAGCTTTGAAACCTTCTCACGGCGATATTGTTCAAGCGTAACCCAAGCTAGTGGCAGGGTTTCCTGCACTACCAAATAGACTTTCATTTGCGTTTAAACTTTCTTGTATGCAAACTGTTTGTTTCACCGGATCATTTGTAGTTGTGGAGTCAGATTCATTAATTACATGACACTGTTATGTGATCATTGGCATCTCAGCGTTTTTTTTTCTCTACAGTTATAGTTATGCTTATTGTGATTGTGAACTATAAACACAAAACAGTGTGCCTATAGATATAATTAAAACGATTTCAACACCTACAATAGAGTTGCAGGCTGCAACTCTTAAAATGGTGCCAACGCAACATTAATTGGCACAAGTTCTCAAATTCGCATTCAACCTGCCTACATATTCTGCCGGTAAACCCAACCCATTTCAATTTCTATTTTCTTGTTAATTCCACAAATAGCTACAGTAATGACAATCTATCGAAACCTCTAGATTTAATGCTGAAGCATTTTATTAGTCTAGTAAAGATCATGAGAGTAAATAAAGAAAAGCTTTCTGAGCCCCTAGGCATGGATGTGGATCATGTTGGATTGGTTACTTTAACATAAGAAGGTAATAAATAAAGCTGTAAAGAGGTGTTAAGAAGGGAATAAAATCCATTTTACTGACGAACAAATTATGCTTTATTCGAGAAAATAAAAGAGTACCTAATGACCGGTTGAATAGACCCTAAAGAATAGGGTAGTAGACTGACATATCAAATCAGCTACTTTTTAATGAATGTCAAAACGATAGGTTTATATAGAATTTTGTATGAAATACTACACTATGACGTCATAGTTTCACAGCATCAAACGATCTACTCTTAGTGGTTCTACAGGTAATTTACAAAATCATAAAAAGTATGTACAACATATTTGATGTTTTATGCATTGGTTAGTGTTTGGTAATTTATTCTCTGGGTATGACTAAAATTGTCTCAAGATCGTTTCAAAATATAAGTAAGCTCATATAGTGTAGGCATAGTGAGCATGAATGTAACTTGAATACCGTTAGTATTGATGCTAATTTCTCTATAGCAAGCTACTAGTGTACGATAAGGGCCGGCGCCGGCGCCACGGGAGCACCCACGTGTCTCAATTTAATTTGAATTCAATACGTCGCCTCAGATTTCAAGATATGATAATAGATAGAAGGGCCGGACGGAAGAAAGCAAATTATCTTTATAGTTATTTTTATGATTTATTTTACGATGTTATTGTAGGCAAACTTATAGATTTTCTCGACGGTTGTTTTCTAAAAAATATGACGACGCAAATGTATTCGAAATCTTATATGGGTTTCTATTCCTAATTAACCCAGTAAATAATTTATTCATTTTAGATCAGACATGACAGACATCTAGTATATTAGTAGCGGAAACCAAACATAGTCACAAATTCCGATTGCAACGTTAATTTATGTTCAAAGTTACATTCTATGCAAATTATTGTTCTTCAATGAAATGTGACATTCTCAGCTAGAAACTAGTTCGAGTGATTGCATTGTGTGTGTGCGTGCCAGATAAGGGAAATAATATGTCTGTTAAAAATATAATGTACAGGTGCGTTCATGTGTTATTTCATAATCGATATTATTGACCAGTGTTGATCAGGTATCAGTTAGAAATTAGAATGTAACCTACCACGTCAATGGCACTTGGCTTGGCACCAGAGACCCGTGTTGACATACCGCTTGTTTAGTTATTCAGTACAGTTACTGAACGGAGGCGTTAGAAAAACACCATTGGCCTCGTGGGACCGCAGCGCGGACCCGGTCCACCCACGGCACCAATCCAGTCCCTGGTCTCTTCACCATTTTTGTCCCACAACCAGTTTATAAACAGACAGCTTTTTATTCATCGACTTGTACTTTATTACATTTTTAATCTACCGAGCAAACAGCAGGTGCGCAAACAAGGCAAAAATATAAGAAACGGTGATTTTACACAGTCCTTGGTCAAAGTTTTGGTAAACCTGCTCACCTTAATTGGTGGGGCTGATTTTTAACACGGGTGTAAGAGACACACACTCGAGTCAGCTCCACATAACATACATTAAAGAACCAGTTTAGAAATTATATACGTTTCGCATTGTGGACCAGAAAGAAAGAAAATACAAGAGCGGTCGGTGCTCTACAAAGTAATTGTCTCACCTTCAGGAATATCGAATTAGGGACTACATACATGCAGGCCACCTCACCACCGGCACCGTTTTATAGAGAGAAAAACAAAAGGCGTTCGTTTAGTTTAGGCTTGATTGTTTTTTGATATAAAATATTCCATTTTGTATTTGCAAGTTACGATAAGAATAAAATCTTTATGTTACGAAAACTGTATTTTTATATAGTCTGTAAATGTAGTATCCAGCTGTTTTATCTCAAAGGTCAGTTTTATATCCCACTTCATCTATACGCAGGTTGTGCGCGTGCCGAAGCAATTAACAACTTATTTGCAGCTGCTAGCACATCTCCATTTTTTACCATATACTCGTTTCCTGTCTAAACAAAGCTGCACTATAGGAGCCGTAAGGACCAAAACCCTTTCAAGGATTATTTAGGTTTAACCTTTATGTTTTTGTGCTGTTATGGAAAGTGGTTTGTGCAAGGCACGTGTGGTATACCATTAAGTGGTTCGTAAACAATGGGTTGTAGAAGCCCTTTCGATGCACTGACATTCAATGAGAACGTATAAGGAAGGCGTTCAACGTTTTCGGTAATCGATAATACAGGTGCGTCACATGCTGAATATAGGGACAGGGTAACCTGTTGCAGAACTATGCAACTCTATTCTATATCTAATATTAATTACTAAAAGGGTGGCGTATTTTATATGAACCTACATCAATATTATACGTAGTACATATATAAATACAATATATGTTAGGAAAAGGTCAGCCCGTCTTGATTTTTACAAGGTAGTTAGAACCACAACAGCTCTGATGACAGGGATATCTCAGGGCTACCATTAAGGTCCATCTGATTGGCCGTCCGCCAGTCTAAAAACCTTTTTGTCAAAAAGGAATGTCGTTGTGTATTTCTCAGACAGGTTAATGAGCCAGATATAAACCACATTTTAATTCAGAGCTCATTATATTTGCTTCCACTTTTTCCTGAGAGAACAATGTGGAATGCTTTTTCTCTTTTGATAACTTAATGACACAAAAATTAAGATTAAAATCGTGGCATGCGCATGATGAAGTTATGCGTCGATAGACGTAACAAAATTGTTTATTTTTAATTGCACAAGCTAAATATTTATTTACGCAATATCTTGTAGATGTAGACGGCTAACTTGAAGTCTTTTAATCATTATCATTAGCAAAGCTAATAAGTGGTGGCATTTATCCTGCATATCCGGGTTATTCTCGACATTATTATCCAGTTGCATGACTGGCTGACCTAAAAGACTGCTAAATATTAATTACAGTATAAAATTAAAAATGTTAAATATGCAGGTGTTACATTACATACGCGTTTCCTCTTCAGTTTTTAAAATTTACACTTCATTTATGAAACTTCAACAAGGCAATTAATAAGCAGATGAAAGTTTATTCAGATAATCATTAAAACATTATCAAACAACAGGTCACTTAGTAAACATAAATCAGCGACTGAATAGTTGTGTGACCAGTTGAGTGCTGTTCCTAGTAGATTGTATAGCGAAGGTCAGCGCTGAGACAAGCCAAGATTATTATGGGACAGACGTGGCTCTACTGAAATTTTGAAATAAGTTAATTACAGAGAATAACAGATGAGTATGTGGTTACAGGTTACTCTAGCCGAATTTAATTATTACCTGTTAATTTAAAGTATAATCAAAACGTAATGAGAAGTTAAACTTGAAACAGGATCATCATTTACATAGCTAGAGCATGTAACTTAAATTTTATTATAATACCTATAATAAAGCTGATGATGTATACAACTAATATACATACAATTTACATAAATGAAAATATTATGATATCATTATCACATCAATCAATGATATAAATCCACGTGGGTGGAATGAGATCTCATTCGGGTTACTCCATGAAACAATCAAAATCTTCCGAAATAAATAACGAATGATGCTTCTAACTAAAATACTGAATGTATCACGTCTACGTCTATAAAACTAGATTATATTATATTTTCTAGAAGTCTAACTGATGAATCATAAAGCTTCGACGAGCCTGCAGGGTTTAGTAAACAAACATGGCCGGCCACGTGAATCACGCGAAACGTGCATTACTCCAAGGAAACGTCTGCTGATGTATGTATTAGATTGTTGTAAATTGCAGCTAACGTGATCTCACCTGATTGAAACAAACCATGACTACAGACAAGAAAGTAGAGAGGCCGACAAATATTTTAAGACATGGAGATAATTATTACGTTACTCCTAAGTAACAAATTTTTCGGTTGTTTCGGTTGGTTCGGCCTCTACATAGACATGTTATTCGTAAAAGGTTTTTGTCCGACCTTTACGTAGAAAACATAACTGTACTTGAAATTTCACGGTGTTGATTCAATAAACGATTTGAGTTATGTGAGACTGTGACGAATAGAACTGATGGGCTGACCGATGATAAAGTTCCGTTTTTTTAGTCGCACATCAATGTTCCGTTTTTTCTTATACTATAAGAGGGACAAAGAAATAAAGTTCATTGCTGTTTGAAAGCTATTTTATGGTAACTATCTAATTGTCCTTACAAGGCGGATATGCTTTGCATGGGGCAATTTGATACAATTCAAGATTCTCTGCATTTGGCAAACATTCGTAGATTGATTCAGTTAGTTCACTTCATGATTCAATTCAAGATGCTATTTTAGTGTTACGTAAACAGCACCTTGTAACACCTGACTCTGGAATGTTTCAACATGTTATAACTTAATACATAATAGCTATTGTTGAATTACAGAGATATTCGACAGGATCCAGATGTCGGATCTTGTGCAATTATTGTCTTTGAAACAATAGCAAGTTTTTAGAAATCTGTCATGACACAAGTCATTGTCACGAAGTTACGGCTGGTTTATGGCTTCAAAACGGAAGCATAAAGGTATCACTGCATTATGGAGAAATATGTACACATTAACATGCTAGTATGAGTAGCAAAATGCGTAGGCTCGGGTAAAAACCCCGGCCTGCCTACGTGAATGAGAATCGGAAATGGACCCCTTTTAGCAGTCAACGGCCGACCACCGGTGTGAAGGTTGGTGTTATTAGTTTACGTGGGACATCGATCAATCAAATAACATTGTATTTGACAGTCGGTAGGGTTAGCCGTTATCCTTCCCTTGCTTTATCGAAGCTTTCTGTTTTATCCTCAGTGACGTGTGTACAAGTGTGGTTTATGTCATCATCGTTGGATCAATGGTCATTTTATATGCATTTTTTTATATTAGAGCGCTTCTCGGTGTCACTGTATGTTCGTGATGTCATAGATATAGGCCCTGACTGAAAACCAGCGCGAGGGTTGATATTTAGTTATCGATCTGAGCATTATGCTGAGGCAGGACCTATTCTTGACATCGCGCAACATTACATTATTGTTAGTTTCTTTTTTTGTACTCTTTTTATTTTATTTTTTATTTTTCAATTTTGTAATGTTGTGTGTTGTCATGAATAAATGTTTTTTTCTTTCTTTCTTTCTTTCATTTTAAGGATAATAGTAGCTCGCAGTGGTCTCGTCAGCGCTAAGTATCGATAAGCTAGTTAGTAACTCACTAACTATTCAACTCAACACGTTCACTTCTATGTCTCACTCCAGTAAAATACATGTATGTGAAGTAGTAACTAGATATATAGAAGGTATATAAAGACATGTACTTGTATTACTTATATTAATTATACTCAAAATTTGCAAATTGTTTTTTTTTCCCTATACATTTAAGACTCGTATCTAAAAAAAAAGGCTGTATTGTCTACTATTCAATGTCATGAGTCCGCAATAGTCCGCATGCCACAACATGGTTCATAGTTGGTTCATGTTTAGAATTCAATGGACGTGTCCGTAGACATATTGGTGCCAGAGTCTTTAAAGCAAATTATTCGAAGACATGTCCATGCCAAACTAACAATCATAAAATGCTTTCCCATGAAAATACAAGTTTGCCTTACGTACTGACTAATTGATGTTATGATGGTTATTGCAATCATTGGTAATATAAAAACACATTTATATTTAGAAAGGTGTATGCAGCATGCAATAAATTAGAATATTTTACACAAAAACAAGCACTATCAGATTCGAGTCAAAAATTCAAAACTCCAAAAGTAACTATTTACGAACAAAAAGCATACAAAGAAAGAGCTCAATGGTGTAATAATAAAAGAACAATAACTTTTCAAAAGTTGTTGAGACACGTGCGCGTGGCCGTATGAAAGCTACTGCAAGCGACTGGAATACAAGGCAAGGGTAGCTTAAATAAACAAACCGACAGTTTGGCATTCGACACACGCTCGTCTCCGATTTGGCCGGTCATGTGCTTTGAGGCGACCTTACTAACTGGCACAAGGGGACTTTGGTAAGTGGCTTATACTCGGGGGATTACTTGCTTGTAGAATGGCTTTTGAAAGACACAAAAGTATTTTTTAAAAACAATATAGGATCTATATACAAATAATAAAGCTGAAGAGTTTGTTTGTTTAGAACTAATCTCCGATGTTACTAGTCCGATTCGAAAAATAATTTCACTAATTGGAAGCTACATTATCCCGAAGGCTACTTTTTATCCCGGGAACGCGAGTGGAACCGCGGGGAACAGCTAGTCATACAATAAAAACATAATATACATCTAAGAATAGTGGTGATATAATAGCTTACGAAATAACCTTGACAGTACAGCAAGCAAATTAACATTTGGGTCAAATATCACGACCTTTTGACTAGGACGGAATAAAGAAATCTGGAATTGCAACATGTCTAAATAAAAAATAACCGATTAAAATTAAAACGAGATCAGACGACAGCACAGTGCATCAGATATGTCTTCAACTTTATATCTTTAAAAGAATCGATCATATAAAGCAGATGCTTGAAACATTTTCTTGTTTTTCTATGTAGAGAATAACTGTTAATTTTAGAAAATTACTGGGAGTTTTCTTTTACTGTACTAAGGTCGATGACTAGAAAACGGTCCAATAAATTAAAATCAAGCGTTTACCACAATTTTTCGTAGGAAAAAGTAATTGTACCTAAATTAAGTTCGGAGAAGGTATAGAACTAATCTAAGCAGATTAATGCGATCTTAATGATCAATTAATTAGTGACGGTCGACATATCCTGCGCGGACGCAGCGGCCGGTCGCGGTCGTTGGCAGCGCGAATTTAGACGCAGGAAAGGTCGACAATGAGTCATGTTATGATTCGTATGTCTACACTTGTACGGCCAGAAACGATTTGCCCAATACGAAAAACAAGTTTAAAGCCTAAAATCAAAGTCTTAGAATCATCCAACAGAATAAATGAAAAATCATAATGAGGATTGAAATAAAGTTCTGAAGAAATAGATGAAGAATTAAATGTATGCAAGATTTGTTGGATAATATTTGTATTTTATTCAGATTCTAGTACCCTGTCCAGAAATATGTTAGACCAACACTCATACTTCCGGTTTATTGTATTCACTTTGAATGGTTGGTTCAACACAAAACCATGAATCTTAAATCTGTTTTCAATAGTGTAAAATGCTCGAGTCTACGTTAACTTAGCTTAAGATGGATGAAACACGATCCAGTGAAACGAGTTTTTGCGACGTGGCTTCAGAACAATGCATCATAAAGTCCTTGGCAAATGCACTTTTGATGGGCGGGCACTTGATCAAAGCAAGGTGTGATTACTTAGTTTCTAACCCGGTATTGCAATATCTATATTAATAATATTATTAACACGAATTTTGATTGTTTGAAGACCAAACGTGATTTAAAAAAACCAAGGCCGCGTCTGCATTGTCCCAAGAATTATAAATGGTGGTTCTCATGGAAGTATTTCCACTTGATTCGATTATAATGGTACAAAAACTACACAATGAGTCGGTTTTTTAGCTGTGACGTAAAATGTGGCTTTTGGTGGACACCCATAAAATGGTCAGTTCTGAGTCATAGACGAGACGGCTTAGGGCTCGAGGCCTTTGGTTTCGCTCTGGTGAATACTATGACGGAATAGAAACAATAGCCTTCTCACGTTTTGATTCATATTTATCTAGGAAAAGACTTTGTAGAATAATGAGGTGTTATTTTTGTAAGTATCGATCTAAAAATCGGTATGTTATGATCATATTTGAAGATTTTAAAGGATCGCATTTATAAATAAATATTACCAGCGCATTATTGTAACAAAGTAGGTAATGATAATGATAGATTGTTTAACATTGAACTGGAAACGGATATTCGTTCGCAATTAACTAGCAATTATGTACGATATCCTTGGTCAATATTGATCACGCAACTGTGACGAGCGTAATATATCAATGAAGCTTCACCACAAAGCGAATTGCTAAATGAAGCAATATGACTTCCCTAGGGTTCTTTACATTGCGGCTCGGTGGTATCGAGCCGTGAGAATCTTGTGCAAGTAGGCTTCGTCTTCTCGACCCGGTTTCGTTCACGTAGTGTAGTACCTTCCCGAGTCGCTCGAGTGACTCTCCGAATGTTTAAGTGAACGAATTTTGAACTGCTGACATCCGCTTAAAACTTTCTCATGACCCTACTTACCTACTCGGATTGATATTGGCATACAATTGCAATTTCTTTTCCATTGTGCATTACTTGAGTTATTAAATACAAAGTACACAAATTGCTCGGTTATCTCACACAGTCGTGAGTCACGTAAAGCGGGCACGAGCCAGCTCCCTTCAAGTGAAAGAGAAGATATGAATGGGTCATTAGGGAAGGCTTAGCTAAATGTTTCCTACACCGCGACGCCGACGTTGATGTATGGCGATGTTACAAAATATGAATCCAATCTAAATCAGGAAATGAAAATGACACGGTTTCTTTATTCATACCTGTTTAGCTTAGTTCATGGTGATATTGGAAACAAATAGATTTTAGTGCAATATTTAGGTATGCATTCAAGAAGTCTGCGTAAGATTTTGTGTTTCATATGAATGTGTTTTTTTATTGAACATAAAATACTAATACTACCTACCAATTAGATAATGGGAGTTATTTAATTTCTAATAATACGTAAGAATCGTGAGAGAGACTTTAAGGGGAAAATAAAATCACACACGTGTTAATTCAAAGTCTATGAATATTTAATATATTGGCGAGCTGGTTCTCAAAAGTAATGAAGGAAAGCGTGACCGCGCAACAGAACAAAACAAACGTAAAAGTGTTACTAAACGGTCAATACGATTCTATCACGAATTTATTCAGTCAACCAATGTCTTTAAATCTTTTGTTCGAAACTTTGTCGGAGCGAGTTTTAGTTTGGGCGATATCCAAGATAGCAAAGTTTTAGTAATTGGAACATTTCTCTGTTCTACCTGTACCTTTATAACATAATGTATTGAGGCGGATCTAGTTTCAAAGTCAGGTAGCGCCTTAACTGAATAAATGACTCGATCGTACAACATTCAACACTCATGAAGGTCGATTTTGTGTTTATTCGTATTATGCATAATAGACAAAATATTTGTTCAATTATAATGAGTCTTTGATTCAAACCTATCTTTATAGGAATTGGTTTGATTCCTACATACATTTAAAAAATATTGATTTATTTACTTTTACACAATGTATGGTATGCAGAATGATTTGATTGCATAACACCAATTTTGTTGTTTTCAAATAAGGGCAAGGCATTTGTGAAAGTTTGTAGAAGACCATGCAAGATTACATAGTATTGTTTGCATAAACATGCATAATCCTATGAATAAGTTCAACCAGAAATATATTCTATTCTGAACCTTAAATCATTGAGATACGAGTTAAAAAGTGAGAAGCAGGAATCTAAACATAATTCAAATGAGCTACAAAATTTATTAGAAATATCATCGCTGCATTACCGTTAGAATATTATAAAAAATAGGACAGTACACAAACATATTAAACATAGCTGACTGCGTGGATTTGCACCATATTATGCAACGTGGGGACCATCAGCACAATTCACGAGATGCGAGCATATCATTAACCCACATAGTCAATGTGTCGTTTAATTATAGACCTAATGCACATATAATCATCTATTTTCATGATGCTGATGACTTTGGTAACATTAAATAACTTTTTCGTTTAATATTTAATTTAGTTAATGAAAAATAAAGATAACTTAATTTTAAATCATCATATCAGCCGAAAGACGTCCACTGCTAGACAAAAGCCTCCCCCAAGGATCTCCACGATGGAGATAATAATGAATCATACTAATATTATAAATGCGAAAGTTTGTGAGAATGGATGGATGGATGTTTGTTACTCTTTCACGTAAAAACTACTCAACGGATTTGGATAAAACTTGGCACATAACTAGATCATACCCTGGAATAATATATAGGCTACTTTTTATCCCGGAAAAATATAAGATCCCTCGGGAACGCGGGTGAAACCGCGGGGCGGAAGCTAGTTATAATATAATTAAAATAATACTTTGATTGATGATTTTTAATAACAATATTAATACACAGTAAATTGAAAGTGTTATTCAAAAAAGTTATCTCACGTTCTCAATGCGCAACGAACAGCATTAACCGATAGTGAATTAATCTGAATGTAGGTGAAATTGTATGTACCTATTGAATATGACATGTGAAAGTATTACATAGCGGCGCCCGCGCACGCGCCTGCGTCCGGAGGGACGCCATGATGCGCGACCGACACGCACCATCGCGCTGCTTCTTCGGACAAATGCATATAGATAAGTATAGCAAAAGGTGATCAGCTATTACAATGGCTTCGTGACATAGTGATCATTTTAGTGTATTAAATTATTCTAGTTTCTCCCGTGAGATTAGGGATGCATTCCAATTACAATGATTTAATAACTTCACTATTGTTATCAAAGTTTAAATAACGTGGAAATATTATTTCTAACTAGATTTTCATAAAGGATTAGGGTATTCAGCCAGAGGTTGCTTTTGAAAATGTTCAACAAAGTTACTGAAGAGTCCATTTTAAAATATCTATGTATAGTAATAATAAGGCTGAAGAGTTTGTTTGAACGCGCAAATCTCCGGAGTTACTGGTCCGATTCGAAAAATTCTTTCACTAATAGGAAGCTACCGAAGGTTCTAGGCTAATTTTTATCCCGGGAACGCGAGTGAAGCCGCGGGGAACAGCTAGTGTACTAATAAAGTTAATAAAAGCCGATGCAGCAATTTTTGTTGCGATCATAACAATAAATCAAGCGATTGAATATTCTAAAATTGCATATTTAGAATTCACATAAATATTTTAGAAATGCGTTAAGATTTCACCAACGAGGCCGATTAATTATTTAATTGATGTTCGATAACATGGTGTAATTTTATCGATTTTAAATTGCAGTTTCGCTAAAAAGTTGAAAGTCAAGACTACAGATGAAAGCCTTACGAATAAAAAAATGTTATATTCTCGTAGAAGGGATAGAGAAAACAACATTATGAGATGTCAGTATAACACACAATCAATAATGGAACATATAACAAATGCAACCAACACAAGGTACAGCACATCGCAGGTGTGAATTGAACGCAAGTGCAAGACAAGTTAGCTAATAGAGTGCAAGCATTGTGTGACGCAACTAAACGGCAAGTCATCAAGTGTAACAGAACCAGTAGAAGTAGGTAAATACGTTATTTATACATGGGCTAAATAACACTATTTCAAACAAAAAAATATGTGTTGGCGTTTTCATAGTCCAAATATCGCAAATTGGTCCAGTTTTAAAAATTAAATCACTTTTAGTGTGAAAGGCAAATGTTGATTGCTACAATTTGAATACTTTCATTCATTAGAAACACCAACACATTAATAGATTCCGGAGACATGATTTCATTTGTGAGGATTCCGAGACACATGTAATAATGTCCACGGATCGAATAGTCGGAATTAGGTTGGTGTAAAGAATCCAATTATAGCATTAGGTGGAGTGAGTTAGTAGACGTACGAGCAATTGATGACTTGTTAAGTTGTCAGTAATCCAATCGTATGGTATTATGTCACCGTTGCGGAGAGGTCAATGCACTTTGATTCACGTCTTTGGTGACCATTGATTTGGATATTCATAATGATGCCTCTACATCGCTGGTTTCGTCAATCCAGTTTTTAATGTATGATAATTTTATGGTATCATTACTGATATTATGTATAACGTCAAATCAATCAGTATCTAGATACCGATTGATTTAACTATAATATAAGAGATAATAGCATAACAAATTTTGTAGTATCTAAGTAGTTTACGTCCTTGGTCCAGAGACTGAATGCATTGGGTGCAACAAACGAGCCATGTCGATTAATTTGGAGACTAACTGACCCCGCGATTCCGGGGTTCTCTATTCCAAGTTTCCCCTTGATAATCTGCTTCGAATAATATGCCAATACCTTTCCACAAGAAAAGTTTCTTAACAACATTATTTCTCCCTATTTTATTTTCGAAAAATCGGTTCAATAATTTCAGTCATTGTCTACCTCCTACATAGAAACTAATAAATTAGTAATAGTGCAAAATAATATTAGTGTAGAGTGTAAACAACTTTAAACAAGGTGTTTGAGTTGATGCTTCGTTATTCTGTTATTTATAGTCATCATGATGTTAATTTAATTTGGGTTTACTGTCGTCAAATAGTTAGTGTTTCAAGAAATAAATTTTTTGTCAGTCAAAGTGGCGAAAGTGGGATATGAAGAATCTTGCATAATTCAATGGTCACCTTATAGGGCATCGATTTCCTAGATACGGAGAGCATTGCAAAGGCTTAGCACATCACGTCTATGTTACATAGCATACAAGAAAGAATACTAACTATTGAATAAGGCGTATACTAAGTAATAAAAAATCATTATCTAAAAATGTTACATGAAAGAGTAATCATGTTAATTTAAAGTGACATCACTAAACAGCCAGCTTGAATGAGCACAAAATTAAATAAGTCGTAACAACAACAAACTGAAGACACAAATTAAAAGAGTTCAATTTGGTGCGGTCGAGTGGTGAACTAAACGGAGCGCGTCGCATCCTAGTGCCTTTGGTCGTTTTGGTAATTCTACTACTAATCTGGTTACAAATGTGACGTAACCCGCCCCCGGGTGTCGTGCGTGCTAAAAATACAGGCACGTGCTGCCCTCCAGGCCAGCTGCATGACTCTTGTCTGGTTATAGTTTGCGTTACCATGTATATGATGGCATTTACTGGGACACTTGCCATAACATCTCTCATATCATCTCTTTTCATATGTTTACAATTTTAATGTAAGTTCACATAGTTTAGTAGCTTTTAGTTTGAGTAACAAACATACAGAAACTACGCTCTGAAGCCTTCCATGTTTAATTAATTTAAAGTTTAATATCAGAGTCCATTAACAAGTTTCAGGGATGGGACATTTTGTTTAAAAGCATGACGTCTGGCCACGTTAGTTTTGCCACAAATAGTTTTCACTCAGTGACATTATGATGCAGGGCGAGTATAGATGGTATCTTGATAATAGCAATTATCCCTCGTTCGTTGAGGCCTTAGTCTTGCGGGTTGTTAATAGGCTGTAATGGGACGTCATTTTATAAGCTTGTCAGAAATTGCAAGCGATTCTAGGTAAGCACAACATGATTAGGCTTGTCGTTTGATAATAAATATTGATTATTCATTACACTCTCAAAAAAATTAATACCTAGCTTGTGTTGTATAGGCATGGTTACCATATTTAACTAATAAATCTAAATAGAATGACAGCTCCACTGATTTTTACCAGAAGGTCGACGAATCCTAAAATTTTTAGACTTTGATATTGAAATAAGAAAACAATAATAAAATTGATAGAAAGGGTAATATGATAGCTGGGTGGGGTTAAGAATATCCTGCTCTCAGATCTACTGGTGTTATTGCCAACGCGGATGTGATGGCCGGTCTAGTGGCATTAGAATTAGACAATGCGGGTATAGGGTCAACCGCATCAAATGTGCGCTCAAAAAGCGCCGATCGCTCGGACGCGGCAGGCGCCTTGTGGCATTCTAGGTACATGTGTCAACACTAGTAGCTGATGATATATGAATAGCAATTAGTGCGACGTGAGGTGAGGATACTTCCTTAATGTTAATTGTAGTATAGAGACAATTAATTTAGCATTTTACTCTAGCTTTTTTGGAACTTCTGTCACCTGTTACTATAACATATTTATGCAAAAAAGAGAAACGCAGAATTTTTAATTTTTAGACTACGTAATCTATTCAAAAGTCTAGATAACACAACATGTTTTAACACATTAAATTATTTGCATGAATTTTGTAATTCGAAATCACTGGACATTTTAAATAAGATAACTTTTTTTGGTGATAGAAAGCTACTGACTCATTCAAAACTATCATCTAAACGAATATCAGATGTAAAGCAAAACCACCTATCACATAACGCAACTATTTATGGACACGGTTAAGACAATTGCGTGGGAAGACGATCATGTACAAAAGAAACCGTAGAAAGTCGACGACTCACTTGAATGTCCAGATAACAAGCTTTCATAATATCTCTAAAACAGGTATAATAACTGAACTGAATGAATTCGATGAAGTCAAATAAGGATTTACAAATCTAATCTGATGCCTTCTCCAACGATTTTCATGAAATTTAGTATGCAGTGCGGTTACGGGGGAGATAAATCGATCTAGGTTTCATTTTTAGAAAACGTCGTTTTAAAAAAAATCAGGCAAAGCTCGTTCAACCAGGTACTATGCATAAAGCGTGTTGATAACACCTAATGAGATACCAAATTTAAATAATCAAGTCCCTTAGGACATTAACATACTGTGTAGTGTAATGATGGGAGGGATTCCATGAGCCTACCACCTACGCAAATGTTAAGAAGATACATATACAAAATGCAAACAAGATTACGACACACGAATACTAACTAACACACTGACTATGTTCAAAACCGGATCTATTTTATTTTGTTATACAGAAGAAATTTTGAACAGGGACTTCTATTCTATATTAATATACGTACTATGCACAAATTTATCGATTGCTTATTTAACTTTTATAAAAAACTAGCGAACCCGGCAGACGTCGTTATGGAAAACACACGTATACCGACAGCAACGCCACCTACCGGGCCCAAATGTATTTTCAATCCATCTAGGATCCCATTGAAGTATACACAGAAAATGTAATCCAAATCGTTAACCAAGGTTTTTAAATTGTCTATCAGTGACAATAAGCTAAGTACCCAATAAAATAACATAAACAATGTTTTGTTACGCGATTGTAAAGCGTAGGATGCAAATTATTACAAGGTCTTCAAGGCTGCTGTGCTAGCTAACCAATGATAATTGCTATTAAACCTGTTATTAGACACCGGCTGAGGACTGATACAATAACAAACGTCTATTTCCAATTTCCAGAAACATAGACAACTTCTAGCTAAGTAAGTAAAATTTTAAAGAAATAACACGTCTCGTTTCGTATAACAGAGTTGTATAATCAAGATCCATTACCACCTCAAGTGGGTTGAGCCTTTTCATTGCCAAGAATCCCTTGTCTTGTCCATTATACATACCGCAAGGAACAATGGTATGCGGTTGTGAGACTATTACACGTTTTTGCGTCATCGCAATAGTTTACGAAGGTAATTTTGTCATTATCGGTAAACTTTGGTGACTCGGCGCAAGGTGCAGCGTACCTTGGGTTTTTATCAACTGATTTATTACACACAAATATCAAATTATGTCCATTATTATTAAACAACGATACATCAGACACATTGTGCTCTTATCTTAATCGGCCCATTAGCGTTATCTGCACAATAAATGTAGAATATCATATCGCATATTATTACTTATGGTGCAACAGGCGTATGGCCCTGTTTTTATAGACAAATAATATAACTGTCGGTGATTCTTGTACCCTATATTGCTAAACGTGCTCTGGATAGTAAGTGTAAACGGAACACTCCCAGTTTCCTATATTACGAACGGTAACTGGCGATAAGGCACAGATGTATGTACAACATCTGTTTTTTAAACTGCGCTCGTGTGCACAATATTTATTTCACGTTGCCATGTTTGTATTGAATATAGGGGAGCCATTCTATTTTGGTGTCACTGGTTTTTATGAAATATTCTGTTTATGGAAGTTCCGTTCGAAATATTTCTCGAAGGATATGGGTATAACAACTTTAATAGCTTAAATTTGGTTGATATAAACAAAACAGTAGCGCTATGATGTTTCAATTTCCCTTTACTTTTACGAGATATAGTAAAACTGCGTATTTATGAAACAGTTAACATTTTAACGCCTATAAAGAAAACTGGTGTATTAATAGAAACATACCTATCAGTTGCTTTTACCGATAACGTTTTTGATTGAAGTATTGCAAGATTAAGAAAAGGGTTACCTAACAAGAAGATCTCAGTTTAAAAAGGTATTAGAACCTTCCTCACCATTTCTTTTTTCAAATATATGAGCTGCGAGTCGAGATCAGTCGGCGGTTTGTCATTGGGAGACGAGGGCTGGTCATCCACATCGGGCTCTCCTTCCGCGAAGCCGCTCAAACTCTTCGGGAGTGGAGGCAGCCCTTGTAGAGACATTGTGCTTATTGCACGGAACTGCTTACGTAGTCTGCGGACAATAGTTATTCTGTTATCACTTGTACTATTAGTTGCCATGGCATAAGCCTAAGCAGTATTACTATAAGACTGCAGTTGCGATTATTATAAACAACTCATTGTTCCCCGCGATTTCACCCGCGTTCCCGGGATAAAAAGTAGCCTATGCCCTTCTCCATATCATAGGCTATCTGCGTGCCAAATTTTATCGCGATCGGTTTAGCAATTTAGGCTTGAAAAGGTAACAGACAGAGTTACTTTCGCATTTATAATATTAATATGGAAGTCTGAATTAGTTGGACGTTTCAATTCAAACTGGATTTTATAATTTGATTAGTTGTCTTTTCATTGGCCAAGCTAATTTACTTAGCTTGATAATTAATTCGAATCTGTTGTCGAAAGCCGTTGCAAAATATGATTAAACAATTAACTTGTTATGATAGCATTCTGTACTGTCACAAAAACAATACGATAAGCGTGGTATTAAAAATGATTTGCTTTAAAATTATGTCAGTTCTTCATATTAAAGAAGCTATAATATCTGAAGTTATGTATCCAAATATAACATTAATACGTTAGTTAGAATGCACATAAAAACTTTACTGGCGATTAAATTTCCTGACGTCATTACATAAAATTGCAATTAGGTGTTGTGTTGATCAAACTGCGATAGCATTACTTAAAATGTATCCATGACCTGGAAAATGTAGGTATATCAGGTACAAACAAACCGGACAACACATTATAACCGGGTTTCATTCAAGTCCATTTGACCTTATAACACGTCTTGTTTTATACCAGACAGCTCGCTAAAATTGAGGAAGACTGTATTTGCAAGATAAAAGATTACTTTAACAGCTCTAAGTATGTTTAGTTTTTTATATAATTTAAACTGAATACCGAAACCCACCTAGATTTAAGGTCATCATCAAGTATGTAAGCATAAGCCTGATCATTGTCATCGTCTGTATTAACACTTGTCACTGACGACATCACATAGTTCTGTTCTTCAGAGTCCTCAGAGTCAAACTGTCCATTTTTCTCAATGCATTCCTTGGGATCTAAAATGTCAGGCACGTTCGACTGCGATCGCATCGTCTGCAGTTCGTATATCAACATCTCATGATTGTTCATGTCCTTCATCATTTCCATGTCAGATATTTCATTGCCGTTAGTCATATTCGCAGAATCTTTGCCTTTATCTATAACAATGTTCGCTTCGTCCTTATTATTATTTCTACTCGCGAGAATTTCTGAAATTAACATCTCGGTGACTCGAGATGTTTTCCTTTCGAGGGAATTGTTATTTTTATTTACAGTTTCGTCACGTTCGGGTCCGGCAGGATTACTCTGGTGATCTGAGAGGTTATTGACTTGTTTCGATGGGCTATTTCGTAACCTGTCGTCAAATTCCTGAACTTCCTCTACCGAAGCGTATGGTGCCTCTGGCCCCGGACTCAATGGCGGCTTTGCGTCTATGGGTGACGAATACGGACTGATTTCCGGTGAATCCTTAGGTGTACTGCTGTCTAATGAATATTTTTGTACCGGCAAGTGTTTCATTGGTTTTAACTTAGGTTTCGGCGACAGGGGTGGGGGTGGAGCTTTTCTCAAAGGAAATGTCTTCTCCGCGAAACTAGAAGACTTTGAGACCTTACATTTTGAATCTTGATCTAACTTATTGGACGTCGAAAGTGATCTCACTAATATTTGTCTGCACGTTTTGACCGCTTTTGAGTTGAGCGATTCATTTGATTTTTTATTGTGTGTCGACACTGGTGTCGAACTACTATCGCTAGAACTTCTTCTGGAGTTTTGTCCGCTAGACTTCCTTTCATCCGACGAGGAGCTTCGATCGCTGATGACATCTCTGATGAATGATTTCACACGTGCTAAACCATTCTGTTTGGGCGACACCGACGGCGGGCTCGCTGGATTCGACCTGTCTAGAGTCTTCGCTTTTGATGTCCGGTCTTGAGACTGTTGTCTGGTGAATGCACGTGACTTGGTAAGGCTGGCCTTGGATTCCGCAACGGCCTTCCTTGTCTTAGCTAGCGCCTCCGCAACCACGCTCTGGTTGGGCCGCGGAGGTACAGGAGGCGGACCTTTCAGCTTACTGCTCTTCATGGGCTGTGCGTTTGTCTGTACCATCAGCATGGTCGAGCGAGGCGTCTCTCGTACGATACTATAATTAACGTCGTATAGTATATGGAGCGCGCTAACACCAGCACCGCGTAAGTCACATAACACACGCGAGCGCTCTGTGTGCGGGATCGACGCGACGTCCCCGCGAGCGCGCAACACGGACTGAGGCGTCCGTCGCGCCGGCTTACTGCCTTTGCCGGCACACCGCTACGTCTCGCCGTTTGACACCTTACCCGTGCAGGCTTCGCTACTTTATTTACTCCCTCGCTTCAAAATCACTACTACTCGCAAGTCGTAGCTTTGCCGTTCCTATTGCGTGTATTAGTTAATGTAGTACCGCGCGGCCGAACAATGAATTGACCCACACTTTTAATAATGTAAAAGAGATTGTTTACTATGAGAACGATGCAATACTGGCTACTGGTCCGTATCACACGCGACATGCTATTGGCTATTGTTGGTAATTTCAAAAGCACTCTCTGACCCATTGTTTTGTGGTGAATACATATTATGGTACAATTGTTATTTACAAGTTAACTCAATCATTGTATAGACTAAAAGGTTACCTTAATTATGTACATTGATAATACATTTAGTACATAATTAGAATTATGAACTCAAGTTAATATTTTGGAATAGCTTACGTAATAAATAATTTTCTTACTTATTAATTTGCGTCAATGATTATTAACCAATCAGTTAATATTTCTAGTGAAATGTACCTGAACTAACGACGGTTTATAGCAGGGGTCGGCAAGTAGTTTTAGATGTGGTCAGGATATTGTTGAAATTTTTAATAGAGGTCCAGAAAAAAAATATACATATAATGATTAAGTAGGTAGGTACATAACTACAAACATACATCAGTCATAGGCACTAGGTAACTAGAATTATTACTAAGTTAGTTTCTATGTGGCTTTCAAACATTGAATATAGGAATATGAAAATATTAGTAAATTAATATTTAACTATATTTGGCGGTCCGCCTTCCTTTTGCCTACCCCTGGTTTATAGCTATACTAAGAATATTGTATAAGTTTGGTAAAATTATCCTCATCAAGATTACTATTCCCATTGCATCATATTATGTATATTTTTTAATACATATACAGTGTATGTTTTTCTCTGGTAGGTGGGTAAATAGTTAAGGATTTCATCATATTGAACAGAAAAAACCCAAGCTGTAGTTGTCAAAAACAAAAAAACCATCCTAATTCCTTCATAATCAAACATAACAAAGAATTAAATCTGAATTAATACATCTGAATAAACAAATAAATTAAAGTTTGTAGATCAAATGAAATGTGACATATTGTAAATCTTGTACATCACATAAAATCTCTTTTATTAGCACTTTCAGATGTATTCTTAAAATACCCACATGTATATATGAGAAGCAAGCTTTGTAGATATTTTACAGTATGATTTATTTTTATTTGTATAAAGTTTCATTGCTACAGTATACTAATAGTACTACAAAAATAAGCAAAGAAAATTATGTAGGAACAAGTCACAATCCTACATCTAGAGCTTGTTTACAGTTTGAATTTTGTTTATTAACCCATGCTTACAATGTAAAGTGTATTACAAACCAGTGGTAGTTATTTGTAACTGTTGACATTCAAAAGTGCCTTATTAGGGCCTATACTGAATAAATGAGTTTGTGTCACATGCTCACTGAAAAGGAACTTGGCCTTATACTGAGAAGACTTGTGGCTGTTTATAGTCATTCCAGAACTTGTATCACTTTGACCAAACTGTCTATTGTACTCTACAGTTGAAGATGTTGCTTACTGTCCCACGGTTTCACCTACATTTCTGGGATTAGCATATAGCACTCAAGTGCATGGATTATCATAACACATTCATAATTAACATTGACCATTAAATTAAAATCTAACTAGATAAAGCTTTTCCTAAACTTACATATTACAGTGGTAAGAATTATTTGAAAGCATTTTTTTTTGCAGATACAATAGTGGAAATAAGTGAGCAAGTTGTTATCACTGACCAGTTTCAACCACAATAACATTGGTTATGCAATCTTTGTTACATATTTTATCATGTTACTTACCAATTTATTTCACTTGTTGTTGAATTTCCAGTCCTGTCTGCACATAGGACACTGCTGCTGGGGCTGAGAATGAAGCCACTTCACGATACAGTGAATGTGGAAGCAATGGGAACACGCTCCCCAGACCAATGGGCAGTCGTCACCTGGCAACTTGCAGTCAGGGCAACAACTATCGAAGGGCATCCGACATATGCCACAGTTGTCGTCGTTAGCAACCCAGCGCCAAGTCGCGACGCCAGTCCAACCTGTGTAAAATAACTCAGTAAATTAAATATTCCATAATGACCGTGACAATGTGGACAATTACATAAAACTTACTCACTTTTAACTGTAACTTTCATGTCGTGTTCGCATCTCTTGCACTAGCAAATTGTCCGGTACATTTACGATTATATTATCTGTCACTCTTGATTATTATCACGAGAACAAAAAAGCTATTTCAATCACAAATACAAACAAACAACAATGAATGAAAAAAACATCAAATCAGATCAACCATTTATAAAAATGACGGTTTGTTTGTTTTGTTCAGAGTTGCCACCAAAGAGTATAGTAATCACAGATCATATAGAATATGTTGTATACACAAATAGTAATGTACAACGTTAGTTCTCTTGGTAGTTTGTGGTAATGTACAGGGGAGTTGCTACCAAAGAGGATACAAATACTGTTGCCAGTTGCCACATACCTGTAAGCATGAATGAACCGAATGAATGAACAGACAGATCATAGTTGATGTTGATAGTACTATTTTAATAATCTGTCTGTGAGACAGATAATAAATAGTTTAGAAACGTCAAAACGGTAATTTCTGAGAAGGGTGTTGATGTGTTGGACTTTATTTTATTTTTAACCATTTAATAATTTACAATAATTTAGATTAGTGTGGAAAAATGACGACTTTCGATGCTAAATATGATGTGAGTATTGTCAAAATTCTAACTGGAAAAACATTCTTCCAAACATTAAACATTGTGATTTTACACGATATACTTAGGTACTCAAAGGTATTGATAGTTCTGGTTCAAAAAATAATTTGTATTGTACACCTAATACCTATTTGCCTAGTAATAAAGTCGGTCGAATATTAATAATACATCTACTAAGTAATTAATAGTTTACCATGGTTTCACTTTCTTAATGATGTTGATGATTGATGTGGTATACATACACATTATTTATTTTTATGTATGCTGACCCCTAGATGCTAAGACCCATAGCTGAGGGTTAATTTAGCTATATTCATGATAATAATATAATGCAGAAACATGCACATAGAAGTTGCTTTAAAATATGTTATAAGGTTTTCCTATATGGTTGTTTTTCCTTATTAGTTTTTATATGTCGGATATTGAAATGATTCATTGTATAATCTATATAAAAGCAATGAGAATGTGACTGAAAATCTTAACAATTAAACTAGCAAACCTAGGGTTATATTTGTATAAACTCTTTTTATAAAAGTTATATTATTGTGTCTATTTATTACATATAAAATGTTGCACTCAAATTCAACTCATGAAAATTTTAATCTCATCATTGCCAAAGAAGTTTCATTTAATTTCTTTTTGACCATAGTGTTTTTATCCTTCAATAATAGAACTGGATGGAGTGTCGCACTCTGTGTGAGGTTTATGTCAGCAGGGGACTGAGAAAATTTTATAAATGACAATTAAATAACAAGCAATGATTAATTATCCAATGTATATGAAAGAAAAATATATTTCAGATGTACCCAGCAGGCGATGTGGGAGTGGTTGAAGGTGAGATGAACATCCCAGGATCGAGAGGAGTACCCACCGGTGACAGCATGGAGTTCAACACACTTGATGAGCCTATCAAAGAAACATTTGTAAGTTCTATTGAAGTTAACAATCTATGTATTTGTACAGAAAATTTTAGACTAATAAATAGAGTTCAGAATTAGAATTATCTTTTTGGGTTTAAATGCATAGACACTATCAATAATATGGGCTTAATACTAGAGAAAGTAGCTTACTACATACAAAGCAGTGTCACAATTGTTATTTGAAGGAAAATTGAGAATAAGTTTATGTGAAATTAGCATACCCTTATATAAAAAAACTAGCTTTATTTTTTTTCAACAATTCTAGCATCAGTAGAAAAAAAAACAAAGCATTATTTGTTGTTGGTCTAGGAATCTAGGATAACCTTTATCGACAAGCCAGTTGGTGCAGTTGGTTAAGATACCACCTATCTCACCACTGCCTGTAGGTTCGATTGCCATCCCGGACAAACATTTGTGTGTACATGTCCGTTTGTCCTTTGTTTGGGTGTAATTATTTATTTCTGTTTAAGTAGGTATTTACAAAAAAAGAAAGAAGTTTATATAGTATATCAGTTATCTGGTTTCCATAGTACAAGCTCTGCTTAGTTTGGGATCAGGTAACCATGTGTGAAGAATGCCCCAGGATATTTATTTATTATATTTATCTTGGGGACCTTCTTTTCAGTGTAACATTTTATATATAAGTAACATGACAAGAAACACTAATAACAAAATTAAAAAAAACTAGCTAGTCTAATATGTAAATAACACTGTACTGAGGTGGGTTGTACACCTATGTCTACCTGTAGACCAGAATAGTGTAGCTATAGTTCAAGTACATTAATTGGTGTGTATTATTTTTAGCTTCGGGATCTCAGAGCGGTGGGAAACAAATTTTACCATGTCCTCATACCTAGAGAAAAGACTAGCTTGTTGAAAGAGTGTGAGTTTCTTGATTTTATAAATATTTTATTTGTATATGTAGAATAGTAGTGTGTGCATGTGAGTGTTAGTTGTGTTGTGTGCATGCCAACTGGGTAAACATATTTAACCAGAAATAAATTTGAATCGTCTTAGTTTTAATTCACTGTAAACATTACCTTCATGATATATTTATTTGGTACTAGCTGTTTACCGCGGTTTCACCCGCGTTCCTGGGATAAAGTAGTCTTTAACACTTGTACTGTAACTTATTGACTCAGGCGTGACCTTGCGGAAATTATAAGATTAAACAGAAGACAAATATTTAGTAACTAATTCCGCTAGATCTCCTCTGTCAAGTCTCACACCAGGAAACTTAACAGAAAATTGACACGTGTTTCGCTTCTTCACGAAGCATCATCAGGACGTAGTAGACCCACTGTCGACTACTCGACTTGTATATTTGTAATAATAAACTTTTTGTGACGCCCCTCTCATTTTTTTTGCGTTATCCCACGTCAAACAACGTGCGTAAGTAAGTACCTTTACTTAATTTGGACGTCATAAAAAAATCCCTTCCGCTAGCTCCATACCCCATTCCTACTTTATGAACTGTCTCAGTTTAACAGTCCTACTAAGGTATTTTAGTCCTACTAACTACCATTATTGATTTTGATCTCTACATTCCAGGGGATCTTTGGGGCCCCCTACTGCTTTGTACATTCATGGCGACCTTCCTGCAAGGTTCAGCGGAGAGAGCAGATAATTCCAATGATGGAGGACCAGAGTTTGCAGAGGTCTTCGTCCTGGTGTGGATAGGAGCCGCCATCGTTACACTCAATTCTAAACTCTTGGGTGGTAATATGTATGTATTCGACTTTTGTTTACTTGCCATCAAATAAATTTAAAAATGACTAAAACCCCAACTATCACTCCTACCAGAAAGCACTAATTCTCAGGTCTTGTGTGAATAGCAGGTCACATTGTTTGTTGGAATTTAGTTCATGCATAATATAACCCTGTATATGTACTGTACACATACAGTTATAAATAAAATTAAAAATTTAAAGAAACACACTAGAAAAAAAGTTATGATCTTCAAATGGCTTTGCGGATTTTCTTGAAACATAGCTAAGAAAAGAACACTCTTGATTAAGACACCTTTGAAACGAAAATAAATTAATTAAAATTGGTTCATCATTCAGAAGTTATGATACCACAGACAGATACACACTACAAACTTAAAACACCCTTGTTTTTCATTGGGGATTAAAAAGGAAACTTTAGTGTCACTTATGTTATATAATCAATTTTTAACAAAAAACAAAAAGAGTAAAATCTCCTTTAATGACAATAAACTTAATATGGGACCACCTTGGAGCTATACTGAACCCAACGCAAAAATAATTATTAGAATCGGTTCATAAACAAAAAAGTTAATCGTGAACAAACATAAAAAAAATACAATTCAATTATATTTTTTTTCTAAAAGAACTTCTATGCAAGATTTCTATCTACACGTTCTGGCTTAGGCTATGCATTGTCTGTTTTATTAATAAGATTGTATTGTATGTTTTCAGTTCGTTCTTCCAGTCGGTGTGCGTGCTCGGGTACTGCTTGTTCCCGATCGCGCTGTCTCTGGTCGTGTGCCGCTTGATACTGTTCACCACACAGAACATATACCTGTTCTGCCTCAGGCTGGTTATATCTGTGGTCGGATTCGCCTGGGCTACACTTGGTAACTATCATATTTTCTAAATCCTAAATAATCCTACTAATATAGTTTGTGAGTGTGTGTATTTGTTATTCACGCTCAAACGGCTAGACTAATTTTGATGAAATTTGGTATGGATGTAGCTGACACCACATAACACGCTTTTTGTTCAAAGACCGAAATCGCTCATTGAGCGTAACATAATGTACCTATATGGTACCGATACCCATTTTTTTTTATTTTTCCTCCATCTTCCATCTGTCTGTCCGTTTGTTCCGGCTAATCTCCGAAACGGCTGGACCGAGTTTGACGGAACCTTCATTGGCTATCATTTTCTTCCATTGGATAGCTTATGTTATAAGGAGTAACTTAGGTCAGCTAGTTTCATTTAACATAGTATGTTATTATATTTTTGACCGATTTCAAAAAAGGAGGAAGGTCGATTTTATTTTTTGACTAGTGACCCGCCACGGTTTTCCTCCGTTTTTTGTACTATTATACATATAAACCTCCCTTTTTGATCACTCTATCTATTAAAAAAACTGCATCAAAATCCGTTGCGTAGTTTTAAAGATCTAAGCATACATAGGGACAGACAGACAGCGGGAAGCGAGTTTCATACTATGTAGTGATCTTTGTTCACGCAAAACTTCTTTGTTTATGAACCGATTTTTAATAAATTCTTTATGCGTTGGGTTCAGTATAGCTCCAAGTTGGACCCATTTTTATTTTATTGTCTTTGATGGAGGTTTTATTATTTTTGTTAAAAGTTAATTATTTTATTTTCTTTCAGCTGCAACTAAGTTCCTCGGCGACAGTCAGCCTGAAGGTAAAAAGGCGCTTGCCGTGTTCCCCATATGTTTGTTCTACTTCATACTATCGTGGTTAGTCGTCTCGCACAGTAACGTTTAGGCGTTTACAACGCACAAACATACATTATAAGTGCATTTTTTATTGTGATACGGACTTTTGTAGAGTAATTTGTGAATAAATGTTATATAAGTGGATTCAGTTTACGAATTTTAACAATGTATTTGTTATTGATGAATAAATTATCTAATTAGTAAACTTACTTCATAAATACGGCACTATATAAAATTAAAAACATTCCAGACACAGCGAGTAAGTTAACTGTGAGGACACAGTATTTGTATATAATTATATCGATTAAAAGGCTATTTTCCGTCTGTTATAATATTTTATTTGAAATCCTTACAAAACATGTAATATTTGTATATAAAATACACGAACGGTTGAAATTCGAGAGATTCCAAAGCGTGTTCGGTTACACTACAGTCTGGCAGGTACACCAACTAGATTAGATAAATATTACACTCATATACAAAAAAATCTCATTATTTACATTTGCCGTATACTGGCCGTGATTATATATTTCAATGATATTTTTGATACGTGCATTAACATTGAGAATTGTTCCAAAAAATCAGTGCAATTTCGTAAATATTATTCCCAGCTCGTTTTCATGTTTACTTATAGATTTAGATACCTGACAATCAGATTACCTAAATCTTGGCAAACACAATAAAGTCCTACCTACCTTACGTTCATAAAATGCTTTTGGTTGTACCATTACATTTTTTTTTCGTTTAGCTACATCTAGACAAAAGAAATAATTGTATTATTTAAATATTTTTTTATTACTGGGCTATTACGTACAGACAAATATACATTTTATTTTGGATACTCAGTTTACGTATAATTTTATTCCTTTTATCCATATGTAGCCTTACTTTTTATAACTATTCTATCACATAAATAGATAAAATCTAATTAGTAATGCATTATTACGCTAAACACGCAAGCACTACACTACAGTACATTTTTTGATACCCTCGATTTACTCATCAATATTTTTCAAGACATTTTCATTCAACATAGTCGTTTTAAAAAAAATATAAAGTTATAAAAAGATCACATCTTATACAGTCATGAATCCAAGCATATTCAATTGAATGATAAGTAGAAATCTAGGATTTCAATACTGTTAATAAAGAGTTGCTAGATTCAATTAAACTCAGAAAAACTTTGGCTTGCGAGGTTAAAAAAACATATTTTTGGCACCACATCCATTCATAGCACATTGGAATGAAAAAGCTGCATAAAGCATAGGTGGTAAAGCTTAACTAGACTCAGAACCGCTTGATGTTTTGTCAGGTGTTCTTGGTGGAGATGGCAATGGTGACGTCTTTGCTGGTAGTTGGTAAGACATATGCATTTGTATAGTATCTCTTGCTTTCCTAGCACTCTTGTAAGTCAGAGAGTTAGCACGAGGTTTGCGCCTTGAGAAGTGTCTTTCTACCCATTTCAGCATGGCTAGTACAGAGTCAGTAGATGAGAGACGGCGCTCAGCTGATGTCTTTATTATATTCGAAGACGCGATACGGAAGGTTGCAGCCATACCTTTGAGAGCCTGTCAAATTTATATTTTGTTAAAAACCTATTTTGGATAAGTAGGTTTGAAAATCTGTCGCCAAGCAACATTGGGTGTGTTCCGACAGCTGCACCTTAGAGTCAGTTCCCTTCTAGGCTTTGTGTGCTTACCAACATCGGCCACATCATCACTGACCACGGTGGTATATGTCAGGCCATGTGAGAAAAAGGGTTGAAGTGATACTTGAAAGTGGTCCTAAGTATATGGGTTCTGCTTTTATTTACTTTTGAGGTACGGAACCCTAAAAATAGCCTTTTGAGTACATACCAGCATGGCGTCTTCATCAGTATTATCGTCACCAGCGTAAATGATTCTGATCCTCTCGCTCCAATCTAGACCGAATGCTGTTCTCAGAATATAGATTGATGCACGACCTGCAATTATTGAAAGTCGTGAAAGAGACAGAAATTAAAAATATAATTATATAATCTATCTACCTACAATGGAGTAGAGGTAAAGTATAAAAGGTAAAAATGCTTCTCCAGTACAAAATAGTTTTTTTAGTGAGTGTGTCCCGCTGTGTGGGTAGAGGAAGTGTGCCCCCCTGTGGGAGTGGAGTGTGCCCCCCTGTGTGGGTGGAGGAAGTGTGCCCCCTTGTGTGGGTATAGGGAGTGTGCCCCCCTGTGTGAGTGGAGTGTGCCCCCTGTATGGGTGGAGGGTGTGTGCTCCCTGTGTGAGTGGAGTGGAGTGTGCCCCCGTGTGGGTATAGGGAGTGTGCCCCCCTGTGTGAGTGGAGTGGAGTGTGCCCCCTGTGTGGGTATAGGAAGTGTACCCTTCTGTGTGAGTGGAGTAGAGTGTGCCCCCTGTGTGGGTGGAGTGTAGTGGGGTGTCGTGGTTACCTTTGTCCCACTGCACGGGCGGGCGGGCCTCGAGCGCGCAGTGCGCGGGCGCGGCGGTGAAGCCGTGGTACGTGATGAGCCGGCGCGCCTGCTCCGCCAGCGCCGCGCGCTTGCTCATCGGCGTCTCGCGGTAGTGGAACGTCAGCAGGGCGCCTTTGTTCTCCACCCATGCACCGTCTTTGCAAACCTGCACCATGTCAACATCATATAATATGATATCTGTCTTTTGCAACTCAATGAATACTTAATAGGCAGATCCTTAGGCCCATTGCACTAATGTCATATAGCACTAACTCCCGGGTTGAATATGTAAATTTCGCTTTTACTGTCGACAGCGTGAAGCTTATCTAGACGCTAATAATTGCTGGGTTTTCAACAATACCTTAATGATAAATAGATACAAAACACGCAAATAAAAAATATTGGATTGTTCGGAGGCCTTGATTTTTAACTAGTTCTGTGTCTAGGTCCAAAAAATAGATTCAATACAGTTGTAAATACGTAAATACCAATTATTTTTATTGCTAACAATTTGTAAGGATGCTACCATATTGATTGACCTTGTCAAGTGTTATTATGCAGCATGCAAATAAGTAGAATAGCGCAGTCTCACTTGACCGTGAGTACATAAAACTGTGTATTTTGGCAAGTGCAAGAAACTTAACGACGTTCCTAAGGACTTTATTTCGAGAAGTTACAATATTAGCATATTACACAGCTATCTTCAGTTCACAATAATGATATCACATCTTACCTGTTCCTGAAGAGATTTAAGGAGCTCGACTACTTTTCCTTGAAGCTCCATCGGCATGGGATGAACGAACTTGCTGCCGTCCGGATGCAGAATCTCAAGACCATGGTTGCCGGCGTATGTGATGCCTTCGATGCCAACCTGGTAACAGAAAAATATTTTAAATTATGTGGGGATAGAAGCTTACTGGATAATATTTCTTTAATATTTCTTGATATTTTTTTAATAAGGAGGTTTAGATTGGATCTATGCCTAAGGAAGAATAGCGGGTACAAATGTGTTGAAATTACTCCTTGTGGCATTCCGTGGGTAATGAGTATTATATAAAATCTGGGAAGATAATGATGAAGTAGAAGAGGATATGACACTGAAGGTCTATAGGTAAGGTAGTGTGAGATTCCAATCAATGCTTACGTTATCGTTTCACTAAGAAGTGAGCGAGATAAGAATATGGTATCACGTTGCTCCGATGCATAGCAAACGCACAGACTGTAGTTATATCGTCAACATAAACATTTTTGGGAAAGAAGTGAATTGTTTTCGCAAATACAAGCGCGAGTACCTAACTAACGCCTTGGTACAGATTGAACACACAAACATTACGTAACGCACTGTACGTAGGTAAATACCTAACTAAACCGGGTTATAATATATATATTATCGAGTTGGTACACGTGACATAATTTATAATAGTATAAATATTTTTGTAAAACAATGATAATATCGGTCAAAGTTCATATTGATAGAGGAGACCTTGTTATTGCGAAGTGTCTAGATATTTCAATGATTTGACGCACTTTGAGATCTCAAGCATTATAAAATTTATTTAGTTTTAGTTTATTAGTACGTACTTACTAGTTACGTATGTTGGAGAGGATTCTGTACGTTGATAGAATAAGCAAGACAGTTCCATAAATATTGAAACTTTGCATGTCCTACTAATATTATATATTAAATGCGAAAGATTGTGAGAAAGTATGTTTGTTACTTCTTCACGCTCAAACAGATGGACCAATGAAATTTGGTATGGAGGTAGCTAACACCCTGCAATGGATTAACACGTAGGTTACTTTTTATCCCTCGGGAACACGGCTGAAACCGTGGGGCGGACAGCAAGTATGGAATATATCTGAAGGTAGCTAAAGTCACAATGTACAAAGGCCTATTAAGTATTCTTCGAAATAGATTACGTGAACTACATTTAGGAATGCAGTTATCATTTAATTATTACAAACGATTTACCAATGCGATGTACATAATAAGGAAAATGGACGCGTATTTCAGAGTAACAATTAGCAGCGATGATTAAAATCATGTTTCAAACCAAAGATAATCTGAGTAGCTAGATTCAAAACGCTTTTAAGAGTATCTGGACGACATAGTGTTAGCAGTATTAGTTTCTACTACAATTAAGTTTTTGCCCAGAAGGACAATATAAACAAAATATTCAAGAATGTGACATTTTTAAATTGGTTAAAGACTATGGCGACATAGCTTTCTAAAGTAAATCGTAGATCATACAGATAATTTTGAACGCTAACAATAACATTAAAATCAGTTATTGTGTGCGCAATAAATAACCTACTTGATAAAATTTCGCCAAGTTTGACACTGTGACATCGCTGTGATAAAAGATAGTTACAATCATGGTTACAGTTCATACTTATTGTTATTCTGGCTTGTTTACACATATAAATTAGCAAATCTGCAGGCAATTACCAGAGTATTTTTTTCGAGTTCTCAATCCTTATATACCTACTCTTTACCTACTCTTTTGGAATTAATAATGAATACCTATCTAAGAGTAAATTCAGCCTATAGACAAAAGTAGGTATTCTATGTGAGTTACTTACCATGTTCTTAACATTCTCAACATTGCGTCCGGATATGATCGCTATGTAGACGTCAGACATGTTTGAGAGACGCTGTAGCGTGTGCTTGGTCTCTAGAGGCAGCGTCGCCAAGTCAGGGTGGGGCGCGATAGGGGCCAGGGTTCCATCGTAGTCTAGAAGTAGCGCCAGTTTCTGTGTGTAGCCTATGTATCTGTGAAGTTAACATTCCGAATTTAAATTCATTTGGCTTTTATTCAGGCTTATGTTTTCGTCTCTCTTTACAAAGAGGAAGAAAGGTAGGAAATCTAAGATTCAGTTCATTCTGCACTTTCTACTGTAAATGTGAATTATTATTTTAATTTCATCCAATCTTTTCAAAAACCTCACAATATTTGGAATAATAAGTACCTATGTCATTAGTTATGCAGAATCCTTAAGTATCAACTCACTTGGAAAGGTATTCATCAAAGTCGTCAATGGTGACGGGTTGCATGGACGTGGCCCCGATGTCGTCAGCCTCCTCTTCCAAAGAGTCCATGGCCTTGAGGAAAGCCTTCATCCAGCTGTCCACGTCGTTAAGCTGTTCCCGCCGCCTCAAGTGGTTCATACGGACGGTTCTCTCGTCTTCTGGCATTATTAGTGCTCTGGAAGAATTAAAATAGAATATCAGAATTATATTTAGCCTTATTTAAGCCTTTTATTTAGGAAGACATGAAAGACAAAGCTCTTAAAACTATGACGTCATAGTACCTTGAGATTGTTTCTTTGATTGATTGCAAGCCGTTACGAGAAATCTCAACAAATATATTTTTATACGTGCGGTATTTTTCATGTATTCAAAGTTGACCCAAGGTTAGTGGACCCTTAAATTCCTGTTTTTAAATTATACAACTAACCTATGAATAACCTCAGCCGCATCATCCAACTCATAAGGATTACAGATCAGAGCTTCATGCATCATCTCTCCGGCGCCAGCGAACGGTGACACTATCAGAACTCCTGGAGGCTTGTTGATCTGGCAGGCTACGAACTCTTTCGCGACCAGGTTCATTCCATCTCTTAGAGGAGTCACGAGAGCCACTGCAGCGTCACGGTAGAATGCTGCCAGCTCATCCTGACCTACACAACCGTAGATATACCTGAAAGAAGCCAAGGATTTCGTTATGGTAACCCAAGATTTGACTTAATGCTAAAGGCGCTGACATTTTCTGAAACTTGTCAATCAAGATTATAGTTTCAGAAAATGGTAGTATTTACCTAATAGGCGACCAGTTGGGTGTAGTAAATCGTCCATTTATCCTTCCAACAAGCTGATCCATCTCCTCCTTCAAGTCTTGGTATTCTTTCACATCTGTTCTCGACGGCACTGATATCTGGAGCAGTACAACCTTTTCTATGTGCTCCGGATGTGCTTGCAGCAATCTTTCGAAAGCCTTCAGTCTGTGCACTAAGCCTTTAGTATAATCCAGTCTATCTACACCTAATATCACTTTTTGGTTAATAGAGAGCACTTGCTTTGCATTCTGTGCTAATTGCACGAATCTATCAAAAGGAACTCCTATAGGAAGTGGTCGGACACAAATGGTGCGGCCTCCCAACTCGACTAGAAGATTTTTCCTATCCACACGACAACCCAAGCTTCTTTGGCAACAATCGATGAAGTTCAAGCAGTAGTCAGTTATGTGGAATCCAACCATATCACAACCTGTGGATAAACACAATAAGGTTTTAGTTAATATTATTGCAAGGCTTGCCTGTTTGTTGTTTCAGTTTTATATATCATCTTACCAAGTATGCCTTGTAAAACTTCATCTGACCATGGGAAAAGTCTGAAGATATCCCATGGCGGGAATGGTATATGCAAGAAGAACGCTAGCTTGCACTTTATATCATCTTCTTCAGCACGCTGTTAAAGATAACCCATAGATTAAAACAGAGTTATTAGTAGATTTTGAGTGTGCTACTGACGGTAAGTAATGAGGCTCAACCAACCTGTCTGATCCAATTAGCAGCTAACATAAGTTGGTAATCATGAACCCAAACAATAGGAGCTGAGCCATTCTTTTCTTTACGTTTCTTCAATAGATGTAGAGCGTAAACAGTTTTCTCTGCGAATTCCTCGTTGATTTTAATATAAGCCCTCCAGTGGTCCGCGATGAAGGTGGCTCGGTCAGGCATGGAGTGGAACAGTGGCCAGAAGGTGCCATTGCAGCATCCATTGTAGTAACTATCGAAGAGCTTCGGTTCCGCACGGATAGCTACAATCTGGAATCAGAAGTCGAACATCTTTGCTACTCTATAATATGCAAATGTTAAAATAAAGCAAATTTTGAATGACAGCGTTTTGGAACTTGAATAGATTATGTATGATATTGGTAGTACCTACAAATGTTAATTTTAATTCATAGTACCTGGATGACCGAGCTTTGCTCGTTTTTTTTTGGTAAATAGTGTTTTCTAAAAATAAAACCTAGTTAGATCAATTTATCGCCCCAAAACCCTCTGCATACTAAATTTCATGAAAAAAGTTGGAGCCGTTTCCGAGACTCAAATTATATATATATATGTATATATACAAGAATTGCTCGTTTAAAGTTATTAGATTTTACAGTTACCGGTGTATGTTTCCATTCTTAGTAACTATAGGTAATCCTTTTATCACTACAATATTGTAAATATTGCCGTTATAAAACAAACAAACGATGAAAATTAATTCAACAATATCTTTATCACATTGCTTTTATCTGATCGGAAACTTATATGCATTGTATTTCCTAGGCTTAAGTTTCAAGGACTTACCTATGTATGTGTGTATATGGAAATACAGTAAAACTGATTTTCTGATTTCACAGAAACTCACCTTGAACTCAGCGATACCAAGATAATTATTTTCCAAGGAATATGAACTACACTTTCGCTGACTTTAAAACGAAAATAGAAACGACTTCAGAACATAACGTTTTCATGTTTTGAAGTCGTTTCTATTTTTATTAAAAGTTTTTTATATTATCAAACAATTTTCAATTCGGAGCACATATTTACAATTATACCAATGCTTAGTTACATTTCATTTATTTCAATGGCCAGAAATACGATCTAAACTCTTGCACCATAAATCTTAACTGTCTCTGGTGGTTATACCAAGCGGCTGCTAATTAATTCAGAGCATGTGTGATTGGCACGAGAGGTTTCTGTTAACACTTGGCTATTTAACGAGTAACAATTCCACAAGTCTAAACTTAGGAACAGGTAAACGGACATCATTTCACAGCGGCTATAAACGAGAATTATTTATTCAGTCATCCACGACGGTCAAGCGTGATGGAAGGTTTTGGAAGGCCATGGTTTAATATTGATTCCTCTCTGTGTATATTCATAATAATAAGAGATACTGGCGCAATGTTGTTTGTAGTTATTTTGGCCATTTTGTTTATCGTTAACAAGCTTTTATTTAATTTGTCATGTATGTTTAGGCCGAATTCATTTTTGACTAACTACTCGGTGTTCAATTGATCATTCATCCCATTGGGCACATATGTAAGTTCGATGACTATAATAATATGGCTGACGTGTCATTATGCTGCTGGTTTGATGATGGAGCTGAATAAAAAAAAGCTTGACCTTATTATTTTTTACTTTTAATCATTTACCCTATTACTTACATCAGGCCCGGTTAGACGATTTGATATGATGGGAGAGCAATCAGCTATATTACGACAGTATTTAAAAAGGGCAGAAGGGCCACAATCTCTTCGTGGTCAGTAATGTTGTGGCCGCTGGTGGTAAGCACACAAGGCCTAGAAGAGAAAACTGGCTCTTAAGCGCAGCTGTCGGAACACACCGGAAGTAATGTGAAGTGAGGGTAAGAGCTCATGTTTATCGCATTTCTGGGATCTATTAACCCAGTCTTAGGTATACGATGGTCCATTCTACAAAACAAACGGGAGCTATTAGATTTTCAGTATTGTATTACAAACTTCTTTTGAACTATGGACTTTAACTGGTAAATTGATAACAGTGAAGGCGGTAGTAATGTGTCTAAGGTAAGGTTAGCAGAATCAATTGATCGGTATCCATTGTTAGTGATTGATGCATAGGTAGTAGATACTTATGTATGAACGGTCAATAAATTAATAGTGTTGGGAACTGTACATATCTTTCTAGAATTATATCAAAGAGTTTCAAGGGGATATAGTACCTACACTTTCCTCTTTTATCTTCATTTTCAGGTAAATTTTAAAGAGATTTTAGTGCTAAGATACATAGGTACAGTAGGTATACGTGTTTGCGTTCTATTAGCAATTTCAACAAATCAAACAGTGTTTTATGCCTTTCAAGCATTATCCCGCAATATTTTGCGGAAAGTCATCAAAAAAGTCAAAAAGATCAGTCAAAGGCATAGAGCCATACAGCCTTGTCATATTTTTAATAATTTCTTTATAATTTATTCTTAATTTTTACTTTGTATTTCTTAGGCTATACGAGTCGGGTGCAAAAAAATAAATATTTTTCTTTCATTGATCTCAAAAGAAATCTCTTCCTATGTTTGTAGAAGATGTGCAATTTATACTGTGAAACTGCAAAACATGGTAAGTACCTTCGTGTTAATTTTACAAGGTGCATTTAAATGCATAATCGCAACATAATTGTTGGGTACTTTGCGTAATTTTATCCTAGTATTGTTGCTTGATGTTTATTGCTATAAAAGAGTCATTAATAACAGATTATTAATTAATTACCTAAGTACATCATTCTTTTAATTGTGAAGGTAATACAATATTATTTTGAGTCGAATTGCATTTGACGCTTATAATTTTTTGCTTTTCATTTGTATTATACGTCGAAAGTCAAAGCCATTTAGGAAAAACTACAAAATGAAAATCAGCTATAGAGATAGGTACCTAGATGATTAACCAGTAGGTATTACCTTTTCAGAGAGCAAGCCAGCGGTTGGGGTCTTGTCGTTAGGGTCTGACTCCGGGATCTTTTCATTAGGGTCCTCGAGGTGCAGCCCCGGCCATCCTACCCAGATGCCACCGCCGCGGATCACCACCGGCGCTACGGCTGTCACCAGGCCACCAGCGCTGTAGGGATAATGAAAATGTTAAAACCAAGCCTCGTCTAACTACTTCCCACCTGGTGGACTGACGATTTGGCAGCTGTTTGTCGTTCGGGAGCTAAATCATTATCTTGCCCTGTTCCCAATCATTTGGGGCCGTTGGCGCAATATGTACTCTTCGTCCATTCAGCCCTTCTAGGTAGGCATTTCTACAATCAGATAGGTAAAAAGGAAATTTGGAGTCAATCAAATAAAAAAAAAAAAATATATGATAATTAATAATGCTTTTTGAGGGGTTAGATTGGGCTGCTATAAAATAAAATGGTGCAGGTAAAGTATTAAGAAAGTATATATTTGTAGATATAGATATCTCTATACTTGAGAAATTATATCTCCTCGATTAATATTTGATACGAAAATGTAACGACATTTCGGTTATTTTTGTTTAGTTCAAAGATCTTAATTATAATTTTCATGATACCTCACTTCTTAGAGCTCATTAGTTATATAAAATGATAACCTAATTTGGGCCAGAAAAGATAAAAAAATTACATACTTATGCAAAATAATTTTGCCATTTACCTACTTATAAGTAAAAAGCTCTCAGATAAGCGGAGATCAAAGAAGACTCATAGGCGGAAAAGAAGTGGTTTTATCTATACTATATGTACCTAATATGAATTAAAATATATATAGATATTTGAATAAATATAATTGAAAATATGTAACAAATTCTTCTTATTCCTAGTCGGACACTCTTGACAGAGTGGTCGTTGTTATGGTAGGTCTTGAGTGGCGGCTTTTGCAATGCGTCTCCATTTGGCCCTGTTACAAGCATTGCGGGAACACTCGGTCTTGGTGGAGTCTGTGGTAGACGTTATAAGATCAGACCATCTAGTCGGGGACCGACCACGTGCTCTTTTGCCATCCATTCTGCCTTGAACTACCAAACGTTCGTTATGTAACAAACTGGGTTGATACTTTGGCATCTCTTTAAAACTCAAGATAGGATTCTACTATATGTAGGTATTCCAGATATAAATCATTCACAATAGTTCTATTAAGGGGGAACGTTCGGTTGGAGCGCGAAATTCAAATTTTATCACGTTTTTTGAAAATTGCAGCTCAGTTATAGGTCGTAAGTTATCAACATGTTATTTGCGAGAAGAATGGTAGTATATTTACTGATTATTAACAAAATAAATCATCAATATATTCCTCCAAGGTATATTAGTAACATTTTCATGAAATAGCCGTATATGTCAGTAATATACCTTGGAGGAATATGTTGATGATTTCTTTTGTTATTAATCAGTAAATATACTACCATTCTTCTCGCAAATAACATGTTGATAACTTACGACCTATAACTGAGCTGCAATTAGCAAAAAACTTGATAAAATTTGAATTTCGCGCTCCAAACGAAGGTATACCCTTAACAAGTTTAATTATTTATTGGGTATAATTTATTCATAAATATAAATCATATAAAGTTACTCTGATATTGATATATTCATCTAGTAGTGCAATAATTAGGTTATCATTTTGTATATTTATATCTTGGTGTAAGGCAAACAGAATATTGTTTCTAGCACTATCGGAAATAATATAGCTATAATGTATGTCCGTAGGTATGTCTATTTAATGATGCATATACCTACTAAGATCTGACTGGGATCTCATCGGGTTCTAAGAAGTAAAGTCAGTTAAAAATGTAGTAATCGAGTACCTAATTAATTTTGTCAGTAAGTTGTTGTAAGTAATCAAATTTTAAATGATAGAATAGACCAAGTAGAGTTTTTGATCTGTGTCTCTTTTATGTCAGATGATGTGGGTACCAGGGGGAAAGCCAGTGTTTCCTTTAAAAGAATTACGTCCCTTCTAAGGTGTTACCGAACTTTAATACTACTATCGATAGTATCTAGAACTGAGACCGATAGTTTCAATAGTATTGATCTAAATACTACAATCGATAGATACTTTGTACAATCGATAGTATAGTTAATTTGGGGAGAAAACAATCGATTAATCGATAGTTGATTTTTCTGCAACACTACTTACATTTTGCTCTAAATAGGTCAACATAATACTACTAGTATACGATGATCGTTACGTTAATAACTCGGTAAATAAACAAACATACACTTTGTATATATATGTCACAAAGTTGAGTTAATAGAATAAATGAATCGTGATTCCTCTATTAGATACATACAACAATTCGTATACTAACAACTCAAGTCCAAGGCCTTAGCAGATTTACAATTTACACTTTTCAGTCGACGCTGTAGGTACCTTCTCGAACCATGCACATACGATTGAATGAAAACGTCATTTATTACGTGAGTGATTTCTTTATATGACGCGCAATCTTGATTCAGTCGGGTTATACCTACCGTTATGGTTCACCATACTGAATTGAACAGCTGATGACAGCGACACGTTATGGCAAATGGTGCAAATACCGGTCCCTGTGTTACATGACACATCGAAATTCTATGCAGCAGATAGGTATATAGCTCGTATTTAAACATTATATTATTATAACAAGAAAATAGTAATACGTATTACTTATTTCTAACGTCGGTCGGTCAGCGAAACTTCCCGAATTTTCCAAACATAAGATAAGCACACTTATGCAGGATACCATGTTATGACGGACCTGCGTCCTTTCTAGAAACAGTCATATCGATTTTAAAATATCTAAAATTATGACATTCATTCAGAAAATCTAGAAAATCAATAAATATCCGAACTGTTTATTTTTTGTTGTTAGTGTTGTTTTATCTATAGATCAATTAACGTTTACCACTTAATGTAACTAGTTTGCAAACAGTATTAAGGGCCAGTGTTAGTTTTAATGTTGTAAATGCCGATATGATATCACTACGCAGTTGAGTTAACTGCAACAGCTGATTATTCAGTGCCTAGTCCAAATACTATGTATTATTTATTAGTACCTAAATAGTAAATATTTATAAAATAATATAAATTCATGTACCTGGCTTTCCTCTCTAAAACGCCGGCCTCATTTCTCCTGAGAATGAAGGGCAGTCTATTAGAAACAACAATCATGCTTCCTTTGCTGTTGCACGCGGATCGACTGACACTTATGCTCGTTCCACTCATGTTTTCGCTTTCCTTCGGTTCTTTCGCGGCCAATCACAAAGTCGCCGACACGCATGCGCGTCGCAAACGGAGGGAATATTCGATTTCCGTATTTTGGTCAACTTTTCACTATGTTTAGTTTCGTATTTATCATTGCAAGCGAGTTCTCCGTGTTGATATATCTCGCAAGCCTCTAAATTAACATCATCGACGGAGATCGAAGACGGACTGTTTCTTTTGTGTGCGCCGGTTGCCTTTATAGACTATCAGAGTCGCGTCGCAGAAGGGCGAAGTTCTCGCTTGCGTGTGAATGCGTCGCGTCGGACGGAGCGGAGGTCCGCCAAGATGTCATCAACGGGTTATCAGCTCCGTCGACCCATCCAGAGTTGTCTCGATTCTTATCCAACTCCACTTGCGAATTTTCGGCGCAAAAAATATAATAATATGCTATATCGACAAAGAAATGAAAGTAGTATTATACATTTCTTTGTATTTCGATGTAGGTTGTGACTCCCGATATTCATATCTTTAAAAAGATATTTACAAAAACAACATAGGTACTCGAATTTACTTCTGTCGTATCCAGTAGAGATAGTGTAGTTCGTTTTTGGTTAGGCTAGCCAGATTGACGGCCTTTTGGTCAGATGACAAAGGTAAATTCGGATGTCGGTTTAGGAAAATTTCCGGCACGAGTTTTCCGGATGAATTTCGAACAACTTTTCTGAAACCTTAACATTAAGTATCTACTTAAATTACCACTTTACAACCTGAAAATATTGTTGCTAATTTTTACCTTTTGATTTTCTACGATACTTGATGGTACCTTTAGACAGTGACCGTAATATAGGCTTATCTCATAAGATTCGTAGCAGTTTAAAATAAATTAAGGAACATTATGTCCCTAATGATTTTACTCGAAAACAAACTAATAATATAAAAATAATTAGGTCACCGTTTCTGGTAATTAAATGATCCATCAATTTGGCATCACGCCCGATAACTGGGCACGCGTCGCCTAACGTGTGTTTAATGATATTTGACATTAGATTTATACTAGGAATTTACCGAATTTATTAGGAAAGTATTTTTTAACAGGATTTGGTAACTAGTTATCCCGTGTTTCCGCGGTGCGAGTCGCGTGTCGTTCCGGCGCGGCTCGTGTGGCGCTTGCGTGCAGCTTGCGTGTCTACCACGCGGTCGGCACGTGACGTCGTCATCAACAGCCGGCCGGTGTTTGTCAATGAATGACTGCGCCTGTGCTGAGTGGCTGAGCTTCATGCGTGTCTTGTTTGCTAACAACCATTGTCATTGCGAGCAACGATGTGTGACGTATTGATTGTTCAAACTTGGTTAGTTAATTTGCTACCGGATTCCCGATCTGTCATCAGTTTGTCATTAATTCTTTATAGGTATGTAACATTAAATATAAAATGCATTTACGTTTTCCTTTACATAATATAGGTACTATACTTACCTACCAATGAAAATCTATACTCGTGTTTGGTATGAAAATATTGTTCTACACTACGAAACTTAGAATTTTAACAGCAAAATTCCAAATGAAAATTTCAAAAAGAATACATAATATACCTACTATTACCTACATAATTCCTGAACGTTCTGAAGAAGAAGAAAGTTCCTGACTTCAGAGTTAATTATAATAAAATTTATTTTTTTATATTAGGTTACGTGAATGAATCATATTCGAATATTGTTCTTATTATTTCTAGTCTCTCCTTTCACCATGCATCACAATTGAAACTGTACCACGACGTAATACGGATGCAATCACATCCTGTAATTCTTTAATTTCATGAAAATATTATGGCATGTTTTGGGTTTTTCACGATGACACTTCATTGTTAGAACTAGCGCAAAACGTGTGTATGTCAAGATCAGATTGTATTTGTTTATTTACTGTATGTACGCATTGTACACAATAAATTAGCTATACGACCTTGGATAAAACAACGTTAGTTTAGTACACGAGTTAGTTTAGTACAGTCAGCATCAACAGTAGATTTTCATTTCAGTACCCTTTGGTGCTACGGATTTGGAATCTATCTTTATCTTGCAGAAAAGGGCCGTTCGTGTAATTTATTGCTTGGGTCCTCGCGAATCCCTACGGAAACGGTTTATGGAATTTGAGATATTAACCTTACCGTCGCTATACATCTTTGAAAATATTATGTTTGTCCGTAAAAAAATAAATTTATTTGACACTAACAGTAGTCGCCATAACCTAAACACAAGAAACAAAGATAAAATTGTTACACCTAGATTCAGGCTAGCAAAAGTCAATAAGTCTTTTCTCGGGAATTCGTTTTTATAATAAAATCCCATATGAAGTAACTAAGATGTCTTACAATAAATTCAAACAGTATGTTAAACAGAAATTAATCGACAAGGCCTACTATAAGGTGGCTCATTACGTTGAAGACAAGAATACATGGTTGTAGTAGCTTCTCTCTGCACTTGCGGCCCCCTGGCCAAGTGACAATTGTATGAACTTTATGTATATTTGGAACAGGAACTGTAATTACATAAATTTAAAAAAGAAAGATCCACAAAAAAAAAAAAGTAGCCTTGCTGAGTTTCTTGCCGGAGTCTTCTCAAGTTCAAGTGTATTCCGAACCGGTGGTAGAGTCTATTGTAATGTTTGTAACTATTGACGTTCATAAGTGCCTTACCAGGGCCTAAATTGAATAAATGAGTTTTTGATTATGACTTTTAAATTTTGTGATTTTTAATCACCGTCCAATTTTTCAGGGATTATTGAACTCATCATGATGAACAATTTTTATTATGGGACCAACCCTGAAATCACGACTAAAACTTTTCATACATTTTGTTCGACTGAAAAAGATTGATGTTTGTGCCATTATGGTGGGAAAATATTTATTCTTAATCCAGATTTGTTTAGAGCCCACATAATACTATATAATATGTTAATACTACCATAGATATTCGTAATCATGAACAAAATAAAGTTTTCTTTCGCTGTCAGGATTTTCAGAAAAAACCTATCACTGAAACTAAACCAAAAGCCAGTCGCTAGTTTCCGCGGCATTTTGTTTGCAGCAATCACTTGACCTAGGTACCCTTAGCTATTATCATTTTCTATACAATCACGCTGTTAGGAAGTACCTAGTTTTTGTCTAAACCCACTGATGGTATAATTTTCCAAATTTAAGTTTCCGTTTGGAGCGGAGATGGAATTGCAAATAATTGCAAGCAAATTGCCGCAGAGCGGGCCAGTAACAGACGGCGGCACAGGTAATCGCATCGATCACGACCTAGTTCTGTCACTGACAGTAAACGATGTGGGTACTACCTACAATCTATAGTACCTAGCTACCTATTAGCTACTGCTTCCATTAGATACTTTTCGAAAGGCAATGATAGCTTAACGCATGCCAAGACAAGGACGCGGGGTCGAATCGGCTTTCGGTGAAGGAAAATATCATCGTAAGGAAACTATAGCACGTTGGGTACTTTGTAGTACCTACTCGCCTGTCTGGTAACCACCCTCAAGTTTAAAATTTGTCACCAAGCTTCCCAGCACTTGAGTTCCCTTCTAGGCTTTTTGTGCTTACCACCATCGGCCACATCATCACTGACCACGGTGAGATTGCGGTCAAACACAGCCTACATAGTAAAAAAAACTATTTTCAAGGAATCTTTTCAAATTTATTTATTTATTTAACACACATTATAACATCATCACGGACATTCCAAACGATGCTATAAGGACTAACAAAAATTAATTAAATTGTAAAAAATAAAACATTCCTATTCTATTATAACGTCTGTCGAGGATAAGGGTATAGTGACGTCTAATTCCGTGGCGAAGGTTGCAGAATTTTCCGTCAGTTTCAGCGTTTTGTAAAGGAAAAGGTTACGATAGTAAGGAAATCAGAGGCGGTGAGGGTATTTCAAGTTTACGTTGTTTACCACTATGAGCAACGTCACAACCACGTTGAGATCACAAGTTTGTTCTCAGAAATATATCTATGAGTAAACTTGCAGGTCATACAGACAGACAGATAGATAGACGCTGACAAACGTAGGTATTTTAATAACGTAGGAGATTATTTGATCTATACCTAAGGATTGTAAGTACCTACCTATTATGTGTATCACTAAATCAATGCAGGATTTATAGATGACACAACGTGATAAAGGTTATCGGTGCTTAGTAGATATTTTCAGACCAGAAACGCGTGCGCATTAAACACGCTATTTTTAAGCTTCCAGGATTTCTCACATAGTAACTCACCCCTGAAACTACGACTAGAAAAAAAATGAGGTTAAAAAAATAACCTTGGATATCTGCGGCGCGAATGGCATTTTTAGGGTTCAGATGTCAAAGGAATCCTTATAGTTTCATCATGTCTTTGGCAAAAAGATAAGAACATTTTTTTTTTATTCATCACCCCAAGAAAGAAAGAAAATACAAAAAAAAATATTTCGATTGTCCCTTTTGGGTTTATTTTTTGTGTATCATTTACTCTTTACGAACTATAAATGACTGATGTTGGAATTTAGATGAATTAGCTAAAACTCCACCACGATATTCTGAAAAATCATAAAAAATACAGCAATAAGATCAAAGACTAAAGTATCACGCTAAATAAGAGTGTCTATTTTAAAAGCTATCATCTTATTGTCTGTGTAGCTTCCTCTATTCTACCATTCTACACTGTTGTTGGCAGCCGACACGACACGTCCAATTTGCTTTTACTTGGTCTATAGGTACATATATAGCTTATTCTTCGTCTTCCTCTTCCTTCTATGATTGTTTTTTATTGGTTCGATAGCTATAGTCGACCAAAATATCGAGTTAGATAAGCATTTTCAAGAATCAAAGTTTGAATATATTAACTCAAGTAAACTACTTATCGAAATTTTTGACTTTCCAATTAAAACTACGGAACCTTATGGTATGCATGGTCCTACCTGCACTTGGTTCTTTTTTAGAGCTCATAAATACAAATAGTTATGTATTGTATGCAGGAAAAAACGTTTTGTCACTATTAACATCTGTTCAATATATTATACCGTATCTATGCGCTATTTCCCTCCAAGAAAAGGTAATTTTATTATAAAAAATTCCATTTACTTATCATTTCTCGTGATTGTTAAATTACCTACGACGTCATAATGTTTTATTGTATGAACTGTGATGACAAATATGTAGTAACATTATGTTTTCAGCACTACCTATTATTTATCTTATTATTGTGTAAACCGCGGGGCGGAAGCTAGTTATTACTATAAAGCCTAGAGCAGATACGTGATTCTATTTCCGTAGAAGAATCGAAAAAGGAGGTATTAGAAGTAGGTATCATTCAGGTGTTTATTTCAATAACTCACGATGGTTTATATAATAACAAATTGTAACATAGTTGAGATAAAATTTCCATGGAAAACTCAACAGAATGATTTTCCTGCAACTTAGTTCTTTGTTAATTCAATTAGATAGATATTAGTAAGCTAGTAATTATGATATAAGTAGTTGTTATATATGCTACAGCATATTCCGCCACATCTATAAGTCCTATGATAATGGTTTTTAAAGTATCTATTTCCTTTATCTCTATAGTTTCAACAACTCTTTCATACCTATATCTACTAGGGTGTGGTATACAGGTGTTAACTGACATACTTTGAGAATGGTTGCTTTAGACGAAAGAAGGTTCCCAGAATTATTTCCTAATAGACCACTTTCAAAATTAAGCTGGTTCCGGTGGACACCTTGCAGCTACATTTCTACTATTTATTCCCAAAACTCGACAGAAAATGTCACGCCAACATAGACCCCCGTGGAGTCTCCCTTGGAACCCTGGGGGTCCACCTGGATCACTTTGGGAACCTCTACTTTAGACCAATATTTAACATTTAAAAATAGAGTAAAACCTCCTTCAAAGATAATAAAATGGGACCTTCTTGGAGCTATACTGAACTCAAATCAAAAATAATTATTAAAATCGGTTCATAAACAAAAAAAAACAACTTATAAAAAAACATACAACCGAATTGAGAACCTGCTCCTTTTTTTACCCGACTACGCCAGAAGGAGAAATGCCTCACTAAGCTCGCGTCTCGGCGCACAGCTAGTTAAACTTGCAGTCAGACTACGTACAGCCTGTGCTACTGCCTCGTATAAAAAGGTATAATATTATCAGTTTATTCAATGAGCTGGGAACGTGGGAGTGTCCAGTTGATGGCCCACAGGGGGTGCCACTTTTAGATTACCTCGCTTCTATTTAATAAAGATTAGAAGCACACTAAGGGAATATTTATTTAGGTACCTATTGCAGTTTTATGTTTGCTGTAAATTGTTAGTTGTTTGTACCTATATGCTAACGGCTTCACTGTCGAGACTTTGTATTCATTAGCTACGCAAAATCATAAAAAATAATATATTTTTTAAAATTGAACGATTTTTTTTTAAAGGACTAAAGTTGGTAGCCTCTGATGGCTGCAACAACCTTACCGGATTAATCGGCGAGCGCAGAGGGCTCTCAGCCGGGTAATATTTAGGTAACAACGCTTGAGGGCACCCTCGAATGGGGTACGAACCTCGGCTCAGGGCGTTACCGGGGGAGGGGGAGGAAACATTTTTAATACATAAATGCGTGATCATGCCGTGCCGTATCGTAGCATGGACGATGAATAAGAGATGCCGATTGTTCTTGATTCCAATATTTTATACAAACAACAACAAATTGATACCTCGTCTGAGAAGCAATTATTTATTATTAAATAAAAAGCGCACAATTAATTACGATCTTATTTTAAATCTCAACAATAATATTTTTGTAGGTAGGAAACAATGCCCTCTTCGAGGCCGACAGACAGATGACATGCGATTAGAGTGCCCTCTATCGTAAACAAATTATATATATACTAGCTGTCCCCTGCGGTTCCACCCGCTTACCCGGGATAAAAATCAGCCTGTACATGTATGCATGGCATGCCTACCTATGTTATCCGATTTTGATGATTCTTTTTGTTGTTAAAGTTATAAAACTTTCCGTTTTAAAAGATATTTCTAATAAAACCATTAATATCATGAAGACGCCTACTTACCGCTACTTACCGCTTTTGTGAAGATGGAAGTGAAAAACCCAAGACTTATGGGTTGATGTCCAGTTTATTTCCAGATACCAAGTTCAGATTGTCAAATATTTTCGCGTCTTCCATTATTCTTTTTTACTCCTTCATTTTTTTTATTTATTTTTTTTATTTCTTCCGCCTCGCGGTTTCAACCGCGATCCTATTCCGCGGAACCGCGTTCTATTATCTTTGCGGCATAAAAAGTAGGTATCTTACATGTTTACCATGGTATCTATCTATATTCCAAGTTTCATCCAAATCAGTACCGTCTCGGGGCTAAGTGCTAGTAAAAACATACAGACACACACGCATTTTTATATTTCTAGCTATCTCCCACGATTCCACCCACACTCCCGGGATAAAGTTGGCCTATGTTATTCCATGGTATGATCTAAGTGCTGTTCTATTTGCTAAATCCGATTTTGCGTGAAAGAGAAATAAAGATTTCCACAAAACTTTCACATTTATGATAGTACCTAGTATGATTAGGATTAGTATCATGAATTAAGATTCCATCTTTATGACTAACTAGTTCTTATGCAGGACACTAACCAAACGCGAAAGCATATAATTATGTAGGTGCTTAGTTATGATTGCTTTCTTCTTTATCTCTTTGTCTTGTGGACGGATCGTATACCTATACCTACCTACTTTATACGTATGCATTTCATGCATTCGTGTGTAAACGTCAGAACGCTCGAGATAATTTATTGCATCGACAGATATCATCGAACTTTAGGTTTTTCTTGGGTTATTGAATTGACCAAGGTTCATGTTCATCAGGTCTGTACTCCCACTGCTTGAGTTATAGGTATAGGGATCAAATAGAATCAGGATAACAGCCATAAACTAGCGCTTTTTGCTGGATTACATTTACCGATTTTGATCAACACTTTTTTTAAACATTATTTAATTTAATTCGTCAGTTACTTGGCAGTTAAAAGCTAACTTTCAAACCAGTGGTTTAGTGTGTAAATTTAAATGCCTTTGATTTTGACTGTTGTTAATATTTTTTACAGTGGCTTCATGAACACTATTCTATTTATATGTATGTGGTCAAACTGTAAGCGGCTGAGAAGAGTTCTCAAATTCAACTGTCATAAGTCAAAAAATATCGGTAAGTTCCGTGACATGTTTATTTTGAGGGTGGTAGCTAACCGGACAGGTTCTACAAAGTTATCTCTTACCGTGCTAAGCTTTCCTTGCTATGTTTTCCTTTATCAAAACTATTCTACGTAAGTAGTATTAGAACCGAAGACTTTGTTACGGCATTCAACGTCACTGAATACTGGAGCTGTCATCGATTTAAAATTTCGCGTTTGACGTCACTGCCACTGAGCATCACCCGGATGGAATAAGCTTTGATGACTTGTTCGTACTCTTCATTATGTAATTAATAAAAATATTATTATGTAACGGTCCATGTAGATTGACGCAGAGTATGAAAACGTGGCTTGAGTACCTACCGCTTACACGTTCATACTCTTATCATTGTTTTCAATATGATGTAGGGTCGGAGATCACTCTTCAGTTCTAAGAACAGTTTTGTCAATGAAATAACGGTTGTCATGATTTTAATTGTGATATTTACCAATTGTGGAAAAACACCTTAGGATTTTTTTTACAAGTTGTTGTGATACATATATGTATGTGGCATTTTTTTGGTAATTATCAATGTATATTAAACTGTATATTCAATACACGCCGTAGTAGGTGTTTGTCGACAGATTAACTTGGTGGCGGTAGCCAGCTTGGCCAGTCGTGGTACCGGCGTTGTTAGGGTCTATGAACACAGCGTATTTTAAAGCGCCGATGACAAACGTTTTACGAACGCGCGCTTTCGGCGCTGTAGATGACCAAAAAGCAAATTGTCGCATTTGTATCGATTCCGACGCGCGCGAGAAGCGCTTTCAATGCTCATCTGTCTGCCGATATAAAAAGAGCGTCATCTGCACGTCGTCGGTGCGTTAAAAATACGCCGTGTGCATAGGTCCTAGTAAAGTCGCCCACCACAAGCACACAAACGCATGTATTTGCCAACAGTCTTCAGCACTCTGAATGTAATGAACAGTTTACGTTTACGACTTTAGGAATTGAGACAGCGACTCTCACAGAATATACCTACTCATTTCTCCCATACAAAATTTTAGTTAACGTATATACGCGATCGTGTTTTTTTTTACTATGTATGTATAGGCCTGCGTTTGACCACAATCTCACCGTGGTCAGTGATGATGTGGCCGATGGTCGTAAGCACACAAAGCCTAGAAGGGAACTGACTGCTGCTGTCGGAACACACCGAAAGGTGCTTGGCGACAGATTTTCAACTTGAGAGTGGTAGCTAGCCAGGCGGGTACTACAAAGTACTCTACCACCGTGCTATGGTTTCCTCACGATGTTTTCCTTCACCGAAAGCTCAAGTTCAATGTAGAATTTGAACCCGCGACCTTCGTCTCAGCATCCGACGTTACTACCACTGAGCTATCATCGCCTTAAAAAGTGTTTAATTTAATTAATATTTAAATGAAGCAGAATCAAATGCTGTGCTCTATAATAAAGTTCATAAAGATTAGGTATTGTCTATGATTACCAGTAGGTATATTGCTCAAACGCGAGAGCAGAGATAAGCTTGATCTATCATAAAAACCTTGATGTCTAACATCTATTGTAAATAACCAATAAATTAACCGATAAATTGATTGACGTAAATTAATCACGTAGTCAAATAACATTCAGTGCATGATACGTTTTAAACCTAACAAAATGATACATCTTACGATCACATTAATTAATAGGTTATTTATCATTATCGTGCCTCCCGATAATGATTATTTATACATACGAAGAAATAATTATTGGCTAATAATATGGGATGTAACTTGTTAAAATCGGAAGCAGGCAGATTGTTATCAAAATCAGCCGAGGCTATGTGGGATCCGGATTAGATATGTTAAATATACATAATATGTTACCCTTTAAGGCGATGATAGCTCAGTGGCAGTGACGTCGGATGCCGAGACGAAGGTCCCGTGTTCGAATCCTACAATGAGCTTGAGCTTTCGGTGAAGGTAAACATCGTGAGGAAACCATAGCACGGTGGTTAGGTACTTTGTAGTACATGCCTGGCTGGCTACCACCCTCAAGTTGAAAATCTGTCGCCAAGCACCTTTCGGTGTGTTCCGACAGCTGCACTTGAGAGCCAGTTCCTTTCTAGGCTTTGTGTGCTTACCAACATCGGCCACAGCATCTCTGACCACGGTGAGATTACCGGTGTGAAGTTAGCAGCCAAAAGTTGGCAGCCAATATAATCCGACCAAATTAAGAAGAATTCTAAAATTACCCTATAATGAGCTTATTTAACAAGGAAAATTGTTTAAAACAGTATAGAATTAAAAAACAGGATGATTTAAGGCCTTTCAATCATAAAATAATCGATAAAGTTACATAAATTCGGAATTTCAACATTTCTGAGTATTTTGTATAATGACCGGCTCTGAGCGTTCAAACCGAACAAAAATTGATAATTTATTAAAAAAAATATCATATTCTTAGCAAAAGATCTGAAATAAAATATTTCCTGTAAGTTTCAGACCAATTAAAACAACCTCAAAGCACTCGGAATACAAAAGTTACAGGTTGTCTTTCGGAAATAGAGAATATTTTATCCAAAATATAGCGGTATCGCTCCAGCTGTATGTTTATATTGTAAATACATATGTAAACTTAATAAATAATATTGTTTTATGTACTTGCCGAGGGGACTACATGCCTATATAAGACGATAACCAATATAGTATCGAAAAAATCCTTAACATGAATTTGACGGTCGGTTCAGCTCTCAAGATGCAGCCCTGTCACTCTACAAATGTGTTCAAATTATAGGTATATATCTTATCTTAGTAAATAGTACAGTCTCATGTACTTCCGGAGGGGATTACATGGGTCTATGTCACGTAAGCCAGTATACCATACCGAAAAAAATCTTAAAATATTTTCGATGACTGATTAGGCTCTCAAGATGCAACCCTGTCACTCTACAAATGAGTTCAAATTATAGGTATGTATCTTATCTTAGTAAATACTACAGTTTTATGTACTTCCGGAGGGGATAGCATGGGTCTATGTCACGTCAGCCAGTACCATACCAAAAAAAAAACTTAAAATATTTTCGATGGCTGATTAGGCTCTCAAGATGAAACCCTGTCACTCTACAAATGGGTTCAAATTATAGGTATATATCTTATCTTAGTAAATAATTCAGTCTTATGTACTTCCGGAGGGGATTACATGGGTCTATTACACGGCAGCCAGTAAGAACATCGAAAAAATTCTTATAATATTTTCGATGGTTGATTAAGCTCTCAAGATGCAACCCTGTCACTCTACGAAGGTTTTCAAATTATAGGTTAATATCTTATCTTAGTAAATAAAACAGTTTTATGTACTTCCGGAGGGGATAGCATGGGTCTATGTCACGTCAGCCAGTACCATACCAAAAAAAAAACTTAAAATATTTTCGATGGCTGATTAGGCTCTCAAGATGAAACCCTGTCACTCTACAAATGGGTTCAAATTATAGGTATATATCTTATCTTAGTAAATAATTCAGTCTTATGTACTTCCGGAGGGGATTACGTGTCTCTATTACACGGCAGCCAGTAAGACATCGAAAAAATTCTTAAAATATTTTCGATGGCTGATTAAGCTCTCAAGATGCAACCCTGTCACTCTACGAAGGTTTTCAAATTATAGGTATATATCTTATCTTAGTAAATAAAACAGTTTAATGTACTTCCGGAGGGGATAACATGGGTCTCTGTCACGTCAGCCAGTACCATACCAAAAAAAAAACTTAAAATATTTTCGATGGCTGATTAGGCTCTCAAGATGAAACCCTGTCACTCTACAAATGGGTTCAAATTATAGGTATATATCTTATCTTAGTAAAAAATTCAGTCTTATGTACTTCCGGAGGGGATTACATGTCTCTATTACACGGCAGCCAGTAAGACATCGAAAACATTCTTAAAATATTTTCGATGGCTGATTAAGCTCTCAAGATGCAATCCTGTCACTCTACGAAGGTTTTCAAATTATAGTTTAATATCTTATCTTAGTAAATGAAACAGTTTTATGTACTTCCGGAGGGGATAGCATGGGTCTATGTCACGTCAGCCAGTACCATACCAAAAAAAAAACTTAAAATATGTTCGATGGCTGATTAGGCTCTCAAGATGAAACCCTGTCACTCTACAAATGGGTTCAAATTATAGGTATATATCTTATCTTAGTAAATAATTCAGTCTTATGTACTTCCGGAGGGGATTACATGGCTCTATTACACGGCAGCCAGTAAGAACATCGAAAAAATTCTTATAATATTTTCGATGGTTGATTAGGCTCTCAAGATGCAACCCTGTCACTCTACAAATGTATTCAAATTATAGGTATGTATCTTATCTTAGTAAATAGTACAGTTTTATGTACTTCCGGAGGGGATAGCATGGGTCTATGTCACGTCAGCCAGTACCATACCAAAAAAAATACTTAAAATATTTTCGATGGCTGATTAGGCTCTCAAGATGAAACCCTGTCACTCTACAAATGGGTTCAAATTATAGGTATATATCTTATCTTAGTAAAAAATTCAGTCTTATGTACTTCCGGAGGGGATTACATGTCTCTATTACACGGCAGCCAGTAAGACATCGAAAAAATTCTTAAAATATTTTCGATGGCTGATTAAGCTCTCAAGATGCAATCCTGTCACTCTACAAATGGGTTCAAATTATAGGTATATATCTTATCTTAGTAAATAATTCAGTCTTATGTACTTCCGGAGGGGATTACATGGCTCTATTACACGGCAGCCAGTAAGACATCGAAAAAATTCATGAAATATTTTCGATGGCTGATAAGGCTCTCAAGATGAAACCCTGTCACTCTACAAATGGGTTCAAATTATAGGTATATATCTTATCTTAGTAAATACTACAGTTTTATGTACTTCCGGAGGGGATAGCATGGGTCTATGTCACGTCAGCCAGTACCATACCAAAAAAAAAACTTAAAATATTTTCGATGGCTGATTAGGCTCTCAAGATGAAACCCTGTCACTCTACAAATGGGTTCAAATTATAGGTATATATCTTATCTTAGTAAATAATTCAGTCTTATGTACTTCCGGAGGGGATTACATGGCTCTATTACACGGCAGCCAGTAAGAACATCGAAAAAATTCTTATAATATTTTCGATGGTTGATTAGGCTCTCAAGATGAAACCCTGTCACTCTACAAATGGGTTCAAATTATAGGTATGTATCTTATCTTAGTAAAAAATTCAGTCTTATGTACTTCCGGAGGGGATAGCATGGGTCTATGTCACGTCAGCCAGTACCATACCAAAAAAAATACTTAAAATATTTTCGATGGCTGATTAGGCTCTCAAGATGAAACCCTGTCACTCTACAAATGGGTTCAAATTATAGGTATTTATCTTATCTTAGTAAATAATTCAGTCTTATGTACTTCCGGAGGGGATTACATGGGTCTATTACACGGCAGCCAGTAAGAACATCGAAAAAATTCTTATAATATTTTCGATGGTTGATTAAGCTCTCAAGATGCAACCCTGTCACTCTACGAAGGTTTTCAAATTATAGGTTAATATCTTATCTTAGTAAATAAAACAGTTTTATGTACTTCCGGAGGGGATAGCATGGGTCTGTCACGTCAGCCAGTACCATACCAAAAAAAATACTTAAAATATTTTCGATGGCTGATTAGGCTCTCAAGATGAAACCCTGTCACTCTACAAATGGGTTCAAATTATAGGTATATATCTTATCTTAGTAAAAAATTCAGTCTTATGTACTTCCGGAGGGGATTACATGTCTCTATTACACGGCAGCCAGTAAGACATCGAAAAAATTCTTAAAATATTTTCGATGGCTGATTAAGCTCTCAAGATGCAATCCTGTCACTCTACGAAGGTTTTCAAATTATAGGTTAATATCTTATCTTAGTAAATAAAACAGTTTTATGTACTTCCGGAGGGGATAGCATGGGTCTATGTCACGTCAGCCAGTACCATACCAAAAAAAAAACTTAAAATATTTTCGATGGCTGATTAGGCTCTCAAGATGAAACCCTGTCACTCTACAAATGGGTTCAAATTATAGGTTAATATCTTATCTTAGTAAATACTACAGTTTTATGTACTTCCGGAGGGGATAGCATGGGTCTATGTCACGTCAGCCAGTACCATACCAAAAAAAAAACTTAAAATATTTTCGATGGCTGATTAGGCTCTCAAGATGAAACCCTGTCACTCTACAAATGGGTTCAAATTATAGGTATATATCTTATCTTAGTAAATAATTCAGTCTTATGTACTTCCGGAGGGGATTACATGGCTCTATTACACGGCAGCCAGTAAGAACATCGAAAAAATTCTTATAATATTTTCGATGGTTGATTAGGCTCTCAAGATGAAACCCTGTCACTCTACAAATGGGTTCAAATTATAGGTATGTATCTTATCTTAGTAAAAAATTCAGTCTTATGTACTTCCGGAGGGGATAGCATGGGTCTATGTCACGTCAGCCAGTACCATACCAAAAAAAATACTTAAAATATTTTCGATGGCTGATTAGGCTCTCAAGATGAAACCCTGTCACTCTACAAATGGGTTCAAATTATAGGTATTTATCTTATCTTAGTAAATAATTCAGTCTTATGTACTTCCGGAGGGGATTACATGGGTCTATTACACGGCAGCCAGTAAGAACATCGAAAAAATTCTTATAATATTTTCGATGGTTGATTAAGCTCTCAAGATGCAACCCTGTCACTCTACGAAGGTTTTCAAATTATAGGTTAATATCTTATCTTAGTAAATAAAACAGTTTTATGTACTTCCGGAGGGGATAGCATGGGTCTATGTCACGTCAGCCAGTACCATACCAAAAAAAATACTTAAAATATTTTCGATGGCTGATTAGGCTCTCAAGATGAAACCCTGTCACTCTACAAATGGGTTCAAATTATAGGTATATATCTTATCTTAGTAAAAAATTCAGTCTTATGTACTTCCGGAGGGGATTACATGTCTCTATTACACGGCAGCCAGTAAGACATCGAAAAAATTCTTAAAATATTTTCGATGGCTGATTAAGCTCTCAAGATGCAATCCTGTCACTCTACGAAGGTTTTCAAATTATAGGTTAATATCTTATCTTAGTAAATAAAACAGTTTTATGTACTTCCGGAGGGGATAGCATGGGTCTATGTCACGTCAGCCAGTACCATACCAAAAAAAAAACTTAAAATATTTTCGATGGCTGATTAGGCTCTCAAGATGAAACCCTGTCACTCTACAAATGGGTTCAAATTATAGGTATATATCTTATCTTAGTAAATACTACAGTTTTATGTACTTCCGGAGGGGATAGCATGGGTCTATGTCACGTCAGCCAGTACCATACCAAAAAAAAAACTTAAAATATTTTCGATGGCTGATTAGGCTCTCAAGATGAAACCCTGTCACTCTACAAATAGGTTCAAATTATAGGTATATATCTTATCTTAGTAAATAATTCAGTCTTATGTACTTCCGGAGGGGATTACATGGCTCTATTACACGGCAGCCAGTAAGACATCGAAAAAATTCATGAAATATTTTCGATGGCTGATAAGGCTCTCAAGATGAAACCCTGTCACTCTACAAATGTGTTCAAATTATAGGTATGTATCTTATCTTAGTAAATAGTACAGTTTTATGTACTTCCGGAGGGGATTACATGGGTCTATGTCACGTCAGCCAGTACCATACCAAAAAAAATACTTAAAATATTTTCGATGGCTGATTAGGCTCTCAAGATGAAACCCTGTCACTCTACAAATGGGTTCAAATTATAGGTATATATCTTATCTTAGTAAATAATTCAGTCTTATGTACTTCCGGAGGGGATTACATGGCTCTATTACACGGCAGCCAGTAAGAACATCGAAAAAATTCTTATAATATTTTCGATGGTTGATTAAGCTCTCAAGATGCAACCCTGTCACTCTACGAAGGTTTTCAAATTATAGGTTAATATCTTATCTTAGTAAATAAAACAGTTTTATGTACTTCCGGAGGGGATAGCATGGGTCTATGTCACGTCAGCCAGTACCATACCAAAAAAAAAACTTAAAATATTTTCGATGGCTGATTAGGCTCTCAAGATGAAACCCTGTCACTCTACAAATGGGTTCAAATTATAGGTATATATCTTATCTTAGTAAATAATTCAGTCTTATGTACTTCCGGAGGGGATTACATGTCTCTATTACACGGCAGCCAGTAAGACATTAAAAACATTCTTAAAATATTTTCGATGACTGATTAAGCTCTCAAGATGCAACCCTGTCACTCTACGAAGGTTTTCAAATTATAGGTACATATCTAATATTAGTAAATAATTCAGTCTTATGTACTTCCGGAGGGGATTACATGGCTCTATTACATAGCAGCTAGTAAGACGTCGAAAAAACTCTTAAAATATTTTCGATGGCTGATTAGGCTCTCAAGATGAAACCCTGTCACTCTACAAATGGGTTCAAATTATAGGTATATATCTTATCTTAGTAAATAAAACAGTTTTATGTACTTCCGGAGGGGATAGCATGGGTCTATGTCACGTCAGCCAGTACCATACCAAAAAAAAAACTTAAAATATTTTCGATGGCTGATTAGGCTCTCAAGATGAAACCCTGTCACTCTACAAATGGGTTCAAATTATAGGTATATATCTTATCTTAGTAAATAATTCAGTCTTATGTACTTCCGGAGGGGATTACATGTCTCTATTACACGGCAGCCAGTAAGACATCGAAAAAATTCTTAAAATATTTTCGATGGCTGATTAAGCTCTCAAGATGCAACCCTGTCACTCTACGAAGGTTTTCAAATTATAGGTATATATCTTATCTTAGTAAATAAAACAGTTTAATGTACTTCCGGAGGGGATAACATGGGTCTCTGTCACGTCAGCCAGTACCATACCAAAAAAAATACTTAAAATATTTTCGATGGCTGATTAGGCTCTCAAGATGAAACCCTGTCACTCTACAAATGGGTTCAAATTATAGGTATATATCTTATCTTAGTAAATAATTCAGTCTTATGTACTTCCGGAGGGGATTACATGGCTCTATTACACGGCAGCCAGTAAGAACATCGAAAAAATTCTTATAATATTTTCGATGGTTGATTAAGCTCTCAAGATGCAACCCTGTCACTCTAAGAAGGTTTTCAAATTATAGGTTAATATCTTATCTTAGTAAATAAAACAGTTTTATGTACTTCCGGAGGGGATAGCATGGGTCTATGTCACGTCAGCCAGTACCATACCAAAAAAAAAACTTAAAATATATTCGATGGCTGATTAGGCTCTCAAGATGAAACCCTGTCACTCTACAAATGGGTTCAAATTATAGGTATATATCTTATCTTAGTAAAAAAATCAGTCTTATGTACTTCCGGAGGGGATTACATGTCTCTATTACACGGCAGCCAGTAAGACATCGAAAAAATTCTTAAAATATTTTCGATGGCTGATTAAGCTCTCAAGATGCAACCCTGTCACGCTACGAAGGTTTTCAAATTATAGGTATATATCTTATTTTAGTAAATAAAACAGTTTTATGTACTTCCGGAGGGGATAGCATGGGTCTATGTCACGTCAGCCAGTACCATACCAAAAAAAAAACTTAAAATATTTTCGATGGCTGATTAGGCTCTCAAGATGAAACCCTGTCACTCTACAAATGGGTTCAAATTATAGGTATATATCTTATCTTAGTAAAAAATTCAGTCTTATGTACTTCCGGAGGGGATTACATGTCTCTATTACACGGCAGCCAGTAAGACATCGAAAACATTCTTAAAATATTTTCGATGGCTGATTAAGCTCTCAAGATGCAATCCTGTCACTCTACGAAGGTTTTCAAATTATAGTTTAATATCTTATCTTAGTAAATGAAACAGTTTTATGTACTTCCGGAGGGGATAGCATGGGTCTATGTCACGTCAGCCAGTACCATACCAAAAAAAAAACTTAAAATATGTTCGATGGCTGATTAGGCTCTCAAGATGAAACCCTGTCACTCTACAAATGGGTTCAAATTATAGGTATATATCTTATCTTAGTAAAAAAATCAGTCTTATGTACTTCCGGAGGGGATTACATGTCTCTATTACACGGCAGCCAGTAAGACATCGAAAAAATTCTTAAAATATTTTCGATGGCTGATTAAGCTCTCAAGATGCAACCCTGTCACGCTACGAAGGTTTTCAAATTATAGGTATATATCTTATTTTAGTAAATAAAACAGTTTTATGTACTTCCGGAGGGGATAGCATGGGTCTATGTCACGTCAGCCAGTACCATACCAAAAAAAATACTTAAAATATTTTCGATGGCTGATTAGGCTCTCAAGATGAAACCCTGTCACTCTACAAATGGGTTCAAATTATAGGTATATATCTTATCTTAGTAAATAATTCAGTCTTATGTACTTCCGGAGGGGATTACATGGGTCTATTACACGGCAGCCAGTAAGAACATCGAAAAAATTCTTATAATATTTTTGATGGTTGATTAAGCTCTCAAGATGCAACCCTGTCACTCTACGAAGGTTTTCAAATTATAGGTTAATATCTTATCTTAGTAAATAAAACAGTTTTATGTACTTCCGGAGGGGATAGCATGGGTCTATGTCACGTCAGCCAGTACCATACCAAAAAAAAAACTTAAAATATTTTCGATGGCTGATTAGGCTCTCAAGATGAAACCCTGTCACTCTACAAATGGGTTCAAATTATAGGTATATATCTTATCTTAGTAAAAAAAATCAGTCTTATGTACTTCCGGAGGGGATTACATGTCTCTATTACACGGCAGCCAGTAAGACATCGAAAAAATTCTTAAAATATTTTCGATGGCTGATTAAGCTCTCAAGATGCAACCCTGTCACGCTACGAAGGTTTTCAAATTATAGGTATATATCTTATCTTAGTAAATAATTCAGTCTTATGTACTTCCGGAGGGGATTACATGTCTCTATTACACGGCAGCCAGTAAGACATCGAAAAAATTCTTAAAATATTTTCGATGGCTGATTAAGCTCTCAAGATGCAACCCTGTCACGCTACGAAGGTTTTCAAATTATAGGTATATATCTTATTTTAGTAAATAAAACAGTTTTATGTACTTCCGGAGGGGATAGCATGGGTCTATGTCACGTCAGCCAGTACCATACCAAAAAAAAAACTTAAAATATTTTCGATGACTGATTAGGCTCTCAAGATGCAACCCTGTCACTCTAAAAATAAGTTCAAATTATAGGTATGTATCTTATCTTGGTAAATAATTCAGTCTTATGTACTTCCGGAGGGAATTACATGGCTCTATTACACGGCAGCCAGTAAGACATCGAAAAAAACTTAAAATATATTCGATTGCTTTTTAGGCTCTCAAGATGCAACCCTGTCACTCTACGAAGGTTTTCAAATTATAGGTACATATCTTATATTAGTAAATAATTCAGTCTTATGTACTTCCGGAGGGGATTACATGGCTCTATTACATAGCAGCTAGTAAGACGTCGAAAAAACTCTTAAAATATTTTCGATGTCTGATTAGGCTCTCAAGATGCAACCCTGTCATTCTACAAATGTATTCAAATTATAGGTATGTATCTTATCTTAGTAAATAGTACAGTTTTATGTACTTCCGGAGGGGATAGCATGGGTCTATGTCACGTCAGCCAGTACCATACCAAAAAAAATACTTAAAATATTTTCGATGGCTGATTAGGCTCTCAAGATGAAACCCTGTCACTCTACAAATGGGTTCAAATTATAGGTATATATCTTATCTTAGTAAATAATTCAGTCTTATGTACTTCCGGAGGGGATTACATGGGTCTATTACACGGCAGCCAGTAAGAACATCGAAAAAATTCTTATAATATTTTCGATGGTTGATTAAGCTCTCAAGATGCAACCCTGTCACTCTACGAAGGTTTTCAAATTATAGGTTAATATCTTATCTTAGTAAATAAAACAGTTTTATGTACTTCCGGAGGGGATAGCATGGGTCTATGTCACGTCAGCCAGTACCATACCAAAAAAAAAACTTAAAATATTTTCGATGGCTGATTAGGCTCTCAAGATGAAACCCTGTCACTCTACAAATGGGTTCAAATTATAGGTATATATCTTATCTTAGTAAAAAAATCAGTCTTATGTACTTCCGGAGGGGATTACATGTCTCTATTACACGGCAGCCAGTAAGACATCGAAAAAATTCTTAAAATATTTTCGATGACTGATTAAGCTCTCAAGATGCAACCCTGTCACGCTACGAAGGTTTTCAAATTATAGGTATATATCTTATCTTAGTAAATAATTCAGTCTTATGTACTTCCGGAGGGGATTACATGTCTCTATTACACGGCAGCCAGTAAGACATCGAAAAAATTCTTAAAATATTTTCGATGGCTGATTAAGCTCTCAAGATGCAACCCTGTCACGCTACGAAGGTTTTCAAATTATAGGTATATATCTTATTTTAGTAAATAAAACAGTTTTATGTACTTCCGGAGGGGATAGCATGGGTCTATGTCACGTCAGCCAGTACCATACCAAAAAAAAAACTTAAAATATTTTCGATGACTGATTAGGCTCTCAAGATGCAACCCTGTCACTCTACAAATGTGTTCAAATTATAGGTATCTATCTTATCTTAGTAAATAGTACAGTCTCATGTACTTCCGGAGGGGATAACATGGGTCTATGTCACGTCAGCCAGTACCATACCGAAGAAACTGTTAAAATTTTTTCGATGGCTGATTAGGCTCTCAAGATGCAACCCTGTCACTCTACAAATGTGTTCAAATTATAGGTATCTATCTTATCTTAGTAAATAGTACAGTCTCATGTACTTCCAGAGGGGATTACATGGGTCTATGTCACGTTAGCCAGTATTCCATACCGAAAAAAATCTTTAAATATTATCGATGACTGATTAGGGTCTCAAGATGCAACCCTGTCACTCGTTTTTTCGGTATGGTACTGGCTGACGTGACATAGACCCATGTTATCCCCTCTGGAAGTACATAAAATTAAACTATTTACTAAGATAATATATATACCTATAATTTGAATACATTTGTAGAGTGACAGGGTTGCATCTTGAGAGCCTAATCAGCCATCGAAAATATTTAAAGTTTTTTTTCGGTATGGTATACTGGCTGACGTGACATAGACCCATGTAATCCCCTCCGGAAGTACATGAGACTGTGCTATTTACTAAGATAAGATATAAATCTATAATTTGAATACATTTATAGAGTGATAGGGTTGCATCTTGAGAGCCTAATCAGCCATCGAAAATATTTCAAGATTTTTTTCGATGTCTTACTGGCTGCCGTGTAATAGAGCCATGTAATCCCCTCCGGAAGTACATAAGACTGAATTATTTACTAAGATAAGATACATACCTATAATTTGAACACATTTGTAGAGTGACAGGGTTGCATCTTGAGAGCCTAATCAGCCATCGAATATATTTTAAGTTTTTTTTTTGGTATGGTACTGGCTGACGTGACATAGACCCATGCTATCCCCTCCGGAAGTACATAAAACTGTTTTATTTACTAAAATAAGATATATACCTATAATTTGAAAACCTTCGTAGCGTGACAGGGTTTCATCTTGAGAGCTTAATCAGCCATCGAAAATATTTTAAGAATTTTTTCGATGTCTTACTGGCTGCCGTGTAATAGAGACATGTAATCCCCTCCGGAAGTACATAAGACTGATTTTTTTACTAAGATAAGATATATACCTATAATTTGAACCCATTTGTAGAGTGACAGGGTTTCATCTTGAGAGCCTAATCAGCCATCGAAAATATTTTAAGTTTTTTTTTTGGTATGGTACTGGCTGACGTGACATAGACCCATGCTATCCCCTCCGGAAGTACATAAAACTGTTTTATTTACTAAGATAAGATATTAACCTATAATTTGAAAACCTTCGTAGAGTGACAGGGTTGCATCTTGAGAGCTTAATCAACCATCGAAAATATTATAAGAATTTTTTCGATGTTCTTACTGGCTGCCGTGTAATAGACCCATGTAATCCCCTCCGGAAGTACATAAGACTGAATTATTTACTAAGATAAGATATATACCTATAATTTGAACCCATTTGTAGAGTGACAGGGTTTCATCTTGAGAGCCTAATCAGCCATCGAAAATATTTTAAGTATTTTTTTTGGTATGGTACTGGCTGACGTGACATAGACCCATGCTATCCCCTCCGGAAGTACATAAAACTGTACTATTTACTAAGATAAGATACATACCTATAATTTGAATACATTTGTAGAGTGACAGGGTTGCATCTTGAGAGCCTAATCAACCATCGAAAATATTATAAGAATTTTTTCGATGTTCTTACTGGCTGCCGTGTAATAGAGCCATGTAATCCCCTCCGGAAGTACATAAGACTGAATTATTTACTAAGATAAGATATATACCTATAATTTGAACCCATTTGTAGAGTGACAGGGTTTCATCTTGAGAGCCTAATCAGCCATCGAACATATTTTAAGTTTTTTTTTTGGTATGGTACTGGCTGACGTGACATAGACCCATGCTATCCCCTCCGGAAGTACATAAAACTGTTTTATTTACTAAGATAAGATATTAACCTATAATTTGAAAACCTTCGTAGAGTGACAGGGTTGCATCTTGAGAGCTTAATCAACCATCGAAAATATTATAAGAATTTTTTCGATGTTCTTACTGGCTGCCGTGTAATAGACCCATGTAATCCCCTCCGGAAGTACATAAGACTGAATTATTTACTAAGATAAGATATATACCTATAATTTGAATCCATTTGTAGAGTGACAGGGTTTCATCTTGAGAGCCTAATCAGCCATCGAAAATATTTTAAGTTTTTTTTTTGGTATGGTACTGGCTGACGTGACATAGACCCATGCTATCCCCTCCGGAAGTACATAAAACTGTAGTATTTACTAAGATAAGATACATACCTATAATTTGAACTCATTTGTAGAGTGACAGGGTTGCATCTTGAGAGCCTAATCAGTCATCGAAAATATTTTAAGATTTTTTTCGGTATGGTATACTGGCTTACGTGACATAGACCCATGTAATCCCCTCCGGAAGTACATGAGACTGTACTATTTACTAAGATAAGATATATACCTATAATTTGAACACATTTGTAGAGTGACAGGGCTGCATCTTGAGAGCTGAACCGACCGTCAAATTCATGTTAAGGATTTTTTCGATACTATATTGGTTATCGTCTTATATAGCCATGTAGTCCCCTCGGCAAGTACATAAAACAATATTATTTATTAAGTTTACATATGTATTTACAATATAAACATACAGCTGGAGCGATACCGCTATATTTTGGATAAAATATTCTCTATTTCCGAAAGACAACCTGTAACTTTTGTATTCCGAGTGCTTTGAGGTTGTTTTAATTGGTCTGAAACTTACAGGAAATATTTTATTTCAGATCTTTTGCTAAGAATATGATATTTTTTTTAATAAATTATCAATTTTTGTTTGGTTTGAACGCTCAGAGCCGGTCATTATACAAAATACTCAGAAATGTTGAAATTCCGAATTTATGTAACTTTATCGATTATTTTATGATTGAAAGGCCTTAAATCATCCTGTTTTTTAATTCTATACTGTTTTAAACAATTTTCCTTGTTAAATAAGCTCATTATAGGGTAATTTTAGAATTCTTCTTAATTTGGTCGGATTATATTGGCTGCCAACTTTTGGCTGCTAACTTCACACCGGTGGTGAGATTGTGGTCAAACACAGGCCTATACATAGTAAAAAAAAACCCTCCATTTTTCATAATGATTGATATGTTAATCTTTGTCTGATTTTTGTCAATATAGGTACGACAAATATTAGTCATAAAATAAGAAAACTTTTGATTCGTGTAATCGTGTACCTACGTTAATGTTAAATGTCTTACTAATATTTTTGTGAACATATCTTCTCAGTTGTGTACGTACTTTTTATGGTTCTGAAGGGTTATTTTTTCCCTTATCCTGTTTGCTAAAAATTATTATTTTTGGGTAAGTGAAAAAAATCTATATACATATTAGTGATGTTATAAAAAACTTTTAACAAAAAATAGAACCGAATTTTTAACACTAAAAAGCATAAAATAACCATGTAGGAACTCTAATCAACCTGACATTGTTTTGAAGTCAGCGAAAGTGTAGTTCATGTTCCATGGAAAATATCACGGTACTGCTGACAGCTGCATGAAATGTCAGAAGGTTGACAAGCAGGCAGACGGTCCACCTGATGGTAAGTGGTTACCGTCGCCTAACGCCATTAGCAGTACCAGAGGTATTGCAAATGTGTTGTACAATACAATGCCAAGAACATTGATCGACCTGATACAATGCCAAGAAGGCAACTGGCTCTCATGTGCAATTGCCGGAGCACACCGGTAGGTGCTTGGCGACAGATTGTCAATTTGAGGGTGGTAGAGTACGTAGTATATAAGGTGGTAGCCACCCAGACGGGTACTAAACTATGGATGTAACTTAACACAGAGATAGATTGAGGGGTCGAAGCTAGTTGTTTTTTCATTATGTGTAATGACGCCGCGGCAGGTGTAGGTTAGTGACACTATTTTGGGCCACTAAGTGTTAAAAAATTGCGTAGTTTTTTTTATAAAATATTTTTGAAATTTTAACGCTGGGGTTTCCAAAATGGCGTACAGAATCCATATTATTGTTTCAGTTTACGGTACGATATTACTTAAGTACACTCGGTATATTTAGAGAATTTAAATATGTATGTACCTATAATAAGGAGTAGGTTCATGGCTATATACCTACTAGTTGGTGATGTCGTCAACTAAGAGTTGTAATTTCTGACTAAGTGAGAATCTATGATAAAAAGTAGATAATTAAATAAAAGTAACAGATATTCCAAAAGTAAAAATTTATTAATATCCGTTTAACAATTTTATTTACAATATATCACCATAATGTCTTGTATAATCCAATATAATATACGATACGTATATATAAAAGTATTCTACAAACTTAATAACTATTACAAGAAATAAATAACTAATTGAGCAACTAATTAAAGGCAAAATTAACTAAGTACGGGTGTTAAATAAAAATAGTACAAATCGGAAACTTCAAGTATTCTTGCAAGAAGACATAGAGTAAACCGATGTGCCATATTTTTACAGATACACCATATTTTAACACACTACATGTGTAGGTACATCATTTACTCCTACGATACAGGTAGGTACATTTTTTTATGTAAAACATAATCTTAATTTAAGCTAAGATACCACTACAGTACAGCATAATTTCAACTATACTTGCCCAGTATGAAGATATGTATTTAAGAAACCTTAAGATATCAATTACCTGTTTGCTCTTTTTAATAAAATAACCTTGAGTTGTATATCTTTTTGTTAAAAAAATGCCGTGGAACACCAGATAGAAGCGAAGCGTACGGAAAATCCTTTAGCGAAATATCATACCTTTTTTTAATTTGATCCTCATTCTGAAAACGCTTCAATTCAAGAATTTTGCAAAATATTAATTATTTTCCTGACCGATTATATTTTTTTAACATTTACTTTTAATCTAAGCCGAGATTTTATGTTATATTCACAATATAATTATTTCTACAAGCTGAAAAAGAATTGTAAGACGCTAACACCATTTTGGAAAAGTATCACAGTTTTGTTGCAATTGGACCCTCTACAATTTATTCATAGCAAACATTTGGACTAATTTTAATAACACTTACTACATTTACGTCCTGTCATAAACATGGTTAAACCCATTTACACGATAAAGTTGTTACTGGCAAGATGTAGGCTGTAAGTTTCAAGGTGGAATGTCTGCATTTTAATATTGCTTGCGTTAATTTAGGTTATACGTAAATATCAATCAAGCGTCTATGAGACATAAATGATAGCGCTTCAGGAAATGGCAATAGATTTAAGTATGTATTATTTTGCATTCAAAACGTTAGGTCTAAAATTTATTCTGGGACAGTGTAGCTGTATATTGGTTGTCCGATATTTATTGATTTAATACCAACCCATGGTTTTAAATAGTTCCAAAAACATAATTAATACATACAATAAAATTATACATTGGTATTGCGAATCACAAAATTATGTCTCATCAGCGGTTCAATTTGATGTAAGAAATTAAACAATCATCCACCTTAACTTTTTATCGATTTCATGTTTAAGTAAAACCTTTCAAATACTCTACAATTCAGTGGTATATCTATCTCACCCGAACACACGGTAGCTGCAACAATCACACACTAATGCGAATGTGTGTACGAACAAAGAGAGAGAAAGAGATCACCAACGCTGGAGAAGCATAAGCCGTCATATAAGAAGTCATTACATAAATACGATTCTCACTTTTATTGACCAGAATTAAGACATAAAATTGATAAGTATAGATATACCACAACATGTAAAAAAAAAATCGGGTACACACACATATAGACGGCTGCAGAACACCTCCATACCTATTTATAACTGATGATTCTGTGCGTGTATTATTTATTCAATGGCAAGAGCAGACCTTCTGTTTGTTTAATTATTTACTTTAGAGCAATAAGTTTAGAGTATTTTATCGCACAGCGTTGAGTTTCCACTTGAGGAGTAGGAAGGCCGCGATCCTAAGGATGACGACGAAGAGTGAGAGCGCGAGTACGTCCCACCAGAACATGTCGGCAGACATCGCCACTTCCTCTAGGAACTGTCGTGGATGTCTGCAAATGGGTAAAATTCAATAAATAAATTATTGGCAACACTAACAACTTGCTGGGCTATCGCGTATCTTTTGGTGGTAATCGTAACGCGCTACAACGAAGAGCATTTTGTGGGCGAGCAATTTTTTGGTAATGGTAATTTAATTTATTTAAAACCTTAATCTAATGCAGATATCAGAGTTGACTACAACGAATACTCAATCATGTTTGTAAGTTAAATTACTCAACTCAAAACAAACTCGAAAATCTTTAAAAATAAAATAATATAACATTTTTACTCACTTATAATGGCAGTATTCAGCCTGATTGCAGTCCAAAACGGGCCTATCGAGGCCATATATAGCACCAATGAACCCTTCGAGGCCGTACCGGAGGTATGAGACGTATGAGCCCCAGTAGAGGTAGGGAGGCAGGTCACGGAGGGTCACTCCAAACCCAGCGAACATCATCATTGGCACTGAAAGAGTGGGTCCAAGGAATGTGCCATTCTGTAAAAAAGGACCAGAAAAGGACCGATAAGTATGTATGCAGGAATTAAAGCCGTAATAGGTAGGCAGTACGTACGCAATAGTGACAAAGCCTGGTCAAATATATAAAAAAAAACAGAAAGCAATCTTTGTTTGCTGGTAAACTGTGATTAAGGCGATGAAGAGTTAAATGAATATCGAAGAGAGAGTACTAAACTCAAAACTCAATTATTCAGTTTAGGCCCTGCTAAGGCCCTTATGAATGTCGATAGTTACAATTATTACAATAGACTCTACCACCGAATCGGAATACACTCCAACAACGACATAAGCAAAGTCTTGTGATTAGAGGATATGTCAATTTGATGTTTGGCTTACAACCTACTTACAATGATTCCAATATGGCGCAGGTGATGACGATATTCATTACGTCACGCCTTCTATCATAGGCGCGACTTTGAGCGATATTTTGCATCATTAGTCACGTTTTCCTTTTAGATATAGGTAATACTGACCACAACGTTGAAAGCAGCTCCAATCATGAGACCGAAGCTCTGTGCGACGAGCACCGTGTAGAGCGAGATAGCGAAGAACATGGAGAACCGCACCATATCCAACGGCTGCGACGACATCGTATACACTATTACACTGAATATCGCACATGATACTATCTGCAACAAAATAATAAAATATTATAGTAAAGGATGACGATTCTACAAGGTGATTTTGAGAGGATATAGTAGGACGAAAGGGCATTGAAGTATAACCTTAACTTACCGGTGTATTCCCACACCTACACTTGAAAGCCAGTTTCCTTCTAAGCTTTGTGCTTACCACCATCATCACTGACCACAATTAGATCATGATCAAACACGGGCCTATACATAGTAAAAAATAAACCAAAATCAGAAGCTTTGTAAGAATTCGAAAGAAGATTAAGAAAAATTAAGTGCACAGAATTTCGTTAATAAGAAGTTAAGTTTTATAATACGAATTATCAAAAAAGAATCTCAGAGATTATTTCTTCTACAAAAAAATGCATAAAAGGTAGGTGCTCTAGTTTAATTATAATTATACATAACTTCCTACATACTTTCTAGGAGCTTGATACGAGCTAGATAAATTGTCTCTGATCTGGATTTCATAGAATTGTATGATTTAGATAAGTTATGCAAGGAGCTCTAGAAGATTTAGGGAATCTGTGTTTTTGACCATTCATGTCTTGTAATAGAAATAAACGAACTTACCGAGATAGGGAGGTCGACTAGAGTTGTTGAAATGTAGTAGGAACCTAGCGAATACCATCTGTTGAAATGCTCCTTCATTAGAACGGACATCTCTGATGGGACTATAAAAAAAAAAAAGAAAAATACGGTAAAGACAACCATGAGACAGTCACTACAATTTGAGTCTTTTAAATTTTCGTTAGTTTTTATAACCGTATCATTAGCGTATTCAGGATTTTTGACTAGGAGGGCTTGACCATAAATTTTGACTCCGCTAAGGGAAATAATAACATAATAATAATAGATAATGGTGCAGATTCTATTGTTAACAAACTTCACTAATACTAGTCACGTAGTACCTCTCTTTCTTACAAACTCTATCTCTGATATTGAAAAAGCTGTCAAAAGAAAAGAGAAAGATAGATGTAACACTTACAAGTGAGAATAGTAAGCATCATCGGTGACATCATGTGATGCATCAATATTGCAAACAGCAGATTGTAATTCTCCAAGACCCGGGATCCCTCGTTACCCGCGTCGATGAACAGCGAGCCCAGCATTATGCCGACTACCACGTTCACTATCAACCGCAAATGAGTCATCGTCTGTAGACATAGGAATATGGAATAGCAAATACCTCATGATGAAAAACTTAAATACACCTATAGCTACATCGTATAGGTAGTCATAAATTCAGAATAATTTAATTTTGAAAATACTGTTTGAGTTGAAAAGTGTTAAGGCAGTGCGTGGTTTTACAGGCGAATTAAGACCATGATAGACGAGAATTTATGATTCTAGATTCATCTTTTCTCTGCATTCTTTGTTGGGACGGAGACATTCGCGGAGAGCATCCTCTTAACGTATAGAATTGCACCATATCCCTCAGATCATAAAATCGTAATGACAGGTCCATTTCTCAAAATCGCAAACATCCATCAGAAAAATCATCTTCATGTGAAATAGACATGTGCTTACTTGAAACCGCACATCGAGGGAAGCCCCTATGGCTGAATAAAGCTAGCTATAGTTTAGTGGACAGTAGATTAGGTATTTGTACATTCCTTTATCATTATGTCACATAATAGATGACTAAAGTAAAAACTATCTGACGCATTTAAAATAACTACTTATGGTTTACTTGGATTAGAAATAGATTTGCGTCCAAAAAGACAAGCATAGCAGGACAGTGAGCACTTACCGAATCTCTCTTCGCTTTAATGAACCCTCTCTTGATGAGGACACTCATTTGGTTGGAGCGTGAGGTCTCCTCGATTGTGGAGCCCGGGTCCTGCTCCCGGAGGACGCTCAACGGGAACTGCTTCCTTAGCTCTTCCATTGTCTGAATGGTCTCGAAGTCATCGAACCAGTTCAATGCTCTACCGTTTTCTGCCTTGTCACATAGTATCTGTATTTTGTCTTCCCCGTATTCTCCGCATGCCAATTCGATAACTGTTTTGGAAAACGTAGGATTTTATTGATATACAAATCGACCAGAAATTTAATAATGTTGAACAGGATTAATGTCAGCAAAGTCAAAATTAAATTAAAATCTAAATGAGTGAATTACGTAGGTACATAATAGGTACTTAAATATCCTAGTGAAAGAATGACATATCTAATATCACAGTATTGCTACGTTAGTAATATGCCAACTTGATGATGATTCAAAACTAATAAGAACATTTTAAGAAGACAACATACTATAATCAGCAGGATTATGGTAGATCGGGCAGGGTATTCCAGCTTGTTCAAGATATGGCACCAATTTCTTCGTAGTACCCTGATAGAGACACTGTCCTGCAGCCAACACGTATACTTGATCGAAGAGGGCGAAGAGTGAGGCTGAGGGCTGGTGGACTGTGCACACGATGGTCCGACCTTGGTGAGCAAGTGCCTGACAAAGCTGGACCACTTGAGAGCATGAGGAACTGTCTAGACCTCTGAAAATAATACCCAGCTTAGAGTTAAAAGTATTTTGTCAATGTCTTTCTTAATAATAGATACTTGCATTTCAAAGCAATAAAATGACAATTTGCATGTGTTTCCATTCTATTCTTTGTCATGAATTTTGCTGCATAAGATCTACATATTGGAACAATAGGGAAATAATTTACACGTTATTGAAAATTATCATTTCAAATAACTAGAGTACATGTCATCACCATATCACCATATATCCTTTAACACTCGCGTATAATGTAGCTTCCTATTACTGAAAGAATTTTTCGGAACAAACTCACTTCATCTTTATTACTAGTATAGATATTAACAGACAGTTTTTCATTTGAACTGACTGCGGAATAACTTAACATTTTTAAATATGAGTTGGTACTTATTCAACACTGATTAAAAAGAAAATAATTATAACTTTATTGAGTAAACATTCGTACGAAAATCCATTAATACCCATTACCTAAGGATTATGAAAATGATAATGTAGTAAATAAGACTATAATAAAGTAGAATAAAAAAACAAGTTATCATAAAATCGAGGATTTGATCGGGATGAAACATTTTTTTTACCAATGCGATAAACTGTATAACGAATAGCAACTAGGTAGGTATATAAAGTTTCAAGAAGAGTATTTACGTCGTACACTTTGAAGATTTCGCTGTTTTCGAAGTAACCCATTATTTGAACGTTCCACGTGTAATGACGGCGTTACAGTAGTTGCAGGTACATAAAACAGGTTGGATTAAAACATTTTGGGCCATGGTTGAAATAATAAATCATGAATCCTGTTTTTTTAGAAAATATGTGTTTCTTTCTGTGTTTGGTAAGTACCCAATTATGTCCTAAAGTCCGAAGTCTCAACGGATTACGAATGATATTTAGCATAAGATTGTGTTCTCTTGGAATAGATCATGGTATACTTTTATTCTGGAATTACCTATATTAGATGTATGTAAGGGATGATTCTAAAGCCTGAATGGAATATTGGAAGTAAATAAATCTCTGTCTAATATTTAGCTAATGTTACTTACGTCGTAGGTTCATCAAGAAACATGATGAGAGGGTTATTGATAAGCTCCAGAGCTATGGATAGCCGTTTCTTCTGACCTCCAGACAGGCGACTACCAAGAGTGTTCATGTGTTCATACAGCCCAAGGTTTGTAAGGGTGTCTTCAATCTGTAATATTCATAAAAACAGGTTTCAAGTAATTGGCAGAATTATCTATGATACCTATTACAATATAAATAATAGATAGATGCTTTATTGAATTCAGCTTATATTTCGTCTTCTCATGATTGATGTGTAAATATAGCATTTTCTGATACTATTATGATTGCAGCAATGCGTTATTTGATACGCGAACTACTTATAGTTTTTTTAAACACATCAGCTATTAAATATTTGTTACTATATTTTAAATATGTTTCATTTTAATAACTGTTTAGGCAGCCACTACCGAACAAAGCCTTTCCTAAAGCGTATCACTTACGGTTTCTTGCTACCCAGCCCTTTCCGACAACCTTTTCGAGATCATCAGTCTTTCGGCCTAAAGGCTGTCAAACATTACGTTTGCCAATACGCGGTGTCCAGGGCCCTTGACACTTTAGCTTGCTAATTCATTGAGTTATTATAGTTACATTGGTTCTTTGTCGGATGATCATCTCATGCATTGTAAAGGAACATTACCTCGCTAAGTGACTTTTATGATTTTATGCTAAGGATAATTTCAATAACGTACCACTTCTCCTTTTTCATATTTGTCTAGTTTTGTGGATAACTTGAGGTTAGCAGCCAGCGCCATATTTTCGCCAACAGTCAGCAAACCTTGTAGTCGATCATCTTGTTGGATGTAGCAGGACATCTTTTTGAATCTCTCTGAAAGTCATATCATTTTGCTTTAGTAAATGGCTTTGACAATCCAATGGACGTAGGCGACAGTGTCCACTTAACAGTTCTCTAATTTTACCAAATAACAATAGAAAGTTTATGGTTTTCTTTATCAGATGCTGTAGAGTAAAAATTTTACATGGACTCCCTTGCTTTTCATGTCAATATATGACATATTGACATGAAAAAGTCGATAGAAAATTACGGTAAACTTATTTATTGGTTCGTAGAATATAACACGAAATTACGCGTGAAACGTTGCTTATTTGTGGTTGAGGAAAATATTTGTATATACTTCTACACTAATATTATAAAGAGGTATATTTAAAATGTAGAAAAAATCACAATTAATAATGACACACTAAAAAAAAAGGTAAAGTTTGCAAGTTGGGATGGGTCTTCTAATAATTCTTATTATAGGAAGCTACACTATCCCCGAGTAGGTACTATAGGCAATTTTTTATCCCAGGCTGCCCTGTTAGCGTTGGTACATTATCTACTTTTTTTCCAGCCCTTCTAGTCTAGAAATCATATTTACATTATCTCTTTCCATAATAATATTGTATTTCATACAGCCCAGCCTCTTTTTCGCTCTTCCTCTTTCAAATAAACAATAAACTGGCTTAGGTATACTTAGATAGTTAAAGTACAATATTTTTACTTTAATAAAATATACAGTTACACCAGTAACATGAAACTAAAGGCTCGTATTTTAATTACTCAGCGATATTTATCACTATAGCACTAGATTTTTTTTTTCATTTATTCGTTTGCAACGAGAATTCTAAGTAAGTATGTAATAGTTTATCGTAGTATATTAATTATTCAATGGTAATATTGAAATAATTAAAGCCCTAACTAATCTTCACTACATATTAATTATAAAACAAAGTCACGTCTGTCTGTCTATTCGCGATGAATTCATAAACTACTGAACGAATTTTCATGCGGTTTTCACCAATAGGCAAAGTAATTCATGAGGAAATTCAATAATGTTTTGTTTAAACTAGCTGAAATAAGCCGGGGCGAGTCGCTAATTTAAATTAAAACATCAAAAACGTATTAAAACTAATTATAGTACTTATTTTAATATTCTAGATGGCTTGACCTACATTTATCCTCAACTTGTAGACACGACATAGCTATTATCAATTAGTGAGTATCCGGGTCCAGATTCCTTGGGCTATAAACATCTGATAATGATATCTAATCAATTTCTATTTATTATAAAGCAACATTTCGCACCCAGTGACACGGTTACATCGCAATGAAGATTAGCGATCATAAATAAGGATTAAAACTACATGTGTTTTTTTTATTCAGGAAATACTTTGATGATATACGATGTATAATTCACTTTACTTACTAAGAGAAGGTATGAAATTGTTAAAAAAACATAAAATAGGTGCTTTTATACCATGGGTACCAACTTATAATTGTATATGTCGTGCTATTAATTGAGGTTTATAACTACATTATATACTCATTATAAAATTATAAGTTTGTAACATACTATGTACATATAAGTTTGTTTGGTTGGATATAGAAGGTAATCTGTCAAATCATAATTCAGGAAAAAACATACACGACGAAGGTGGTGGGTTCGACTCCTACAATGAGCTTGAGTTTTCGGTGAAGGAAAACATAGCACGGTGGTAGGGTACTTTGTAGAACCCATCTAGCTCGCTACCACCCTCAAGATGAAAATCTGTTGCCAATCTGTCTACCAGTGTCTTCTCGGCATTGTAACAGGTTGGCAACACATTGGTAATACCTCTGGTATTGCAAATGGCGATAGGCGACGGTAACCACTTACCATCAGGTGGACCGCGTGCCTCTTTGTCAACCTTCTAACATTAAAAAAAAAACCTCCTTTTTTAAGTCGGTTAAAAATCACTCACTCATAACTCTCCCTCGGCCGTTAATGAAGACACCACCCCCGATGCCGGTGATGCGGTACCCAGAGAGTACGTCGAGTAACGTCGACTTGCCAGCTCCCGAGGGTCCCATGATTGCGACCAGCTGCCGTGGACGGAGTCTCCCGTTCACCCCATGGAGAATTTGTTTGCTTCCTGGAAGTTATCAAAGGATATCCTTGAGTAAAATTATGAATTAAGCTTATTAACTAGCAATTTAGCCTAACCAACTAAGGGCCGGTTGCTCATACATTTTAGTTAAAGTTATAGTCAAAGTTAACTTAACTATTACCATGCTTTGACCGTAGAGTCACTTTGACGATGACCGATCTCCCTCGGTCGATTATGGTTACGGTTAAAATTTTTGTTAACAAAAATTTTAACACGAGACGAGCAACCCAGTTCGCTTTCTTTTTGAGGTTAAAGTTAACTATAACCGTAACATAATTATTACCTTACTATGACCGCGCTTTATGCAACCGAACCTAAGACTCAGATAAAACAATTCATGTATAAGATTTTTCTTAGAATAGTTACTGGAAATACTAACTAAATAAAATTATTAAATTTAGATGATTCAGCGGATTAGAACTCAAGACTGTAGAGGGGGGTGGGTTCTCGTACAGAACGCGTACTCACTACCCCTCCATGCGCGGCGCTAGATAGCCCCTCCTGGGGGAAGTGTGATACCCCCCAGCACCCTCGTTGTGCTATCACACGATGGAACGTGACCACAACGACCCATCGTCGTCCTTGGGAAAATAAATATATCTAACCTAAGTAAGCATCTATGTTTACGGAAGACTTTTTGAAAGAGATTAAAGGTTGACTATGTTATGAGATACGGGATTTATTACATACATATGTTTTCATGTCAAAGATATTTCAGGTCCAATTAAAGCTATAATCAATGTAAAATGTTAGAAGCTAAGCTATTCATATTTATATTTTCCGCGTTCACGTTTTCCTCACACGCTTATTGAATGAAACGTGGAAACGATTTTATTATCAGTAAATAGGTAGTTGGTACACGTGCTGTATATAATTTATATACTTTGTAAAATTCAAGTGTAATTTTTTTTTTATCTAACTCATCAACATCATCTCCCTGCCCTGTTTCCAATCATTTAGGGTCGGCACAATATTTACTCTTCTTTCAATCAGTCCTTCTATCCGTCATATCAGCATTCACTCCTTTCTTTCTCATATCATCCTGCACAGAATCCATCCATCTCTTTTTCGGTCTTCCCCTTCCTGAATATCCATCAACTTTCATATTCATGACTCTTTTAGTAACATGGGTTTCATCCCTCCTCATAACATTTCCAGGTTCCAGGAACCAGGATAAACGGTTCCCTCTCACCTTATCATTCACTGGTGCTACTTTCAAATGCTACTTGTAAATCCAACAGTGCTTTTATTAATTTCGTATCAATATAATATTATTATTTTGGTTAAATAAATTCAATAATTGATTTTTTACTGTCCGTCCATATCAATTTGCTATCAATACAAGAAAATGTGTTACAATATTTTTTTATCATCTCTTTTATTTAATATTAATCCATTGCTGATAATTTGATAACCTACAAAAGTAGATTAAAATATAAATACTATAGGTACATACGTAGCTAATAATATAGTCATCTGCACTAGTGATATGAATGTAAATCATTATGTAAATAATCCTTTATAACACTCATTCAACACATCAACAACAGTGTTTAATAAAGCGCCTATATACAAGTCCATGTGACCTATTTGATCGCTCACAAGCTGAGTTTCCGCAGTTCATCTCGACCCTGATAACCTTTGCTGACGTCAGAGATAACACACCCAGATGGCATGCACTTGAAAGGTACTATATACTTTGGGTACATAAATTAAATAGGGTCTATTAATAAGTCTTTTGTTCTACGATAACGCTCGTAGACCTCGTAGCGTCGTAGCTCTTTGCAATTCGTAGTACATTTAAAACAAAAAATAAGTGTTAAAATCTTTATTTAGCTAGACTTATAAAGAGGTAATGTTTGTATGTTAGTTTGAATGTATAGGAGTTAATCCTCGAAACAATGATCCTATACTATAGGTACTAATAATAGGAAGCCGAGTTTCTGAGTTCTGTATGCTACTTTTCATCTTACGAACGTGGGTGAAACCGCGGAAAACAGCTAGTATTAAGTATAATACTGTAATACGTAATCGGTATTCTTGGTCGTGGTAGGTGAACTTCAATTATCATATTCAGGTAGGTCAGTTTTTTTCTGCCTCGAATAAAAGAAAGCTGCAGCTGATTATGTAACTCTCTTGTAATGGGATTCCGATAGTGATGGCTCTAGTAATCGTCTTTTTGGTATTGTCTATCCTTTTTGATTCCGATGGCTAACGTCAAATAACTAATTGTTATGAGAAGTAATTAATTACAATGCCAGTTTCGTTGTTGCTCACCTAAGATAGACAATACCAACATTATAATATCTATCGACATTCATAAATGCCTTAACAAGGCCTAAACTGAATAAATGAGTTTTGAGTTTGAGTTTATGCTGATTACGACAGATCGCAATCGGAATCAAGTTACACAATCGCTCTGCTGAGCAGTTTACCCATATTGAGTTTTTTTGAAACAAGAATCCTGAAAAAAACATGCTATTTGTAACAATTGTTCTTAATGTACTTTAAATAAATACAAACATTAATGACAATTTGATTCAAATCTAGTCATTAATTTGTAACAAACCACAAAAAAATACTTTAACACGTTTTGTAAAAAGTCTATCTATTAATCAGTTTCCATGATAGATAGAATAGATTATTATTATCGATAAATATTGTAAGTAATAAATAAAATCTGTTTTATATACCCACAACTAATAAGTTTGGTAAACCTAAAAACTGTGTAATTAGTGAATCTTTTAAATTGCGCAATAGATAATAATAAAACCATATTTTGATCTAATAATCCTTTATGATCATTAAATTAATATTGTTATCATAAAACCTTGAGAACAGTTAACTATATCCTAACAATAACCAAGTAATTAGCAAGACGTAAGTGCATGATGCGCTTGCGCTGCTTGTGTTATAAATCATTGTAGAGGTTAAATGGTTATCTAAGTATGACTATAATGATTCAAGATACCTACTATTATCCCGCGACTATCATTATTATTTCACCCTGGAAACTAATCAGTGCTGAAAGGCAAGTACTTTTATCCAAGTAACAACGACCTTAAACTGACCCTGTATTATTTTAGGACATGTTCAGACGCATGTATTTCTTACTAATATTCTAAACTAATAACTAGGGTAGGTTTATTTAAAAATATTATTCGTGCTTTTTACTCATAATCGTCTTAGTTAGCGTGTCTTAGTTTTTACGTAATGTCTTGTTTATAATATGGGTGGGTACTTATCGTTTTAGATTGCGTGTTTATCTATTTTTAGTGTTTATAGTATTTAATACTTATATCACCTTTCTGTGTGTACATGTTTAGGATTACGACCTGATCGTCAACATTTTTTTAGATTTAAGTTACATATATTTAATTGTCTGTAGTCTGTTTTGTATACCAACAAAATAAATAAATAAAATAAACTAGCTTCCGCCCCGTGATTTCACGCCGTTCCCGAGGTATCTCATGTTTTTCCGGGATAAAAAGTAGCCTATATGTTATTCCAGGGTATGATCTATCTATGTCCCAAGTTTCCTCCAAATCAGTTCAGTAGTTTTTACGTGAAAGAGCAACAAACATACATACATACTCACAAACTTTCGCATTTATAATATTAGGAGGTTTAGCTGTCCCCTCGGTTTCACTCATGTTCCCGAGATTGGATTGGATCTACTACAAGGATTTTCGGTGGATATGTCACCGTATGATTGTGAGTACCGTTAATGATCTATCTCGCGAGATTTTAAACTGTCAATGCATTGTGATCTGTGTCATACTGCTTGCAATATTACGACGTATTAGTTACTTTATAATTTATCCATGTCAAAGCGTCGAATTGTGAATGGATCTGCACTTACCGATAAGGTTCACAATCAATTCGATTTTATCATTCGTAAAATTGAGAATCGTCCGCGGGGGGCAGCTAGTGATACATCATTAAGCAAGGCTCACGGGTGATTGCTTAGATCTTAGATATTCATCTGTTTTATTTTACTAAGTATAACAATATATTTTGAATAAAATTCTCAAATTAGATATTAAGAAAAGAAATGACATATTTATAAATATCCCTCACAAACAATGTCATTGTCCTCAGATGAAAATATTGGCAGACGAATGTGACGTTGAGATAATAATTTTCCTTTGACAATATCGTTACGGCCCTCTAAGAGTAGGTAAGCTGACAAAAAACAAAGAACACTGGGTTTGGGAACATGTTTGGGTAATTATTCGGGTTTGATACATATTAGAATTTACATTGTAAGTAAACTTGTTTTGAAAAGACTACCTAAATCCAAGTTCACTGCGAAAATCCGGAAATTAGGTATCATTTTTGTTTCAACAGCTTGCAGTGACAAAGAAAACAAATTGTAACATGTCATTTAAATTCAGAGAGTACGCTGGCCATATAATAATCAGCTGTTTTTATACCATTTGTAGGTTGTAACACGTGTCGAAGCAGACAAAGAGCAGACGTTCCCCGCTGGCGTGAGTTTAACACCTTTGTCGGAGATGTTATTGTCCTCCAGTCACACATGACATTGAACCATGGAATGTGACGCATCTGTGTTGAAGTGACGAAAATGTTTTATATGCTAGAAAGTAGGTACCTATATGTTTCGTATAGTGTTCGGTCAAATATAGGTACAAGTAGACTGGATCGAGGTGCTCCTAGTCTTCTTGAGGCTGAACTAGCGCTAATATATTACGCGCGACTTACTTTGCGATCAAAATTATTTAATTTAATAATATTAATAAATAAATAAATATCCTGGGACATTCTTCACATATGGTTAACTGATCCCAAACTAAGCAGAGCTTGTACTATGGAAACCAGATAACTAATATATTACATATACTACTTTTTTTTGTAAATACATACTTATATAGATAATTACGCCCAGACTCAGGACAAACAGACATGTTCATGCACACAAATGTTTGTCTTGGATGGGAATCGAACCCACGACCAGCGGCGCTAGAGGTAGTGTCTTAACCAACTACGACCACTGTCTTGTCAAATAATTGTTCCTTCTGATTTATTACCTAATTGTTATATTTATTGCGAAACGTAGGTATAACTTGTACGTAGTATATTATTTACTCTATGGTATAACTAGCTAGACAGATTTAATAACGGTATGTAAATTATCAATGAAACAAAAAATGGATTGTATGTAATTTTAATTAATGCGAATATTACTTTTTATTACCGCAATAATGGTTGTACACAAGAGTAGTACAATAAAATGACCTATATTCGGTAACTATCAGCTGTGGTGACGTCATGAGTTCGGTGACACGACCCGCGAACAGATAAATTTCGCCACACAACGGCACAGAGACTACTGAACACGTGCACATTTACAATGTCACAGATTTTGACTCCCGCGCAGACTTCCGCTCAACTGCCTTTTTAACCCCCGACAAATAAGTTTGTAGTGCGTGTCTATGGGCTCATAGATCCTGAACGGATGGACCGATTTTGAATTAGTTTTTTTTTTGTTTGAAAGGTGTCATAATCGAGAGTGTTATTAGTTATGTTTCAAGAAAACCCGCTCAGCCGTTTGAAAATTATGACCAATTTTCTAGTTGAGTTTCGGGGGTTTCTTGAAATTTTTAATTTTAGTTATTATATGAGAGCACAAAAAAAGAGAATAAGTTTTCTGGATCTATTAGTATACGTTTAGCTAATCTACAATAATGAAATACTGAATCCAGCATATGAAATTTTGAAATCAGAGATCGATCGAGTTTAGATAAGTAGCAAGTATTTTTTTCAAATTCAGACACAGAATCTGGACCTTATAATTTATGTAATCAATGGAACTGATCTCGCAGTTTTGGTTTTATCTGTTGCTTATTTGAATCATAAATTATATAAGCAACAGATAAATTTAATTAAGCGGTCACTGAACCGGCTTTATTCAAAACTTTTGTCAGAATGGTGATCGAACTCTACATACGAGAAACGGCATTATTTGTCGTTCGTACGTATTTTCAAGTAAATTTATGTAGGTTACTGCACCTTCATCATTGTACCTTGTGAGTCAGAAATACATGTTGATGTTTTACTATGGAATTCTATAATATTATAAGGTTGACTTTATTTAGCATTCCATCTTGTGCACTATTCCCATAACAAGTACCAAGATTATGGCGCACACATTCTTAACAAAGCCAAGGCTTAATTTTATTGAGGATAAATAGATATAACTAATCTATAAAAATATAATAGATAGATAATGGGTAAATATCAATTTTAAGCACCTATTCTACCGATGAGGAAGCAACTATTTATCGTAAATTTTCTCGTTTAAGAAAAATAATAGATGTAGGTAAGTGCCGACGAGAACTCTCACTGTAGGTACGAAGAAGTCGGTTAACAAACGGACAGTCTTGCACTCCAAGGGTTCCGTAGGCACCATTGTACATTATTTTATTTTATTATTTGCAACAACGGCAACGGCACACATATTCTGTAAAAGTTTAAATAGTCTACTTATTAAGGTTCATGAGATACAGCCTGCTGACAGACGGACGTTGGCCCTAAAAACGCTCAGCGACACACGCTCATCAGCCAGAACACTCACTGCACTCACCAACTCGTTTTTAGTTGCTCTACTCGCTTCTCGCTAAACATCTGTGATGGGACAGAATCCTTATACTATGTTATTTCCTAATATAACGTGAAATTGACAGACAACAATAGGTAATCGATATCAAAATAGAACAGTATCGATAAAAATGTTGCAACTGTGCGAGGTGACCTTGCGATGGTGTTATACGGTAAAAACTGGTCGATTTAATAAGAAAATTAAGGTCAAGAATTTACCAGGTTACGACATCTGCAGTTAAAAGTGTTCACGCTGTATAATTTAAATGAGAAGCAGCTTGTATGACAAGTTGCAAAACTTGCCAAAATGAAAAATCTCATTAAAATATTCATTGTCATGTTTAAAAATACGGTGAGATTGTGGTCAAAAGGAGGCTTATACATAGTAAATATATGTATAATACATATATAATAATACTAGCTTTCGCCCAGCGGTTTCACCCGCATTAGAGTTCATGAACACCCCGTGCTCAATTTAACCAACCAAATAATATGTAGGTCAATTTGTCCGTTAGTATTATCATACCTTGAGAACCACAGTACAGATTATGAAGCGCTTTTCAAAGATAGGTATCCTCTTAGGTTCAGGTTCCTAGATGAAGGTTTTAGGCTATTTAATATCCAGGGACAGGTATAGTTCTGTGATTGAATGCTACATAAATATATTATGCATGTGGAGTTCAGTTTTCACGTCTAATTATTATTATTATTTTTTTCTTTTTTATTTTGGCATCACACTTCGTGTATTTTGCCAGTGTCAAGTTGAGCAATGTAGGTATTTTTGTATTCTTCATGTATTAAATTCTCGTCAATCGTCAAGTTTCAAAGTTCAAGTCATGTTAAATCTTCGTCGAGTCATAGTCAGTCAGTTTAGTTAGGTTTTAGTACAATGGTAGCCGTTCTACTAAAACTTTTCATGGACTTCTTGAGACAACTTGAAAAGCCACTATACACGTAATCATTTCATTTCACTTCACTGGTGCACTTGTATTGATCTTTATTGGACAAAATACCACCGATAATATTCAATAAAACTCAAAATACACGATTTTATGAAAATAAAACGAAAACGCAACGTCACTTCGCAAGTTCCCGCCAAAAAGTCGTCTAAATACTTGTCAAAAATTACAATCCATTATTAGTCATACATAAGTTTTTGTTACGTTAAAAAAAAACAGTCAAAGGTTCAGAGCCATACAGCCTTCTTATTATTTTTTAATTTTTGTAGGTATATTGAATTTTTGTTTGTTTTTTTTTTATAAGTTTCGAATGGCATGCAATGAAGGAGATAAAAGTTTTTCTTTCTTCTTTCTTTCTAAGCGTTCAAACAGTGTGTAATGAAAATTGGCAGACAGGTAGACCCGTGAGATAAGAAGGTAGGTATTTTTATCCCAGAACTTGTGAGAAACTAAGGACAGCTTCTTAAATGATTGTCTCAATGATACAATACAGATTGATGCAAAATTGTCAAGAACTGCCAACATAAACCTATCTATAATTTATCAATACTAATAATAATCTATATATCTATCCATCTAAACTATAATTAAACTGAAGAGTTTTTGTTTGTTTGTATGAACGCGCTAATCTCTGGATCTACCAGTCTGATTTGGAAAAATCTTTTGCAATTGAAAACCTGAAAAAAAATATGTGAAGAATGTCCCAGGATATTTATTTATTTTTGTATAGCACGGGCGATACGACGCGGCGCCCGAAGTAACCCGAGCAATACCGAAAAGAACCGAACTATGCACGACTTCACCGACATGAAGTCCTATACGTAATTTGTTTGATGATAATTGCTTTAACGTTGAATATTTTTAAGTTGAATAGTTGTAGATATTATATACGGATTTCATAGAAACAAATACTACTTCAGAAGGTCCTAATTATTTCAAAATTGATTTTGAGTTTATTTTTACTACATTTGTTTTTTTTCTTTATTTCTTGGGTGAAAACTTAATCTATCTATAGGTAGTAATAATAAAGCTGAAGAGTTTGTTTGAACGCGCTAATCTCCGGATTTATTGGTCCGATTCGAAAAATTGTTTCACTAATGGGAAGCTACCTTATCCCCGAAGGTTATAAGCTACTTATAAACCCGCGAACGAAACCGCGGGGAACAGCTAGTTATTTTATATAAACTAAATGCTAAGTATTATAATTTTAGATCACTTGTTTGAGATATTAAAGAAAATTTAAAGCTTTGTTACTTTATTTTGGCATGAAAGTTGAACAATACTGTGAGTGGAAGGGTTCTTAGTTTGCTATAAACAATGCTTGCTATATGATAGCTTAAATTCATAAAATATGGTACTTATATGAATAGAGTAGCTTTATACAGTCTGATAATTTTTTTTAAAAAATCATATAAATATCTATGACTAAAATTTAGAATAATTTTGATTTCTATGTTGTTACATTTGTGTTAATTAGTCCATATTCAAAATTTTGGATATTTTGCTCAAGTAATTGCAAAAATATTAAAGGGCAAAAATGAAATATTTCACCCTCTATAACATTGCATTGCTAAATAGTATTACAAAATGCTTTAGGATTCTTATAGTTCTCGCTATGGGTAGCTTATAACCAGAAATTCGTGGTTCTTAAATCAATAGGAAAAGCGTTATACAGGTTGATGAAAAAAAATTAAAAAGGTCATAAAATTGTCTATGATTAAAAAGTTTAAAATTATTAATGTGCATATTGTTATAATTATGTTACATGGTCTACACCCAACATTTTTTATCCCTAGCTCATGTAATTGCAAAAATATTAAGGGGCCAAAATACAAAATTCCACCCTCTATAACATTTCATTGCTAAATAGTATTGCAAAATGCTTTAGGATTCTTATAGTGCTTGCTATAGTTAGCTTATTTCCAAAAAATCATGCTTCTTAGTTAAATAGTTCTTGCGTTATACCGGTTGATAAAAAAACATTAAAAAGGTCATAAAATTGTCTATGACCAATTTTTTTTAAATTATTGATTTGCATGTTGTTACATTTATGTTACATGGTCTACATTTAAAATTTTGGAACCCTAGCTTAAGTAATTGCAAAAATATTAAAAGTCAAAAATAAAATTTTCCATCCTCTATAACATTTCATTGCTGAATAGTATTGTAAAATGCTTTAGGATTCTTATAGTGCTTGCTAAGGGTAGCTTATTTCCAAAAAATCATGCTTCTCAGTTGTCTAGTACTTCCGTTATACAGGTTGATAGAAAATAATTTAAGGTGTCATAAAATTTACAACTGTGAAAAATTTGAGAAACACTGGTTTGAATATTGTTTTAATTGTATTGAATAGTTTATATTCCAAATGTAAGGTCCCTAGCTTGAGCCATTACAAAAATATTAAAGTGCAAAAATTGGATATTTCACCCTTTATAACTTTATGCCGCATAAAAAGTTTGAGAAACTTGACAGTATATTTCGAAACAAATACTGTAGAAAGCTTATATTCCAAAAATCAAGCTTCTGCTATGAATATTAACTGAGAAAAACAGGATGCTAAAAGTAAATTTTAAACATTTTTACTTTGTCTATGGGCGAAACTTTGAAAAACACCAAGTTGAAATTTGTAGTATTTGTATAACATAACGCGTATACGAAATTTAATTTGCCTATCTTCAGCCGTTGCAGAGATATAAGAGTTTGAAAAATGCATAATTTCCATCGGTAATATCTTCCTCGAAGAAAAAAAGTTTGAGAAACGCTGAAAATACATTTTAGCAGTATTATTTAACTACCTACACTATAAATTTTGAGTTTGTAGCATTCAAACTCACAAAGTTATCAAGGTTTAACGGAAACAAAGCAAATCCCTTATTTTTTTTAATTTTCCTCCCATAGACAAAATTTTGAGAAACGCTCGCACCCATATGTAATATTTTTTACTGAAAAAGCTACATTAAAAATTTCAGACTTCTAGACCCTAAGGTTCCAGAGATATTAAGATACTTAAAATCGCACAAAGGGCCCGTTTCCACCGCTGCGGAAAGGAATTTCGAAAAATCGCTTCTTAAATGGGGTCTACGTGACAAAATCTATGCACATGCCAAATTTCACATTAATCGGTTCAGCGGTGTGGGCAGGGGGATGTTTACCCAAAAAACCGCTACTCTTTTATATAATAGATAATATATGTATATTATTATAGTGATTTTAGTACATATATTTTAACATTATTCAATTTTACAATCTCAACCTGTGACAAACAAAGAATATAGATCTTTTTCATTGACGATTTAACTTGAAAATAATCTAGGTAAGTATAAATTAGCAATGTAGTTAGCAATTATATGACAAGTGAACTCATGATAACTAATCATGGGTACAAAGTCCACTCCGGAAGTTCGAAGTGGATATGGCGCAATGCAAATCATTAATCGATATATCTTCGCGGTTTAACGATGCAATACATAAACTATGGACAGACAATGGATATAATAGTCTTTGTTTGTGACAGTGGACTTTGCACCAATGTTACGATGGCTTCCACATTTAAAACGTTCATTTTTATTCTTGTGAGGAAGTGATTTTTTTAAAACTACAATTTAATTAGTATTTATTATTTTTTAAATTACAATATAAATAAGCTATTCTATTGAAAGTCCGTAGATCCGAATATTATAATTTTTGACCGGATTATTTTTGCTGTTGATTTTTTATAATTCTTGTAATATATAAATGATTTGATAATAATTAAATATTATAATAAATTTTAGTGCCTACGAGGTTAGACATAGGAATTATATAGCCCATAATAAAAACTACATTGAATTTGAAGTAGATATAAAAATCTAAAAGCGTTATTATGCTATGATGATTGGTTGCGCTCCAACTAAGAATAATCTATCTCCTCGAATTCCGGCACCACGAAACCGACTAGGCTTCCCCGATTTCGACATACTTAGTAACATACGTCGAAGGTATTTATGTATTTAAAGATAAAAGGAAAAATTAGCTTATAAAAAAAATAGCACAACACTTCTCATCAGGCATTGACTTCATAATAATTCAAAACTTTTCGAGATTTAGTGACGATAACTTGTTCCTGGTGTACCTAAGTTTAAATCCTGAAGATAAGTTGTTTACCTCGTTTCTAAGTGGTTTGACGACTCTTGTTCATATGACGTGCACTATGTGAGATATGAGTTTTATCTCATTAGTATACAGGTTGATCTATTTCATACAAATATTCAAAGTCAAAGTCATTTAATCATCGGCCTAGGAAAGTCGAAGCTGAAGTTTCCGGAATAATCGTTGCAATTATAAGCATTTATTTGTAATTCTGACAGGATTTAATTTTATTATGTTTTTTGTTAGAAAGAGAGAGTGAGAATATATTAGTTTAAAAAAACAGATTCACCATTATCAGTAGAATATTCGTTGTCATGAAGTAATAATTTGCAGATACTATTCCTTATTGATGAAAAACATCCAATTTGTATGTAAATATTATTAATCGATAATGTGAGCACTTATGTTTGAATATTTTAGTTATTTCTAAAATAACAATACAAACACGTTTTAAATGACGTATTATTATGGAACTCTGTACAGTTAGGGTCGGTTGCATAAAGCGCGGTCATAGTAAGTTTATAGTTAGGTTACGGTTATAGTTAACTTTAACCGCCGAAAGAAAGCAAACTGGGTAGCTCGTGTCACTTTAACTAAAATTTTAACCGTAACCATAACCGACCGAGTGAGATCGGTCATCGTCAAAGTGACTCTACGGTCAAAGCATGGTAATAGTTAACTTTGACTATAACTTTAAATAAAATGTACGAACACTTAGCGAAAATATTTTTTTAAATAATAGGATATTAAAATAAGTTTTGCTCTGTAGTACGGCGCGTTTGATATAGAAGTTAAACTTTTATTGTAAATCTTGATTGCACTGTTGACCATCTACCATTCAAACCAACACAGTCATAAATGCTAGCGATGATTGAATTAAGTTGATTGATGAAACGACCTTCAATTTATAGTTATAAGGCTGTTGGACAAGTTATTATACGTGTTTGACTATTTAAATCAAACATTGGCCATGCAGATTGCTTGTTTTTAATTTTCGATGTATTGATTGGTAATCCTTATTTCCTTGTTAATGATATAGATGTGAAAGTGTGTTTGTTTGTTTGTCTTTCTTCATGCAATATTGATGAAAAGGATAGATGTGATTTTTGGCTTAAAGATAAATTATGGGCAGGAAAGTAACACAGGCTACAATTTTTCCCGGGAACGCTGGTGAAACTGCGGGGTGAATCCTCGTTCTTGCGTATTTATTTTGTGAAATAAATAAAATATTCGTTCTAATCTTTTAGTAAAAAATAATTGAATAAAACTGAATCTAATAATATTTACTGAGTCTCTCGCCAATAGGTAAATACATCCTGTATATTTGTAGTATTAATTTTGTGGTCTGCCTGACCACGTTCTGTATCTTTGGACTTTGCTCTTGACTTTAGTAACTTTATATGATTCAATACTCACATCACATAGAACCTTGACCAGTTGATCCAGCCTAGTTAGTCTCACGTTTCATTCAATTATTATGTGTTTAATAACTACTCATAATAGGTAGTTACCAGATAAATTGATCGTTATTCCATTTGGCATGTTCTTGTTCTGAATTCAATTTTTGGTAGAAACTCTATGACCCTTATTTTTTCGATATGGAGTGTAATGTGTAATATAATACTGGCTAATTTTAAAATATTTTTTTTAATTTTCTGTTTTAATCTGGCATCAAGAAGGTAAAGATGTAGCGATAAAATACATAATCCATAAAGTTTATTGTATTTATATTGCATGGTTTCCAAGGATTCATATACATTTTAATTTAATTGAATGACCTTTTAATATTTTAATATTTACAGCTATGTGAATGGAATTTTTTGTAATCTCATTTCTGTCAAAACTTAAAATGGATATTTTAGGATTAACCATTTGATTGTTTATTTAATTAATCTATGTAATACAAATAATAAAGCTGAAACATTTGAAAAATTCACCTGTATAATTTGTGAAACATAAAAATATCACCATACCTACTATTTTAAACACGAAATATGGTATAAAAAAGAACTTCCTAAAAAAATTAAATCGAAGGACCTTCAATCTAGGGACTAGGCAGATGGGCTTTGTGTAGGAATGCGTGATTATGCTTCATCATCATCCTCCATGTGCAGATCAGGGGCCAAACACCAAGCCCATTTGACATGAACAACACGTAAACAAAAGAAACACGACTGCTATTATAAGAAGTTAATTAAAAAGAAATATGTCTGTTGTAATTACGAAATGACATATTATGTCATTTTGTGTTGTTTCTTTTTAACAATATTATTTATTTAAACAACAAAAATATTTAACAATTTAATTGTGTGTGTGTGTGTGACATATGTCTTTTTTGACAGTTTAGGTACCTACGTATGTCATCCGGGATGACATAAAGATTCTTTTATTACCTCACACTTTATTTAAAGCACTTAGGTCGATGTTCACCGACTAGAAAACGATCCGATAAATTATAATCGGGCGTTTACGATTAGTTTTCCAACGAAAATTAATGGTAAACGCTCGATTATAATTTATCGGACCGTTTTGTAGTCGGTGAACATCGAACTTAGAAGTTACTCTCTTAATAATTCTAAGGTTAGATTATAGACACAGATAAATATAGGTACATGAACTCTGAAAATATAATAGATGCCTACCTACTTTTTTTTCTGTCAGTCGTGTAAACATCGCATTAAGTAATTATTTCCTACATGCCGCCGCTCCGTAACGAGATCCAGTGGGTCGTAATAATAATTTCTATTTGCACTAGATAAATGTGACATCTACAAACATCTGCGGTCAGTTTATCGCACGGTTCTAAGTTCAATAACAAACGTACTTATTGCTAATGACGTATCGAAATTGATGAAACTATTAATTTCCGAGCTTCTGTCCGGAATATTAACATAGTGATTTCAAATATCAGATTTTACTTGAATTTTATGGATTCTTTCAATGAACTACCTAGGTACACTTCTACAAAAAAAAACTAATAAAAATAAATCATGACAACATCCTTACGTATAGCACTAATCCACAGGTTAATTAAGTATTTCAATTTGACAGAGTTTCTATACAAATTCTGTCACATAGCAATGTAGCCATACTTCCGGGATTCATAATTATACGACGTTGGTGAAATGGACCTAAGAATTTTTTAATTGAGGCATAAATTGACTAGGTAGGTACCTCTCATATAAGTTTTCCTATAAATATTTTAAATGCAGATAATGAATACAACATACCAACCTGACGGACTGAACATGAATAATTACTGAAATGGAACACATTTCAGTAAGTATATAAATATGCTAATTTCCGATGTCCCAGTTTAGTATCAAATCTATTATGCAAGTTCAAAGCAGTTATTTAGGACAGATTGAGGACATCCTACATTATAAGGGGGGACAAAAACTGACCAGAGGAATCGAGTTGAACGAACTGTGGAGTGTGTTCAAACAAATTAGATACAAAAGAAACATATAATACTATCTTAAGTAGGCGATCGAGATAAGATATGTCGTGTCCGGGAACGCGAAAAGACAAGATTGCTAAGTTCATTGATAAGGCTATAGTAAAATTAATCAGCTATAACTAGACTCAGATATTGGTTTTGTGGTAACAGCAGGGGCGATAGCTTAGTGGTTGTGACGTAGAATGGCTGAGCTTGAGATTTCGATGAAGAAAACCATCTTACTCTTTCACGTAAAAACTACTCAACGGATTTGGATGAAACTTGACACAAAGATAGATCATACCCTAGAATAATATAGGCTACTTTGTATCCTAGGAAAACATAAGATCCGTCGCGAACGCGAGTGAAACCGCGGGGGGAAAGCTAGTGAAATAGTATAAAATATAGATAAAACGTAACGTGTTACCTACCTACTATTACTAATATTTCGAACGTAGGTACCTATATATTTTATAAACCAGCAATAATGAATTTAGAAAAACACAAACCGGAAAATCAAGCGATCGATAAATCTTTATAGTCTGTACAATTTAATAACAAATCAATCAAATATAAACACATAATCAATTTTTAGGTTTAAATCAAATAGTTAGGTTTTCATTTTACACAAACAAAGAGTTTTGTCAGTTGATGTTATTTTGTGAAGGAAACTGAAAGTGCTGAGAGAGTTCATTTCAACTCTTGTTCATCGCTTTTGTTTGTAGGTGAAAATACAAGTAGTTACCTACTTATGCAGTTTACAAAAGGATGCTCTCCGCGAATGACTCCGTCCCTTACTAAAATAAGACGTATTTTTTACAAATCTCATGCAACAAAGATTGCTGAGAAAAACTGAATCTAGAATCATCATTTCTCGGATATCTTCGCCTTAATCTTCGCTCGCGGTGGAAACCTGGCTTTTGCACTCACGCGTTTTGGAAATAATGCACACAATAATATGGATTATTCAAGTGACCTTAAATACTCAAGATAATAAATGGATAAGAATTAGTGAAGAAATGACATCGTAATCTTTAGGGTTCCATACCCAATGAGGGCTTATGAGCCGCCGCGCCCTATCGTCCGACTTTCAGTCCATCGCTGAAGTGATAAGTTTACCTATATCATGGCCATTCATAGCATAAAGTGTTTACAATCAAATAATAGAATTACAAGTTCACGCTCAAGCAGTATGGAACTACATAGAATTATAGAAGTTGAAAATTTGTAATTTTCTGTTTTCTGGATTGGCTTACGGAACCCTTAGTTAGCAAGTAACACTCGCACTTGACTGATTTTTTATTTACTTAACAATATTATCAGTGTACTTTATCCCTTGGTGTGTTATATTGTGAAAAATTTGTTAATTTCCGCGATATTAAGAAATTTAAAATTGAATGATTGCACAGCAAACTATAGTTAGTTATACTAAACGACTAAACTAAAGAACCTTAAATATTTTAAAACATTTTTGTAAATACATTTGCCGCCCCGCAGTTTTTGTAAATGTGTTTTTTTACGTTTTTGCGAGTTGCGCTAGCTTTATTTCACCACCAAAATGTATTTTGGTGGTGAAATGTGTATTTTGACGCTGTTAATAATAGATTCAGTATTTTGGTGGTGAAATGTGTATTTTACGATTTTAGATTCACATCGTACGTTTACTATTCACGATTCTAAGGATATAGTTAGAATATATGTTATTGTGCCTTTAACAAACCACAATCAAGGTTTTTGTTGTTGGTCGTTTCATATAAACCGCAAGCATTATAATGCTAGTGTCGATAACGCTGATAGATAACGATATTTTGTATACTCTTTAGACATAAAATACACATTACTCGTCTCTACGAGTCATTAAGTCATTAAGAAACTGAGATACATGATTAGCTTCATATATACAAGGGCATATAAAGGTCTCTAAAGTCGAATCTAAAGAAATATCATTCATCAAACACTTACTTTTGCGATTACTTCAATTTTAATCACCAAACTAAACATGACGGAAAGATTCGTCAAAAAAACTGTCTAAACACAGCGTATTTTCGCGACTTGAGAAATGTTCCAGTCTCAAATCCTTTAGAAAAGATCATGAATGACCGCAAAATAGACTAGCTTCTCTCGAGAGGACTGACCCCGTCAGAAATGCATTTTCTCAACGCGTGCAGCGGTCACTTAGAGCGGCCCTTTAGAGTACATTAAATGCATTCGAGTGATTTCTTACACAGCCTACAAAGATCTTGAGCTTGATCGTGAGGTGGTAGGGTATTTTGTAGTACCCGCTTAGCTGGCTACCTCCCTCAAGTTGAAAATCTGTCGTCAAGCTCCTTCCGGTGTGTTCCGACATCTGCACTTGAGAGCCAGTTCTCTTCTAGGCTTTGTGTGCTTACCACCATCGGCGATATCATCACTGACCACGGTGAGATTGAAGTCAAACATAGTCTCATAGATAGTAAAAAAATCTGGTAGGTATACAAAAGCAATCAAAATCAATAAAACAAAAATCACAATATGTGCGACCTTGATGTCTTATGTCTAACTAAACTCAGTCAAGAACTTGTTTCGATGCAGCACATAAGTACCTACGTACTACATAAAAAAGCAGACCTAGTTTTTTTATATTTCACATGTAGAATTTGGCTACTTATCTAAGGTACAAAAATAAGACGCAAAAAAATAATAAACATGTTCGGAATATTAAAAAGATGTAGGTAAAGTTGCAGAATACATCATAGTTAAGAATTAGGTAAGTATATTTCTACAAGTCCGCCATTGTAGTTTCCCTAGAGCGGGGGGGGGGGATAAATACAATATTTTTCTCTAGGAAAAAAGTATATTTTTATTTGTTTCCAACGAGCATACAAAAACGAAAATATTTTTTTATATTGTGTTGGAATAATGAAAAGTAGAGTGTCAATTCGATAACTCTATTTTTCTGCTGATTATATAGGCTGCGTGGTAGAATTAAGTAGGCAAAATAAAAGTGTGATTTACGAGTATGATCCCGATAAAACAATCCCAAAACCGCGTCAAGTAAAACTACTTGGGACTACGGCGCTTAAAAAAATAAAGCCATATAGAAATCATATAGGACGAGGAAGAAAATGGAAGAAAAGCGATATTAAGGCACATGTTTTTTTATTCATATGTTTTGTATATCTGGATGTTCTTTACCTACTTTCCTCATACTTAGTCGAAATGAAAAGCAGAGTGTTACTCGGGTGAAAGGTACCTACCTATTTCACACTCCAACTATTTTTGTAAAAATAAAATATCAAGTGTGAAATGGGAGCCTTTCATCCCTTTGAGCTATGGATGGATAGGGTCATGCTAAGCATAATGTCAATATTGTAAGTAACGATAGCAAAGCCAAGAAGAGAACTGGCATGTGCGGGCAGCTGCCGGAACACAACGTTTAGGAGCTTGGTGATTGAGGGTCGTAGCATAGTAACGTAATCTATACAGTATTCTATCTTCATACAAACGGGTTCGGTAAACACTCGGTACACAACTGGTCGCGAGTACGCCGCAGTGACGAACGAACGGTGTGATGGAACCGAAAGCTCAAGTTCATCCGAAATGAGGACATACATGACTGATATAACACGTAGAGTCAGCAAGTTGAAGCAGAAATTGCCGGCCGGCGACCACATATCTCAAAGAACCAATAATTGATCAGGAAGAAAGGAAGAAGTGGCGACCACGAACATTAATATCATTGTATTATTTATTGAATATGAATTGTATCTTGCTGCAATAAAGTATACTTTGACGACGTCAGAGTAATGTGATAGGTTCTACTTACCAACTTTAATATTGTAAACACATGTATGACATAATTCTTAATATCCCTATCTCCTGCGTTGTACATACTTACATGTCAATAAATTTACTATTACATAAATAAACTAATAATGATATATTGAATTTGTATGTATGATTATTGTAAATAAAAACAAGGAAAAAGAAAATAACTATACAAAATATATCTTCCTCGTCCATTTATATAACTTGTCATGTGGGTTACCCCGTAATTTCAGCTAAAAATGGAGCAGGACTCAGGACAAGAAAGGGATACAAACAAACAAAGTGTAAGTAGCATTAAAACCGTGATCCTCGAACTACATACATACTTATCGCTCTTAGTAGGTACGTAAAAACTTGTAGGTATGTTATGTGTACGCGTCTTACGGAATTCTTCATAATAATAGTTTTAGTAGTTTTTTTTACTGTCTGTGTTCGACCACAATCTCACCTTGGTCAGTGGAGATGTGGCTGATGGTGGTACTCACATAAAGCCTAGAAAGGAACTGGCTCTCAAGTGCAGTTGTCGTAAACACGGAACACAACGAAATGTTAATAATAATACCTTTTTATTTAAAAAAAATACTATGATTTCACTTTGTTGAAACACAATATCTAAACAAATTCTATTGAAATTGGACTTTGACGCAGCGCTTCGTCTTTCTTTTTTTTTACTTGGTCTGCGCATTTTAATGTCTACCAATAATTTACTTGAGGGAAATTAAAAATGCAAGTGTAAATAATTTTCCCAATATTTTCTTGTAAACATTGTAATGTATGGGTATAAGATTAGATTTAATACTGGTTGCAAGTGACATCGTAACGATGACTGAAATCATGCGACTCACTATGATTCTCGTTTTTAGCAACTATTAAAAATCAAGTCAAGTATAATAATAAAACTAAGTCTAAAACACGACGATAATATATTGCTCTTGTAACAGGATAAAACGCGAAAACGATCATAAGTTCTTGTAATACGTTTCGTAATATAATGTAAATATTTTGAATAATTTATGTGTAAGTTCTACCTCATTGTGCATTATGCCACTGGAACATACAATAAGAGTAAGCTATTGTTTAAAAATTTTGATCTAAGTGTCATAAAGTAGACCTATTTTAATCTAGGGGTTGTTCTAGTTAAAATTGGTTTGCATGTGCATAAAAAAAAACTTAAGACTGTAGACTTACCTTTATTAAATCCTAAATTGACAGTGCAGGTTATGTTGGTAAACTGTATATCAACAGGGTCCGTGGTTGGTACCCTGGACAGCCCCTGCGCAGCCGCCGGCGCCGGCCCGGCCACAGAGGCCGAGGGTTCCTTAACCGGCTTTGCAATAGAAACCGTACCAGCATCCTGAGTATACGCGACACTACTTTCTTCAACTATCTGTACTCCTGCGAGCATCATTTTGTTCGATTTTTGAATTGTCGCGCGTTCGCGTGCGCGTTACGATACGGCGCGCGGTCGAATGCGCGTGCGCCTTGACTCTACGTGAACTGGACTATCGGAAACCCTTTGTCCGTGCTCTGAAGCCGGTAAATAATTGCACACGCATTTGTTACACTGCACGTTAATTTGTAAACGAGTGTTGGACGACACTCTATTAATAAGAATGTGTTTGTTTGTCTTCGCTTCTGTGTGCACACTGAACAATACCTTTTATTGTATTAACAAAATGCTCGACTGTTGTAATGTAAGACAAAGATGTTGGGTTTTTATCTAATCTCGAATGATCGGTACGTTGAAGTATGGATAATATTCATAATTATTTATGATATTGGAATATACCTACATAATCTTTATCATTGTAAGGTTAATTTTAATTTTAGGGATCGTATTTATTACTCGCTACGTGCTACGGGCTACAAGTGCTACGAACTCCTTGATAAAAAAAAAACTATTTCTAAGATAGCTACGAAGAGCTCGGCGCTTGGAGGACTGATGGATGACCGGTGATAAAAGGAAGTCGTTCAGAAGAGTTGAAATTAAAAATAATACAACTTAAAAAGTACAATTTAAGAAAGTTTTCAAAAATGGAACTCATGAAGATAACGTGCTCACAAAGAAATTTTAAACTACGTGCCCGTGTTCACGAACCATTTTGACGTATCGAAACGCAAATGTAAGTGAACCTTGCTTGAAATTTTTATATATCCTATCCGTACATAGAAATACAAACTGAGTTTATTAATAATGGTTTAATGCATGAAATTAAATAATAAAAAAATTGCTTACACAGTTATGTAAAGTAAAATGTTCAGAAGGCAACATTAAAATACAAGCTGCACTGCATGCATGGACAGATGCCCTACATACGAAACCGGATACTAATTGTAGGTATATATATCTACGCTACGGTACGCGCTACGTAGATAATTCACCATTGCCGAGTCGAAGGCATGTTACTCCAGAGCGGCCATGAAAATGTTAATCGATACAGATAAGAAATGTGTATGTACAATACGTGAAAAAACAAAATAAGTGACCTAAACCTATTGCAATTAGGCACCCTTTTATAAGGTGGGGTGAAATTATGGATTTTGTACGAGTGAATGAATTCCATTTTTGCTACCTTAAGTTACTTTGATTGGTGGATAAGTTTTAGAGGCTTATTTTTTAAAAGAGCTGTTTTTCACTTTGCTAATCGAAGTTAATATTTAACATAGAATATAAGATTACGATAGTTTTTAACTGATTTTGATTCAATATAAAAATTAGTACCACACTCAGTTTCATCTGCACTTGTGTTGATGTCTTTTTTTTAAATCACTACATAGTATAAGACAAGTCGCTTCCCGTCTGTCTGTCCCTATGTATGCTTAGATCTTTAAAACTACGCAACGAATTTTGATGCGTAGTGATTTTTTTTAATAGATAGAGTGATTCAAGAGGAAGGTTTATATGTATAATACATGCATATTATAGTACAGAAAGCCGAGAAAAACCGTGCGAAGCCAGGGCGGGTCGCTAGTTAATAATATGATGCAAAAAAAACGATGTTTCTATCTATTGTTTATTTTCATGATACCGAATTTTTAGGTTCCGAAGTTTTCATTAAAGTGACATCTGTCATATATTAACAATAATTCTAGTGTAGTAATAAATTATTTTCATACACGATGACGGTAGATGTCGCTGGAATAGGACTTATTATACATACTTTTACATTTACAAGTATACATGTCAGCAAATAGATGGAGTTACCGTCGAGTATTTTAATTAGTTGTAGACAATCTTACCCTCGCGGTTTCGCTCGCGTTACCGTAAGATGAAAGGATAAAGTAGCTTATCTATACTAATAATAAAGCTGAAGAGTTTGTTTGTTTGTTTGATCGCTTATAGGAAGCTACATTATCCCCGAAGGTAATAGGCTACTTTCTATACCGGGAACGCAAGTGAAGCCGTGGGGAAGCATTAATAAAAAAAAAACGTTCACTCCACTCACTCTTCTTCAAAAATGCAATCTTACATAGATACATTTTTATATATTTTAGTTTTTATCAAAATCGACTTCGAGGCTAATTTCAGCATTTTTCGCTATTCTCTATAGGTACTTAGGGATTAAATCATATTGGGGGGATTTGCTATAATCGCCACGCTTGGCAGGCGGGTTGGCGATCGCAGTATGGTGTTACAGTTCTCAGAGATACGTTGCTGCCCGTATTCTGGTATACCTTCCCTCGGACGACTTCTACGTCCCCCACGGGATGAGATGGGGTGGTGATATTCTACTGATGGGGTGGTGTTACTTTAGGATTTCGTTTGGTCTACCACACCCGCCTGAAAAAATCACTGTATAATGGGTCATTTTAGCCCCTTGTATAACAATCTACTATTTCATAATCGGATCAGTACTTCCGGACCTCCTACCTAACTCACAAACATAAACTTCATCCTACTAATATCTAAAATGCGAATGTTTGTGAGGATGTATGGATGTTTGTTACTCTTTCACGTAAAAACTACTGAACGGATTTGGATAAACTTTACACATAGATCATACCCTGGAATAACATATAGGCTAATTTTTATGTACCTACCTATAAGATCTAACTCGGCTGAGAGCTCTCTGCGCTCGCCGATTGTCCGGTAGGGTTGGAGCAGCCATCAGAGGCTAACAACTTTAGTCCTTTAAAAAAAATACGTATAAGATCACGGTGTACCTAAGTGTTTTATATGGCTGAAGTAACCTTCAGCCATATAAAACACTAGTTGTTTGTTTTTGTGAAGGTTGTAACCAACCTTCACAAAAAAAAACAACTATATTTAGATTTGTAGCATCCAATGTCTATTTTGTTTTATTGACTGTTTGTTTTTATTTGTTCAAATATTACCTAAATTATATGGCTTTATACATCACATACCTACGGCACATTCTTATCATTATTATTTAGTAATAAATTATTATGATTGTGTGATTTTTTTTAATGAGGAATAACAACAAAAAAATCTAATTAGTCCGTCAGTTAGATTATCAAAAAATATTGGATACGTATTTTTTATTTTGATCCGAAAACAAAAAATAACGAAGATACAGTGCGTTAAAATTTTCCGGTCTGCAAAAAGTGTACTAAAAAGTAGTTGTACAATGACGTCACAAGCCCCAATTCTGCACTTTGATGGGACTTATCTTTGTAATTTCTTATTGATTTGATAAAATAAAAAATACGTACCCAATATTTTTTGATAATCTAACTGACGGACTAATTAGATTTTTTTTGTTGTTATTCCTCATTATTCGATTTTCAAAAACCGAACCAGTGGTAGGGTCAATTGATGAAATATCTGACATAATGTAGTATCTCTACTTAGTTTGTGCATCTGACGTTCAGTGCTTTACCTATCCTAAACTAGTTTGAATATGAAAAAGGGCATAATCTAACAGAAACCTAAGGAAGTAAAGTACCTACATTGATATATTACCTATATGTGTCGCTTACTTACTATGTACCTACTGTATACCGGTATGGTGAACTGAAATATTGTTATGTTACAATAAAGTAACCTACCTACTTATTCGACCTTCATGTAGGTAATTGATTTGAGTGAAGTCGCAATTACCATAGATACTTATATGTTTCAATTACTTTTATGTACCTATTACATATCTTTATAGGTTCACCAACAATTTGTTGCATTGTAATTCCCTATTTGAAAAAATACAATTTCGTTAACTTGTTCTATCCTACATCTAAATTATATACAATACATAGGTACATACACACACATAAATACACAATGAGATTGAGTATATTTTTTATTTATCGATTTAATTTTTTTTTAGTAAGTAAGTATAATATAGTTACATAATATTATTCTTTTTATAATTAAAATTATGCATAAAGATTTGGGAGAAGCCACTGGCTCCTGAAACACAGTTTTCATTAATTAGCCTATGGATTCAAATAAACAGTGTAAAATGTCTAATGTCAATAAATTTATTATTATAATTATTCTGAGATCAAATTATACAATTTGGTCTAATTATTGAACAGTTGACTAATTCCAAAGGAAATTAGGAGACTACAGTGGCTTTGGTGCTCGGTTTTTTCTTGCAATACCACTACCTGACTACTAATGTGATCAAAGAGTTTTAATTATTATACTACCAATAGAGCAACCAATGGAGACATTTTCATAAAGAAATTTACATCTTGTGCCTATAATATTACATAAATTTAAAAAAAAAGATCCACCAAAAAAAGAAGCCTTGCTGAGTTTCTTGCCGGAGTCTTCTCAGTTCAAGTGTATTCCGAACCGGTAGTAGAGTCTATTGTAAAACTGTAACTTTTGACATTCATAAGTGCCTTATTAGGGCCTAAACTGAATAAATGATTTTTGATTTGATTTGATACCCTTATATTACCTCACTTGCGGACATATCCGGGTTCCCCCCAACCGCGAAAGAGTAATGACTGGGAAATGGCTAAGCGAAACGGACTCCTTTTAAATTAAATAGGTTTACATTTCCACTAACAAATAGTTTAGTCTTTTGATTTCCTGAGAGTAGAAAATGTACCTACCTACGGAACTGATCTTATATTATGGGGTATGATTTCCCTGGCTTTATCCTGTAGGTACTATATCACGATACTAACGGATACTAAATTAAATGTGATAAATACTAATGTAAACATTGAACACGTCATGTTAGACATGCCTTTAGTTTGTTCGATCAACAGATCGTGAGGAAATCCACGTATGACAAGCCTGCCCTTGAATCAATCAGCTGTCTGTACCTACTGTTATACTAAATCACTAGCTGTTCCCCATGGTTTCACTCGCGTTTTTGGGATAAAATGTAGCTTATAACCTTCGCGAATAATGTAGCTTTCTATTAGCGAAATAATTTTCCGAATCCGATTGGTAGATCCAGAGATTAGCGCGGTCAAACTAACAACAACTTTATTATTAGTATATATATAGATAATCGAGTCAAAATCACAACTCATTTAGTTTAGGCCCTGGGGTGCTATTCTGTAAGGAGATATCACAAGCTCGACGACGAATTCAACGCTGTCACTGTACTCTGTCTCTATCGTTTACTACGCTATCACGTGAGAAGTCAGTTGTACGCGGCATCGTTGCGCGAGCTCGTCGACGAATGAAACGTTAGAGAATAGCCTAGCTGATAAGGTACTTATAAATGTCAACAGTTACAATTTTTAGACTCTACTACCGGTTCTGAATACACTCGAACTGAGAAGACTCCGACAAGAAACTGAGCAAGGGTTATTTTTTTTGGCTTTTTATTTATTTGAATTTGAGTTGACCATAGACTATTATTGTTATACAACAATTATATACTTAGTCTGTTCAGAAAGAGAGCCATCGAGGCCAAATTGTGAACTAACGTTCCAATTTAACATTATAGCCATACTTAGGAGCTGATTTCTTTCCGTCGGCATTTAAATAATAAACTAATGGAATAGTTACAGTTGTAATAGGATCAAAACGGAACAGACGCGATTGTATTGCCCGATAAACAAAAAAGGTAAATAAATACAGCAGCGCCCCTTATTTCCACGACGGGTCTCTTTCTGAACAGACTCTACATAAACTATGTAAATAAACAATGAAAAACAATTATTTTTCTTAATTATTTGTACTTTTTGGTCTACAAGAGCGCTGTATAGTAACGATAGCGGAAGCCATGTTGGCTATGGGCTCTAAACCTGCATAGCTAATGTGTTACATAACCTAATCTCCTCATTACTTTTATTTTTCATCATCAGCTTAGCAACATAAATTATGACTACCAGTCGTAAATATCTGAATAGTTTTAAAAAAGTATATGAAAAACATTGTAAGTCCCTATAAAATTTGAAGAGTTCCCTCGATTTCTCCTGGATTCCATCATCAGATCCTGATCTGATGACCATATATTACCTTTCAAACCGTAACAGAAGGTCCTCAAAACTCATTGAGCTCAGTTGGCAAGGTATAACTAGATGTCGTCTTTTTTTATACGTTACCATAATCGATAAAACGGAACGTGTTATTATGATGTCTAGCAAAGTCGAAGGAAATAATCTCTATTGTAACTGAGAATGCCGTTTTTTGATTTAGTAAACATTTTGGTGAGATGTGTGGTAGACATTCATAATTACCGCGCTGGATGCGGGTAGCGCAAGACCGGCTATCGTGGAGATCCTTGGGGGAAGCCTTTGTCCAGCAGTAGACGTCCATCGGCTGACATGATGATGATGATGATTCATGATTAGAGATAATCTCTAATTATAGAAATGTCTAACCGAGAATTGGCCTCTAATCTATCAGTGTTGAAATAAGAACGAGGTTCAGAACTCTACTTAAAATTCGTGCCATGTTACGTTTATCATTTTTATGATGTTATTATTATTTGATGGACTATACAGAGTTATTACGTGTTGTTTATTTACTTGGGTAATTAGGAACGATACTAGCTACGTATACTAAGAACCTACTACGGCATGCTATGACCCCAAAACGATTGACAAAAGGTGAAAAGACCTCGCCAAATGCTCAGCCATGTAATACTTACTGGAGTAAATAAGTGACAAAGTCACTTAGCCATATTTACTATTTGTTGTATGAATAATTTTATGTAAATAAAAAAAAGGTCATAATATAAAAAAGAAGAAGGAAAACGACACAAAAATGATTTATCATTGGATTTTTTGTCAGTTTTTTTTTTAGTTTAAGGAAAAAATACAAACTATTAAGTAATAACAATAATAAGTCCTAAGGCAATTAACGCCTACCTAACTTTGAAATACTCTTGGTATTTACTTAGATATGAAAAAACAATGTTGTAAACAAATGGTTTTTTATTTATTAATAAAAATAACATTGAAAAATTTTGTTTAAAGAGCTTTTTGGGAGTTATTAAAACGTATGTGTCTACCCCGTTTCCCTTTTTGTAAATTAGGCTTTAAATGCAAAAATAGAGAGAGAATAATCACTTTATCTTTATTATATTAAAAATATATATAATATATAGTACCTTGATTGTCCATTTGTATATTATTTATGTATTCTATCTTGTTTATGCACTAGATGTAATTAGTATGTAGTGTATTAATATTTTATATATTTGTGTAGTTTATTTACTTTTAATTAGTTTTAAGTATTTCTATATTTGGTTCTATCTAGTTATGTATTTTCTTTTACTTTCACACACTGTGTCTACATTTATTTATATTTTTTCCAGTGGCAGGGTTGCTGGAAGAAATTTCTACTAGAAATAAGCAGTCCCTTTGTACATTTGTATCTTTTATGTTTTTTTATTATTACTTGTGTGGGTGTACATAAATAAATAATTTAAGACAATCTTTGTCCAACATAACAGTATTGTTAGATGTATATCTAACATCATAAGGTATATTTGTATTTGGTTACATTACATTTCAGGAACTTCTGAGAATTTTCTTATACCTAACATATCTTTGCGTATTTCCTGTTTTAGGGTTAAAATGTAAATGTTCCTTGTGCGCAATTAAACTAACATTGGTTATTAACGCCCGAAGGTATTATAATATATAATAAATAATAAAACTTATATTTATTATAATAAATAATAAAAGCTGCCAAAACTGTTGACTGACCTCTTTAATAAAGTTAGTGTATTATTAATCTTGACCCAGACTACATACGAGTATATAGGCCGATAGTCCGATAGCACCAATATGTTGGTACTTACATAATTAGTTTCGATATTTATATTAAATTTCAATGATTTCTGTAATATAACTCTATTTTACAGCAATAAAAAATACATTGGTTGACCTAAAAAAATATGACGCGTGGATATCTAGTTGGTAAAAACAAACTACGCTTTACTTACATTTTTATAACAAGGTGTGTGACGGATCAATAAAGCAAACGCAATCCAGTTAATTACGGAATAGTCAATATTAGTTATTCGATAAATAAACATAAACGCTGCGTATAGTCATTGACACAGATAACAAAAATCTTTGAACTGTTCATCGCGTTTAAAAGATCATCAATGCATTTTACATTAACGCCACTAGTTCGCTTAATCGAATTGATACAAACATGGAAAGAACACGCGCCCTCGCAGTCAGTTTGCGACCTCGCGTTGTTCCGCACATGCTAACCGCAAATAAACAACACCAATAGAAAGTTAAAACAAATAAAATATAACCACATTCCAAATTGAAAATAATTTTAAAATTATTTATGGAATTTTAGCGCAATAAATTAAAAAATTAAACTGATTTAAATTTAGAAAAATAGAACGGAAACAAGTTTTAATTAATGCTGCGGTTAATAACGGGAAATTAACCTGACAATGGTTTACTGAGAACAGTGAAGTGTTTATTAATTTGTGACAATGGCAAAGGCAATAGCGATGTTGCAAGGCCTGGGCCAGAAGATGAGTGGCAAGGAGCACCAAGAGTGCAGGACTTTGCAGGTGAACTTGCCGACCCCGAGGCCCGTCGACATTGAGTTCTCCAATATCACCCTGAAAGTGTCTGAAGGTCTTATATCGCGCAGTAAGTGGATCATTATTTTTATCATCAGGATAAAGTTAATCATAGATAATAGTTGGAGACACATAAACAATACCTACATAATGAATAGCTGTAAACGTAAAGAAATAGTTACTTGCAAGATATTTATATAAAAACTTATTATAATTTAAAAAAAATTATATTGTTTATTGAACTAGTGTGATATCTAGATAGCGTTTATTATTTTTTTTAAGTTTTCCTTATCCTATTCTATGATTATTATACGGTATGATATGTTATGATTCCAATAAGAAAATGAAATAAGAAGCCGCTGGAATTTTTTTTTGCTTGAGTAGATACTTCTGTAAATTACTTTGAATATGTCACGCTCATTTGCAAATTCAGCGAAAATATGAAGAACAAATTATAAAATAATCTAACAAACATGTCAAATTTGAACCTTTATATCGTGGGGCACTTCTGAACCTGTAAAAATATAAAAATTGTCATATTGTTCCTATATTTTTCTGAATGAATAAAGAACAAATAAAAACTAAAGACGTGTTCAACACATTACTGCTATATTACCTACCAGAATATACCAGTAATATTACCGTCAATATACCATATACAAAGAAAAAAATGTGTAAAAAACACAAAAAATAAAAAACTGATTAAAATAACGGAATGAGCAGTATTAGGAACAAGTTTGAAAAAAAAAATGTACAGAAAAAATGCGGTGTCAAGGCGTTAGCTAGGTACACACTGAACTTGCTTGCTGATTTAGCATCATAATATGATATTTCCTACTTATTCGTAATAACTCGTAGGTATTACGCTTATAAGCAACACAACACTATTGATTTTAGTTGGGTATTTATGGGCCGAACACGGCGAATAGACTACATTTTTATGCTATAAATTTACGGAATTTTGTTAAGATGTTGAGGAAAGTTAGGAACTCTTTTAAAGAGCAATGTATACGCTTCTTTAACAAATTTAAAGAATTATTTAAATTTTAAAAAGCTAAATAAAGATAACCTGTTCGAAAAGGGTACTTTAATGAGGCCTGTTTTTATAGAGGACAAGAACGCCTTTGAATTTATTTCTCGCCTCACATGCGGTTTCATTATTTTTACATTAGATAGTATTATTATTACTTTTATATTGTTTTTATATGCATATTTTTTATTTTACATATTTTTATGATTAAAATATACTTGCATGGATATAATTAATAATTTAATAATAATAATTTAATTTAGTTTTGAATTTGAATTGGGTTACCGTCTGGTGAACATCCTCATAACTCAGAAACGTAGTGATGGGATGAAATAGGGATTTTAGTGTTCGAGTAATCTAAATTAAGTTAAATACCTACTGAGTTAATGTATATTTTAATGCGAAACTAATTTTGTTGTAATTTTTTTACGTTTGCATAAAAATGTATGTGTGTTAGTTTTCCATTCTATAATATTATATATATATATATATCTATATAGTATACCTACTCACGAAGAATACAATGAAGAGTATACTTCATAGCCCTTATAACGCCCAAATAATATCAGCCTGTATTTTAAATTGCATGAAATAGTTTCCAAAGCCTGATTTGAGTTTCTAATTTAAATTTAACGTTTTGCGAAATCATTAAAACTAGTTCTATAAGTATCTAGAAAAACCGCCTACATTAATGTTATTACTAAAGATAACATACATTATTTGATTCCTGTTTTTTCATAAATAAATTAAAATAAAAAAAAACGGTTTTTGAAGACGACACTTTAGACACATGCATACTTTAGAACTGACGTATTTTCATGCAAACTTTAATTTCCCTTCTCCCTTCCCTCCCCTTTATTATCCCCTTTTTAATGTGCCAATAGGTAAGTCACATAAGAAAGCTATACTATCTAGCTTCAGTAGTAGGCTGAGCAATGATGAACAACTGAAATTATGTCTATCCCATAGGGGATTCATCGTTCACCTTTTTACGTAAAACGGTTAAAGAAAGTTTAGCAAAACTCAAGTTTTAAATATATCCTTCACTTTCTAAGGTAATTTGACAGAAAGAGTCAGGGCTACTTAAGGGGATCACTAAGGCCAATAACCTAGACGACTCGTCCATTTCGTCCAAGTACTCATAGCTTGGGCGCCCTCGAATATTAATGTTATTTAATATTTTATAATGATTATTCGTCATCATCATCATCATGTCAGAGCAAGACGTCCACCGCGAATCATTAAACTATAATGGTTAAAATCATCACTAATGCAAATTGTAAAAAAAAAATCCTTGATTTTTATTAAGATTCCCTTCAATTTGATGAGCGATATTTTTTTTTGTGGCATAGTTGGTGTGCTTATCTTGTCAAAAAATATTTTGGTGTTTCTCTTTTCAAATTATGCTTGAAAGCATTCGCGGATGTATGTTTTTGTTACTGAGTCATGGTATAAGGTACGATAACACGTTCCCAAATGCAACTTAGCAAAAAAAAACGCTTCAACATTCCGCGCTAAAGCTTTAGCTGAGAGTTGAGGTTCTATTTATTGAATACTAGCTGTTCCCCGCGGTTTCACTGGCGTTCCCGGGATAAAAAGTGGCCTATAACCTTCGCTGATAATGCAGCTTCCTATTAGTGAAAGAATTTTTCATTCCCGACCTGTAACTCCGGAGATTAGCGCGTTCAAACAAACAAACTCTTCAGCTTTATTATTAGTATAGATATAGATTTACCTACTTACAATTATTTACAACAAATGTACAAAATGCAATCTCCTACATATAAAAAAATCCTCGAGGCGGCTGGTGCTTAGCTCCTTCTTAAGATACCTATATATATATATAGCTACCTACTATGATTGTTGATGGCCTGCTCTTTGCGTTTTACCTTAGTAATTAAATTCAAAATTTATATAAAAAACCTATTATTATAATAATTAAGCTATAATTATATTAAATAAGGATTTTCACGAAAGAAATCAACTATTAAACACACCTCATGTTTTATATTCCGTCTGTCATAGTTTCTCTGTATAATAAGGTAGGTAATTCAATTATAACTAATACAACGCCACAACATCAAAGGTAGGTATAGTTATTATTTTATGACTTATATTACCTATATAATAATGTACCTAACTAATAGGTACTAACTGCCATTAGTACTATGTTGTTTGTACATTTTATATATTTAACTAGCTGTTTCAATATATCTAAACATTTATCGAATACACAAAACACAGTAAAAACAGACAAACTAAAACAATAGACTCAAAGTCAATAAATGTGATATTGTCCAAATGGCCCCAGCTCAGCATGTGCAAGATAACGACAGCGCTGAATTTCGGCTGAAGCAATGGGTTATTCACGACAGTATCGAGGAAGCTTATATAAAATGATCCCGAAATTACTCGCAGTTTAGAACCCCTGAGCTTTCGGACATAGGCTGACTTTGCGTGCTCTAGGTATACTGCCTCAATAATGGGGAGTCTTCCGAGAAACGTTTTGTTCTGGTGCCAAGCTCATTTCATCTCACTGCACGCGAACGATTCGACAAGGCGGCTCGAGGAAATGATTATGAGGTCAACCTGTTGACATAAGAAAATGGACTTACTAATGAATGTATAGCAAGGTTGCTAAGATTATTTACCTAGCAGGAAAAACTAAAATAAATCACTCCAGTAGATCGAGATAAGCGGAGAGATAAATGAATGAGTTCCATTATAAACTACGTGCATTTGTAAAGGTAGGATGACATAACTTGAGTCACTTAAATACGAAACTAACAAACAAACGCCTCACAAATACGACCTTTTTCGAAGTTGATTGTAAAAACAATTTTAGACTACGAATGTATAGAGTAGACCATGTTCCCTGCAATTCGAAATAATGGCACTTTATTTGCTTGACCATTCAAATTGAGTAAAGCCAGTGAAAATATAGTAATCTTTCTACGTCGTTGTTTTCAAAATTGTTAGTAAGTATGAAATAATTTCATCATAAACAGCTGACAACATTACTTAAGAAATTACATGTCAAAATGCTGTTTTGTAACTATAGCATAATTATTATTACTGTAATATTATGATTGTGCAGTTTATTGTTGCAAAAGGACATCTTTCGTACCTTGGTCTCCTTTTACTTGAAAAATGTCGGCTCGTAATTACTTGAATCAACATGTAGAGTGATTCAAGAGGAAGATTTATATGTATAATACATGCATATAATAGTACAGAAAATCCGAGAAAAGACGTGCGAAGCCGGGGCGGGACGCTAGTTAGATATATTATAATGTTACTACTATTATAAATGTGAAAGTTTGATAGGATGTGAAAATGTTTGTTACGCTTACACGCAAAAACTATTAGACGGATTTTAATGAAACTTGGCACAATAGATAGATCATACCCTGGAATAAAATATAGGCTCTCTTTTATCTCGGGAACGCGGGTGAAACTGGGAGTCAGCTACGGACTAAAGATAACTCTACAGAAGGCAAAGATGAAGAATTAATTTTTAGCCAAATATTCAGTGCATATGTATTTATGCATATTGTTGTAAAATAAGTCTAATTGGTAGTTTCAATGTCACCTTATGACGCAAAAGTAAAATAAATTTTAAAACAATACAATATGTACTTAACCCCATTCAGATGCAGCAGTTTTTATGAAATTGGTAATATCGAATGTATTGAATAATAAATATATTATATAAATCACTACAACACAGACAGGTCGGAAAAAACACACGAGTAGGTATGCACTTATGTTTTTTTTCATAAGATTTTTAAGGAAATGATATGTTAATATTATTCCAGTCATGATTCCAAAGATGCTTTTTTGATGCATAAAGGTCACCCACAAATATTACCTTGCTATTATTTTCATCTTATATTAATTTGTGTATGAAACCACGGCGGACAACTAATCTTTGTTTACATTGTATAAAATGAAGTCGCTTCCGCTGTCTGTGCCACTACTCAACGGTGCAGTTTTCAGCATAGAGTGATTCAAGAGGAAGGTTTATATTATGTATAATAAATAGTACCTACAGAAAAACCGTGCGAAGCCGGGGCGGGTCGCTAGTGATATAATATAGTAGGATCGCACGAAGTAGGATATAGCAGGATAATATTAATAGGTATTATTTCTTTAGATAAAAAGCTCTCATTACAAATTAGGGAATAAGGTGTGAATAATAAATAATTGTGCGTCATAAATTACAACCAAGTAAAATATTTATAGGTAGGTACTCTAAAATAGTCTTTATTAACCTTACATAAGGTACAAGAAGTGTATCATATTGCATATCATTTGTATGCCGATCGCGTTCGGTCATGACTTTGATAGCGTCGATAGAGTTTGTATTGTAATTAATTGTCCATCTGATGTGTGTAATAAATAAATATAACAATTATGTAAATTTGTTATAATAATTAATGAGACACAATTTTGTTATCATTACTGTATTAGGTAAATACTTTTTTTTCCATTTAGCATTTTTAACATGTAATGTGTTAATTTTGGCAGTGTAAAGTTGAGCAATATATATATTTTCAAGTAATATTTTCAGTTCTAGTAAAGTTCAAGTTAATAAATAGCTTTCATGTTCTAGTCACGTAGTCATACGAAGTATGTCAGGTCTATGCCACCATAATATAAAAGGCATATTCAATAAAACTCAAAATACACGATTTTATGAATATAAAACAAAAAGGCAACGTCACTTCGCAAGATCCCTCCATAAAGTCCCGGGTAAATAAGTACGTTACAAGTTACAGCTCTACAAAAGGCCATTGATTGAATCTTTATACGGTAATTTTATATAACGAAATCGATACCTACAGTACCTACAGGGCAATTATACAGGGTGGAAATTTGAGACGGGTCAGTAAGGGCAGCTACCTTAAGGGTTGAAGCCACGCGAATATGGTCTTAGGACACCATCCCTTATTTTTTGAGTTATTGCTATCGGCATTTACAGATTTTGAAAAAATGTACAGTCAACGAGAAATCGGCGATTTTTGAAAATAAATTCTGCCCAATACAAAGATAGGTTCTTTTCCATGATGAATTTGTAGCAGGTAATAATAGTATTCGAAATTCATAATTTTGTAATGATCAGACTACTAATAGTAGTTTATGATACTGTTGCATAATAGGGGTTATTAAATACGAGTGTGAGTTTAAGTACCGAGCCGTAGGCGAGGTTCTTAATAGTATCACACGAGTTTTTAATACCTAATTATGTGCAGTATCATACAGTACTTTATCTAAACTCATATAAGTAATGTAATTTAAAGGTAAAAAATCGATAATATTTTGTCATAAGTTTTCATGACTTACGGGTATCGATTATTCGTCATTTCCACTGCCGCCTCCACAATTTTAGATCTAAGTTTATTTCACCTTAGTATCACTGCTATTTTTCTATCATTTTTGGCCAAAATAAAATATACAGTATGCAAAAAAATCAATAAAATACACAAACATTAATCATCATGGCGCCCAAATCCGTGTGGGGAAAAACTCCTAAGTTAAAAACTAAAAGGTAAGCCGATGGGAATCAGCGTACCTTTTAGTTTTTTAGAAATCTCAGTCCCACAGATTAATTATTTGAAAGTACCTTTAGTAAACATTTTCATCATTTCAAAGCCATTTTTATCATGCTTAAAATACACTGTAATTATAAAATTATCAGTGTTTTTTTAACGGCTTACCCTCGCTATAACTTCACCCATCACCACTGGTACCTACTAAATATGTACTACCTACATAATTATATAGTAGGTAGGTACCTACAAAAAATTGTATTGCCTTTTGGACCTCTTTGTATCTGTGAACAAAATGAACTTTAAATCCAGTTTTTCGAGAAATCCGTGCGTCAAACTTGAATGTATGTATGTGTGACTAATCTCAGCCAACCAAAGATGGATTCTGCCTGGTAGAGTCAACGACCGCTTGCTTTTCGAAGCTAGTGGTTGCGGTAGAATAATATAATTACGCATTAATTCATCAGCTAGAACCACTCTGTTTTAACGAACTCTGTGATAATTCAGACAAGTCCCAAAGTTCTAAAGACAGTAACTCTGAGTAGCATTACCATGTATTGTGTGAAATTCGAATCGAATATTCTTTACATGTCCGATTACAACCATGTACCTGATAAATAGCTATAGTTAAATACTTAATGAATTGTTTATAGAACCTCTCGTTATCACTGTCACCATAAATCTGTTACGTGTCGAAGCTTTTAATGTGTTTTATGCAAATAAGTTTTTAAAGACGAACAAATTCTTTTATCAGCTCTGACTGACATATCAACGCACAGCCTAAGCCACTGACCCTAGACACAAAGGTTAAATGGAACTGGCTCTCAAATACAGCTGTTAGTATACATTGTATATAAGGTGCTTGGCACCTGATTTTCATGATTAATAATAACATTTAATAATGTATGCATTCATATAATTACTTTCTTCATGTCAGCCTAAACACGTCCACTGCTAGACAAAGGCCTCCCCAAGGATCTCTACGACGGCCGGTCTTGCGCATCCAGCAGGCAGGGAGTTAGCCCTAATCGACTTACATTTGTAAGCGTGCTTATGCACATTTTTTGAAATTCAGACTTTTTTAAGCGCTTTTCACTTAAACGCCCACTCCTACTTACAAGATCGTCGGTCCACCTTTAAACTTTTTAGTAACTCCGGAGATTACCTCCTACATTTAAGATCTGAACATACAAACTTTACATTGTTTTTAATATTAGTGTAGAAGTGATGACAAAGACACATTGGAATTTATTTTTAAACGCAGTAGCTGAGTACAAGTTGGCATTAACACATTTTTACTCCCATTTCTGGAGTCAATTTATGGTATCACGAAGGTAACTTGGCAGCAGTGGACAACCTTGCAGCTGTGGGAATCATTTGAATCAAATACCTACTTGTAGATGTTCTTTTTTTTATTTATGTCAGAGGCGGTCAACCTGGTGGTTAGTGGTTACCGTCGCCTATCGCCTCTACCTCTGGTATTGCTAATGTGTTGCCGACCTGTTCGAGAAGGCAAATCAACTAGTAAAAACAAATCTATCTCAAAATAGTACAAATAAAATCGCTATTAGGGTCTAACTTTTTATTCATGTAAACTTCGCAAAGGATTTTGTTGCGGTTTTGTTTTGTTTTGTAAATTTATATTTAAAAATTAAAAATAAAACAATTATAATAAAATTTTCTTCCTTAAAAATATATAAAATCCCTCGACTCAGGAGAATTTTTAACTCAATTCCACATGTCGTCGACATCCCGCCCACATCTCATGCTAATAGGTTCGTTCTATTGACTACCTACTTATTTCATAAAGTATAAATACGTACCATGATGAGTATCCAATGTTTCTTTATCATTATCAAATAGCGACCTAATAACCTAATGCAATAACTGCGTTACAACACTATCTCTCGCTTACATATAATTTTGTAATTTTACTTAATTAACGCGAGTTTTTAGATACAATATCCATAGTCCAAACACGATAATTGAACAAACAACAATTTACACTGGAGGACAAAAAAACCGAGATAACTTTATTTTTTATTAATTTTTATACTCATCATTGTGTTTTATTCTCTCTCTCATCTTACATTCCCTAAAGTACTTTAAACTACAGTATTGCTTAGTTAAAAAATAAAAAACGTTTATTGGCGAAAAATATATTTAAGCATTGAAATCTTTGCCATATTATGTCTTGTTTATCTTCCGAACAAGTTATTACTAGATTAGGATAAAGCTGTTAAGCGACATAACTATGGTAGACTATATATTCCAAATATGTAGAGCTAATTCGTCCACACTGGTCATAAAGAACACTTTTTCAGTGTTTTACACGGTAAGTAAAGATAAGTAAATAATAACAATGTAAAGATTTTAGAGTAATCAAATTTCCAGGGAAGATTTAAACGTAATTGACAGAAAGTTGAAAATATAAAAATCTTTTTTTTTATTTATATATACAAATAAATCGGCAAACAGTAAGTTTTTTAGCTGCAATACTTAATATGTCAGGTGGAGAGGAGATAATATAATATATTATCACATACATTTTCTAGGGTTATATATAAAGTCAATAATAAGTCATACATACAGATAGAGCACAGAGAGATTACCATTATACTTAGTGCAAGGGATAGAGTGACATTATATTCTTATCAAATGTATACAGAATGACGAACAAGTACCTACCTACTTATCATCAATATTTGTATAGCCACACATGTATGAACACGTGTCAAAATAGGTATATTCACAACTCATCATAACGAGATCTACATTTTAGCAGCTTTTCTGCAAATAACCCTACTTTCAATTTGTAGATTGCAAGAATAAAATAATTTTCCACCTTCTAGTGGTTAGCTTGAACTCCAAAAGGGAACAATGCAATCCAGTCGTATTATTTTATTTTTATTTATTATTTTATTTTATTCTGTATGGATCTCTGTGTCTGAAATATAGTTTAATTATTATTAGACTTGTAGGGATGGACCATGAATACAAATAGTTTTCAAGGTCTGAAATTGCAATCAGAGGGTGTACATTTAATGCCGTTTTTTAGCTTCATAACTGACAAAAATATGGGCTACAATAGAACCTAATTCAGTACATGTGCGTTATGATTGAGCTTTCAGTGGAGGAAAACATCGTGAGGAAACCATAGCATGGTGGTTGGGTACTTTTTAGTACTCGCCTGGCTGGCCTGGCTACCACCCTTGGCTTTGTGTGCTTACCACCATCGGCCACATAATCACTGATCACGGTGAGATTGTGGTCAAACACAGGCCTATATATAGTAAATATATATATAGTAAATATAAGGTTATATATATTCAAATTATATTACATAGTACAGTTAGTATTAATTTTATTTCAATGGAAAATTACTACAGTTGCTATTTTTACGAATTTTACCTTCATCAAATAATTATGTTAATTTATTCGATCATAAAATTGTTTATACTATGACTTAATTTTTCTTCGAATTGATTCTTTTTAGGGTTCTGTATCGCAAACGGATAAAAACGGAAACTTTAGAACTCCTATACTATATATTATGGTGTCCATTCATACAACTGTCTGTTTGTCTCAAAAACTTTCCGAATCTTGGATGTACATTTTATGCCATTGAGATTAATTAGTAGTCAACAGTTTCTTAGATTGTATTTATAATATAATTCTTTAGGTAGATGAGGAATTTAGTTTCATAATAATAATTAATTTTGCACGCTGCCATAACTTCAAGATCCATTATGCTTGTATACCATATTCAAGTAAATATAGTTTCATTTGAAAATATTGAGATCACAAACTATTAACGCCATGTAGGGAAATAATAATAATAACATCCTGGGACATTCCTGGGACATTTCTTCACACACGGTTATCTGATCCCAAACTAAGCAGAGCTTGTACTATGGAAACCAGGTAACTGATATACTACATATACTACTTTTTTTTGTAAATACATACTTATATAGATAATTACACCCAGACTCAGGACAAACAGACATGTTCATGCACACAAATGTTTGTCCTGGATGGGAATCGAACCCACCACCTGCGGCGCAATTGGTGGTGTCTTAACCAACTGCGCCAACTGGCCCGTCAAAAACTTGACAATAATCATTTAATGAATGGAATAAATTATAAAAAAACATACAAATTGATACGATTAATTGATTGTTCAATTAAGCATTGAGAAAGGTAGAGCATTAAAAAAAATATTTTTGTACTTTATAATGATGCCATGCATTTGTCACTTACATATTTATCTTCGTCACATTTCTAGAAGTAATATAATGAATAGTTTTATTACACCCTACTAATATTAAAAATGCGAAAGTTTGTAAGTATGGATGTATGGATGGATGTTTGTACTGTTTCACGTAAAAACTGAACGGATTTGGATTAAATTTGGAACACAGATAGTTTATAACCTGGATTAACACATAGGATACTTTTTATCCTGGAAAAACATAAGATCTCTCGTGAACGCGGGTGAAACCGCGGGGTGGAAGCCAGTATCTAATAATTTTAATTAATACAAACACACATCATTGTTTCGCAAAGAATAAAACATAATTTATACGATGTATCAAATTGTTATTTCCAAAAGTTGGCTCCTGTCCAAAACGATTTCACCTACCTACTCGTAATTCTATAGGGTTGTCATAATTATTCGGCACTAATATGGGACGAGATTATATTCAGTTCGTATTTTCAAATGTCATTAGATTGCTATTGTTGTTGTAGATTTATTGATATTTTCGAAAAATAAGCAACGAGCCCATCGTAACTTAAAACATAGTAGTACATGAAGTAAAAATATACCATATTTTCATTAAACTAATGTAGATATATATTATAATCAATATTGTAATTATGTAGTTTGTATATTTGTTGTAAATAATTGTTAATATTGTAAAGTCAAATTAGTCTTGATACATTTATAATCAAGTGTAAACAACTCTAAACAAGTTAAATTAACTTGCGAAGAAGATACAGGAGGAGGTCCATCTGTTATCGCTCAGTTATATTTTTAAATCAATTATGTCGATGCCGAAACATTTATGCGTATTATTATTAAGTTTGCACGGTAAATTTATGCCACACTAAATTATGACTTAAAATTTTATGACTATCGATAGAGATCCCATACTACGACTTATGGCAACCCTACTTTTACATGGTAAAACCTACCGAACCCTTTGTTTGAGTTCATTGTATGAATATTTATTAATCTTACCTGTAAACAAACATGCACTGTTCGTTGTAATTGAATGAACATGTATTATAAACAATAAAAATAAATAAAAACGCGTGCGATTCACTGTTATTTACCAGTACAATATATTTATTAAAAAAATGTAGAAATGAATTTTTTTTATCTTACTTCTTTACAAAAAATAAATAGGTATATTTGTTAGATCACCATATATATTTTAAGGCAATTAGTGGCCGTCCGCTAGTTAACTTTGATTAATTTAATTCTTATATAAAAAATATAATAGCCTTATGTAGAGGAGACAGATAATCACATAATTACACGGTGAAGTATGAAATAACATCATATACAGTACTTATAAGTACCTTTTTTTTATATACTACTAAGGTAGCAAGCAAGCATACGGCCCACCGTGATGATGGTAAGTGGTTACCGTCGCCTATTGCCATTTGCAATACCAGAGATATTGCCAATGTGTTGCTGACCTGTTAAAATGCCGAGAAGGCAAACTGGCTCTCAAGTGCAATTGCCGGAACACACCGGTGGGTGCTTGGCGATAAATTTTCAATTTGAGGGTGGTAGCCAGCCAGACGGGTACTACCGAAAGCTCAAGCTCATTGTAGGATTGGAAACCACGACCTTCGTCGCGGCATCCGACGTCTCTACCACTGAGCTATCATCGCCTTAAAAATTACCTACTATTATACGAGTATGTCTTAGATTACAGATGATAAAGCGGAACAGTCTGGTATTAACGTTCTCGTGAAAAAAACTGTATGGAACAGAATTAGGTACTCTTTGACTAAACTGTCTGTATAGTATCTACAATCTATAGTTTGATTAGGTATTCCTTCCTTACATACAAAACATGTTCGTTTTGCATATCAGAGGGCCTACTCAGATAAACGATAGATTCTCGATTGTCAAATTATTATCCAATAGAAAATTACACAAAAACGTGTCGTCAGTTTGCTGCAATCCCATTGGTTAATAATTTGACAACGATTTTCGAACATCGTGTATCGTTTTTCGGAGTAGTTCCTCCGATACGTGAATTGTTTGGATCAGTTTTAGGACAAAATTAATTACCCAAGGAAGTCATGGATACACATATGAACTAGTGATATTAGTAAGAAGATTAGTGTAGTATGTTTAGTTAAGAATAATAAAAATATCTCCATTCGTTTAATGAAAATATGGTATCTTACCTAATTTAACATAAACAATATCCTGGGATATTTTTCACACACGGTTATCTATCCCAAACTAAGCAGAGCTTGTAGGTAGGTACATACTACATACTATGGAAATCAGATAACTGATACTATACTACTTTTATTTTTGTAAATACATACTTATATAGATAATTACACCCAGACTTTAGACAAACAGACATGTTCATACAAATGTGTGTACTAGATGGGAATCGAACTCATGACCAGCGGCGTGATAGTCGGTGGTGTCTTAACCAACTGCGCAAACTGGCTTGTCAACTCGGTATGTTATAAGCTTGCGTTTTAATTTATACGAAAGGCTACATGCTTATTTTTCTAAAATATCAATAGGTAAATCTGGTAAACAATAGGCATCTAATGACAGTCTATGACAGTCTACTTGGAAATACCAACTGAATACAATAGGGGTCTAAAGTTATTTCGAATTTGGAGATTGGTCTTTGCACCAATATAAAAAAAATATTGCCGAAAAATGTCGCGATGTGAAAATAATGGAAAACGGAAAAGCGAAAACACGGGAAAACCATGAAAATCAACACCTTTTCTCAGGCGATTTTCACCTTTATTGACTATGAAAATGTCATTATTATTATTCTTATTCCTTCCTTTCAAAGTTAAAATTTAAATAACATTCTAAAAAAAAAACAACCTACCGCATGATAGCATTTCATACAAAATTGTGCGTAATGTGGTCTTACCACAGACTAACAGAAATAAATATCTTGGGACATTCTTCACACACGGTTATCTGATCCCAAACTAAGCAGAGCTTGTACTCTACTTGTAGTATACCAGTTAACTGATATACTACTTAAACTACTTATAGATAAATACACCCAGACTCAGGACAAACAGACATTTTCATGCACACAAATGTTTCTCCTGGATGGGAATCGAACCCACGACCTGTGGCGCGATAGATAGTGTCTTAACCAACTGCGCCAACTGGCCTGTCGAAATGTATATAACTGGTGGCAGTTGTTAGGACTCATTGCCAGCCTTATCTCCGAAACTACTAGGCCATACAAATTGAGCTTTGGCTAGGCATAGATGTACAGATTAGGTTACATATCCCACCAGGGGTTGTGTTGTGTCCATCTCATGTTGGAAGTATCCCCACGCTCACCTTCATAAAGGACCGGTCCTCGGGCTCGAAACATTAAAAAAAAAACACATTATTATGCAGATTGTGCTGATTTGACAAGCCGTCAAAGTGGTACATAAAAAAGTCCACATGATCGACAGCCGACTACTACAAGCAGGTAAAAATAAAGCATTATACTACGCAATACCTACCCCTATTATAGTATATCTTACGATGACTTTTAAATGAGTAGCGAAATTTTCATGGATTCAAACTTCATAGGTACATTTTGACCGAACAATATTGTTGAAAAATTAGATTTGTTTTTCGTTTTTTCAGGTCCCAATGTACCTAAAAGTTGTTCATAATGATGAGTACTTACCTACAATAATCGATGAAAATTTCGCTACTGATTCAAAAGTCACCCAGTATAATATACGTACTTCCTACTAATATTATAATCGTAAAAGTTTGTTTGTATGTAAAACTACTGAACGGATTTGGATGAAACTTGGCACATAGATAGATCATACCCTGGAATAACTTATAGGCTACTTTTTATCCACACAGCTAGTTGATGATAATTACAATACTAGACTATTATGTAGGTACTAGACTGAATTACCTAAGCCGTGCAAGCATTGATAGACGCATACGCATTTTTGAACTTGCTTTGTGACCGCAACCATTACCATCCAGCGGCCATGACACTCAACCGGTTCTGTAATTAGATCATAAATGTATAAAAAATAGATAGATACAGTATGACACAACTTAGATAAAGCATCGGCAAAATTCGTAATATCGATCATTCCCGGAAAGAGTGCGCCTACAACATTACCCATGTTTATTATAAACAAGTTCAAATAAATCTAATCGCCTCATAAAAATTCTAAGCAAATTTTCATATTTTCAATAATACAAAAAATACAATTAATAATAATAAACAAAAATATAATTCAATTCAAAACAATTTTGTTACAAAAAAAATAATAATACTTTTCATATAATTAAAACATGTAATATTATCTACTATTACTTACATATTAGGTACTAACTATACCTATACCATAGTGTTAATAGCGTAAGTTTATACGTGGTCTATACCAACTACTACCTACATTTTTTTGAGTAGGTAAGTATATTCTGTCGAAAATGAATTTCCAACACAATGTTCATTTTTATATTAACATCGACCTCACTAAAAAAAGTTCAGGGCTACGAACTTATACGCCTACACGACATTAAAGCTTTTGTCTTCTAAATAACAAAAACCATTATTTTAAATGAGTAAGGTTTTTTGCAATTTGGCAATTAAGTAGTAAATTGTCTGTAGTTTCATTTTGATTGGGTATGAAAGCGAAATGTAATATATATACCTACCAAAAAATCTGAGTGACTAATTATTAACTGAAACTCATATTCAAAACCCAATTAATCAGTTTAGGCACTTCTAAGGCAAATAAGGACGTCGACAATTATACGATGGGTTCGTAATACACTTGAACTAAAAAGACTCCTGCAAGAAACTCAGCAGAATCTTTCTCCATAATAATGTACCTACTCCTGATTTTTAGATAACTTTGAAGTGTCATTGTCTGTAGGTACTGAGGGCCTACTCCGAATAACGATACACGATAGTTCGATCATCGCATCGTTGTCAAATTATTAACCAATAGAATAGGGGTGATGACTAAAAAAAAATTAGTCCGTCAGTTAGATTACCAAAAAATATTGGACACATGTTTTTTCTTTAGTTCTGAAAACAAAAAATAACGAAGATACAGGGCGTATAAATATCGCGTGACGTCACGTTTTAGTACACTTTTTACAGAGAAGTGACGTCACAAACCCCCACTCCTGAATTTTGATGCGACCTATCTTTGTAAGTTTTTATTGATTTGATAAAATAAAAAATACGTATCCAATATTTTTTGATAACCTAACTGACGGACTAAATAGAATTAATTATTTTTTACCCAGTCATCATCCCTTTTGTGCTATTCTAATTGTCAATAATTTGACAACGATGATCACACTATCGTGTATCGTTTTTCGGAGTAGACTCTCTGTGCCGTACGTGTCCACGGGTATTAGTTGACTTTAGGACCGCAGTTCTATTCCGTGTCAGGCTCAAATTATTTTTTAAATTATTAGACATGACACTGTAATTATACAAGTCAAAATTGGATTACAAAATTGAAGGTTCAATCATTTTATTTTTTCATAGGTTTTCCGGTAATTACCTACCGGAAAATTATTTCATGATTTTAGGTAGGTACACACGGCCACAGTACAAGCTACACAATATGGCCCCTTATGCGGTTGTAATAGGAGCTATTTTGCAACAAAAATGTGTAGCTTGATCGAATAGAACAGATGGCTTTGGATCGCGGGAGGATGATTAAACTTCATTGTAGGACAAGCGTGACCATTGTACATTGAAGAACACAAATGGCTTGTGATTAATAGTTTATCTACTTGTCCTCTAAGGCCCAATTGTCCCAACGTCTTATAGCACTATCCCGCGGGTTAAAACATTCAATTTGACATACAAGTATGATTCAATCTTTTTAAATTAAATTACTGGCTGATTAAATTTAATATAGGAGTAGGTACGGGTAGTTAGGGGTAGGCAGAGGTAGGTAGGAGTAAGGAGGGGTAGGTAGGGGTAGTTAGGCGTAGGTAGGTAGAGGTAGGTAGGAGTAAGTAGGGGTAGGTAGGGATAGGTAGGTAGCAGTGGCGAGGGGTGAAATTATGGCGAGGGTAAGCCGTTCAAAAAACACCGATAATTTTATAATTAGTGTATTTTGAGCTTGATAAAAGTGGCTTTGAAAAGATGAAAATGTGGGCCTGGGATTCATTCCTAAAAGGTAAGGCGATGGGAATCGGCTTGTATGGATCCTTCGCCACTGGTAGGTAGGTCCCAGTTTTATTTTTATTCTCAGGGCAGGACAACGTCTGCCGGGTCAGCTAGTATTCTCATAAACGTCAGTATTTGACTGTTCAAACTGACTGACAGACTTGACAGCTCTTAGTATTGTAGGTTGACAATAACAGAAAGAGTAAAAACAATAGCATGCTAAATTGATTGACATAATTGAAGGACCTGTTTTTCTCAGCCATTATTTCATTATTTGTAATTAGGTATTATCGTAATAAATTATTTCCGCATTTTGCTAAACATGTGAAACAATAAGAAAAGTGGTTCCCAAGATACAGGTTAAACTCGTTTGGGGTCTAATGATATAATGATATAATTAATTGTGTAATGTTACTACCTATACATATAGAAGGTATTATTTTACCTTCAGCTGCGCTGTAATAGTTGCTTCAAAACATTATCAGTTATACATATATATGTCAATATGTACCAAAAATGCATATTTAAAGAATGTTTTGTATGTGATAAATATTCTATATATCTACCTACAAATATCCGTATTATATCCGAGTTGGTGATATTTTGCACCACTAATCATATCGATGACTAGATTTCCCCGCGGTTACAGATTTCAGATTGACCTTTCGTCAATATACTGTATATGTATATCTATTTGCAACATTGCTATGCACAGTTTGAATTGAATATTAGAAAGCTTTATGTAAAAAATATCTTCTATCTTTCATAAGATGCTGTTGCCTTCGGCAAAACACAGAGCCTAAAAAAAAAGAAAAACAAGAGGAATACGTGTCTAACGGAATTTTTCTTCATGTCTGTTTGTCACAGCCATTAGAGCTTAAAAAACAATTAATATACGCATAACTATTACTTATACAGTCTTAAAATTAAACAACAAGTAGGTATGTTCGCAAAAAACACGTTTATAATTTATATACCTAACTCATAAAAAACAACAAGTTTTGTTTTTTTATACTCGTGAGCCTGCCTTCAAAATTGTCATTTTAGAGTACCTTATAGTTATTATCTTGTACTTTTTAGTGTTTTTGAATGCGGTTCTCTTTTTGTTAAAAGTTTTATTTTTATTTTTTGCCATTCCATCAACAGATTCCTGACAATGGGATACACTCTTACAAATAAAAATAATAATTTCTAAAACCGGTTCAAATGTACCCGAGTAATCGCGTAACAAACATACAAATAAAACATAGTCGAATTGAGAACCTCGATTTTAACGATCGTTTTTACGATTTTTGCCGATGCTTCATCTAAGTTGTGTCATACTATAATCATTTGTAATGATGTGTATGTACAAAACTTGTTTTGGGACTTTTTGGCGGGTACTTGCGAAGTGACGTTGCGTTTTCGTTTTATTTTCATAAAATCGTGTATTTTGAGTTTTATTGAATATTATCGGTGGTATTTTGTCCAATAAAGATCAATACAAGTGCACCAGTGAAGTGAAATGAAATGATTACGTGTATAGTGGCTTTTCAAGTTGTCTCAAGAAGTCCATGAAAAGTTTTAGTAGAACGGCTACCATTGTACTAAAACCTAACTAAACTGACTGACTGTGACTCGAAGGAGATTTGACATGACTTGGACTTTGAAACTTGACGATTGACGAGAATTTAATACATGAAGAATATAAAAATGCCTGCATTGCTCAACTTGACACTGGTAAAATACACGAAGTGTGATGACAAAATAAAAAAAAAAAAAAAAAAAAGTTGTTTTGTTTTTACTTCCCGACAAGTTCAAGTTCCGTTCAAGTCAATTTGACAGTAAAATTGAATGGTAGAGTCTTAGTTCAAGGGTAGAGTTTACAAACCTAACATTATATCTGTACTAAGCTATATCTATTCTAATCTATATCTATACTAATAATAAAGCTGAAGAGTTTGTTTGTTTGAACGCGCTAATCTCCGGAGTTACTGGTCCGATTTGAAATCATTATCCGCGAAGGTTATAGGCTACTTTTTATCCCGGGTGCGAAGTGAATGCGAGTGAAACCGCGGGGAACAGCTAGTAATACATATAACTACTATACTATACATACCTATAGGTACATGCCAATATTTAGAATCGTAAATAGAATAAGTACCTATGTACTAATAAATAGCAAATGACATTTACATAACAACGTAAAACTAATAATCAATTAGAATTAAATATTTGTAGCGTACGTATACTTACCTACCAACGTGTAAATAATTAATATTAATTTATTTGTTTGCATTTTTTACCACCTTGGGAAATTAAAATTGACTAATCAGGAAGTGATATCGTAACGAAACCTAAATATCAATTCTGTACGTTATTTTGGACCCCTTAGTGTTCAAAAGATGCGTATTTTTTTTCAAAAATATTACGATTTATTTCGCAGTTTTTATGTCAGTTTTTTTAGTTACAAAACCGTATTTTTTTTTAAAGATCGACCTAAAGTTACGCTGAATGGTAAGGGTCCAAAATGATTGAAAATTGATTGAATTTTCATTAAAATTTGCTCTAAAAGATTAGTGTTTTAGAGCAACCTTTCTCCGAACTGACTATTCCTGTAATAGTCGCCATCGAAAGCGCGCTATACAGCAACAACTTCTTTGACATACTTTAATTTCCAAATATCATACGTACCTTAAATATACAACATTTACAATTATTTACAACAAATATACCTAAAAACTACATATAAAAAAATCCTCGAGGCGGCCGCTGCTGCCGACCAACGGCAAGGATCCCGGCCTACCTTATCTTCAAATAACCTTTTGCTTATTGTAGCCTTAAAAGTACATGATGCTTTTTAAACTCTCGCGAACACAATTCATGTTTATAGTAATGTAACGGGTCTATTCGCGCATAGAATATTATCAAAATATAATTTTGACTAACCTCGACGTTTCAATCAAGTTGCATTGATCGAAACATCGAGGTTAGTAGAGAATATTCTATGCGCGAATAGACCCGTTACATTACTATAAACATGAATTGTGTTCGCGAGAGTTTAAAAAGCATCATGTACTTTTGATTAGGTATTTAGTTATAAGGCTGAATACTGCGATTTGTTTACATCATTATCAAATTATCCTACATAAATTCAGGAGCCGTAGGCAATACGAAGTTATGACAATTAGAAAAGAGTAAATCTTTTGTAAACATGCCTTTAGGTTTTCGCACTCAGAAACGTAGTGATGGCACGAAATTGCTCAGTTAGACCTACGTTTAATTTTATTACAAATTCGGAAATGCTAACTAAGTTACATTTTCACCAAAATAAATTGTAACTACAAAGAGCTTTGCTGTAAATTCAAGAAATTTGCAAAATTATTTTCTTGAATTTACAGCAAATCTAGCAATATACCTCGAGGTCTAATCAACTTGATGTCGTAATAAGTAATTTGTAAGCGTATTACATTTACCTACCTACATATATACAATCATGTAGATACCTACCATGTTTTCCTGCGCAGCTCTTGAGTTGATATGGCTATTTATTTCATAAACATGTCCTGTCCTTATCATAACGAATAATCGAGGACAAACGTTCTGGTTTTTTACCATCATTATATTATTATTTAACTAACCATTATTTTAATATGGAAAAGGTCCTTATTATAACTTTAAGGTTAATGTTTTTTATTTATTATGTAGAATATTTGTGATAAACGACAAAATCTTCCGACGTACGAACAGTAGTAATTAAAGATATGTTTTTCTTCTTTTAGTTATGAAGCATTGAGTTTAAAATATGCCATTAATTAATATAAAAAACCTAACAAGTGCGTGTTTGAAACGCGTATAGTGTGGTGCTGCCAAAGTTAGGGCACAAATTTAAAAATTAAATAAACCGTGAAAAAAAAATTATGTAATTTATTATTTACTTACCAAGAAAATTTACGGTCACAAACATACGGACATGACAAATCTGATAGTGTTTCTATTATCCATACTAGAAACCCTAGTTAGATAAGACTATAATTATGAATTTATTATTTCTAGATAAGAAAACAATCCTCAAGGGCCTAACGGGGCTATTCAAGCCTGGACAGCTGACCGCGATAATGGGCCCGTCAGGTGCTGGAAAATCTTCACTTATGAATGCTCTAACTGGATTCTCGTAAGATATTATGTTATCTAAATGGTACTTGAATAACAGATTGACCTGTGATCAAAACTTGACATCCGTTGCGTATTAATGTTTATGTATTTAGCAAATCCTACTTAATTAACATAACGTAACGTTAAAAATAAAAATGTAGTATAATAAAAGAGCAAGTTAAATTTCGACCAATAAAAAAAACTCTGCCATTTTCGTCCTACTGACAAAAAGGATAAGAAAAATCATACTAACTACACTTTGTTTTAGAACGCAAGGGGTGACTGGAAAAATACGCGCTGGAGATAGTGTTTGTGAATTAAAAACAAAAGCAAATTCTCTGAGTTCCTTGAAGGCTTACAGAAAAAAATCATGCTATATTCTTCAGAACGATAGACTGAATCCATTATTCACCGTTGCCGAACTCATGAAGTTCGCAGCCGATATGAAACTTGGCAACACTCTTACAGAAAAGTTAAAAAATAGCGTGGTAAGTAGTAACCTATTTACATATTTATGAAGCTAATTAATTGGCTGGTTGGTTCTGGAATAACAAGTATTTTGTCGTGCTTATTTTTAAAGATCAAAATACATAGATTCGATTTAGATACTAAAAACAATTTAGATTAAGATTTAGAATAATATTATGGTAACACTAGCGAAAATTATTATAAATATTTTATAATAAATACAATTTTTGGTGCAAACTAGAAATGGCAAGGATAAAGGCTCTCTCTCTCTCATAATAGCTCTATTTATTTTAGGTTAATGAAATCCTAAGTACTCTAGGGTTGTCGGGTACAGAAAATACGAAATGTTCAGATTTATCTGGGGGACAGAAGAAAAGGCTGTCTATAGCTGTTGAACTAATCGACAATCCACCGGTACTGTTCCTCGACGAACCAACAACGTAAGTTTTCGTTTTATACTACTAAGGCAGCAAGCAAGCATACGGCCTACCTGATAGTAAGTGGTTACCGTCGCTAATCGCCATTTGCAATACCAAAGGTATTGCCAATGTGCTGCCGACCTGTTACAATACCGAGAAGGCAACTGCCTCTCAAGTGCAATTGCCGGAACGCACCGGTAGGTGCTTGGCGACAAATTTTCAACTTGAGGGTGGTAGCCAGCCAGACGGGTACTACAAAGTACCCTACAACCGTGGAAAAGATGTGTTTTTAGACATTTTGTATTAATTCTTTTTTATTTCGAGAGACTTATTTCTTTTAATTTTAAGCAATTTGACGACAAGCTCTATAAAATAATAAAAATAATCATTTATGGCATAATATTTAAATAGTTAAGCAGATACCAGAATTATTCAAGAAAACAGGTAAGTAAGTAGTATCAAGTTTTAGTTTTTTTTATTGAAATTGTGTGAAACACATTAAGGCCACTAATTAATTCAAATGTGTGCGGGTTGGACACATTAGGTCTGTAGACATAATTATGATAAAATTAGAACTATTGTTTTTTTTATTATTTACGAGTAATAGTTGGTAATAGCAATGAGGCGATGATAGCTCAACGCTAGCTAATGAGTGACATAAAATGTCGAGATGAAAGTCGCGGGTTCGAATCTTACAATGAGCTTGAGCTTTCGGTGAAGGACAACATCGTGAGATAACTATGGCACGGTGGTAAGGTTCTTTGTAGTAAGTACCTGAACCTGCCTGGTTGGCTACCACCCTCAAGTTGGAATCTGTCGCTAAGAATCTCCCGATGTGTTCCGATAGCTGCACTTGCGAGCCAGTTCCCTTCTAGGCTTTGTTTGCTTACCACCATCGGCCACATCATCACTGATCGCTGCGATATTGTGGTGAGTATTTTGCTTTGTATGTAGGTAGGTAAACATATAAAAAGAGGAATAATTATTTAATATTTATTGGTCAATTAATTCATTTATGTTATGATAATTAGCTCATTATAATGGTTTTAATGCCTACTTCTTTTATAAGCTCCTAATAGGTATAAGCAGTATTTTATTATTCTATTGCCCAAAAAAGTGGGTGTACTTCATGTATTCAGAGATAATGTTCGTTTCTACCATAACTTTAAAATGTTTGAACCGATTTAAAAGTGTGTATGTCCCGGTAACGTAGAGTAAAATGTAAAAAAAATAATTATTATGTAATTTTGTAATGACAACAATTTGTTTTGAATTAATAAAGCAATAGGTAGTTGCGAACGGAATTAGGATAAATTATGATCTGATAATATTTTTAATAAAAACTAAAGCTTCTTTTTTCAGAGGGTTAGACAGTTTGACGTCAGCACAATGTATGGGGATGCTAAAAATCTTAGCTCGTGAAGGACGGACGGTAGTATGCACAATTCACCAACCTCCTGCCTCAATTTATTCATTATTTGATCAGGTATATGTACTTTTATTTTATTTATGGTTTAGTCTTATATAGTCAAGACGCTCGCAGTTTGGTTAGGGAGCTGTCCAGGCGCCTTATTGACACTACAGGTGACCAAAGAGCTGGCACTTACCTCGGGTAGTGCATCAGCCTTGCAATTCAACGAGGTAACGTTGCCAGCTTTTTGGGAACCCTGCCTGCAGGCGGTGATTTAAATGGTTTATTATTTATAGTTACTCTGTATATAGGATAGATTTTGTAGTTTAATTTTAATTTAATATTTCATTTAATTTTAAGTAATGTTATAATATGTCAAGCGAAGAGATATAAAAAAGCCAAGGTTGTCGCAATTACAAAATTAGCATTCTCGCCCATTTTAAAACCAGTGTAGTGTATTAGGTATGCTGAGGTTATTTAAACCGCCTAGCTATTTCACTTGCATAACTTTATGGAGTGAAAGTACATCAATATAAATGTCCTATAGGAATAACAATGAAATCGTAAAAAAAAACTTTCATGCATTTTGACCAAGAAATTTTATGATTTGTCAGATTTAGTTCCATAGCGACATTATCATATTTCACGGTGTTTTACATAAATAATCGTGACATTTTCGAATTAATTTGCATGAAAAATTAAAAAGAAATAGAAGTTTAGTAATAATTCATAATATGTCAGTTGATTCTGTGACATGTTCTCATTAATACCCTTCGAGAGTTATAAGATATATCTTAAGAACAATCTCAGGTTGATTAGAGTCCCTACATGGTTATTTTATGCTTTTTAGTGTTTGGAAGTCGGTTCTATTTTTTGTTAAAAGTTTTTTTTAAGATTAGTATTTATTTTTTCAATGATAGTTTCTGACAGATAAACGAGTACGACACGACATTACTCTTTGTTTTGATCTCTCTCTCATTCATCTCATTCATTATTTGTTATTTAAAATTTACATAGATCAAATAATTGTGTCATCAATATAATTTATTAAATCTATCATATAATTTCTTGACTAAGGGATTATAATTAAAATATTATAATAAGTAAGTAACATGCAATAATTTGGCGTGTAATATTGATAATTAACAAGTGACCTCATCAGACTTACTGCTAGCTATTTCCAATTAATATAACATTACCGTAATCAAGCAAGGTCCAGAAACTAGTTCTGCAAGGCGAGTCAGGTGTTCCAACTATAGCTAGTTTAAGACATCTTATTATCCTACTAATGTTATAAACGTGAAAGTTTGTATGTATGTTTGTTGCTCATTCACGCAAAAACTACTGAACGGATTTGGATGAAATTTGGAACACAGATAGTTTATAACCGAGATTAACACATAGGCTATTTTTTATCCCGTGAAAACATAAGATCCCTCGGGAACGCGGGTAAAACCGCGGGGCGGAATCTAGTAATAAATAAAATTATTACAGACACCCGAAGTTTTCAAGTCTGCAATATTTCATTTTTTTTCTATAGAATCAATAACAGTTCTACAAAAAATAAGTCAAATCCTTTTTACTAAGTCTGTATTAATGAATGAGTTTACTATATCACTAGCTTTTGCCCCGCGGTTTCACCTGCGTACCCGAGAGATCATATGATTTCCCGGGATAAAAAGTAGCCTATATGTTATTCGAGGGTATGATCTACCTATGTGCCAAGTTTCATCCAAATCCGTTCTAGTTTTTACGCGTCCATACATCCTCACAAACTTTCGCATTTATGATATTAGTTGGATTTGAGAAGCTAACCTACCTAAACCTAGACGTAATAAAACTGTTAATGTATTTTATATTTCGCGTTTGTGTAATAATTAGGTACATTATCTCAAAGTTTAATTACAACAGATATTACTTTTAGTAATCTATGTATGTAAAACTAAACTAAAATTAAACTAAAATATATGTACAATGGTGCCGATTCTGTTGTTTACGAACTTAACTAAGACAAGTCACCTCTCTTTAATTTTAACCTTATTGAAAAAGATAGAACATTTTTAATGCAGTCAGTTTAATCCATACCGTCGTAATTTACGGGTAAATAGTCGTGACCAATAAAGATCGCGCTTAAATTCACGTTGAAATGTGTCATCGGATAAAACTGACAGAACTAAAATATCTTGCATCCCTTTCTTATATTTACTATTAGAAAGAGATATAGTGAGATTAAATTTATTTTAGTTCGTAAACAACAGAATCGGCACCAATGTATCGTAAAAAACCTAATGTATACCTAAACCTCAATAAATAAAGCCTAAGTTGTAAAATACTAGGTTATATAAATGATAAACTTATGTATGTTATTACAGGTGTACGTACTAGCAGATGGCATGTGCATATACAATGGTCCAAGTGAAGACACTGTTCCGTATCTCATTACAATTGGATTCCAATGCCCAATGTACCACAACCCTGCTGACTATAGTAAGTATTTCAAAATTGTACATAGAAAAATAAATATAATAGTAAAAAAAAATAGTTTATTACTGCCATTAAAATAACGACGTATTTTAAACTCACAAAGTACCTAATTAAAGTTTTTGCTCTTGATTTTTATCTAGTATGAATTTTAGAAATAAAAATATAACTAACTTACCTACATATTTTGATGAGCTTTTGTTTTAGATATCTTTTAAGTAGTTAGTTTTAGTTTAGACTAGCTTTCGCCCTGCATTTTCACCCGCATTAGAGTTCATGAACACCCCGTTGTCTATTTAACCAACCAAATAATAATGTAGGTCAATTTGCCCGTTAGTATACAGATTTTAAAGCGCTTTTCAAAGATAAGTATCATCTTAGGTTCAGGTTTCTAGAGAAAGGTTTTAGGCTGGCTATCCAGAGACATATCTTTTGTACATACAAGTAGTTAGTTTTAGTTTAGATTATACTATAATAGTGTAGGTTTAGATTGCCAAATACCTATATTACCAATCATAATATTCAAAATACTTACATAGGTACTTGAAATAAATAGTAAAACTCGTGCGAAATACGGTCGTCCACTAATTATTACACAAATCTTTTAAAATAATTTGAAGTAGATTTAATGTTGATTATATATTTTTTAACCAGATGTTTTCAAATGTTCAAAAAATATTTTAATTAGCAGACAACTTGCGTCACTAGACGCTAGCTAGTTTTGATCTTGTTTTCTGAGAAACCTGTTTAACCTGTTTACATTAATTTTATCATTTTTCACATTCAAATAAATAATAGTAAGTAGCTAGGTATTTAGCCGCGACTTCATCCGCGCGTTTGATTATCAAAAGCTGGTATTTATACTTTTAATCGCGATTTCCATTTTTTTTTATTAAAAGTATTATATTAACTACTATTATACCATTTCATCTGCGTCAATGTTTACTGACGTACCTATAACGTATGAAAAGGAAATATTTGTGAAATGTATAGCAGAATTTTACGTATTTTTTACGGTTCCGTATTTTTATGTTAAATAATGATGCTCATGAGCATGGACCGTGCGATGAATCTCATGTTACATTTCCGGTAATCTTCACACTAGAAATCCAACCGACACTAGATTGGTATATCCTATTACAACATGATTACATAAAAATCAGCAACAGTTCGCAATTACTGGATTTACGGAAACTACAAACAATTTCTAGCATAACTTTCATATTTTTAACTTTAATTAGGTAACTACTTAGCAATTGTTCTAAGTTTACATATTCTACATAATAATATTTTTTTTTCGGTAAAGTACCTATTGTTTTCACATACGCATTAGGCATACATCTGTGCATACATACAGAATATTTTTTTATCCAGTACGTAATTTTTTGTTGGTTCAGTATCAATAATAGGACCATTTGGCCATAAACAAAAATTAAGTAGGTAGAGGTAGTAGAGGGAAATCACAAAAAATAAATATTAATAAAATAAAAATGTAGGTATTTCTTTCAATAGTCAAAATTATCAGGTTTATTTTTTCTAACGTGCAATATTTTTAACGTGTCGGGTATTCTGTTTCAGTTCTAGAAATAGCAAATGGTGAATACGGAAAATTCAACGAGTTGCTCGCAGAAAAATGCTCGCAAACAGAATGTGTTGAAGTGCCCGCGCCTGTACGGATCACAGACAGAGAAAGGACAATTGATACCTTCTCATGTGGCAGGATTTCAGTCATAGTCAACCAACCACCTGAGCTATATAAATTCAGCATATTATTCAAGAGATGCATCGTACAGCAATATAGAGATTGGGTGAGTGCTTACCATAGATTTTTCACGAGTGAAAATGTCTCTATTGCTAATATAATATTGATTCTCTTTGGTACTGAATAATCCTTTTTTTTTTACTGTAAATTGAGTTCTAAATAAAATATATTTGTGCACAGACAGTGACCCATCTAAAGGTGTTACTCCACATAGTAATCGGTATACTACTGGGGTTGCTGTACCAACACGCCGGCAGCGACGGCTCTAAGACCATCAATAATTTGGGCTTCCTACTGGTCTCTTCCGCTTACCTTTGCTACACGTCGTTAATGCCTGCTGTACTTAAATGTAAGTTTATGATAAATCTGGTAGCATTTAATTAATAATAATTTGTTTCTTATTATTAACATCACATAAAAAAAACAAAATATAGATAAACGAATATCTGACTACTGAATGAAAATAAACCAGTAAAATGACTTGGCGGACGCACTTCCGTGCATCTGTACACGCATAAAAGTACGTTCTTAAAGATGCAAATCAAATTAGCTATCAGCTAGCGTTTAACATTTTCTTAAATCGGACGGTTTAAGATAATGTTACAGTTTACTAGCAAGAAGTTTGTCGAACATAAAAGTCACCGATTCCCAGATCTTATGTTTTCCCGGGATAAGAAGTAGCCTATTTGTTATTCCAGGGTACGATCTATCTATGTGCCAAGTTTCATCCAAATCAGTTCAGTAGTTTTGACGTGAAAGAGTAACAAAAATACATCCATACTCCCATCAATATATTGAAAAATAGTAGTGTGCAGTAATAGTCGCACAAACTTAGGAAAGAATTCCCTTTTAACTCGCTTGTATTCTTTATACAATAATGTATCAAACAACCACGAGGATGTCGACATATTCCACAAAAAACTTTCTTCGTTTAATGGTCTCATAAAAATGTATTTGTAGAGGATTACCCGTCTTATTATTAATTATTGTGTTTATTTTAGTGATATATCTAGATATAGCGATTTCTATTAGCGCTTTTTTTTTCTTTATAAAATATAGTATTGTAAATGTTGTGGATGCATGTCATATGTGTAGGTACAAGAACCATTGTTAGTAATAGTTTATTATGTAAGTTGTTTGGGTTCCTTAAAAAAAAAAAACTTTTTTAAACTCAAGATATATGTAATTGTGGTTTAACACCGTCACGTGTGAGAGACACTTTACCACTTGTGTGTGATATCACAATATAGTTAGGTACAACTAATTTTATTTTCGCATTTTTACAATCTTGAACATTGTATTGTCCCAACATATTTATTTATTTAACAATGTAGCACCTAGGTATTACATGTGATCTGACCAATAGGTAGGTACTGAAAAATCAAACAAACAAACACAATTGATACTTTGTATACCATATAATTTACAATAACAATAAAATAAATGACACAGAAATCAGAAATCACCTGTTGCTATCAACAGGGAGAGGAAACTAGTCTAAAATGTGACGTAATTCCCCATTGCAGTTCCCACAGAACTCCTTGTCCTGAAGAAAGAGAACTTCAATAACTGGTACAACCTTCGGACCTACTACGCAGCATTGCTAGTCACCGGCATACCAATGCAAGTAGGTATTCATCAATTTATTATACTTAAAATTATAATAGACTAGATTCCGCCCCGCGGTTTCACCCGCGTTACCGAGGGATCTTGTTTTCCCGGGATAAAAAGTATCCTATGTGTTAATCTAGGTTATTAACTATCTGTGTTCCAAATTTCATCCAAATCCGTACAGTAGTTTTTGCGTGAAAGAGTAACAAACATCCATCCATTCATCCATACAGTAGTACATATAGTAACATTTTCATGAAATAGCCGTATATGTCAGTAATATACCTTGCAGGAATATGTTGATGATTTCTTTTGTTATTAATCAGTAAATATACTATGAAATAACATGTTGATAACTTACGATCTATAACTGAGCTGCAATTTGCAAAAAACGTGATAAAATTTGAAATTCGCGCTCCAACCGAAGGTTTACCCTTACTTAGAGATGATATAATGATGATAGAAGATGATAGAATGTACACCACATTACCATTGCGTCGGATTTTCATAGTATTATTCGTCATAGAAAATAATACAATTTGACTCTACTCAACACGCGTCGCGTTTCATCGGGTCGCGTCAGGTTTTAATAATGTGTTTCCGCCTGTAGCCACGTTCTGCGGGATATGAGTGGTTTTTTTTATAGGAACGAATTTTCTTTTGTTTGCCAAGCGCCTTTGAGACGTATTTTTGTATTATATACCTCCTCAGGCGTATCGTAGGTATTCAAAACGTTGTGACGAGAAACACTAAGGGTCGGTTGCTCTTAAATTTTAGTTAAAGTTATAGTCAAAGTTAACTTAACTGTTACCATGCTTTGACCATAGGGGCACTTAGACGATGACCGATCTCCCTCGATCGGTTATCTAATCGGTAACCTAACTACTATAACCTTACTAAGACCGTGCTTTATGCAGCCGACCCTAAATAGACCCCACTTCAAGCGAGCTCCAGATTACGAGCTATCTTGAATATATCAGTGAATGGGTATACCTCAAGAAAACTGTAACTGTAACTTGCTTCTTAACAAGCAAAAGGTATAATCTCGAAGTAATAATGAATCTTAATTTTTTTCAGATATGGTTCAGCTTCGTGTATTCAGCTCCGTCGTACTTTCTATCCGGACAACCAGTGGAGCTCACCAGGTTCAGCATGTTCGTACTAGCACTTGCTAATGTCACTCTGCTGGCAGACGCCATTGGTAACCTTATTGGGACGTGTGTCAACCCTGTCGTGAGTATTTCGAAGCTTTTTCTTTTTTCGAAAGAGTGGTGGATAACTATATTTTAATATGGTGTGTATTCCGAACCGGTGGTAGAGTCTATTGTAATGATTGTAACTATCGACGTTCTTATAAGTCCCTTACCAGGGCCTAAACTGAATAAATGAGTTTTTGATTTTGATTTTGTATCTTTTCGTGATAGGTATAATGTTGAGTTTATCATAGTGACCAACTTTACTATGGGACCAAATACGAAATTAGAAATAATACATTTTGTTTTTTCATATTTTTTTTATTAGTAGATTTAATCCAGTTTAAACGGCAAGCTTTTAAATAAGTTTAAAAACAAATAATGCATTCGCCACATCGCTATCAATCGCCTTAAATAGGTGTGAACTTGTTTTTAGCATCGTAGCTATTCACATGCTACAATACCTAGGTACACGTGATTGTAAACAAACGGACATAACACAAAATTAAACTTTATTATACCTACTGAGCTTGGATTATGGTTTGTATCCTATTTCACATAATCTGTTCAGTGATGATAGATTAGTGGTAGTGACGACGAAGATCGTGTGGGTTTGACAGTCCTTTGAAAATTGATCCTACAATCACTAACTTTCAGTGAAGGAAAATATCTTGAGGAAACCACATCACGGTAGTAAATACTTCGAAATTTTCACGTAACGTAGAGCAGCTCGACTTATACCTAATACCACAGCCAAATAACATGCAAATAACATACCCTATGCGCGTAAGGACACCAGAAATCATCGAGGGAAGTGTCAGTAAACGCGTGCGTGATACCCTGCTCAAACTGTATCTTATAGCTTCTGTTTTGCGTCTACGAGTTGGTGAAGATAAGCTTCACCAGATGGGCAGTATACTTGTTTTCCGACTTTTTTTTAGCAATTTATTTGGCTCGGCTGATTCTAACTTACACAACTTGATTATAACGGTAGAGCCTGGCTATAAGCGTGTCGTATAACGGTGTAATAATATTATATATCCATGTACAATAACGGGATGCGAACCATATATGTTATTTTAGTTTTTTTTAACTAACGTTGATAGTAGGTTAATTCTTGTTGTTATAAATATGACTTAGCCCTTCTTGACCTATACATTTTCTCTTTTGGGTGTAGATAGAGATGTTTTTTTTTTATATAAATAATGTAGGTACCTATTTATGACCAGCTTTCACCCCTCGTTTCCGGGATCTTATGTTTTCCCGCGATAAAAGTATCAAATATGTTATTCCAAGTTATGATACACCTTTGATCAAGGTTATCCCGTTGAGGCGTCAAGAGATAAATGCAAATTTTCCCATTTCTAGTATTAGTTAAGATACTTACCTACTTACTTCCAGTTCTAACAAGTAAATTAAAAAAAAACCTGATTAGGCATATACCTACTACTCGTAAATACTCTAATACGGTAGTTTCCATTATCACCTCAGTCATAATTAATAGTACTGCGTGGTATTTAATTATTATTGCTACAAATTATAAGGCATTTATGATGAAATTATTACTAGGTATGTAACAGTGCAATTTAAGTAGTCTATTTCCATAGATTTATCGTCATCTCTTACATAAGTAAGATATTTAACCAGATCACAAGTTAACAAAACATTATAGACAGCACCTTACGTACCGTTATTTATTTTTTTACTATGTATAGGCCTGTGTTTGACCACAATCTCACCGTGGTCAGTGATGATGTGGCCGATGATGGTAAGCACACAAAGCCTAGAAAGGAACTGGCTCTCAAGTGCAGCTGTCGGAACACACCGAATGGTGCTTGGCGACAGATTTTCAACTTGAGGGTGGTAGCCAGCCAGACGGGTACTACAAAGTACCCTACCACCGTGCTATGGTTTCCTCACGATGTTTTCCTTCATCGAATGCTCAAGCTCATTGTAGGATTCGAACCCGGGACCTTCGTCTCGGCATCCGACGTCACTACCACTGAGCTATCATCGCCTTATTACCTATCCAAAACTATTACGTATTTTACAAATATACAGAAAAGAAAAACCAATTAAGCTTTTTCTTAGAATACCTACAGCATAATATGTCGTGTCATTCACATGAATAAGAAATAAAAGCGCTCCAAAAATAGAGCCCTGTGGCATTCCCTTTTCAAGCGAACATAAAGAAAATGTCTATTTGAACTTTGTTCACAGAACGGTACATTCCTCGGCGCAATAACCACCAGCGCCATGATAGTGTTCGCAGGATTCCTTGCGCTCTTCGCACATATGAGTCCAACAATGAGGGCAGTATCTTACGTCTCTTTCCTGAGATACGTCTTCGAAGCACTCGTTGTGTCGTTGTATGCTTACGACAGACCGCCATTAGAGTGCCCTTCGACGGAGACTTATTGTCATACACGGTAAGTGAAGCAAGTGTTTTTTTTAGCTATGCACTATCTTAGGGTCGGTTGCATAAAGCGCGGTCATAATAAGGTTATAGTTAGGTTACGGTTATAGTCAACTTTAACCGCTGAAAGACAGCAAACTGGGTTGCTCGTGTCACGAGGGAGAACGGTCATCGTTAAAGTCTCTACGGTCAAAGCATGGTAATAGTTAAGTTAACTTTGACTATAACTTTAACTAAAATGTAGCAGCAACCGGCCCTTATTATGATATGAGGCCAAAGTTGCAAGCATTTACGATTTATAAATGCTGTCTAACCAATAATTTACTAGATTGTTACTTACCAGACGTCAAATTTATGGAACAGTGAGAAGTGTCTCAACTTTTATTTTTCTTTTTTCAGATATCCAAAAGAACTCATGAAAGAATTTAATCTGAACCAAGACAACTACTGGATGAACATAATGATATTAATAATTGAAATGATTGTTGTAAGGATAATAGTTTACTTTACTTTAAAAAGAAATGTCAAACAATCTTCATAGTAGGTATTCAAATATTTATGTAATATTATGTGTAAATATAATTATAAATAAAGGCTGGTAATAGACATGTTTAGGAATAATCGAATTATTGATAAACCCAAAATACTGTTGTTCTTTTTGTAACAAAAAGTGCAACAATCTACTCAGGCTAGATATAAAGATAAAATTGTGACCTAATTAATATTCATAAAACACAAAGATCTTTAAAAATAATTAAATGTGCCCTAGCATTTTAGAAACGAAATACAGAAGGCAGGGAAGGTTTCCCGAAATAGTACGTTACGGAGCAATTTTGAGTCCATTCCATACATAGTTAATTATTGGATTATTAGAGTAGAGACATCAGACAGAATGTAATAGTTTCTATACATAGAGTAATAGTCAGCGATGGTAACGAAAACTGAAACCATGGATTCTGTACCCTATTTTGGACCCCTTAGCGCGTATAGTATTTTTTTTAAATAAAACTACTTTGTTGGCAGTAAGTAATTAAAGTTAAATAATTAAGTCCTTCAAAGACAATAAGAAATAAATTAATGTGGGGCCACCTTGGAGCTACACAGAACCCAACGAAAAAATAATTTTACAAATCGGTTCATAAGCAAAAAGTTATGAACAATCATAAAAAAACATACAACCGAATTGAGAACCTCCTCTTTTTTATTTGAAGGAGGTTAAAATTTTGCGAATAAAATGTCGTAAATTAAAAAAAACCAGGTAAATTCGAACGCTGAGGGGTGTACTTACACAGGCTAGATGGTGTAGCTATATACCTACTCCGAAATTTTGAAGGATAATTTATAGTAAAGATATTACCTTAAATACCTACCAAAATCATTTTGTATTCATACCTAGTTTTTGTACCTACTGATTTGGACCTACATAATATACCTGTCCCATAAAGTCATGTCTATTGTTGGTTCCGGTGACAGGGTTAAATCATAAAGTAAGTCGACAAGACTTAAAAATTAATTTGGCAACATTTTTAAAATGTATTTTGTGTGGATTGGTAACGGGAAATGAAAAATAAATATTATGTTCCAAACGGCTAGGTAGTAAGCCGTAGTAGATAGTTTAGTGAGATAGATAAAAAAAATATGAATGATATTGGTATTGATAGTGATTGTGATAATTTGTAAACTATCTAGGTATTTGATGGCACATTCTCAGGGCAATTATTCCAGAATATTTTTTAGGCATTGTCATCATGGTATATTCAACAAAATCGACAATTTGTTCATACCGTAGGTACTGCCATCACTTTACCGGTAATGTGGGTATAAATAATGTAGGTATGTAAAGGTATTTGGATAAAACAAACAACAATTTGTTAAATTCTTTGCCAAGGATAGGTAAGTTGTCTGTAATATGCTATAGGTAACTATCTGTTATTATAATAGATTAATATAATGAGACTAAATAATTGAACAATTTCCCTATTATTATACTTTTTAAATCTTGCCAAATTTGTATACAGAATGCTTCATATAAAAAATTGTATAAAAAACACGCAAATTACCTTTATGATCATGGTCCTAAATCGATTTTATATTGGTGTCAAAAGATCGTTGTTATCTAATTTAAAATTCTGTCGTATGAAATCTTGATATTTTGATGATAGTCTAGAACCATTGTATTTCAACGCCAATATACTTCTGGCTAAAACCGGTTGCTGCTGGTGAAGTTCTTAGATATAAGACAAGTTTATGTAAAAAAAAAAAGATAATTACCAGAAACCTAGTAATTATTTAGAAACCATAAAAATATGAGAATGATGATAGTTGTTTTTTTCCGGTCTCCGGCATTCAGTAATACCCGTCCTACTTGTCGCTAGCTGTCTCTGCCTCGTATTAGGCATACCTAAGTACAAACTTTTAAGTTTTTATATTGTAAACTGCCCGTGTCCACTTTTCAGAGGCAGCTTACGAGGCCCAGTTACTAAGCCTACTCCGCCCGTCTCTCTATCACAGGGCTCAGGCCACTAAGGGCACACAGGCTGTGGGGTTTCGCGGGTGAAACCGTGGGGCGGAAAACTAGTTTCAAATATATTTTATTTAATTTCCACAACTGGTTAGGTACTCAGTTTAGATTTGAGATCTTCTTTTAAAAATACGGAAAATACCTAGTTATTTAAAAGGTTACGAATTAATACATTTGCGCCTACTAGCAATGTCATAGCAAAATTTTATTACACGGTAATAAAACATAATACACTGCATTATAACATAATAGATACGTTTATCTGATAACAATCAATTGATACAAATTTTATTACAAGCGTTAACAAAAAAAAAGAACGCTATTTCTCTTTCTAATTTCCCGCCAAAAACGTTGCTCCCTTTCCATTGACGGCCATGTTTTGGCCATGTTCGTTCATCCAAGTCCGTTCATTCGATTTTGTAGATAGATACTTCATGTTACATTCATTCAAAGAGCGGGTTCATTCCTTAGTGATTATATCCTCTTTGGTTCATTCCAAAGAGAATTTAACCACTACGTAGTCTGTGCCGTAGTGGCACAGACTACGTTCATTCGTTCCAATCGTTCGTTTCTTGACCTTTCAAAAAGTTACTTTTTAATTTTTTTAAACGCCTACATGAAAAGTAAACACAATTATCTCTTTCCCAATTAAAATAGGTGTTATCTATCATAGCCTACTTATGAAATTATACTGATAAGTTTCCTACTGGCTGTACACGTTCTTCCTGCTCTAACTATAAGTTATTTAACAAAATGTAAGCATCTTTGCAATCATTGTAAATAAACAAGTTAACTATAAAACTTGAAATATTACCGAATTAATAAATGGCATGAGTCTACCTTTAGTTATGAGAACAGTAGTAGTATACTGTAGTTACAATAATCAAATTTAATTTCCTTTAAATTGTCGGCCTTCTAGGTTAAAATTTTTCATATTCTCTGTTGCACTTTTTGGAGCGGTAAACTTAAGCGACGTTAATTACTACGAGATCCTGGGAGTGACCAAACAAGCTTCATCACAAGAAATCAGGCAAGCCTATAAGAAACTGGCTGTTAAATTGCATCCAGATAAAAATCCTGTAAGTATTTTTTTTTTTAAATTTTGTTTTTATTCAGGTTATTCAGTGTAACAATGAAAGAATTTGTATTGAAGTTTCTATGTATCAATCTCATATCATTAACATACAGAAAAATGCGCTTTTCCCATACCAAAGTGAAGCCACCCAGGTATGCCAGTTTTTTCTAAAAACTAGAACACATTTAAAATTTAATTGGAACTTAAGCATAATAAAAGACAAATAACCTAAGACTTTCATATAATTATATTATTTATAATTTTACCTTTCAGAATGAAACTGAACGTGAAAAGTTTCTAAAAATTACTGAAGCTTATGAAACATTAAAAGACCAAGAGAAAAGACATCAATATGATTTGTACGGGTCTCAAACAACATATTCAAGGAAATATGATTACAAATCACAGTCTGAATATGATAATTTGTACTACAATGGATTGTACCATAATGATCCGTTTGTTGATACATTGTCTGGAGGGTCCTTTTGTAAGTTCTATTTGGACTATTCCAAACAGGAAAAAGCATCTTCAGACCATTAACTTGTTTGCAGTTTTCTAATAGAATTCTTCAATATAATTTTTCAGATAATTATTTGAAGGAAGGCTTTCATTTCATCAATTTCTATTCTCCATTTTGTCCACCTTGTCAAAATGTGGCTGACGATTGGAAGAAGCTAGCTGAAATATACAAAGGGATTGTGAGTTAATATTCATTTGTAAAATCAATTTTACAATAACTATGTGGTAGAAACTAGTGTAAACTATTGTATTATTTATGAAACACTACTATATAGATTATTTTCACAGGTAAAAGTTGGTGCAGTTAATTGTAAATATCACAATTCATTTTGCTACAATTCCATGAGGATAGGAAGTTATCCTTCGCTGTTGTTTTATCCAAATGTAAGTTTAATAATCTTTACATAGTATAAAATGAAGTCAGCTATAAAATGAAGTTGCTTCCGCTGTCTGTTCGCTTAGATCTTATAAACTACTCAACGGATTTTAAATGCAGTATATAGTACAGAAAAGCTGAGAAAAGCCATACAATGCTGGGGCGGGTATTTAGTTCTTAATAATTCATCACAAAAGTGTAGATTCCCACAATGAGCTTGAGCTTTCAGTGTAGGGAAGCACAGTGTGGAAACCATAGCATGGTGCTCGGGTAATTTATAGTACCCATCTGGCTGGCTACCACCCTCAAGTTGAGTCTGTCACCAAGCACCCACCAGTGCATTCCAGCAACTGCACTTGAGAGCCAATTGCCTTCCTGACAATATTACAATGGCGATAGGCGACTGTAGCCACTTACCATCAGGTGGAGCCTGCCTGCTTGTCAACATTCTGACATAATAATAAGAAAAACACTTGTAGCCAATTTTATTTGAAATAGGTAGGCTCAGCTGCCTATACTCTCTCTGACTGTTTTATTTTCAATAAAAAAATTGCCAAAATGGTTTCAATTTTCTACTATTAATAATCTCAGGGCAAAAACGGCAACTTCGTTTACTACCAAGGTGAACGCACTCTGGAGGCTTTGGACAAGTTTGTAATGAAATATCTCCAGAGTCAAGTACATGTGCCCACAATCAGTCAGATGAGAAGTACGGATAAACCTATGGCATACATCCTGGGAGATAATAGAATAGACAGGAGTGTACTTACGAGGATTGCTTATCAACTGGTAAGAATATATGTTTACAATTGGAGGCTGGATGATGTTCAATCAATCATCAGCACTACAAAAAAAAAATACCCAGATCCTCATCTAATGAAAGCTGATTGCAGATTAAAAATGGAAATAAAACATTAAAAACCCAATGTCTCTGGCTAATACATAAGTGACTGACTTATCAATATGCAGTCTATATCACCTGTCTTAACAATATGAAATTTGGAGGGTGTGTTCCTTGATAACCGTAGGCATCCAAATCCTCTCCCTGGGTGTAAAATAGGGCATATTTGGGAAGCTTGTTAGTCCTTTGAATTGCAATAAGGAATATGCATGTTTCTAATTAGTAGGTAGTTTAAAATGCTTATATCATCCGTATTTCTTGCCCGATTATTATTATTTTTTTTACGGTATTTTCATATTTTGTTAATAAATGCGTATACCCTATTAATTAATGGCATAATAGCATGTCAAAACCCCATTAAACATTAAGCAACACCATGGAATATGTGTTACCTTCCCTTGTGACAGAACACCATTACATTATTCTGAAGCTGAAATCTATAGAGCGTACTTAGACTTCGCTCAGACTTTACTTCGAGTTGCAAAGCCTGAGTGCACCAAATCGACGACTTACCAAAAACTTTGCTACAATTAATGGTCAAACAAAAAAATACTTTATTATAACCCGTAAATGAGCCGAGTTTTACTTATGTAAAGTCTAAGCAAAGTGCAAGCACTCTATAGATCTCAGCCTGAGACTATGTCAATATTTTTTACAGAATGGTCTAGTAACTCTAGCCATTGTAGAGGATGATAATATTCGAGCTAAACTGACAGATGACGATTATACAACTATAGTATTCAAGTACAAGAAGATTAATAAGGAAATACAAAGCACTGAGGAGAAAGATATCCTAAGAGAGATCATTGAATCATTGCCTAAGGTTACAGTTATTGATCCTGTGAAGATACGGGTAATTAATTTTATGATTTATAGTTTACTAAATTCCGCCCCATGGTTTTATTCGCGTACTACCAGGATAAAAGTATTTTAACGGACTTTAAAAAATAGAGGAGGTTCTCATTTGGTTGGTATGTTTTTTAGAGTAAATCCTCCTTCAAAGACAAATAACATTAAAATGGGACCACCTTGGAGCTATACTGAACCCAACGCAAAAATAATTATTTAAATCGGTTCACAAAAAAAATGATCGCAGTGTCGCTTTTAAAAGCCGTCTTTTGCTAACTAAACCACAAAGAAAATAAATGTTAGCCAAGTATCATTATTTACAGGACATTAGAATTCAACTTCGCAGCGGCTCAGACAGTCCATGGGTTCTCTATTTCGCTAAAAAAGGAGACAGTAAACTGCAGTTGCATCAAATGAAGCTTGAATTGCCAAATATTAACTTTGGTAAGCATCAAAGTTATGCAAGAAGAAAATTTTATTACGTACTATTTATTTCTTCTGGATTTAGAATAAAACTATGCTTAGGTTATTGATGTGTATTTACTTTTAATCGGATATTTGACTGACATATCGAATTACTTTTTATTACATTACACAACGATAGCATTGAAGTTTTGTATGAAATAGGGTGTTGTGATTTAAAATCATTAGAAAACACTTTTTATACACCGTTTCATATTTTATCATTTATTTTCACATTAAATCCCTAAGACTTTTAAAAAAGAAACCTTATGCACCAAGAATAGAGTTCAAATTGAAATAGACTGTTATCCACAGGTGAAATAAACTGCGACGAGTGGTCAGAACTATGTTCTTCCCTCCACGTAGATAGCACCCCAACGTGGGGTGTGTTGAAGCCAGGCGGGGGTTACCAGCGAGCGCATCCGCACCCCGACCCGCAGACCTTCATACGTACCGCTGCTAGAGCGGTGCGACTGTATAGTCTGTCTCCCTCTGACCTCAAGAGGATTGTTAATGGTGGTGAGTAATTTGAAAAAAGAAATCTAAGTTAGAATCTCAGAAAAGAAATAGTCTCACGAATAAACTCCCTCTCCAATGATATGCTGTCTGTGTGGCACTGACAAGGTTACTTTCGCATTAATTTGTAATATTAGTTTAATATTAATTTTAATTTCCGTTTCAGATGCAGGCGCTTGGCTTCTTTTGATAGTGCCATATAAAATATCTTGGGACCACATTGTCGAACCATTTACTAGGACAAGTCTACATTACCTACACAGTGAAGATCTAAGCGTAAGTAGAATGACAACCCGAGCGGTATCTATACTTATATAGATTAATACACTCAGACCTAGGCCAATCAGACATGTTCATGCATACAAAGGTTTGTGCTGGATGGGTATCGAGCCCAGTACCTGCGGCGTGGAAGGCGCCAACTGGCCTGTCCCAAATATTGGTGAGGTCACTGCATCTACACTAATATTATATCTTTTATCTTAGGAACTATTGATGCGATTCTAAGAATTCTTTCACTAATAGGATGCGTTCTTGAATGCTATAGGCCAGGGATAGCGAACCAATGGCACGGACACAATATTTTGGGCACGTCACTGATCACAAAATTCATTATGCACTACGAAAAAAAATTTGACGTAGGTATTATATGATGAGCGAACGCGAGTCTTTGAGTTGATAGTATTTATCATTATTATTTTCCCAATAATCACAAAATCAGAATTATATGATGGCACGTCTATGACCTCATTAAACATTTCTTTAGAAAAATGGCACGTTGATACGTAAAGGGACATTTATTAGGGACATTATCTCGGGACAGTTGGTTGAAGATAGTAAAAGAAAAAAAAATACCATTCCAGTTTGGCATAATGACATGCACGGCCCACTCTGACATCTGTCGACAACTAGCGCACAACCAGCCGATGATCTACGTACAGAACGGCACCCGGAGACATACATACAATAGACGCGTCAGCGAGCAACAGCTGATCGAGTTCATTGACCTCATAAAGGATAGCTCGGGTATGTCATATTTGGAGAGGATGATCATCAAAAACTAGATTTAGTTTTAACACGCTTTTATTTTATTCTCTTGTATGGAAGTAATTTAAAAAAAAAAACTTTTTATGTAATCAACATTTTTGGCACCATCATCTATAAACCCAATACAAGTGTATGACATCCCAGCAGCAGTTTTAATTTGTACAGTCATTGTCAAAAGCAGGTTGTCACTTTAGTGGGCTTTTAAAATTGATATTCTCTTAACACTTTTGACGGTGACCTCTGAACATTGTCTCGTCAATCAAAAATCTAAGTATCAACTTTTGTTTAACAGTAATAGAGTTGAACGAGCGTCTAGTGCTAGACATAGTGGATCCCTCGAGCCGCGAGCACACGTGGCTGGTCGCGTTCCTACCACCTCACTGTAGAAATTGCGACGAGATCGCTATGCAGTGGTCTATCGTCGCTAATAAGGTAACGCTCCTTTATTTAAAATTATTTAAGTTTAGTTGGATAATTAATTTTATATAAAAATTGAGGCACATTTTTGGAGATTTGCTCAAAAATAATTTCATGCCTGCATGACATTTTGTATTGCAATGGGCTGATTGTGTTGCATTCATTTATGAACGCAACCCAAAGCGCTCTGCTGATTATTGTTGTCTATGGGTCATCCATAGTGATAAAGCACCCTAACAATTTATAATAATATCCTAGGTAGGACATTCTTCTCAGACGGCCCCATATGATCCTAAATCAATCCGAGCTTGTACTATGGAAAACAGATAACTGATATACTACATATTTATATTACTCAAAACTATAACAACCTACTCAAAAAGAAACAACCAAAGTAAATTAGAGTACTTACCAGATAACCCGAGTACAATAGTTTGTTTATTATAGCATGAGTCACAGTAGCTAGTCATACAAAAATGAGCCTTATGTCTTTGCTATAAAGTTCATCTGTTAAATTTATAATTAAGAATATCGACGTTGAAGTGACAAGAACTCCTATGTGCATAAACAGAATTTTACAGGAAACTAAAAAAACTTTAGATTGCTATTAGTTTATTAGGAGCTATTACCAGAAAATTGTATGCACAATTGCATAATAGTGATTGTCGGTAGTCAATAATTCGTTAAAAAAATAGAAAATAAATTTAGCTGTTCTTGCCAGCTCATGCAAACGATTTTTTAAAGTCTATCTATGTAAAAAACTCGAAATCTCCAAAATGTCAGTTAGGAGTTCTTGTCACTTCACCGTCGATATGTGGATTCAGATGAACCTTATTGCAACGTTTTTATGGTTCATTTTCATATGGCTCTCGCGCACACGACTCGTAATGAAGAAACTTAAAAATGCCTATCTCGCCCCGTCATGTCACTACATTTCGGAGTGCGACAATGCGAGTGCGTTATCACCAGAAGTTTTACTCTAATTGATTTTTATATGTATATTGGTCTAAATATGTATATTGGTCTAAACATGTATATTGGTCTAAATATGTATATTGTATTGTAGCTCCGTCCGTTAGAGTTCGTGCGGGTGGGAGTGTTAAAATGCGACGACGACAGTGGAGGGTTCTGCAACAACGTGCGCTCGCCGGTCGCCAAGCTCTACCCTATTGCATCAGGAAAACATTACAGGTCACTTGAATATGTTTAGTAATTGAGGTCCGATATTTACCGACTAGATGAACCTTGAATTAGCTATTACTTTGTACAGTATACTCCTCATACGTACATCCTCGAACCAGAGCGCGAAAAAAACAGATATTCGAGGATAAAATAGCGACAGCCTGAATTCAAATCCGTGATGGTGGCCCTGCCAGGAAATGCCACACACAATATTCTACTACATGTTTAAAATTCATCATTTCCCACAAAAGATCCTTGAAGTTATGTATCTAACTATTATAGTTCAGTCACAATAACAGTCTTTTGTTCAAATTAGTCAATCAAAACACGAGTAAAATCGATTAATAATGAATAACGAATCGGACCAATATAATTATAATTAAGTATTTTCTATCTTGCAGTGTAAGCCTGCAGCACCTATCAGAGGCACCATATATGCTGGAGTGGGCACTTGGATACATAGATGACTCTATACAGAAACTCAACTGGAATTCATTCACCAAAACTGTCATTGCTGAAGAGTTGAATCCTTCGAGGTATTTCTTTTTCTACTATCATAAATTTGATGATATTTAAATTTGAACTCAATGTCATTAATTATATGGACGTTTTTATTTCAAGCGGTAAGAAACCATGGTTGGTATATTTCCACTCACCGAGGTGCTATCGATGTTATGAAATGTATGCAGACTTCGCTATTGCTGGCTTTGTAAGTAATTAATTTTGACTTCTTTCTAACAATTAAATACCTAAAAAAAACACGATTCTTTTTTAATACGTACTAATTAAAGTACTTGCTGTCTCTATAAAATCAATTAAAAGTATTGGGTCTATTTCCAGTTCAAGATATAGTCTTGATTCGGTAGTTTACCTGTACAAGCATAACAAATGACTATATTCCTCTTACTTTATTCCAGTTACTCAACGACGCAGTACAACTTGGTAAAGTTAATTGCCTATCAGACCGGGGTCTCTGCCAACACGAACAAATTACGAGTTACCCATCTCTAAAGCTCTATCTTAGCAGAAACCAACGGCAGCAATTTAGCAGTGTTATAGCTATACCAGTGACGGAATACTCTAGTTTATTACAGAATATTAAACCGTATTTGATGAAATATGATGAAAACATATTGGCTGGAATTGATAACTTCGGCTCGAGGAAAACTTTTGATATACGACATGATGAGTTTTGATGATTATCTCTAATATGTTAGTTCAAATTGAGGCTTGGAAATTGTTGTAAGCTATACTATTAATCATAATTTTACTAATTCCTAGTTTGTACGTGTCAAGCGAGTTTTTCTACGCATGTATAGTCATTGAATCGACATAAATTATCTCAATTTACCGTGCAATATCAGATTTGGTTGGTTCCTGGTTCAATCAATCTTCTTCTGGTTCTGAAAATGATCGAATCTGACTTAAATGGCCCCGATGCCTTCCAAATTAGCGACGCTTTATTTAATTTATCTACTCGGAATTCTATTTCGTAATAGTGGCTCTGCCAGGAAAGGTCACATAAGTCGCTTGATAAGAAAACAACTAAGCAGCTAACTAAAAAGCAATAACCATGCCTTAAAAGATTATACATATATAATTAATTATAAACTATCTCAACTAATCTCAATTGAAATTTTATGAACTTTTATTGAATAATTAATTACTCATTCTGAAAAGGTTTTGCATTCTCACCATATTTATAAAGGTTTCAATGCAATACCCCACATCTATATTAGTATATGTATAATTGTACTTATATTTTATTTTTATAAGAAACAAAGTACAGTAGTTGTATAAGTAGCAATTTTTAATCTGTAAAGAACAAAATATTCAGTGATTGTGATAAGTCACAGCCATTTATATTTGAATCTGCATTTTTATGTGATATTATTTCTAGATTTTTATTAAAATAATGATGTAGGTTTTATTTGTATTGTACTACCATCTATATTGACCTTTGCGCTAGTCTGTAAGTTTTAGTAAAGCTTACCATTTTGTATGAATTAATATGATAAAAAACAAAAAGCATGTACCTAAGTATTTTCTTATGTGCAAATACTGCAGAGAATCTGCATTAATTCCAATTCATAGCATTCCTAATTACGTAACATCACAAGCTTTTACGAAACTAAAACATCTCAAATTAAATATTTTTATATTTATAATACAGTAGTATAAGCTTTTTTATTCTTGTTTTACCCAAGTATAGAGTAAAAGACTAATCCTGAAAATGGTAATAGAAGGGAAATCAAAGATCTTAGTCAGCTGTCTCGAATTACCATAAGGATTGTTTTATATTTATTAAAAATAAATCGTTTTCAAGACTTAACAAAAATAATGTTTCCTTTTACAATCCTTGTCTTCTTTCTAACTCAAAATATACAATTCAATGTGGACAAATTTTACAGTCTATGAAATTAATTAATGAATAACAGGCATCTTGACAGACAGCATCTGAAAAAGAGTCAACAAATTATAAATTAAAGAATATAATGACACTATAGGATAGATAAAATAAATGAGAGCATCACTTACATCACTATTTCTGTTTAACTGAGCATCAATAACATCCTGATCAACACTGCATGGCAGAAAGAAGTCCACAGGATCATAGAGCCCTTTTGAGTCCAACACTATGCGGTCTTCGCCTACTTCTAAGTTTAGGTCTTTCATTTCTACCTGAAATGTAATAAAAAGGATAGATACAGTTTGGCAAAGCAATTAGTTAAGTAAGATATTTAATTTAATAAAAGCTATTTATTCATAAATAATACTTACAGAAGATGGTATCTTAAATTCAGCTAACAAAAACTCAATTTCACCAGTAGGTGGCTCCCTTCTGAGCCTGTATACTATTTCTTTCTTCATTGGTGTGGGCAGTTTATTCATCTTTGGAATAGCTTTATCATCTATCTCCTCAATAAGAGGAGGTTTAGTTTTACTCTCAGCACTTTTAATATCCCTAATTTCAATCCTATGAGATTGCAAAGTACCAATTGACTTTCGGTTCTTAAGAACTGTGAACTTTTGCATGTCTAATTCAAACTGGTATTTGTCTTGTAGTCCTTCAAAGACTACAGTGAGGAAAAATGTCTGAAATAAGTCATCTTTCTCAATTTTTTTGAAGAATTCAGGGTTTATAGCAACATCATATACAGTAGCTGGGGAGCCAGATTTGTCCTGTTCAGTTCTCCCCTCACCAATGCTCATGGGTACTCTGTAGCTGGAGGGGTCCTCTGAGCTCAGGATCTGCATTAATTCCTCATTTGTTATATCTTTGGGGCATGGTATGGCATCAGTGAGGCATATGTTTACAAAAACCTTCTTGCTGTCAGGCTTAGAGAATGTTTTTACACAAAATCCTGGAATTTTAAGCTTATGTTTTATTCTGTTTTAAATAAATATAAGAAAGGAATTATAAGTGAGTTATATGTTATTAAAAGTCAAAGTTAATACCTGGTGTTGGTTTGACTAGTTTTGAAGGCACTGTATCCACTGAAGCTAGGATTTTATTTATTTCATCCTCTACTGGACTGTCCTTAAAGTAAAAACAAAAAGGTAAAATTTATTCAAAGAGATGCTATTGTTAGTGGCTATTAATTGATGTTGAATATTATACTCTTTATTAATTATTATTACTATTGCCTGTACCCAGTGATTAGCATAGCAAAATGTGTAGGTGTCTTCTTCCACTCTTCCTTCATTATTGTAATGGCAGAGTAGTTAAGAATTAGTTTTGATGTAAAATAATTTGAATATTAGAAATAGCATAATCTATAAGTTTTCCCCATAATTTAATATTTATTAGGATGTAGGAAGTCATCTTCAGAACTACTTAGGGGTTCTGGAAATTCTTTCATAATCACTAAGTAAATAAGAATAACCACAATTCTACTAGTTGCTGTGGGTGGATGACGGTACGTACTTTTACACTATGTAGCTCTAACACAGGAAACTTTGGTTCTACTACTATCTCTATCCATATCTTTTATCAAATGGCTAAAACAACATGTATGTCTCGGCGAGTGTGTAGTAGCAGCTTCATTGGAAATAGTCTCACATCTCAGTTCAGTGTTCCGACACATTGACAATGTTATAGATTATGACGGGATAAAAAACGAGACATCATAAGTAAGCTGTTCAAAGAAAATAAACATCCAAATTGCTTTCGAAGAATAGCAAATGGACAAAAGAGTATGGTAAGTACCTTGACAATCCGCATATTTCTCTCCATTATAGAAGGATCCACATCTAAATTAATAGAAGTTTTTGTCATTGTACTCGGGTTTCTATGGATAATTCTAAACAAAACAGTTGCTTGGAATCGGCACCACGGAACTTCCTTTGGGAACTTCGATAAAATATTCAAAATCAACAAAAAATTAAACTTGTTTGTTTTTTTTTTAATCTGACAATAAAATTAATTGAATGAATCTTGTTTATTAAATTCGCCAAAAGGCAGGCAAAGGTACAGAGCCATACAGCCTTGTCTTATTTGGTAATTGAATTAATGACAATAATGGTGCCGATTCTGTTGTTTACGAACTTAACTAATATTAGACAAGTCACCTCTCTTTCATTTTAACCGTATTGAAAAAAGATAAAACATTTTTAATGCATACCGTCGTAATGTACGGGTAAATAGTCGTGACCAATAAAGATCGCGTTTAAATTCACGTTGAAATGTGTGATCGGATTAAACTGACAGGACTAAAATATCTTGCATCCCTTTCTTATATTTACTATTAGAAAGAGATATAGTGAGATTAAATTTATTTTAGTTCGTAAACAACAGAATCGGCACCAATGACAGACAGACAGTTGTTTGACTTGTTTGTAGTAGCAAAGAATAAATAATATACTACGTACTAGTAGTAGCTTATTTTATTAAATTCGCCAAAAGGTAGGCAAATTACAGAGCCTTGTTTAATTTAAAATATGTCTGTCATACATGAAGTGGGATTTAAAAAAAAAAAATATTTAGAAGCGGTAAAAACATCATATTTATTTTTCTCCTAAAAGGAAGTATACAATCAAGGAACATTATATACTGTAGAGTATAGAGATGTGCCGAGTCAGACTGACTCGAGTACTGACGCGAATACCTAGCAGAGCAGGTACTCACGTACTCGAGTATATAAAATACTGTATTCGGATCAAAATCAAAATCTCATTTATTCAGTTTAGGCCCTAATAAGGCACTTATGAATGTCAACAGTTACAATTTTTAGACTCTACTACCGGTTCGGAATACACTTGAACTGAGAAGACTCCGGCAAGAAACTCAGCAAGGCTTCTTTTTTTGTGGAAATCCACAATATACATAATTATAAAGTTAAAAATTTCAATTGATAATAATTGAATGGTTAAAAATTGAATGGATTGGTTATGAACGTGAATGATAACATAGCTTATAATCGACCACAGATTAATAAGTAGTTAATCGACTAACTCACTATTTATCAAATTTTTTTTTTTATTTTTAAACATTTTTCCTCCTTTTTTATTGTTACACTTGGTAGTTTACTCATACGTAAAATAAATAATAAATAACAAAGTAAATAAAAATAATTCCATCTCCATCTCTTCATTCTATTTTAGACAAGCAAAACTACAGAGGAAGAGAAAAAGTGTTGAAAATGGTATCAAAATAGTATTATGTATAGTAAGTATGTAATAATAAAATTTGTCTGCTGTGTAACGTCTGTTCCGCGGTTTTATTTACCCACGATTCCAAGAGATTATAAGGTTTACATTGATTAAAAGCTTTAAATATCCTTTATGGTACGGAACTGAATGGTAACAAACTTTCGTATTTATAACATTAGTAAGATAGTAGGAATACCTTCAGAAAATAAAGTTTTCATCCCTAAGGTACTTAAAACCTTTGTCAAATATCATCGACAAGCATAAAATACAAGAGAACGAAACTTCAAACAAAACCCAATTTAAAAATTCATGATTTTTTTGTTAGTTTTCTGAAATCTACTAAATAAATAAATAAATATCTAATCGAGTCAATTAGTTATTTTTGACCAAAGAGAATAACCATTACGCTAACAACACTAAATCAAACGTCATGGGAACTAGGTCGAAGGAATAGTTCATGTCTTACTTCTTGGACTATTTTATTTCTTTTGCGAGATATTCTCCATGAGAATTGTCTTCTAAATAGTCTGCCTAAAAATCATACTAACGATGATAAATTTATTGAACAAATAATTGGCCTTTTATAACCTCGTCGGAGAGTCAATCAAAGGTAAGGGTATCAGTCAGTCTTTAGATTTGTTTGCCATATTTTATCTATTTGAACTTTCTTTTACAAGTATATTTAGCAATTAACTTCATATTATGAATGTTCACGTAGCATATTACCATATCGAAACAGGTTTTATTGTGTTAATGATGCGTTAGTGATTTTGTGTTGTGGCGAAAAAATAGGTCTAGTTTGTCAGCTGGGCTGTGCTAGTGAATGTAAAGATACGTATGCATAATATGTCTATGTGTTCCAAATTAATAATAAATTACCGTTTACATTTAGTATACCTGTGGAGTCCACTATTGCATATATAAATTCATTTATCTGTAATTTTTAAAGTAACTATAAATCAAAATGTTTATTTGAAATAAAAAAAGACAACAATTTCCTCAAGTTTCTTTTTTTTTATTGATAGCTTCCTACTGATTGTGAATAAATATTGTGTGTACATTTTCTTGTATCATGTAGAAATAAATGTTGTAAATAATCTAATAAAAGATAAGATAATGAAACACATTTTTATAACAAATTACACACTGTACACTAGTGATTCCTTATCTATGTAAATATAGTACATACAGTAGCTACAGAAAAATAAAAAAATAAAATATGGCTTTATGAAATATAAAAATAAATGCAATTGGTATCTATTTGACCAAAAAAAATTGTTAAACAATTAAATAAGTTAAACAAATTTCAAGTAAATTACAGTAAGTTTCCTTCCATCAGTACTTTAGGAGATAATTTAGAATCTGTAGCAGGTGTATAAAATAAAATAAAAATAAATATCCTCGGACATTCTTCACACACGGTTATCTGATCCCAAAATAAGCAGAGCTTGTACTATGGAAACCAGATAACTGATATACTTCTTTTTTTTTTGTAAATACATACTTATATAGATAATTACACCCAGACTCAGGACAAACAGACATGTTCATGCACACAAATGTTTGTCCTAGATGGGAATCGAACCCATGACCAGCGGTGTGATAGGTGGTGTCTTAACCAACTGCGCCAACTGGCTTGTCAACTGGTGTAGCAGTCATGTAATTAAATGAACCCTTCCATATTATCATCAGGTTTTTTCCAATCCACAGAACTTGTTGTGTTACATTTTTAAATATTGACCATAGTTATAATCACGAAAGCCTTAAGACTTGGTATGTATATGTATAACCTTATATATTTTCATTATAGCTATGCCCCACAGTTTCAATAACTTTTTGATTATGTATGGATGTATTTAGGTAGCCTACAACCAATATTATTAATTTGAATTAATGGTATTGTATCACTATCACTACATAGTATAAAACAAAGGCGCTTCCCGTCTGTCTGTCCCTATGTATGCTTAGATCTTTAAAACTACGCAAGTGATTCAAGAGGAAGGTTTATATGTATAATACATACATACTATAGTACTGAAAAGCCAAGAAATTCAAAGATCTGTACACCCGAGCGAAGCTGGGGCGGGTCGCTAGTAATCTATAAATAATATTTTTTTTCCAAAGCAGTTCACTTGTTATGTATGAAACATATATGTATGAGCATTTATAATATTAGGATGAGTAAATCATGACCATAAAGTAAATAGATACAAGTACAAATATTTTTAATTGATCACAGGAAAAAATTCATGGCATAAAGGATAGGTCATCATGGCCGACAAGCATAGCCTGAACTATGACGTCAGGGAGCTGAAGTTGGGAGCCAGCTTCACCAACAATAAGGCATCTCAGTACCATACTATCAAATGTGAGTGATAATGACCTTATGACAAAACTTATTAATATATTTTCAACTATAAGCTGAGGTATATCCAAGCTGAGGTGGCCACACTACATACGTAGTGTGGCCACCTCAGCTTGGATGCAACAACAAATTCATCAGTAATTTTGAATATGATGGCTAAATGTGTCTTACATATAATAATTTAAATGTAATTTTTTGGACGCTGAGTACAAAATACATTAATAATATTATCGATATTGCAGTTGGCGTTTAAAAGATAATACCATAATTTTTCATAACCATTATTTTTATGCTTATGTTATTTTTCAATTAATTCATAACAGTTCAATGTTGTCTCTATTTTGTTTTAATTGTTACTATGTTCATTTCAGATGACTTCAAGCCAGCCTCGGTTGACGTTAACAAAATGGCAACAGTTGATGTCGGTACAAACCATCAAGTCACTGTAACTGTTCCACATTTAGGTCAGTATCAGATCATCATCAATTTATATGATACTAGCTGTTCCCCGCGGTTTCACTCGCGTTCCCGGGATTAAAATTAGCCTATAACCTTTGTGGATAATGTAGCTTCCTATTAGTAGTATTATTATTGAATCGGACCAGTAACTCCGGAGATTTGAGTGTTCAAATAAACAAACAAACTCTTCAGCTTTATTATTAGTATAGATAGATAAAAGGAGAAAAAACAGGCTTAACTACTAGGGAGGGGTTTTTGAAAATAAAACCTATCTGAACCTATCTAGGAGAAAGGTGAAAAAGTGGATTTCAGAAAGCTGTCTGCATCTGTCTGTTTCTCTGCTGACTTCTTCTATACCACGCAACAGATTTTGATATAGTTTTTACTAATAGAAAGAGGAAGGTTTGTGTGTATGAATTGCAGACATGCGAAGCCGGGCAAGTCGCTAGTTTAATATATGATAGGTATTTAATGCATGATTACTACAATAATGTCTTAGCATTGGACAGTTACAAAACACTTATGACTATGCATTTATTTAGCCTCAATATATAGACATGCAATTCAAGAATAAATTTAAGGTCACTAGCTTTTCCCCGTGGTTTCAACTGCAATCCCCTATTTTACGCCCTTTGGGGGTTGAATGTTAATTAGATAAATGGAAAGCAAGACTGAGTGACTGATCTATCAACGCATAGCTTAAACCACTGGACGGATCAGGGCATACAGATAGCTAACTATGTATAACATAGGCATCTGCTAAGAAAGGATTTTTGAAAATTAAATCCATAAGGGGGTAAAATAGGGGATCGCTGGTGAAACCGCCAGTTATTTTAGTAAAAAACTACTGAACTGAAACTGTACTTAGCTTTTACCTTACGAATAAATAAACAATTACTAGAATATGGTTTATTTTATTGTCAGATGGCGCCGGTGTACCACAGACCGTATTCAAAGGAAGTCAGAGGCCTTACACAAAGGAATGTGTGCTCATAATAGATAGAGTTACTGGCGAGATTACACTGGAGAAGCTCTCTAGTAATATACAGGTTAAAAAGACGAGGTAAGACTATCTTTTTTATCATTTTAAGGGTTTCATACCTCCACAGAAAAACGGAACCCATATGGGATCATTTGGTTGTCCGTCTGTCTGTCTGTGTGTCAAGACCTTTTTTGAGTTATTAAAGCCTTACAGCTGTATAAAAATCAAGGCTTTTATGTCTCCTATTTGAATACATTGCGAGAAAACCAAAACCTATGCGGTACTTATATTGTATTGATGATAGACATTACACAAATTGAGATCTTTTTAGAATATTTTGTCAGCAACCCCAATTTCATTTGTCATCTATGTACGACATACTTAGCGGTGCCAAGAACAGCCAAGCCCTAATCAAATGATATATGTTATTTGGCAGACAAGAGACGAGTCAAAAGCCCCGGCCACTAACCCCTGTGACGACGGACTTTACCAACACCACTCAGCGCTCAACATCTCGTACCCGCGTCGCCACCAACAGGCGGACCAACAACACCGCAGGTTTGTCACCAACATACACCAACACACCAACCATCGAGTACGACCCCCGGACGTTATTCACTTAGCTTTTTATGACGTACTAGTTTCCACCCGATTTCCCGAGGGATCTAATGTTTTTCCGGGATAAAAAGTAGCCTATATGTTATTCCAGGGTATGATCTATCTATGTGCCAAGTTTCATCCAAATCCGTTCAGTAGTTTTTATGCGAAAGAGTAACAAATATACATCCATACTCGCAAACTTTCGCTGTTATAATATTAGTAGGACTTTTACTTTAGATCATGTTCTGAAGACATAAGATCCCTCAAGAACATGTGAGAAGAGAACCCGCATGACTTAAACTGACATCGCAAGATTCAGCCAATTAGTCTAGATGGTGTTTATAAATATTAGTTGGTACAGCAGGTCCTCCAGGCGGGGCTCCATCGGCGGCTCAGTCTCGGTTCCCGCTCGCCAGCGGAGCGCCCGGGCCGGCGGCCGGAGCCCCCGGCGCCAACAAGCAGCCGCAGCCGCAGAACATGGTTAGGTCACCGCTACGGGTGAAGACTTCACCACCGCAAGCTGCACCGTAAATATACTTTTTTTTATACTCAAGCTGTCTGATCTTATTACTGTTATGTCAGGCCAGTTGGCGCGGTTGACACCACCTATCGCGCCGCAGGTCATGGGTTCGATTCCCATACAGGACAAACATTTGTGTGTTTGAACATGTCAGTTTGTCCTGAATCTGGGTGTAATTGGTGTCGATTCTGTTGTTTACGAACTTAACTAATATTAGACAAGTCACCACTCTTTCAAGTTAACCTTATTGAAAGAAGACAGAACATTTTTAATGCTGTCAGTTTAATCCATGCCGTCGTAATGTACGGATAAATAGTCGTGTCCAATAAAGATCGCGCTTAAATTTACGTTGAAATATGTGATCGGATTAAACTGACAGGACTAAAATATCTTGCATCCCTTTCTTATATTTACTATTAGAAAGAGATATAGTGAGATTAAATATATTTAGTTCGTAAACAACAGAATCGGCACCATTATCTATATAATGTATTTACAAAAAAAAAGTATATCAGTTATCTGGTTTCCATTGTTCAAGCTTTGCTTAGTTTAGGATCAGATAACTGTGTCCCAGGATATATTTATATCCCATATCTTTTTCTTACGAAAATTCATGGTAAACGCCCGATTATAATTGTTGTCGTTGAACATCGACCTTACTAGACTAACTTTAAAACGTGTTTTGTAATGTAGCATGTGAACTTATGTTATTTTAAATATATTAAATTTCCTTGCAGTTGGTCAGGCGGCGGCAACAGCACCCTTGCGTCTCTCCCCATGATAGGTTTAGACGACGCGCTGGCCGGCCCCGCCCCGGCCCCAGTGGCCCCGGCAGCCCCAGTGGCCCCGGTAGCCCCAGTGGCCCCAGTAGCCCCGGTGGCCCCGGTACACAACGGGTACTCTCGGCCGGAGCGTCACTACGTGCCTCCCGAGCGAGCCGCCCCGCCGCCGCCGCCGCCTGTACTCGATAGAGGACACCATGTTAATACCCATGCGCCTCCTGTTAGCCTGGTATGAACATCATTATCCTATTATTTATGTCTCTATAATATCCTGTTGGGTGTTGCCACCATTTATTACAGCTTTAATAGATTTCCCTTTATAGTGGACAACCGTGGGATGGCATTTAAACGCTTTTGTTTCTGGGAACTTATTTTGAAAATTTAATGTGGAAAAACTAAACTTAGTTTTGTCAGTGACCTCCACTGTCAGATTTCCGACGCCCCATAGGTTATCTGTATCCTAGTAGGATTCTACTAGCTTATATCCTATACGAATAATATATTATTGAATAATATGGATAATTTTAATTGTTATCGTCGGAACCTAGTTATCATATATGCCATAGCAAAATGATGAATGGAGATCGTTTTTTTCACATTTTTGTCAGTTTAGGCTCCCTATGTTATCCGGGATGTAATAAGGATTCTAACAACAAAAAAAAACACATGCTTCCAAATCTTCTGTTAAAGGCTTTGCAGATTATAATTGAGAGTTTACGTGTTCTATTTCCAATTATTAATTTAAAATGAAACTGTCCAGCCGACAAAGCAGGATGACAGTTCCTCGAGCTCGTCCAGCGACAGCGGCAGCGACTCCGACAGCGGCAGCGACAGCGACGACAACGACTCCAGCGCACAACACTCTCTACCTAACGGTACATATTTATTTACCTTTATCACCTTATATGGGGAATAAAACCGCCTTCTCTCCATAATTTTAGCTTAAAAAATTAAAGAAACCAAATAATATTCAGTAACCTAAAGGTGCATCCTTTAAAAAAAAAATGGGCAAATCACATACATTTTTATAATTTTTAAATATAAAGTCCTTAAGCTATTTTAGGAAGTATACAAAAATCGAGCATTTATTTCCGAAACTACAGAACCTAAAAGTAAAAAAGAAATAATGCGGTGAACCTAAGTTGTCTCATGGAAAACTGAAGTTAGTTCGCACTTGATTGTATGGTTAATGTTGTTTCAGGTAACGTGACGAACCCAGCGTTACCGAGCGACGTTCTCAATGATGATCTCTGCCTCTCAGAGTCGGGCAGCGACTCCGACTGACCTCACGACAAACTTCTTTCTTTCTTCCGGGTTTGGGTAGCATTCATTCTAAATTTCTTCTCCACGAAATGGAAACTTGGCAAGTGGCTTATGTCAGATCATCTTTCATGACTTCACGAATCTTCCTTTCTTTACTCATTTAACTGACATTCGGATTGTGAGGCTGAGGCGAGGCGAACAGATGAGGTCCCTAGTTAACATGTTCCATTGAATATTGAATATTGTACGATACAGATATCTATAGTCATCGTATGCCGAATTGTATTTCGCATTGAGTGTTCGATATTTAATTGAATAATAAGAATATTAAAGGAGACCCTATATTTAAATATGTTTTTCAAGCTCCGTCAGTCGTCCGCTTGTCTCGACGACTCGGCCAGTGCGGTTCATGTGGACTTGCCATGTTGATAAATATTTTTATAGTAACGTAAGAGATGGTACATTGAAGTATGATATTTTTATGTTATTTTATTCATAATTTTAAGTAAAACTTTACTTACTGTTATGTATTTTGACGTAATGAAATAATAATAATAACGTGCCTCAGAGATATTTTTTTTATTTTATGCCAATATTTTGTAAACATACGTAGAGTTAAGAATGCAATGATTGTGTGGATATATTATTTATCGTAATATTCATTATATTTAAATTAATTGGTTATTAATGAACTGCAATAATGGTTTGTGCAGCGAGAAAGCAAAGAAAAATGTTATTGTTTGGTGAACATTTATGTTTGTCGGAGAATTATTTTAAGGTAAAGTTTAAATGCTTGTAAAAAGGTGTATGTACATATTACAGGAAAATGTAAACCGCTGTGGTGTGACACGCGCTCCAGGAACTGTGTGCCTTCGTAAACTCCTCTGCTGATCTACATTGAATTATTACGTATTATACACGTTACCTACACAATTATTTGAACATGCTCTTATTACTTACGAAAATATAAACAAAATAAGCAAGTTAAAAAATTGTTTTCTTTTATTAGTTATGTATCCGGGTAAAGTACCAAATACTTCTAAAGTAGTGGTACTGCTGCAGAATAAGAAATAGTACTATAGACTATAGCTACTGAGTGCAGCTGCCTTTTGACAAATGTTTTTCTTTCATCTGAGATGGAAAGTGTAAACAAGGCAGTTATTAAGAAATCCGTCTGCGGTACGAGTAAAATTCCTAAAATGTTTGGAATAATATTTTTGTATTATTTCTCATTCCATCCAACTCTATGATTCTAATTTCTAGATCTATTATTAGTAATCGCCTTTTCTCAAACTTCATTCTGATACACCATATCGAATACCAGCCGAGCCCCGCCCCGGCACCAGCTTCAACCAAGTCGAAGACCGCTTTTTTTTCATACAAAGATAAATAATAATAATTTTGAATATCGATTTTTTTGAGATTAAAAAAAACAATGTTTTTCTGATCTTCAAGTCTACTTTTTTATCTGTTAGCTACACTGCTTGCTTTTAGCTTTTAGCTTGCTTTTATTTAACTGTCACTGTCAGTTCACTTCACCGATGACCGAAAAAAAAACTGAATTTGAGTATTTTTATGTCTTTTGTACATACAGCATTATTTAATTATTTCAAAATACTGTGGTGTGATTGCAGAATTTGCAGATAATAAAAAATATATAGTAGGAAGTTGAGTAGGAATTGTATCTTAGGTGTAAAAGTTATCGATGTCTTAAACACAACCCCTCAGTTCTGTGAAATAAAAATATGTCTTCATCTTCGAGCAATAAAAGCCACACGAAGAAAGCTAATAGTACCCGAGATCGTGATAAAAATAAGACGGTGGCTTCGGAATCTGGTGGCTCCAGTCAGTGCGACACACCCCCACTCACCGAAAAGGTTAGAATTTTCCATGTCTCAAAAAGCTTTCTTTTCAGGCTCAAAATGTATTATTTGTTAGGACAAAGGTATATAATGTCTTACGTTCATAGGAAGTTCTCTATAATTTGGTTTTAATATTTCTACATTGAATTTTGTGTGTTATAATTACATAGATGAAACTCATCTTCAAAACAGTGAAATATTGAATTTCTAAAATACTTGTTACTTAGTTCTTATAGTGATTTTAAATCTTTGGACTCTTCTTCCTTTTGAAAGTATACTGGTTGTGAATGTATAAATGTTATTTTCATTATATTTTATATTTAGTATCTTCATAAAATTAAGCCCTTTTAGAAATCAGTTTTGGACTAATCTTAAAAATCTACTACATAATACCACTTTCCCAAAATTGTCTTTCCATTGCTATAGTTTTCTTTTGCTTGTTAACTTGTACAGCTTACCTTTATAACAAATTGGCTTTCCACCCTGCATTTTAACCGCAATCCCCTATTTTAACCCTTAGTGGTTGAATTTTCAAAAATCCTTTCTTAGCGGATGCCTACGTCATAAATAGCTATCTGTATGCCAAATTTCAGCACATTCCATCCAGTGGTTTGTGTGTTGATCAATCAGTCAGTGAGTGAGTGAATAAGTCAGTTTCTTCTATATATACAGACTATCTAGCAAATTTAACATCACAATACTTACATCATCTAATAACTATCTATCTTTGTCTAATATGTGTGTATAAAACAGGATGGAGGTCCATCACAGGGTAAATTTGCTGGCATCAGCCCTGACTCAGTGCAGTGTATGGCTGAGCAAGTTGGCTATGAAATGAACACTGAAGCAGCTACAAATCTGGCTGAAGATGTCAGTTATAAACTACGCCAGACTATTAGTGTGAGTTCAACACAACATTTGAAATATTTTTCTTTAGATGACAGTTTATTTGACAAACATTTGTTATGCTACATTGTGATTTATATAACCAGTCTGCTGTCCGTATTTGGCCCAACAATTTTGTTGTCATATGGCTTTTGTTTATAACAAGTAGTTTCCGTTTCGCTTTTATTATTTTTAAATGTTATTTAAATTTCAACCTTGACAGGAAAATATAAGAATTATATCAATAACGTTTTTAAAGTAAATAAAGAAAAGATTCACCTGCAAAAGAGTTGTTTTTCACGACTTTCTTAGATTTTCCTTTTTTTTTTATATGTCAGCGCCGCCTGACTGGTTAACACTAGCTGTTTCACCCGCGTTCCCGAGGGATAAAAAGTACCCTATGTGTTAATCCAGGGTGTCAGCTACCTCTATACCAAATTTCATCAAAATTGGTCCAGCCATTTGAGTGTGAAGAAGTAACAAATATACTTTCTACTACTTTTGCATTTATCATATTAAGTATGATTGTACTATTACTTATTCTGGGTTTATATTTAAAACTATATTATATTTACATGTAAAAAATATGTTGAATCTAAAAAAATACCTTTTGTATTTTTATTTATGAAGCAATAAGGTTTATTTTTCTTAGTCATTCTTAAAAAGGTGTTTTTAAAATAGACTAATAATTGCACTATAAAATAGCTATGTTTAGTCTCAGCTAAAAAAATAATATTCTCAGTAGCTCAATGTATGTTCCAGACACTGGCGTTACACAGTGAGATGATGAAGAAATCCCGTGTGGACAGCTGGGATGTGAACTCGTTACTAATACTATCAGATACCAGCCCTGTAGTTGGTGCTACTCCTACTCAATATGCCACCTTGGGTGACGAGAGACTTTGCTGTCCAGTTGTGAGTAAAGAGTATTATGATGATTCTAGAAATTTCTATTCTTTTTCTCGTTTTCTATCTATACTAATATTATAAAGAGGAAAGATTTGATTGTTTGTTTGTTTGTTTGCATTGAATAGGCTCCGAAACTACTAAACCGATTTGAAAAATTCTTTCACTAATAGGAAACTACATTATCCACGAAGGTTATAGGCCACTTTTTATCCCGGGAAAGCGAGTGAAACCGCGGGGAACAGCTAGTATATTATATATCTATACTAATATTATAAAGAGGAAAGATTTGATTGTTTGTTTGCATTGAATAGGCTCCGAAACTACTGAACCAATTTGAAAAATTCTTTCACTAATAGGAAGCTACATTATTCCCGAAGGTTATAGGCTACTTTTATCCCGGGAACGCGAGTGAAACTGCGCGGATCAGCTAGTTTATTATAATTTTATTATATTTCTATAAATTATAATTTTATTATTGATTCTAATTACCTAGAGTAGATATTAAAATGTTATGTCCAAAGAAGTGATAATTAATAGTCTTAGCTGGACTAATATAATAAATCTTGTATGAGCAAATATAATAATTGTATGTAAATCATATAATAATTATCTAGATTTGCTTATTTATGCCTTACAGGAAAGTCTACTGAATGTCACAGAGTTTGCACTGGCAACACAAAGCTATGTGTATGCATCACTCCCCACCGTCTCTGTAGAGTGGATCACCGATGATAAGAGTTTGAACAATACCAATAATATCAGTGTTAACCTCCAAAATTATTATACAAAAGTTGCCAGAGGTTAGTATGAAATAATTATCTAGATATTGTGGAAAGAAAAACTGCGCATTCCTGGCATGTGGGGAGTTATTGTTTAGCTAGAGCTTATTGAGTAGAGTACAAATATATTTTTAAATCCTTTGTTATCTTAAAAAACAGTGTCGCCATCAAAGTTATTAGTTGTATACCATCTGTAATCTCAAAAACTAAACAGTACAATTTTGTAAAGTTTGTATATTATGGACAATAAATTGTATTTAAAACAAATTCTGAAAATGCTGATCAAATTATAATAGAAGCATATTCGTAAGATATGCAACCACAGTTCACCTGGTGGTAAGTGGTTTCCGCCACCTATCGCCATTTGCAATACCAGAGGTATTACCGACCTGTTACAACTCCAATGTGTTACCGACCTGTTACAACTCCAAGAGGGCAACTGGCTCTCAAGTTCAATTGCCGGAACACACCGGTAGGTGCTTGGCGCCAGGTTTCAGCTTGAGGGTGGTAGCCAACCAGACGGGTACAAAGAACCCTACCACCGTGCTATAGTTTCCTTACGATTCCTTCCTATGTTTATTCATAATTGTTAACTACATTCCAAAGCTTTATCACAGCAAAGAAATTCTAAATCCATGAAAATATAATCTAACAAACAAAACTCAGTACGCTAAAAATTTTCAGCTATACTGAAACTGAGGAAAAAACCTAAGGAACTAGCAGTAGAAGACCTAACAACAAACACCCGGATCGGCCCAATATTCCCGAATCTCTTTAACCTGGCCGTGCTGGTGTTGAACGACGATAACCTCAATGCTCTCAACGTACCTGCCAAGAAACCCTTGCAGTCCAATGTCTTGGACATGGTGGATGCTCTCTGCTCTAATCCGTGCAGCTTAGATACTAATATACAACAACAGGTAGAGATCAACTACGATAACTTGGCGCGCCGTTCCAAATTACTGTTTCAATGTGTGTAGTCACATCCTGAAGAAAGAGTTTGTATGTAGTAGCAGCCCGCGTCTTCAGTATCTCACTTATTCAGTACCGGCGTTAGTGTATGGCGCGGTAGGGCGATCGCCCAGGGCGCCAGATGTAAAGGGGCGCCAGGCCCACCTATATTTTCGGTCGCCCATGAGCCGGTCCCGCTATCTCGAGTCTAAATAAATAAATAAATTCTCAAGTCTAAAGATAAAATAGTTATAATGGCTTAAAATCCCTTTTGTTGGCGGGAGAAGGGCGAGGGGGGGGGGGGTTATCACATCTCGCCCAGGGCGCTGGTAGAGCTAAAACCGGCACTGCACTTATTACCAGATTTGTTGGTCAACTAATCATAACGACCCGTCGCAAGACTACGGACATGTCATTGTCATAGTGTATGTCAGTGCAGTCGAGCAAGAAATCCTTGCATTTGTTTTTGTTTGACGGCCGTATCAGGGGGCCAAATCTGCTAAATTATAACGGTTGACATCCAATTTCGATTCAGTTAAATTAGGTTTCCAATCCAATTCAAATTTTAACGTTTAAACGTTTTGAGCTTTAGAGCGGCGCACTATGATATCGTGGTAGATCTCTAAGAAATTATGTAAAATTTAAATGATGTACGAGGTATATACCTCTCTTTCTTTTAAACTTTATTGAAAAAAGATAGAACATTTTTGTAATTTACGGGTAAGGTTAAATATGATGTTATTCCAGTTTCAGAGATTATTTCCAGTGATGGTGTCTAATATATTAGGCAATGGATCATTGGCGGAGAAAATGGTAGCAATTTTAACTAAAATAACACGCACATGGCCTCCTTTCATCGCTATAGGTAATTATCATTTATTTACTATCTTTCCTCATCGGAGTTCCCCTCGCGATCCACGTGATGTAAAGAATTTTATAGGTCACTAGCGTTCTACCCCGCGGTTTCACCTCTGTCTACGTCATAATAGCTATCTGTATGTCAAAAAATCAGCCCGATCCGTCCAGTGGTTTGAGCCCAATTTTTTTTTTAAATAAAATATTCGAACTTTTCATACTAAGGCTTAACCCTACTCGATCAAATTTATGAATAAAACGGCGTTCAGCTCAGCCCCTTGTAAGGTGTTGTAGCCCCAGCGATTTAGGTTCTTGTTAATGAATCAATCAGTCAGTCAAGTAATTATACAGGTGACTTTTGAATGAGTAGTCAAATTTTCAGGGATTATTAAACTAGCTGTTCCCCGCGATTTCAGTCGCGTTCCCGGGATAAAAAGTAGCCTATAACTTTCGGGGATAATGTAGCTTCCTATTAGTGAAAGAATTTTTTCAATCTGACCAGTAACTCCGGAGATTAGCGCGTTGAAACAAACAAACAAACTCTTCAGCATTATTATTAGTATATAGATAGACTACCCTATACTATACTAGAGTAGTATTAATTTAAGTACCCGGTCACGAGCTGTGCTCGTTTTTTTTAAACGACGTTTAAAAAAAACTAGCTAGATCGATTTATCTCCCCCGAAACCCTCTGCATACAAAATTTCATGAAAATCGTTGGAGCCGTTTCCGAAATTCAGATTATATATATATATAATACAAGAATTGCTCGTTTAAAGGTATTAGATGAATGTTTCAGGTAAAGGCATACTATTCGACTACCTGTCTCAAGGGTCTAAGGAGCGTCTGACGGCGCCGATGATCAAGTGCGTGATGGCTTTGGGCCGGCGAGCACTCGTGGCGTGCCTCGGGGACCATCTCGACCACCTCGACCGATGTCTACATATACATTTATACCAACACCAACACCAACCGACCAACACACACCAACATACTGATCTCAGGGAGACTTTACTTGTGAGTATTTAACTAATTATCTATATAAGTGTGTATTTACAAAAAAAAGAAGCAGCATATGTATGTAGTATATGAATTATCTGGTGTCCATAGTAAAAGCTCTCCTTAGTTTGGGATCAGAAACCGTGTGTGAAAAAATGACCCAGGATATTTTACGGGCGTGACCTTGCGAAAAAAGTTTCTATGTATGTTTGTTGCTCTTTTACGCAAAAACTACTGAACGGATTTGGATGAAACTTGGCAAATAGATAAGCTGTACCGGCGTTAGGGTAGGGCGCGGTAGGGCGATCGCCCAGGGCGCTAGATGTAAAGGGGCGCTAGGCCCACCTTTATTTCCGGTCGCTCATGAGCGAGTCCTGCTATCTCGAGTCTAAATTAATAAATAAATTCTCAAGTCTAAAGATAAAATGGCTATAATGGCTTAAAATCCCTTTTGTTGGCGGGAGAAGGGGGGGGGGGGGGGGGGTTATCACATCTCGCCCAGGGTGCTGGTAGAGCTAAAACCGGCACTGTAGACAAGATAAGATAAAAGTTTATTTTCAGAAAAAACAGTTTTTACAAAATACAATTAGAAACGATGACAACTGCAGTTGTATTAAACTGTGTCGCAGGTGTCAACGCCCACCTCTGTTAGACGTATATAACAACGATAGATCATGATCTGGAATAACATATAGGCTACTTTTTATCCCGGGAACGCGGGTAAAAGCGGGGGACAGCTAGTCCACTATAAGATTACAGAAGACAAATATTTAGTAAAAAAAACAATCTCGCCGTGGTCAGTGATGATGTGACCGATGGTGGTAAGCACACAAAGCCTAGAAGGGAACTGGTTCTCAAGTGCAGCTGTTGGAACACCAGCAAGTGCTTGGCGACAGATTTTCAATTTGAGGGTGGTAGCCAGGCAAGTGGGTACTAGCTTCAGCTCATTGTAGGATTTGAACCCGCGACATTCGTCTCGGCATTCGACGTCACTACCACTAAGCTATCATCGCCTTCAAATCTTAATCTGCCCTTATTTATCTTTTTAATTATTTTAAATTTATTTTTGTTTCGTCATACAGGAAGCGTCAACGTGTCTGTTGAGATCTGAGCCGACAACGTATTTAGAAGACTTTGTCATGACTGATTACACGTTGTACGAAATGTTAGGGGATTCCATTATGCCGCGGCGAACACTGTTTCCTTACAAAGGTATCATTATATTTATATGTTTATGTCGCAGTAAGATAGTTGTAGCCGTTTCTAATGACCCCGATTCTATTGATTATAAACTAAACAAATATCCTAGGTTATCCTAGCCTGGAAGAAATCCTATTTTGTGTGTCTTTTGTTAATGTTATGTGGTGTAAACAATAACGTATTTTGTATTGTAAACAAATTTAATCTCACTATGTCTCTTTCTAACTAAAAGTATAAGAAAGAGATGAAAGGTATTATAGTCCTGTCAGATTAGTCCGAACACTTATTTAAGTGTGATCAATATTGGTTACGAACATTTAACCGTATATTAAGACGGCATGGAATAATCTGATAGTATTAAAAATCTTTTTTCAATAAAAAGGTTAACACGAAAGAGAAGTGACGTAACTAATATTGGTTAAGTTCGTAAACAACAGATTCGGCACCATCTCACAAAACATTAATGGAATGGTAAAACTTATAAAATTCATGGCATTTACATTCCAGATCCAGCGACAAGTGAAAACTCAAACGCAGAAAAGACGTCAGACGAAGAAATCTCATACATGCCTCTGAGGCCTGTCATGAGGCGGCCTAAACTGAGGCATATACCAATCAACAAAATCAGGAATGGAGTCCATAGAGAATCAGTATTTGAACCCACCAAGTTTACCAGTGATAAGTTAAAGTGTATTAGAATAAAAGTGAAGAATTGTAGGACATTACAAGTGCCCGCTAGGACTAGCCGTACTATGGGCAGGACACATATAAACACATATACATCTAGTCGACCTAATTCTGGTGTAGTAGTAGCCAGTGGACTATTAAATAGATTTAGGTATCGAGTCAATAAATTAAGTGATGCATATCCAATATATGGAGCTATTACCCTGTAAGGTTTTAAGTATAAATTATTATTTTATATACCTACTGTGTTTTATTCTGTGTCGCATTTAGATGACACTGATCAGCCGAAAGGCGTCCACTGCTGGGCAAAGGCCTCCCCCAAGGATCTCCACGACAGATTACACGATCAGACTACATACTAGTAGTTTATTTATTAGTACCTGGATGCCTGAGCTTCGGTTTTTTTGGTAAATCGTGTTTTCTTAAAATGAAACCTAGCTAGATCGATTTGTCGCCCCCGAAACCCCCGCATACTAAATTTCATGAACATGAACATGATAGGTCAAAGTTTTTGCACGTAACTTGAAATTTTGCACACAAAGTTATATTGTAATTTCTATTTTTGTTACGAATTCAGGAGGCATGAGAGGTTTTTGTTGCAAGTTTAGTAAGCTAGATAGGTTTTCCAAAAATGAATGACCTCCTGGTGGAAAGCTACTTCATTAAATAGCATTCCTCGATATAAAAAGGAAGTAATGTTTTTTTTATACTATGTATAGGCTTGTGTTTGACCACAATCTCACCGTGGTCAGTGATCATGTGGCCGATGATGGTGAGCACACAAAGCCTAGAAGGGAACTGGCTCTCAAGTGCAGCTGTCGGAACACACCGAAAGGTGCTTGGCGACAGATTTTCAACTTGAGGGTGGTAGCCAGCCAGACGGGTTCCCTACCACCGTGCAAATGTTTATTATTTAACAATAGTGACCTTGTCATTATGATATTGTTACGTAGCCGCCCCAGTAACAACGATCCTAATGAGACGGCAACGAGCGATGTTGAGTGCCACTGATTATTTACAATAAATGTAGGTATATAAAGCTTGGTGTCCACTATTTTGTCCAACTTTTAAGCCCTATTATAAAATATACTAACGACGACCGAGGTGATTAAGTAATCCTTAATTGTTTAACGAGAAACTTCATCTTTTTGTGAAGTCAGCGCATCTTATGTTAGGTTCTATTGAGCCCTAAACTAACCACTTGCTGGACTTTTCCCTACAACTCAAACTCAAAAATAATTTATTCAGTTTAGGCCCTGATGATAAGTCTCTTCTGAACGTCGAAAGTTACCTACAATTGACTCTACCACCAGGTTGGAATAGGTACTTACTTAAACAGAGACTCCGGCAAGAACCTCAGCAATTAGTTTTATTCTATTATCGCCCCCTCAGCCATACATCAAAGTCAGTTTTTTTTTTATGTCAGAAGGTTGGCAAGCTAGCAGGCGGTCCACCTGATGGTAAGTGGTTATATACCTATTATCTAATTTGCAATACCAGAGGTATTTCCAATGTGTTGCCGACCTGTTACAATGCCGAGAAGGCAACTGGCTTTCAAGTGCAATTGCCGGAACACACCGTTAGGTGCTTGGCGACAGATTTTCAACTTCAGGGTGGTAGCCAGCCAGACGGGTACCAACTACAAAGAACCCTACCGCCGTGCTATGGTTTCCTCCCGATGTTTTCGTTCACCGAAAGCTCAAGCTCATTGTAGGATTCGAACCCACGACCTTCATCGCGGCATGCGACGTCACTATCACTAAGCTATCATCGCCTTAAATTTAGCGGTGTTCGCAATCATACGGTTTTTAGTTTCTCCATAGATACAGCCATGTATGTATGTATGTCATTAACCTTTCGACCTCCATAGTCGGCAATAGAGTTCATACAAAATAATATCAATAACAGTTCAACCAAAGCACATTTTTGTTTACAAATACTTAACGATCAAAAAGTTTTAGGAATTTTAAGTATGTAGGTACTTAGCTTTAGGTGTTTTTCAACGAGGTAAACTGTTCACGGCGTCGAGGTGACGTCGGGCGCCTGTCGTATTTCACCTTAGCGGCGCGACGAGGCGACGTCGCGACGCGCCGCGAGCACCGATCCTTCGATCACACCGTTGCAATTTAAAACTCTTACAACATTGCTAATTTTATTACAATTTTAACACCTTAGGGCAGTGTTTTTCAATCTTTTTGAGTACGCGACCTCCTAGGGCCATAAACAAACAAAATATTATATCCGGTAGGAATCGCGACCCACAGTTTGAAAAACACTGCCTTAGGGATTGAATTTTCAAATAGCCTTTCCTAGCGTATATGACTTTTTTTTTATACTACTAAGGCAGCAAACAAGCATACGGCCCACATGATGGTAAGTGGTTACCGTAGCCTATGAACGCTTGCAACACCAGGTTATGACTAGATACGTCATAACAATTTTATACCATATTTCAGCTCGATCCGACCAGTGGTTTTAGCGTTGATAGACAAATTTAGTCTGTTACGTTTTCCTTTTATACTTAAGTAGATAGGATATTTAGATAAGACCAGTGGCTTCTATATGCAAATCACATCGATCCGTTTGCTGAGTTAAGGAGGACAACCTAACAAATACACATTCTTTCCAATATAAAAGAAAATAGGTATTATTTTTGTGGTGAAGTGCCCTTGTCATACATAAAGATTTTTGAAAATTCAACCCCTCAAGGAGTAAAATAGGGAATCACTGGTGATACCGCGGGGCGAAAAGCTAGTCTGATATAAAAGATCAATACTAGAATGTTGGTGATAAAATCTTTATAAATAACTGGCACAAGAAAGTCTGATGAGTCGATGATGAGCGTACTTACTTCGTAAATAATTTTATAATATGGATTACCTACGCTGTATTGAACGCACTGTCTAAGTATGTAGTATTTAAGTATTTTGGACAATTTACATGTAATTTAATAATAAATAAATACACTATACCTACCTTTTAACTATACACGGCCATTAAACAACATGTTTTTATATTTCAGTGTCGGTATTTTCCTCCCCTTTACCATAATTATTTCTAATTGAATTTACATAAAACAAGAACCTATAAATATTCTATTGAATTAATTTGAAATTACTTTTAATTGTATCAAAACATAATGTTATACAAATAATACCTACTAGACAGACTTCGGTGTGATAGTAAGCCTCTAGAACTTTTACCTATCTGGATACTGGCTAACTTTGGTGCCTATAATATTTTGGATCAGTGCCTAGCCTACTCTTTCTTATCGTGAAACTTGAGTACTCGCGTTTATTTATTTTGTGCATTCATATAAAACCACTTAGGTACTGTGCGTATTTTAAAAAAAGTAATTTGAGCAGTAATCAAAAGGTTAGTGGATTTCATGGTTAGAAATAAATTTGGTTAATTTTAGTGCAAATATTAATTTTGTATAAATAGATAGCAATACAATATTATAAATGCGAATGTTTGTACGTGTATGTTTGTTACCACTCAGCTCCATATCGGCTGAACGGATTTGATTGAAACTTGGATCATAGATTTAAAATACCGTGGAATCACTTAAAGGTTTCTTTTAAGTCTTATATGAAGAAATAAATTTAAAAAAAACCCTGGAAAGTGGGGGAAATCGTGTGAGACAGCTAATAGTTAGGTAGTAATATCGATAGGTATTATTAACCTTAATTTAAGTAACTCCTGTGCTCTGACACATTAAATTATGGCACACCTATGTACCATAAAAAAAGTTCAAGTATGAATAGTTTTGAGACCTTTTCGCTTGAAGACATTTATCATAGTTTGCCCTGTTGACAATAAAAATGGTCTCTTGTTAAATCTTTTGTTTAGACTATTTTTATGACAAGCGCATTGTCTGGTTATATTGTGTGAGGCACAGATAGCCGCTGGCCGCTGGTCACTGCACACAAAATACACCCCTAAGGTGATCATGCTTCAACTTTGTTAATAAGTACATACGTTTATTCAAAGAGGTTCATACAATTTGCAATTGTAATGAAAGTCCCAAAACTGATATAGGTGTCTGCCCAAAAGTCTTTAACTCAATGTCACCATGACGACTCACTGCCTACGTAACGGACGCCGTCACAACAAACAGCTGAGCTGAGGACCCAAATATATCATGTTAATTTGACAAATTGAATATTTATGAGGTGGCAAAAAGGTTTTTGTATTTAAAAATTGAGCGAATGATAATTCAAGTTGATACCGTATAGGTGTGGATTAGTGTTCCGCCTATGGGTGGGTGTTGAGATGTCACTCTTTGAGAGTCCAGACACCGACAGTGACAGATGAGCTCATTGTTGATATACAGATGTGCTTGCACTAATGTAATGGACAGGGTCGAACTCTAACCATAAAGCCTATATACTGTATTGGGCAACGAAGTACTTTTTCTTTTTTAACTCGCATTTCGAGCGAACAAACTCAAATTCGAAGTGCAATGTTTCCTAATTCTTAGTATAGAATTTGGCATAATAATCCTTTGTTTTTGTAAGGTAATTGGAGGTTTTGAAAAGATCTGTGATTTACAAGATAATATTATGTAGTCTGCATATAAGAAGACACGTGCACGTTCAACTAGAGGGTATTGATGATAGTTTTGAACTATTAATTAAGAAATGATGATACATTTTGAAAACTTGTCATCAATATCCAGCCCGTTTGCCCTCGCCATGATTCGGTCCTGGCATCGGGGCTTAAATAAGTGCACGTAATTGTAATGGCTGGCAAATAATAATAATGTTAATAACATTGTCTCGTCTACTCAGCTAGACAACACAATTGGGTAATTTATAGGTTGCTATACATACACTATTCCGGGTAGTTGTGAAGCACTTAACGCTTGCACTAATGCTATGTAGGTATCTGAGTACCTTCTATGGCTTAGGTACTATAAAACAGAACACGTTATTATCATGTTCAACTATTCGAACTTAGTTATTTGGTGACTAAACTAGTTATATTAAATACGCTTTTGTCTATAATAATTTTGATTTATATTTAAAGGCACATTTTTTTACCAAAGCTTTACCTGTGCCTTATGCAGAGTTTACACTGGGGGAGCGTAGCGTGGGGTTGTGTTTAATGAACACTAGTGATGCAACATACCGATGTCTGCTTCTGTTTCCGCAACTTTTTTAATGGAAATTAGATCGGAACTTTACGACACTTGTTACACTTGAGGAGGGAGGGCCACGGGCGCTGGCGCAGCGGATAAAGCATGCATGTAGGGCAAGCGTGGGAGAGGTGAAGCTGACCGCGTGATTTCAGCACTTGTTTATTAATAAATTATAATTAAAAAAAAAAATGTTACAGATTTTTTTTTCTTACCAAGAATATTGTGTCTCATAAAGGACAAAATTATATATTTTACGACATTGCTGGGATGTTGCAAAGGGACTGAAATTTTCATATTGCCTTTCATAGTGCATTGAGGAGCGTGCGTCATACTTGCACACCGCAAACCATTTAATACGGTTCCCTCAGACAGACGCGATGAACGATCGCTCTTATGCAATATGCAAACAATTTTTGGAAATCTTATAAATTTTTTTAATTACTTAGTTTTTTTATTTTTTTATAATTTTTTATTTATCCATATCCGCGATACCTATATCCCGAAAAAAAAGAAGGAAAGGACAGGGAACGCAGGACAGAAAACTGGTTCAGCTGTATTCAGTATTTCGAGATATGAAGATAATCATTTCGATTTTTATAGGCCGTACGAACTGTGATCGGAAACAGAATATGTAGCTTGTCGCAAACGCCTCGTATTAACAAAAGATATTTAAATGGAAATTAATTATTAAACAGAAAAAATATTAAATTTAAAATGACTGGGTCCCTTCTAGCTGAACGTATTTCCAATGGCGAGACGCTAGTCGGATGGAGATGATATTTTGCGGTCAGGGTAAAAATAGAGAAAGCACCGTGCGAACATTCAACTCGATCCAATGCGATCGCGCCGGGAATCCGAGCTTTTGTTGTTGTCTACGTTAGGGATGCCAAACCGCTTCTCATCACATCCATCAATACCTACCTTAGACAAACTGTCGAGCACAGAGACGCCAAGAGGCGCCAATTATAATATTATACCAGCTGACCGCGTCCTATTGCTTTGCTCGTCCGCACTATTACTTACGTCCTTCTCGCTTACGTGATGTTTAATAGCGTAATATTTGAGCTGTTAATTGCAAAAATATTTTTTCAAACAGACAAACAAACAAAATCTTCAGCGTCTAGTTTTGTTTATTGAACAGCTGTAGAAAAGGACATGATAATTAGTGATCCTAACTCGTCATCACACATCGGGGGAAAGGGAAGGCTTACCATCAGCCAATAAGCTGGTTTGCCAATTTTGTTTTCTAAAAGAAAAACATCATTGATAGTTCGTAGACACAGTCTACTTTTTATCCCAGAAATGCGGTCTGATATCAATTCAAAGGCTCTTTGCGTCATAACACCCACTTTTTCAAGGTCTTTGAGATCTACGTGTTGATTGGCCGACAGATGTGACGTCACTAACACATATGTTATTCGTTCTATCGTAATGCTGTTTATAAATATTCGATAATACCTGAGTTTTCTTTGTTTTTCAATTTCGTATTGCATAAGTGTATGTAAACATACAATAGGCACTATCAATGTTATAAAATGTAGCTATTTGCTGTCAGATATTTTTACGTTTAAATTTTCCGAGTATTTTAATTTTACTATCGACTTGGAGTTTTTTTTAATAGTAGCTTTCGTTGCGATGTCTTCTTTATTTCTTAGAATTTAAAATTTTGCTCTTGTTTAAATTAATAACCATGAATGCCAGGTTCATAATAAGGTTCGGAATCTTTGTGCTCTGAAACCGAATGAATAATAATAAAATAATGGTTGAAGGAAGGCTGTTTGAATGAGTTGATTGTCACACTTGCTTATATATGTAAACATATTATTATCACTGTCTCCTGTAAAAAATCCACACATAAGTTTACATATGTAGGTAGATAGCTCACTATAGAATAAAACTTTTAAAAAACGGCCGCGATCACTACAATCTGATAGGAATTAATTTATATTCACGCATATCAGTATATTAGCTATAAAATTACAAAAACAATACGTTTGTAGAATTGTATATAGGTAGGTATCATTAAAATTGCATAATTTGGCTGGGGAGGCGCCGCCGGCGCACGTGGGAGCGAAGCGTCGCTGGCGCCTGGCGTCCGCGCATGCGCTATGCTAGTAAACTCTAGGATATCACCATAGAGGTAAAAACGTAGATTACTGCTACTTACTAGCCTCAAATAAGTGAGGTAAATAATGTGTACTATAGGCCTGTGTTTGACCACAATATCACCGTGGTCAGTGATGATGTGTTCGATGGTGGTGGTGTTGAAGCATACAACGCAACGCCTATAAGGGAACTGGCTCTCAAGTGCAACTGTCGGAAGGTGCTTGACGACAGAATGTTAGCACAGACCGTTGAGGACTCGTACGAGCAGGTGTGATATGACAATTATTTATTATCATCATAGATTGATATCAAAGATAATTCTTTGACACATAAGTATTTGGATATAATTCGAAATTAGACTTATCTTTACCTAAAAATCATTAGGCATCACTGGGCATTACAATTTCTGCGATAAAACGTTAATAGGCTCGTAAGTTGTGAATGCAACGCGCTCTTGCTTTAAAATATGCACTTAACTGAGCAAGACGTACTTATAAATGGAATATTGGTTCAAGATTATTAAATAAATGGCAACAAAGTATGTAGTTTTCTTTAACCGTTTCAATAGAGATAACGTCAACGTGTGTTGCATAATGCAGTTTTGATCAAATGTAACGTTTCGTTTTTATGATAGTTTCAGTTCTCCATCAAAATTATTGATGCAACGAAAAGCCAGAATTTTATAGTAATAAACGAATAACTTTCTAAACTGAAAGCACATAGGACTCATAATCTATTACCGTACCTAATGGAATGGTCTGAAACTTTCACGGCTCAGAAATTGTGTAAGACGTCGAATTTTCGCCAAACAAACCGACTGGACCGTCCAAAGTGCGCGTACGTACATCCCGTACCTAGTTGCCTCCGATATCCGATAAAAAAAAACAATACTGTAATTTTAGTGCATAGACAATATTAAGCTTACATAGTGTGCAAGAAGTGTGTTTATTTAAATTTGGAATGTTAAAAGGTAAGCTCAAACTTATAATGTCTTTCTTGCCAAGGTTTTTTCTTAAAAATAACATTTATTTTACACGTGCTTCCAAAGCCTACTTGAATAAATAAGTACGTATTATTTTTCTTTTTTATTCCGTTCAGAAGTCATTATGTTAATAAAATGTTCGACAACTTTGTACGGTTTATGTGTTGAGTAAGTATAGGTAGTTGTTGAAAGGAATACGAGTATTCCTACATATTTGATTTCAAATCTATAATATATATAAGCAAGTAGGTACTTAGATCAAGTATTCTGCAAATATATTTGAATAAACTTTGTAGTTATTAGCCCGTATTCAATTACATAGATTTGTAAATGTAAATTTTGGTTTGTTACTTCAAATATTAATCCTTGTACCAACATATAAAATTTAAATAATATTATATTACACTATTTACGTCAAACGACCTTGTGTATCTTGACATAGTTATGATGTGGCGATGAACATCTCCTACGCATTTTTTTTTTAATTATTCTTATTACAGGTACTTCACTCCTAAAGAGATAAACTAATAAATTTTGCTACTAAGTAGAGACGCAGGTAGGTATTCAGTTATGAAATTAATATTCTTTCTTAGGAACCTGTGATTACCTAATAGGCCTTGTTTTTTTATGAACTTAGGTATTTAATTTTATGATTCTTAATAAAATATTTTAGGTGGTTTTTCAACATTAATCTGCAATTTATTTTAATTATAAACAGTTATTCATAAAAATTGTTATTGCCACGTTGGATGGTAATGCTAAATCCCTGACCAAGATATAGGATACTATTGAAAAACAAAAAATAGATATGTAGGTATACCTAAGTGTCCATTTTAACAGGCAATTATCGCGAGTGTATATTTCTTACAATTCACATCGCTGGCGCCGGCTCAATCAGCGCACTTTAAACTTTCAACTATTACTGTCTCATTTCAATAAACAAATTAATTCACTCTACAACGTTTTATCTTACATTCTTGCTGCAAAATCACAGCTTGGAACTAAATGATTTCGCCTTGATAATTAAGAGAACCATATTATTTATGCCTTCTTTATTGCTGTCACATATTTCTGTAACATGCAATTTGTAAATCGTGTGACAAGATACATAATTGTTAGCATAATTAGTAATTTATTATCATAATATTCAGCCAAGTAGGGCGTTGTGTAACTTGATTCCGATTACGATGGCTCTCGTAATCATCTTATAATTTTGGTATTGTCTATCTTAGGTGAACAACAACTAAACTGCGATTGTAATTACTTCTCATAATAATTCATCATTTGAAATTAGTCATTGGAATCTAAAAAGATAGACAAAAACAAAAGATGATTACGGGAGCCATCGTTATCGGAATCCGACTACGAGATAGATAGACAATCGCCCAGAAGAACCTAAAGATAGGGAATATAGGCTTTAGTCTCAATAAATGATGCAAAATCATTCCACGTTAAACGGTGGCATACCTACCTACGTCACTTTTTTAGTCCCGCACAAATCTTATCATGAACAATATTTTTACACAAAACTTTCCACATTAATCAGTAATGACGTATGACGCGTTATGACGATGACGAAGCTTCTAAATGATGTTATTTCCCGTTGTATAATTAACAGCGGGAAGGAAAATCATAGTAGGCTTATCTTCAATTGGGTTTTATTCTCAAAGAGCAACTAAATACATCATTTTAAAGATTAAGTACAAAAATATTTCAGTCAATCAAAAACTCAATACCGGTGATTTTGAAAGCATAGAGTAGGCCGTAAGGGCATTGATCATCCAAAAATTATTGTAGGCTGGAAAACAACACTAAAATATTTCTATACAAAGTTAAAAAAAATATCAATAAATTAATTTAGTGTTAAAATATGCTGCAATGTCCTAATTCTTACAGACAATATTAGATTACTCAGGTTCTATAACAAATGTATAGCTATATTACCCTATCACTAAGTTTCAGAGTGCGAGTAAAGGCCAAAGATTTTCGCTAAACTTATAATTGTCATAACTTAATTTTGGTAATATTCACAGCACACTATCCGTAGAATTTGGGCTAAAATATAATTTCAAAATCACCTTGATTAAATAAAAAGCCCTAGATAATTATAATTGACCTACCTAACTGTTTATGAATTAAGTATTCTGGAAATGAAGCGACAAAAAAACTCTACAAACACGATACATGCTTAGATAGTAAAACAATACTAAATCTATGCTTTTAACGGAAGATTTTTATTTACTATGATAGGATACCTCTACCTGTACCTCTAACAATAATCGCTAAGAAGTTTCAAATATTTTTGTTAGAAATCAAAGCCTGTAAAATATCACAGGCAGTTAAATACATGAAGTTGACACTTATATTATTATAGGTAGGTTTATTCAATTCATTGTCCGAATAATTGTCATAGACAAAAATAATTAATTAGGTATTTGATAACTACAAATTCAAAAATCATGGGGATGTAATTTTGGTAGAGATGGTTGGTAGTCATTTAAGTAATAATATATTCCCAATTTTTTTCACAATAAAAGAAACGATGTCACGATAATCGTAATAAGATCTCATGGCACATCACATGACGTAAGCGCAAGGCAACCTTATCTCAGAGACCGGCGGGATCTTCAAACGCGGTTTCTCTGTCGCGTGACATAATTATTATGACTAACCCGAGGAAATAAAATATGTACACGGCCATTAACAAATGTTAATTATGATTTATTCCATTATTAGTAGTGAGGTAATGGCAGGACATGTGGTGATTATGTGCCGTCACAACGCTACTGAAGGAATTTGACACCACACATATTGTATTAGTACCATGCTAATTTTTATTCAGGATAATTTATATTTGCGTGGTGGTAGAGTACTTTGTATAAGCCCTATCTGTTTAAAAATAACATCTAGTACTGGTGTGTTCCTACAGTTGTACTTGAGGGCAAATTGCTTTCAGGTTTTGTAAAGATCGACAGCACACTGAAAACAATTCTGGTATTTCTAATGTCTCTAGGTGACGATGGGCAGTTAGCATAAAGTGGACCGAAGTTACGGAATAATGAATAAAATTCATTAAATTTCTTCTGTCGACATAAATAAAATGTAATTAGGTCTGAATGACAAAATAGCATCTGTCAGTTTGTTTGGCGAGAGGTATTAGAGATGAACTGCTGAAAAAAAAAGGTATTCTGGAAGGCTCTATACCAGTGGGGATTAAGTATAGCAAGAATAGAAAAAAACATCATAATACGTGTGTCTAGTCTATGCAATTACGGTAATTTTAGTAATTTAGGTAGATTTGAAAGAAAGCTCTAATTTAATAAATCCATTTTTGTATAGGATTAAGTTTCCATATTTTTTTTAAATTTATTTTATACAATGTTTTTTATGAGTTGTTTTATAGCCCTCCCAATACTGTAACGTTTGGTCACATTACATAAACGGTCAACAACACTTCATTACGAAATGGTATCATTTTATAACAATGTCTATTAATAGTGGCCACTATTTCAATTAGTTCTGCAATCTGCGCAGAATTCTGTGCATGCTTTTCAACGCCTGAAATTAAAGCTCATGCCCTGCGTCATACTGGAGTGAAGAATTTTAATTAAACTGGGTTATGTGGCGTCTATGATCTGATGATGATATGATAATTATGGCGGGATCACTGAACAATATACCTACTAGTATTATTGGGTCAGCATTTGTTGGCATCGCGCAAGTGCCTCTAGGACATCCTAGGCACTTCATACTAGCGAACTAATTCAATCACGCTGTGATCACACGCATAGTTACGCAGAGTGGTGAGGCCATTGGTAATATTATTATGAGTACCTACTGTAATGCTAATTATGGTGACGTTAAGTACATTCGTGGGACGAAGATGACGACGGACGCCTTCTTTATGTAGAATTTCTTAGCGCTTAGTGTTTATAGCGCTTTCATGTCTTAAAAAACATATCAAAATCAAATCAACCCCCCATACTATTAATGTCAGCAAAGTCATTTACTAAGTTTTTTTTTTTTTATACTACTACTAAAGCAGCAAACAAGCATACGGCCCACCTGATGGTAAGTGGTTACCGTAGCCTATGAACGCTTGCAACACCAGGGGTATCACTCGCGCGTTGCCGACCCTGAAAAAATCTCTTCACACCCTTCTTGAAGAACCCCATGCTGTAGTCTCTTGGGAAAACCACGGCGGGCAGCTCATTCCACAACTTGAGCGTCCGTGGTAGGAAAACATAATCATCATGTCAGCCGAAAGACCAGTCCAATGCTCGATAAAGGCCCCCAAGGACTTCCGTGATGGCCGGTCTTGCGCTACCCGCATCCAGCGGTTTCCTGCGACTCTCACAAGATCATCGGTCCACCTTGTGGGGGCTGCGTCATCCGGTTCGTGGTCACCACTCGATAAATCTTCTACCCCAGCGGCCGTCGGTTCTTGGAGCGATAAAAATAATATTAAATAACTATTTCCCATAACATTTTATTATGATAATTATGATGTCAGTACATCTGTCAGTGCCTACGGTAACGTTATGTGAGACCAGTCATGTTTGACATCATATTTTATTTAAATGGTAAAAATATTGAAATTAGGTAGTTGTTAACACACACTAATCACTAAGCATGCGGTTTATTTAGCATACTGTGTGACTAGATTGACAAACATTGGTCATTTGATAAGCACGACCAAGACATATAAAAAAAAGAAACATTTATTTCGGACGTAAAATTACAAGTCTTCTCAGTTCAAGTGTATTCCGAACCGGTAGTAGAGTCTATTGTAAAACTGTAACTGTTGACGTTCATAAGTGCTTTAATAGGGCCTAAACTGAATAAATGAGTTTTTGATTTTGATATCCATAGAGATTAGTAGTGTTAATAACAGATTTAAGGCTTATATACTATCATTATTAGACCTACAGACCTCGTTAGACATACAGATGAAGGTGATACTAAATTATTGTTATTTATTATCCAGAAATTACCAATTTATCAAGTAACATTACAAACGTTTATCTTCAAGACAATTTAATTGTCAATTTTATTTATTTTATTCGTTGAATATAGAGGTATCAACTTTTTGATAAATTAATATTTTGTTCATGCAACGTTTATAATATTAATCGTATTTGCTAGCTGATCCGACAGACATTGTCCTATCCAATTTTCAAGTTTATTAAAAATCCCATAGGAAAAAAACACTTTTCATTTTCCCGGTATTTCTTTGTCCAAATTTTTATATCGCTCGAAATCTTATTCGAACTTACGAACATTTAAAAATTAACCAATTTGGTCCAGCCGTTGACATTGTCAAGTGATACGCTTACCAATAAACAACATTTAGTTTTTATCTAAGTATACAGGGTGTAAATGATATCTTAAAAAAAATTATACCATCGTTTCAGTATATTAAATGATATTTAGTAATGTGCACTCAAAGAATCTTGAATATTAGTCAAATTAATGAAAAGTCGCAAAATTTTAATGCGATGGGTATGTTACATGTAGGTACGTGTATGTCCACTTACACCCTGTAGGTAGGTATATATATCTATACTAATAATAAAACTGAGTTTGTTTGCATGCGCTAATCTCTGGATCTACTATTCGGATTCGAAAAATGATTTCACTAATAGGAAGCTGCATTATCCCCAAAAAATATAGGCTACTTTTTATCCCGGGTACGTGGGTGAAGCCTCGGGGAAGAGCTAGTTTGTACCTACGGTATTTTAATTGTCGTTCACTAATACTACGGTAGTACTATTATTTATTCTGTGATAATACCTATAAGGTATACATAGATATATAAAATATGCGCAGGCACGTAGTGAGTGATGAACTATAATGATACAATATAACGTACCTAATTGAGGGATTTCCATCATCCATTAAGGCTGGGACACGGGTCAAATCGCGGAAATACGCTGTGTTGACGAATCCTATCGAAAAATATGTTATAGTTTTCATTATAATGTTTCAATTTGCATTAATTAAAAATTTAAGTAAACAACCCAGAATTTGGAAAAAAATATATCCTATCACATGCAATTTTAATCTAAATGAGAAATTGTTGACAAATCGGCTTATCCGATGTAAATGAATGTTACACCAAAAAAAGGCGATAGACTTTTTTAACAATTTGTAATGAAATTATGATTATATCAATCAATTTAAAGTAATAAATAAATATCAAGCATTAACCCAAGGATCTAGATGCCTTCCGCGGGCGCCTAAGCTTATATACTTATGTATTTGTATGGACTAATCTTCAAGGTCATTGGGGTTAGTGATCCTCTTAAGGCTAACCACAGATGAATTCTAAAAACACTATTCAAATAATTTTCGTGATAAGTAAAATGCGTAAGGAATAAGAATAAGTACTTGAAAGGTGTCTTGAAAGTGTTCTTTGCTATGTTTCATGAAAATCCATTCAGCCATTTGAAAATTATGACCAATTTTCTAGTGAGTTTCGGGGGTGTCTTAATTTTTTTTATTTTAGTTATATTAGCTTAATAAGTGATACATGATTTTTGTTTTTTTAATACATTTAAGGTTGGTTATAATATCTATTAAAATTTAACAATGCAATACATTATACAATGAGTATCATATTTCAAATGTAATAAACACTTTATGTGACTAAATTTAATCGATAAATAAACGTATTTATGTGTTTGTCATAGCAAAGCACTCATAAAATATGGTTTCATTTATAAATATAGGCACATTTCGGTGGCAGCCAATTTGTAGTACCGTGATAAGTATTCTATGGGCTATAGTTGCTCAGGCGCAGTGAATTTACTGATCTAATTATTATTAATGTTATACTCCAATAGTTATAACGGAATAATTATGAAATCAGCTAAGTATCTAACCATAAACAACTGTAGGTAGATAGATAGATAGTGTTAAAAATCTATGGAAGTTATATATATTGAAACAGGAAGTAACCAAGTACAGTAAAATAAAATAAAAATAGCCTATAAGGTTCCATACACATAAGGGTCTAAACGGAGCTCTATTTCTATCACCCCCGTCAGTTCATCGTCTATCACAAAATGTTACAACCTGTGAACATGAAACTTAGTGAAAATGTTTAATATTACGTATATTTTACTAAAAAATATCAATATAATCATAAATCAGACTTTTTCGTTTTAATGTATTTTTTTTAAGGAAATTCCCTTTTTCCTACTACAACCAACTTATATTCTACTTTTGGTATGGAACCCAAAATTTGGTGCGGAATCCGAGACGCACTTGGCCGGTTTTATGATGTCTGGTAAATATGAAGGAAGCATTGAAATCATATCTATCTAATTAACAATTTAACAATCGATTTATCTACGTGACATGGTGTGCAGTCTAGGAGCTCAGCGACTTTTTATCTTATGAATTATTAGATATAATGTGGCTCATATTTCGTCATACTTCCTCCGTACTAACTACTAATACTTATTAATTATATAAGTAAAGTCAACATAATATCTAATGTCCCCCTGAATTGAATATAATTGCAGGGTTCCCAATATTTTTTTTCCTGCGACTCCCTTTAGGTACATGTCGTAATTTTTGTGCGGCTTCCTTGTAAAGAAAATACCTGTATGTAACTTTAGAACGTGACCTAAGTATACCGGTTTGTGACGCCCCTGGGACAGCGCCGACGCACAGCTTGAGAACCCTTGGGTTAAGGCAAGAATACATAGGCAAAATATTTTCCTCGTGCGAAACCGCGAGTCGAGCCTTCTCAAATACAATGATTATGTCTGACGTAAGCGAATTCGACTCTATTGAGAATGGATTGGAATAGGACAGGATGACTGATTGTGATTGGCTTTTAATGATTATCTAGCAATGTATGTCTGTCTAGTCACCTAGCCATTGTCGTGAATAGATAACCGGCACAGATAAGCGTCAATGAGATCATTTGCTGATTGTTATCTTATTACAACTATTATGGGTGGTGGAGGGCGTTTTTCGGGTTATTCTAGATTTATGTAAGGCATTTTTATACGCTTCTTTAAATGATCTCCCTTTAAATGATTTTTATATTGTTTACTATCTTTTATTTTGGATTATCCTCGTTTATTTTTTACCATTACTATACTACAACAATTTAGTTTGCTTATTAAGTTCAAGTTGCTTGTAAAGCTTTATTTATCACTGTCAGTAAGCTACCTTTGGCCCCACAAGGTGGAACGATGATCTTGTTAGGGTCGCGGGAAATCGCTGGATGCGGGTAGCGCAAGACCGGCCACCGTGGAGATCCTTGGGGGAGGCTTTTGTCCAGCAGTGGACGTCTTTTTGCTGACATGATGAAGCTACCTTTAAGTTAGACCTTACTTTATAAATCTGGCAATATTTAACCACTCCAATCTTTGCTTGTATTTACATATTAAATGAGAAAAAAATAATGAAAAATACCAATGATTTAAATACCCAGTTTTACAAACCCTTATTTTTCAAGGTCTACGATACGAAAATGAAAATAGGTACCTACGCTCACGTAAGCACTAGTAGGTGCCGGAGGTAGGTGTGTCTAAGCACGTATCTCGACGACATATCAACACGACTCAACTCATAAATTAACAATATTTATGTAGGCTGCACTTCAATTAATAACGAATAAAATTAACAAATGCCAAGAAACTATTAGAGTTATTTAAATGACAGATTTGTATTAAGAAAATGTTTGTGTTTAGTGGTTTGTTCGATATCTAGCAGGCGTGTTAAATAAATGACAGCTTTTAACTTGTATCTGAATACGTATTATGTTAATTTAATAACATAATAGGGTTAGCTTTGACAGATCTAATAACCTTATTATAATATTATGTAGGTATGTTACGCTGTTATGCTAGTGTTTGTTTTAATACCATTATTGATTTTATTTGCAAGCCAATATATATTTTATTATTATGCACGAAATGTCACGATTTGTCTAATTGCTCTGTGTCGCATTTGCACCTAAATAAGTGTTATCTAAAGCTTTTATAATTTAATAACTTTTAGTAGTCCCTCTTGTGTTATAATATAATCTCACTGTGGGTTGTGATGATGTGGTCGAGGGTGGTAAGCATACAAAGCCGAGTTCAATATTAACTTGAAGATGGTGGTCAGTCAGGTGTTCATCAAGTTCCCTTTGGTGATAGAGATTATTGCTAGAGATGATTTTCTAGATGGTTACATACGATAAAATATATTTTCTAAGCAATCACGCTCAATTAAATAACTACATTAATAATAAATCACTAATTAACCTTCAAATATACTAATCAACAACAAATTAATTCTTTACTTTGATATGTTTTCTCATAGTTGAATCATCGTCACTTATAGTAATTAATTTTTTGTTACCGTTCAAATTAGTTGTGTAAAAACTCTCGCAAAAAAGGTATGTATGCTCTCTTTTAAATTGAGGACACGTGTTAATGGCGTCATTTTTGTAAAGAAAAACAATACCATGATGTCATACCCCAATATGGTCAGATAGTGGTCAAGGATTTGAAAAGTTTGGACAAGGCCATCTTATCACTACGAGCGTGGTTTGGTTAGATTATGTTATGATTTGCATGTTATGATTCTTATCGTTGTTATCTTAAGTTTTCCAGTTATCGAGTTCCTCATATCGTCGAGTCGACTCGATCGTCCACACAACGATACAGTCGGACGTTCTTACTGCGGATAATTCGGATGTGGAATCTTTCTCCAACTTCGGTTTTGTCTCACCACTACGATATGGGGTTCTTCAAAAAGTGCATAAAAAGCTCTTCAAAGTCAGTAACACATCGGTAATCCCGCTGCCCGTTTGGCAACATATTGAAAAAAAAGCATTTAATGTAATAATACAACAATAATATGTAATATTATAATTGAAATACGATTTACCAAAAAAATATAAAATAATAGTCATCCAGGTACTAATATTGAATAGTTTAATCCAGTATTCACCGAGTACGTGAAGGTAACAGTTTGTGTGACAGCCACTCACGCGGCGGTTATCTCGGATCAACCAGTATTTATTGACAATCGGTGAACTGCTAGTGTTATGGGACAAACTGGTTATCATTTAAGGTCCTACTATATTTGTCGGATGTTCGTAAATATAATATATAACACGGGTACATTTTATTGATATTTTCATACAAAATTGCCATCCATAATTTCCAATCTCTCCGGATTTTCCAAATTTTTTCTTTCATACAAGGCAAATATAATCACAACAAAAAAGAATTAGCCTAATAGTTATTATTTCCATATAAATTTAATTAAAACATATATCAATAAATTAGTTTTAACACATTGTTTGACACTGATAGGCAGGTGGTCAATAAATTACTACGTGACCACTTAGTGGTAAGTCGAAATTGGAGAATTTTCAAAGTAGTTCAATTGGGGTATCATATGATGAAAGGGCTTTATTTGTTTCCAAATGGGTTTTTTATAATCTTGGATGCGTAGTTTTTGACTTATTACAAAAATTACAAGGCTTTATCTCCGAAGTTCGCAAAGCAAAATTTCTGAAATAATTACAGTTGATGTTTCTATCTAGCATTTTTTTTCAACATTCTTTCACAGACAAACTTAGTTATGCGGTCTGGGTTTTAACTACAGTGAGTGATGGCCCAAATCAATAAAAAATAAAAAAATATACCTACGACTTAGGAAGGTCGGAACCCTCGGTGTGCGAGTCAGACTTAGATTCGCACTTGGCCGGCTTTCATTTAAAATAGGTATCTCATGCACCTATTTTTTACTAAAACATACAATTCATAAAGTTACCTGAAGACTCAATAGACATTGGACAGGTCATGGTCAATAGTTCGTAGGACAAATTCTAGAATAGAAACCACAGATAAGCAAATATGCCTTGCGGAAATTAGTGGATATGAATTAGTCAATGTCAACCCAGTGCTTTGACTCGATTTGGGAAAACCTACAACTACGTATTCTATTCTGGATTTATGATCACATGATAAATGATATACAAAAACATATTACTTTACATACAAAAATAGGGTTTACATAATTATGATTCAAACCTTGAAACGTAAAATCAAACACATTCTGAGCGGTGACAATAGCACTGCTGTGTCATTGAAACTTTAGAGAATCACTTTTAGGGCCTAAAGTAATTGAAGCTGTAATTACCAATAAAACGGTGTCGAATGCGAGTGACAGATTACAAACAAGCGATATTAAATTTGGAGGAAATCTTTCTCGAATACACAAGGGTAACTAAGAAAAACTTTCTCGAAATAAAATCCCTAATGGGCTAATGAAATAAAATGAAATATTATTGATTCAAATAGATCTTCACAGGATTCTTATGAATAGTCAGACTCTAAGAACCAAATGAGAGAGAACCAGAGCTAATTGTATGTATGTGAACATGTTTTGTGGCATAAGTGTGAGATTTCAAATTGTGGTCCTTTCTATATAATTCTTTATGATACTAATTATTACAAAGCCCACACTAACAAATGAATTAATTAATATAATTGAATGTAGGATTCTAGATTTAGCTGATTCTCACGGCTTAAAATATATTAAAATAGATTTGTAAGTGCATCTTAAAAGTTCATATTTAGATACTGATAATTATGGTAATTGCATTTGATATCTTTAAACTATTAAAATGTACGAACTGCTAATTGCATGTTCTAGGATTAGAGTGCTTACCACATAGTGATATCGTCACTTCGACGTCATTACCATCTGGTGAGCCTCATTATGTGACGTATACTATATTATTATTTACATCGAGATCCGATGCACAGAATAAAAAATAGTACATCCATACTATTGGGCAGCTGGTGATTTTTCTGTCTTAGGTACTGGCTTTCCGCCTATCATCTTCTATTTAACCACCAGCGGTTGAATTTTCAAAATTTCGTGTTGCTATGTCATAATAGCTAACTGTATGCCTTTCAGCCCAATCAGTCCAGTAGTTTGAGCTCAGCGTTAATAAATCAGTCGGTAAGTCATGTTTTCCTTTGATATTTTAGATAGATTCTTTAGAATCGTTTCGTTATTTACCCCTAACAATATTATATTGTAAACAATACTTTATGTTCAAATTAAAGTTTAAAGTTACTGCAAATTTCCCCTTCACCCATTAGAGGGTTATTTCTTCGTTAATGACGATTAATGAGCCATTTGCAGGTGAATTAAAAATAAACCAGCATAATTGTGTATAATATTCGATTATAACTTTAAGTATATAAAGTGGGCAAGAGAGTAGGTACTACATACCTACCTACATATGTAAATGTTTTGTGACGTTAATTATTTAGCACTCCTAAATAACGCAAAGCGGGCGTATTGGTGTCGACATATAATTTTATGAATGTGTTATAATACATTACATATTGTATTTATTACGAGATGTACACGCCTTAACAAGGACGTTATTATGGGTTATGACTTCATTGCACAAAAACTTATGTTCACACAAACGTGCCGCACTATTCAACGTTTTTTGAATGACAGTTATGTCGCAATCGATTTAATAGATCGATTGCATAATCGTTCTAATGATATAGATACCTCGATTCACTGAAGTTATTAGATTAAAACAGAGGAGTCAATCTAAGGTAGTTGTAATAGTAAGTGCCTTACTTGTCACAATATGTATGATGGGTGGGATATTTTTAGGGTTCCGTACCCAAAGGGTAAAACGGGACCATGACTCCGCTGTCTGTCCGTCTATCACCAGGCTGTATCACATGAATCGTGATAGTTAGACAGCTGAAATTTTCACAGATGGTGTATTTCTGTTGCCGCTATAACAACACATACTAAAAACAGTATAAAATAAATATTTAAGGGGGCTCCCTGAATTTTTTGCCATTTTTATAGATAACTAGCTTCCGCCCCGCGGTTTCACCCGCGTTCCCGAGGGATCTTATGTTTACCCGGGATAAAAGGTATCCTATATATTACTCCAGGTTACAAACTATCTGTGTTCCAAATTTCATCCAAATCCGTTCAGTAGTTTTTGCGTGAAAGAGTAACAAACATCCATCCACCCATCCATCCATCCATACATCCAAGCTCACATACTTTCGCATTTATAATATTAGTGGGGATGGTACAGAACTGTTCATGCGCGAGTCCGACTCACACTTGGCCGGTATTTTCCATCTGGCAGCTGTTTTATCATTATGCCTAGGTGGTTTTTGATTTTTATAGTAGCTAAACTCTTGATTTATTTTATGATGGCCACTCTTTTCCTCAATGATGAGGTATATACGTGAGTAATGGTTATTCAATTGTTTGAATAATATATCTTTAAACTATCCGTGTCTCAATTGATTGACATGGGTTGATTATTTATTAGACATATTTATTACAGGTTGTAGTGATTTATTTTAATTTTAACATCACGAATGTACAGCAGGTAATTGAATCACTTCTTTATAAATTCATAGATTTCATAATTGAATTAATGATTTAATTATTATTTTAGCACAAACTTATACTTGTCCAGTAGGTACAATTATAATTATTTTACCCTCTTAGGAGTTGAATTTTCAAAAATCCTCTCTCAGTGGATATAATATACTTAGCTTACTTAGCGGATGCCTACTTCATAATAACTATCTGTACCATCAACAAAGTTGAAGCATGATTAGTTTTGAGACCTTTTTGCTTGCAGCCAGTAATCATAGTTCGCCCTGTCCATTGTTGACAATAAAACTGTATCTTTTAAAATATTTTGTCTAGACTACTGATAATGACAATCTACTATTTTATGACAAGGACATTTTCTGGTTATATTGTGTGAGACAGGTAGCGGCTGGTCACTGTACACAAAATACACTCTTAAGATGATCATGCTTCAACTTTGTCGATAGTACCTATGCCAAATTTCAGCCTGAGCCTAGTGTGAGTATTTTGAGCCCGTCTAGTTGTTTGATCTGTGAGTTGATAGATTAGTCAGTCACGTATATATCTAGGTTTAGGATAAGTCTCCAAGTTACATTATAAACTTTAGCAGATTAAAATCACTTATATCCGCCCCCGTTTCTTGCCCAAATCTATAAACATAAAGCTAACTACAAACTCATGCGCATCCATTTTCGTCGGAGTACTTATTACACAAAAAGTCATGTGTGTGATCAAATGACTGATTACATGACTGACTCATAGTTTTACAGATTATGCGTTAGTAATTGGAATTTTCCATTTATTGCAAAAGTCAGTTTAGTCAAAGGAAGGCTTTGCGGTAGGTCAAGATTAGGTATATATATACCTATACAAGCGGATGTCCATGAGGTTATACCTACCTATACAAGAGGTTTTATAAGTACTGTATATATAATATATGGTGCTTTCTTATGTATCTAATAATAACTGTTATATTGAAAATAAAAACAAACACTTTTTGTTATGTTTGTATAGATTTATCTATCGAATGAATTGACAATCAGAGATTGCTTACAGTCTCAGATAAAAACTCAGTATGACGGACAGACATACAGGCTGGTAATAGAGTCCCATAAAATACTTGCCTAGACGCTGTCTCCATTCTAAGTTTCGTCTGCTCCGTCGACCGTTTTTCCTGGGCACCCCACTGCCAGACCAGTTTGCTAATCTTACCCGACCTATTATTTAGGATTTAAAAACCGTGATGACTCAGTCATATGAGTCTCTAGGAGTAAACGTGTCTAAAGTAAGTACTATGGATTGTACCGATTGAATTTTGGTACAAAGTATTAATGTAGGAGCTTTACCATATTTTATTAAATAAAATAAACCGTCAAGGGAAAAGCTGAAAAATATGTGTGATTTATTCTGAAAATCTATAAACATTCAATCTCCATTTCCATAAAATAATTCGGGCAGAACTATCAGTTTTGCTCATTAAATGCCTTAATTATACAGAATAAATAGACAATTTCTATAAGTACTTAACTAGTTTAAGTAAGCACAATAATCATGTAAATTTCAAAGAAATTTCTTACAATAGCAGATTGATATTTTACAGTTATTTTATATAATTATTATTGAATTAAATTAAAACAAGCGTAGGAACTCTATATATAATCTTGAGTCATGAAGGTGTAAAAGGGGATTTCCAGTGTATAGCTAAAGTATAAAAATATTGAGACACTATGCGAGTTAGCGGAATTATTGCAGTACATTGTTTCATAATCATTACATCCAGCTAAGATTAAGATCTGAGTGTTGAGCATTTAGCGGAACAGTGCCGCGGGCAAAGAATACTAAAGTTGATGTTCACCGACTAGAAAACGGTGCGATAAGTAAAGTTATAATCGGGCGTTTACGATGTCACTTTCCTAAGAAAATTCATGATAAACGCCGGATTATCGACCTAGCACCACTTTTTTTTATTTGGTTTTCAATAGGCGTTGTAGGCGTTTCCTAGTGCTGCGACATTATGCTGAGTGGGAAATCCTTTCAGGTCCTTTTTTAATTTTTTTTATAAGTGATTTATGTTTTGATGGATAAACATTTTCTATTCTATTTTATTGAACACACCTTTTTGTATTATTTGTACTCAAAAATGTGAACGATACGTCATTTTAAAGAATAGGTGTCAAGTTTGCATATTAGGTTATGTCTAAATTGCGTGCAGTGTCAGCTTTGATAAACTAGTATTGATAAAGGGTTCCTTAGCATGCAGGATAGGTGGCCTATTTAATACTGTTAATGTACAGTTTTAGATGTAACAAGTTTATAGGCTAATTTGCGAGTATTGAGTTTAATGCATTTCTTATTAGAAATCGTAAGTGGCTTTAGATAAGGAACTACCGTGAGGATAAAATACCTACTACTAAGCGATATGATTTATTTATTGGAATATTCTAAAAATACCATTGATATTTCATAGGTTTAGGCACAGATAAGTAATTGTTTGACATTGAGTTCTTATAGACTTTAAGACACTGTCGAGGGGGTTTAATCCTCCTTGGTAGGCAATAATACCAAGATTACTGATATGTTGTTTATATTACGTTGCGGGCGAACATCACATTCAGCGGTTAGATTTTTGATTCTATATTATAGGAAATAATTACTATGTAAAATAAAACATCGATTAACAGTTATTGCAGCGGTTATAACCATATGAATAATATTATAGGCTATATATACATGTGTACCCGCTAACGGGGTGTGTTCGGAAACTGATATTAGTGGCAATAAATCCCGCAGGCGCGCTCTGATAACAGCGGCTCTCATGCCAAAATTCACTGCGCGCATTATGACGTGCGTCTGTCAGCTGTCTCCACTGTTGGAGTTGATACGACACGTTATTATAAAATATACCTATATTTTTTATATTTATAATAACAAACATAAATTAAAATTAAACTAAGCAAAAAAAAATTTTTGACATATAAAGATAATGTACAAATAAAAATAATTTTACGAAATTATGAAAATTGATAATGTGTAACACAAATTAGCTGACATTTAAAATCTATTTTGGTGAAGGTGAAGGTAACAGCATTCCCTAAATAAATAACTTTATGAACTGATAGAGTACCTATTGTCTAGAGTGAAAGCAATGAAGAATTTTAATAAAACATGTACTTACTCGAAACAATCTTTTACAATTCGCACCGTATTATTTATTACTAGGCTTTTACTCGCTTACCCAAGATATAATGTAGCTTCTTGCTACATTCTATTTCTATGGCAAAAATCACATCGATCCGTTGCTACGTAAAAGAAGGACGAATCCAACAACACTCTTTCCCATTTATAGGTAATATTTAGTGGGGAAGTAGGGAAAACGTAAAAATCCGATAGCCTTTATACAGATTGAGCATTATCTAATGACCTTTGTTTTCTATTACCTTATTGACTGACGCTTTATCAGCAACCTGATCTTTGACATGCCCTTATCATGTTACCTACAAGTAAATATTGAATGTTATTTTTTTTCTTAGTTCAGAGGTTGTAGTTAAATACGTTTTAAATGTGTGCACGTATTTTCCCATTAACGGTTGTGATTAGCATATTTTAAGTTTGTGAATACTGTTACATAATCGACTGTAATGACACTAACCAAATAAACTGACCATAAGATAGAATGGCTTGTAAATTTTACATATATATATAGATAAAAATAATTTACGACATTTTACTTTTAAAATAGCGGAAGAAAAGCTGTAACACACCATAAATGTCTGACGAGACGACAAATATGAAGTATTCCTAATGTGGGTACAATGGACACAGTGAATCTCATATTGGTAGCACATATATATCAATACATCCATTCGAAACGATGACTCACAATGTTTATTCGATTATCAGCTATCGTGCTTCAGTACGATCTCATGCGTCCATATGATGGATAGTAAATCGTATGGGAGAATGCTCGGCTGAGCTTAGAAACGATTTAGACAGACATACACCTACATTTTCCTTTGACCCTGGCATTATCGGTTGGTACACTTACTCTATATTTATTTACACAAATTTTGCTGGAAATGTGGCATTCGATTATTGTTTACACAGATATTTCTCTTACTACGTATTATATAACATGCTGCTTTTAAAGTGTTTTGATCTATTTCCTTCATAAAATGTAGGTATAGGTATAATCTAGAGTAGCATTGATCCGATTTTCGTGCGGTTTCTGATGATATATTTGTATTTTATTGTTTGCATTTGATTTAGTGGGATACATGTAAGGTATTTTTTGGCGTACTTACGCAATTGCTATTTCATTAATTTTTTTGTATAGCACGCAAATTAATTTTAAAAGTGGAATTCCATTGCAAGCTTGTTTCCGAAAATGGGACCAATCAAAATACCATTTTCATGCTGGTGTCAATCATAATCGTGACTTAAATACAGAAGTATAAATCCTGAATATAGAATTAATGAGTGATTCTGATTTGTCCTACCTACCTTCTATAATTATAGTGGGTAGGTAGTTTCATGGCATGCTCTAATTAATTTAGCATTTTATTGCAATATTTGTATAGCAGTGCGGCGCGGCGCCTTCGCTACGTCCACGCGGTTCATTATTATGACCTATTAGGTACAGAAATAGTGTAGGTATATGTTTTAATTGCATTGAACCTCCGGATTCACCCGTTCCTAATATTATAACTACTAGGTAACATTAAGAAATCAATATATTTGTGACGAAGCAGTGATCTTGTCCGATGAGAGGTACTTCTATCTACTTATTTAATTTCTCATAATATTTATCCTTTTTCCTATTAGGTACCTAAATACGTAAGATAGTGTTTTCCGGAATGACGTGTTTTAGGCTTTAACCTTCCTTTACTAAAATATTAAAGGAAAATGTCAAAATTAAAGTAAAAACCAATCTATTCACATAGGTAATAGCAGTCTGATCGCAATAGAATTTTGAATTTTACAGTTTAGTAGAATAAAACTAAAAGCAATAAATATAAAATATGGACATAGAGTATGACCGAAAATAAGCTAAAAGTAACTAAGGGCTCATCTATTACATAGATTATCGGTGATAGTCAGCCCCCCACTGCGACGTGCGCATGCGCCGCTGCTGGCATTTTAGTTATTATATCGTACAATTACAATTACACGCAATTGAGGAACAATTAGTTTAGTTGTAATATGTAGATTTATAGTATTATTATATAATTTCCGTAATGAAATCTCTACTTTACTTTACTTTAGGTATACAGTGGGGCTACCGTAAAAAATAGTAATGAACTTCATTAAACTGGACTTACATTTTCTGCAATAGGGTAGTTGACACTGTCAAAAATAAATGATCAAACACTAACCAATGCATAAAAAATCTAAAAAACACGTGGAAATATCAAATATGTTGTACATTTAATGCTTTTTATGATTTCTAATTACCAGTGGAACCACCAAGAGTAGATGATTTGATGCTGTGAAACTATGACGGCATAATGTAATATATCATACAAAATTCCTTATAAACTATCGTTTTGACATTTATTAAAAAGTAGCTGATTTGATGTGTCAGTCAACTACCCTATTCTAATATTTTTATGGGACACGCGAATATCAAACGATCATCCAAGGATTCGTCGTAAGTCCCATATAGAGCTTAGATATTATAGAAATAATTTTGCTAGGCGCTATCACCGCAGGAAACTTTTCATGAAACATTAACCTTGCTCGATCAAAATGTATGGAAAATTTTGGTTTAATTTTTGAAATTTGGGTTTGGTCTCATAATAAGTACCAATAAGTTGTTAGTAATGATGAGTAGGTACTATCAAAAAAGTTGAAGAATGATCACCTTAAGGGTGTATTTTGTGTGCAGTGACCAGCGGCTACCTGTGCCTCACACAATATAACAAGACAATGCGTTTGTCATAAAAATAGTCGAAACAAAAGATTTTACAAAAGATTGTTTTATTCTCAACAATGGAAAGGGCGAACTATGATTACTGGCAGCAAGCGAAATTGTCTCAAAACTGATCGTGCTTCAACTTTGTTGATGGTACATACAGCCTATAAAATGCAGGTGGATTATGAACAATCCATACAGTGACAGTTGTAGGCGGAACAGAAGATAACAGAGTTTCATGCTAAAACAATTGAAATTGTGACTATATAATCGGAAAATTAGCATTTTCCCGTGACATCACGCAATTATCCAGCATAAAAATAATTTAAAATTATTTTTATTTTGGTTTTAAATTAAATGTGTAGTATGATTACCTAGATACATTATATAAAATTATGGGGTTCGTAGGCACAGTATTTTGAGATACATTTATAAAATGAATATTAAAAAATAATACAAACGTGAGCACACAAAAATTTTGTGTAGTAGCCATAGTATGAAGAAAACGGAAACGACATTCAGACACGCTCGCATATAGACAAGGCTAGGGAGGTAAATAAAATAAATATCTCGGGACATTTCTTCACACACGGTTATCTGAACCCAAACTAAGCAGAGTTTGTACTATGGAAACCTGATAACTGATATAATACATATACTACTTTTTTTTTGTAAATACATACTTATATAGATAATTACACCCAGACACAGGACAAACCGACATGTTCATGCACACAAATGTTTGTGCTGGATGGGAATCGAACCCACGACCAGCGGCGCGATAGGTGGCTTCTTAACCAACTGCGCCAACTAGCCTGTAGGTAGGTGTTGCAAGCTTTTTTTTCACACGGTTATACATATATTTCCCGATTAAAATGTCGGTAAGTACTCAAAATAATATAAATGATCAATAAATATATAAATATCTTGATACCTTAATTCTTCACACACGGTTATCTGATCCCAAACCAAGCCTACCTACTATGGAAACCAGATAACTGATATGCTACACTTAGATGCTACTATACCATGTTTTTTTTTATAAATACATACTTGTATATAGACAATTCCTTGCTATTACCAATAACTAATAATAATTATGAAAATAATTTACAATATTCCCATACTTGTTTACATTTTCCGTAATGTGACTTGACTCTATCTGAATAATAAACACAACACGATGTGAGCGTCAAAACGGGTCCCGGCAGGACATCCATCAATCTGTTTACTCTTAGGATGCATTCCACACGAATACGCATTAGGTTACTATAGAAGAATGTCACATGTCTATTATTTGCTATGCTAAATCTGTGCGCGGGCGCGTTAAACGCCGTGACATAATGACGCGTACCCGTCGCGCCGTAGCTCACCACTTGTGAACACTACAAATTACAGGTGTAATCTACCACAATTGTTTATAATGTATTAATGTGTATGTACAGCCTGCGGCAGGCACTAATTATGTAGATATTGTGACTCCTAGCCTCGTGGGGTAAACAGCTCATCACTGGTAAGGTAATAAATAAACGATCTGTAAATTATTATGTGCCAGAGTTATTTATTTATGGCACTTGAGGATAACTTGTGTCTCTTAGTATTCAGATAGATTCTTATGTCTATGTTCGACAATAAGGTAGGATACGATTTAGCTAGATGTGTTAAAATTATCGAACAAAAAAAAGAAATAACACATTCAAAGCATTTTTCATATTTTTAATTTTCAGATTACTCAAACCAATTATTAGTAGATACATTTTCAGTTATATCTTTTACTCGGCCCTTAATGGATGCATCACCCACTACATAATTCTGAAGCTCGAATTTAATAGTCCTATTAAAGACTAGGTCACTTGAGAAGCCTCGGAGCTTTAAAGCTTCTAACGTTTATAAAGAAAAAATCTTCATTTAGAAAGATAGTTTCGCAGTCATGACTAATTACACTATTACACATTTGTCATACTAATTGTAAATGAAGTAGGCACGATTTATATTATTTTATGTGACGTCACTTCCAGTCACTTCCACAGCACAGTGACGTCCCGTGAATACCTACATGCTTGTTTGAAATTACGCAAGCAGTATGGGGAGCAGGCAAAGCCGAGGTCTAGGTGTATTCATTATTTTAATCAGCTAATTAATAATATATATGTTATATATTTATAAATATATATTTTGTAGAAAACTAATATTGAGTTGATGAAAATACCGATGACCTCTCACGAGCACACCATGAACTGCAACGAACAGTCAATCACTGGTAACCAGCTGCAGTGAATTTAAGGCCAATCAACAAAATAAAACGCAATCTATACGCTACTGCACCGTTTGATGTTTGATTGAGAACACATCAAACGCCTACGTATGTCAATTTTACGAGCGAAATGACATTTAACTGTCATAATACCAATTGTATAATAGAAGGTGAATCAGGAGGATAACAATAATCAATTAAATACTTACGCCACTGGGCCATGTTAGGTATTACTGATTACCGCACTCTTGCGTCACTTGTAATTGGCTTGCGCTCCGTTTTGGCGTAATTTTGCAGTAACACTATACATCATCTAAACGCAGGCTTATTGCGTATCGTAGTGAACAAGATTGGGAACCAGTGGTATTAAATCTCAACATTATAATCAATATTATTAGATACCATTAGCTTTTCGCTCCGCGGTTTCAACCGCAATCCCCTATTGTATACGGTTGAATTTTAAAAAATCCTTAGCGTATGCCTACGTCATAATAGCTACTTGTATGCCCGATCCGTCGAGTAGTTTGAGTTTTGCGTTGATAGTTCAGTCAGTCAGTCACATTTTCCTTTTACCTATATCATATGAGTAAATAAACAGTATTATTCAGATAGAAGAGAAGATTATATTACTTTCTAACAACAAACGTTAAGTAAATATACTACCATTCTTGTCGCAAATAATATGTTGATAACTTACGACCTATAACTGAGCTGCAATTAGCAAAAAACGTGATAAAATTTGAATTTAACGCCCCTACCGAAGCCTCCACCTTAATCCGAAAATTTGTTTTCAACTTTAGACGACGATCTTAACGAAACAACCATCGAAATGAAATAAAGGAAATGTGGGTGACAAGACAACTAAAAAATAACCCCCTATCATTGGGCATAGACTAATGTGACAGCTTTAAATATTTTCTATCCTTTTTTAATAATGTTTGTATGAAAGAGATGTGACGTGATATTACTTAAGGTTGTAAACTTCATCATTGGCACTATTAGTATCTACTTTCTTCTTCAGAAATGAGGGAACCGCCTATGGTAAAAAAAGTCACCGTACAAAGTAGAAACTAGGTGAATTAATAAAGAAATTATTAACAGTTATAGAGAGATCGATTTGACTTTATGACTCTTAATTTTATTACTGTTGATTTATTTTTTAATTTCCTCAATAAATCCCTAAACACTTTTGCATTTCCTATATCGTTATTTTTTATCAAGTACTTTAAAAGTTGTTCGAGATTTCAAAAGTCATTGTCAAGGCTTTTTGTTCATTTATAAATTCTCTACTCTTTTTTCAATTAATCTTGATTGGACTATATTACTTGTAAGTTAAGTGAATTACTGTACAGCCCATCAGTGCATGTATACACAAATGTAGATATATTACATGGGTACCTTTTTAATTGGACTTATGTTCACACGTCTCTAAAAATAAACTACTGAGTTTATGTACGAAACTAGTAGGTATAACGCGGTTTTTATTGTCTCAATGACGCCTAGTCTAGACTATCGTCTAAAGTCATATCTCCATATCAAATTCCCAGGAAATATATGAAGATAATCGCTTTTGTATGGCGTTTTTTATTCGTATCAGGTGTTAGCCGTGGAGAAATAATCCGCGCAAAATATTCCGTAGCCGATCGTAAACAGTAAAATGGAATCATGTTTTTTTACTCTTATTGGCGCCAAATTGTACATCGGCAACTTTGTTTTATTATAGTTACAATTATTAAATGGCACCTAATGAAGCAATTTATATCTAAAATTAAATGAATTGTTAATGTTAAATGTCAAAATAAAATATGTCGGCGACCCGACTCATCCCATTTCCCAGAAACATATTTAACGCCAACCTGTGTTCATTCACCGCGAAACCTTTACAAACCCGAAAAAATATTTTAAGATATTTTTTGTCACTCCTATCACGTCCGTTTCTAATTGTTCCGTTTTATAAAAGAAACTAAAAGTGCTTAATACCATAATGTTATTCGATGCGTGGCGCGTCGGCCGCGGAGCCTCTATTCAGCCTCGCTGCCTTTTTATTCAGATCCGTGTGAATAATAAAGGATTTTATGTCATAAGTTGTTAGAGCCCTCGGTTTGATTTATACGTCTGCTCGTATTAAATGACCGTACCTGGCGTTTGACGCTACTCGCTTTTTTCTGTTTTTCCGTTTTTTGTGTTGCGGCATTATGCGGGCGCAGCGCAGGCGCCGGTCGAGCTGCGCCGATCAAAGCGATTGGAGACGATTAAACTTGGCTGATATATAGGATGGTTAACAATACATGGCGGCGCCTCCCAGTCGCGGTTCACATTTGAAATGACGAATAACGCTCCTACGCTGATTAAATGGGTTTCGTGTAATGCATTCGACGTGCCATTCACAATGTTAACGCGAATAAATAAGATTTATCGATTATACACACTATTATTTGCTAATGTGTTTTTATGTTACATCTACGTAGACACTAGACAGGTTCGTCTACGGTTATGTCGATATGGTGACTTATAGGCGAAGCGGTAGACCTTCGACTTTACAAATTAATAAACCTAAATCCTTTTTTGAATAATATTTAATTGAATATAAAAACTGAGTGTTCTGAATATGTGGAATTTAAGGTGAGTTTTAGGTGTGATTATGATCAAATAGATCATTAAAAGGCGGCACTCCGGAGATTCTTCTGAGAAGTATGTCGGCGTTCTTTACCAAACACCTTAGGGTAAAGGCCTTCATACATCACAGGAACTCAGTTATGTACCTACAGGGTGTACATAGTCCTTCTCGTCGATATAATTGAGCTTAACCGTATATGTCAAAATATATGTATTTTAATCATCCGTCATTTGTCAAGAGGTCATATACTTACGCCTCCACTGCACGTCCTAACAAAGATAGGCCATTAGTACCAACTTTAATGGCTTTAAGCTACGATGTACTTATGAATTATTTTTTTTACTCTTTTTTCCTCATACATCATTATGTAATAAAAATACATTTATTTCTTAGAAAGGCCCACTGGCCTTATCACTATAAACCCGAATATATGTGGGTCCGAAAATACAATCCAATTTGGGGGCAAGTGCGCACTCCACTCTACTAGCTCGGCGTGTAGATACCTAAGCATTAATTGATCTATTCATATAATAATGAAAATATAGAGTAAGAATATTATATATTTTACATGCATAGAAGATTATTTTACGTTCATAATCATAACTGAAGAATTTGTAAATTAACAATTAAATAGGTACATACATACCTAGCTGATAAATTGTAAAAAATATAAACTACAAAAATAAGTAAATGTTATCAACTCTAACCAATTAATCTCTTTTAGGTCAGTCAACATATTTGGTCAACGTTTACAAAACATATTTATTGACCATTTCAGAATAGCACCTCACTGCATTCGAAATAATTTTCATCTGTACTTTTATGAGATCGGAGTCAGTGACCCATCGGAGCTTTATTTAGCACACGCTGTATAAGCGTGGGTGATGTAGACGGCCTGTCGCTAAGGGTCGTTTTAAACGCATATTATTATGGCCTTATTCTTTTTGACAGCCCTACGTATACAAAACGAATGGTTTGAATGAAATTTTATGAATGAAATTCCAATGGCAAAGAATGCTAAGCGCCCCTAGTAAAAGGAAAAAAAAACACTATTGATTTAAAAAGAACTTCCTCTTGTCATAAATTCTCAACTTGCGTTTAAGAATTTGGGGTTTCGATTAAATATATTTGAAATGTGTCACTTTATTTTTATTTATTTATGTTTGAATCAGGTTCTATGTTAGGTAAAAAATATATAAATATAATAAGGTCTAATTCATAATCGAAGTGAATTATCATCATCTAGCTCTGTGGTTCCTAAAGCTTTAAGGCCATGGAACCCTTAGTTATTTTTTGTGGATTCAAAAAGTGACCGATAACCTTTAAGCGATAATTAAGAACCTGCTTTTGCGAAGAACCCACTACTAAACACCTATTACCTTCTATCGTCATATATTTTACTACCTACGTAAGACACCAATTATTTTATATAATTCATGTTAATTTATTTGATTGTTGACATACATAAAACCTTAACCTTAATTAAGCCTATGTGCTTAACGATGGTTCCACATTTTCTTTCAATTATACAACTTATCTTTAACATCAGTATTATACGTCAAAATATTAAACACGGAATATGTTAATCATAGTTGTAAATCATCGTAATTGTTTAATGTATTTATTGAATAACAATGCATATTAATTATAAACTACGTTTAATGTAATTATAAAATTTACATTACCATTATTTACATAATTATAATATTGAGACTAAAGGCGTAATAGAAAATATATTGAACAAGTGTGTGATATTTGAGACACTTGAAAAGTAATCGGGAAAATATTTACCGGCTCAATTCCCGACGTTCCGGTCGGCGTTTCAGACAGCTCAAAATTCGTTGCTTTTAAAATATATTGTTAAAAATTTAATTGAAACTACGAGTGGCACCCACACAGCGCCTACATTTCGCAGAAGTCTCCGGATGCCCTATACAAAGTTCCACGATTCTATGGGCATTGTGGGAAGCGAATGGGCGGAAACGCGTGGATTCGAGATGCGCTGTACGCCATCTGCGCCGGCGCCTATACGTGCTCGTCAGCCGAATTGTCGGCTCGGCTTGGCGCCGCTTGCCGCCGGCCGATAGGTGAGAAAATCTCTCCGCCGTTGCTGCCTTCTCAAGATCAAACAATGAAATACCGATGTGTTCTACCTACGTTGCAAGTACCTCTCTGATGTTTTAAAAAACGGTTTCATGCGTAAAGCCTAAAAAATATGTTAATATCATAATATAAATACATAATACATTAGATAATTATTTTTACAAAAAAAATATTTAATCGCCACGGAGACCGAGATTATTATTATTTATCTCACTATGTAAAACGTAAAAACTAACAATAGCCCCAATCAATACATTGACTTGAAAAACTGTCAAATTGTATTGAAAAGCGAATAAAAAAAATAGATGCGTTGGAAAAAGCTTAACCACACAGAAGTGAAGTAACATGTAATGATTTATGTAGAATAGATAAGACGGTTATAAATGAGTATTCTAATCTACTTCGCCGGAATTTGGCATTGTAAATGGCGTGACATTTTTACCAGCTTAGTTTTTATCTAGAATGCAGGTTTATGATTGTTTATAAACAGATGGCCTTCTTATAACAAACAAATCGTAACCGAGGCGAGGGGGTTGATAAGCGCCCTATTGTTATCCGACGTGTCATAATCTGAAACATGTGCGAGGTGTCGGTTCTGTGGAGAGCGGGTGGTAGTAACAGTTCTATGACGGAGGCGCGGTGTATGAGTCATCTCTCGTTCATTGAGCGGTGGTCCATTGAAGCGCTTGCGCTCATTACCGCTCCGCCGGCCGGTCGTGCGCACACGCAACCAGCGCGCCGCTCGCGGACTCGATACACCGACGCACTACCTACGACATGTTGACTCCCATCTCTAGATGCAACGTGAGTTTAGCCTACGACATCCGCTCGATCGAAGCCTACGGATTATAAAATTATCGACTAGTTTTATAAGGGTACAACTTTAATTTCGAATATTTTATTAAAACTTTTTGTCATTGTTGCAGATGGAGAACTTTTCGAAATCGCATATTTGGCTGGCGCTAGCGGCACTCCTAGCTGCGTGCGGAGTGTGCGCCACTGCTGGTGTGGGCAACAGGAAGCCCTTTACACCGACTGACTCGATCCTGGACATCATTGACACCGAGCAGGTTGAGAGGGTCCTTGCGGAGCGAAGACGAGCCGAGCAAGCGACCGCTTCATCGACAACTTACGTTCAGCGAAACGAACTCGGGGACGGTAGTTCAGAAACGGGAATGATTGTGTCTGTACCTGATCAAGAGGACAACACGGAACTGCCCCCTGGAGTCGAATTTCGTAAAATACTCAAGTCTTCAAAGAATGCTCTCGTTGTCACTAAGAAAGAGTATTTGAAAGAGGATTGGTGCAAAACAGAGCCTCTCGTACAGAAGATAAAAGAGCCCGGCTGTTTACCAACCACGATAATTAATAAATTCTGTTACGGTCAGTGCAATTCGTTTTATATACCGAAAGGTCCGCGACGTCGCGACAATAACGACCGACCCCAGCCTGCTTTCAAGTCGTGTTCTTTCTGTAGGCCCAAGAAGTTTACCTGGATAACTGTGACGCTACGCTGTCCGGGGCAGAATCCTCCGTTTAGACGTAAGCGTTTACAGAAGATCAAACAGTGCAAGTGCTTACCGGTGGGAGTGAATTGATGATGTATGGTGATGGACCCTCCACAAACAGAGGCGGTACGATCGTCGAACCGAGAGACCGACGAGTTAGTGCTTGGGAAGCACGGGAGACATGAAAATGACTAATGGCATGGAGTTCTGAAGTCACTTACGTTTGTTACCTTCAAATCGCACCTTACAGTGTACAAACAGTGTACGAACTGATTTAATAAATTCTGATAGCGTGCTCTCTTACGTCAATAACAATGACGTAATGTGATGCATAGTATTAGTTGACTATTTAATAAAGCGGCTTCGAGTGCAAGTCGCCGAGCAAAGCTTTAATTGTTCGTAGCGAATAGTGCGTTAGAATGACCTTTTATTCGTTGTATATGTTTTGATTTCTTAAAAAAGTCTGTGAAGTATCTGTTTATTGGTGTGTATATAATGAGGATACTTAAGTATTGTTACTGAATAAGTGTGATATTAGTTGTAGTTACGCAGTGAATTGGTTTTCTTTTGGACGTATAATAAATGTTAGAGTTGTGAATACACGTAGGTAAGTATTAGTGATATTTTATTTATTGTATGTAATATAATTATAGCTTAAAACAAAATACGCTTATAAGTCGGTACATAATTTAATGTTAATCGTAGTTACATTTCGTTATCTTTCATTAATAGTGTATTTTAATTAACATGAACAGTATAAAATAACGTATGATTTTATGATACTTAAATAATATAAATTTATGATCTCCATTTGCTCTCAAGACATATTATGCATTTGTTTATTTATATGTACAACTGTTTACAGAAATAATGATACAAAATATTTTGCCTACTCAGTTTTATGATCTGAGATAAGGTGGTATAAGGTGAATATTTTGCATACGAAATATTAATAAACTATTTATTTAAAATGTATTTCAATATTATGTATAATAACAGATTTTGATAGAAAAACATACAAGTAAGATACTGTCATTTTTTTTGACATTACTTTGAGAATATTTTATTTCAATTTTATTCTTGATATTATTAACTTTATTGTAATGTCAGTATACTTCTTTGTTTCTATAGGATAAAATATTGAAACTGAAATAGGATTATACCTACTACCCTGCCTTGTGTTTAAAATAGTGACAGTAGCTATAAAAAAACAATCTTGGCGTCAAAGTCAAAGTTGTTAATATAAAAATGAGTATGTATTATCACCTCTCAAAGACCTGCAAGTCAATCAACAATAACCCTGTATAGGAATTATTGAGTTATTTGTTACCAAACTGCCGATCTAGATTTTGCTCACGACTTTCGGCCATAACATAATATTATTTATCATTAACCATAAGATAGTGATCAAACGCTATTCAATGTATTTGAATAAACTATATTTAGAAGCATATATCAATAAATTTTGATACATTTGTAATTGTTTTAGATATTATCATCAATTACAAAAAAGTACTTAAGGAGGATACTTTGATATGGCTTATTTTCGTAGCGTATTTTGGGTGAAGTGTGAGTCAGACTCGCACATGAAGGACTCCATTATTTTATTTTCATTATTTGTTATTATAGTGGTTTCAACTGTCTACCTATTACGGTTCATGCGATACAGCCCGCTGACAGATGGACGGACGGCTTAGAGTAATAGAGTTCCGTTGGCACCCTTTGGTTACGGAAACCTAAAAAGTAAATTATACTGGGTCTATGGGATATATCGCAATGAAAAATGATGCGTAGATTTTTTCAAAATATTTATTACTTTATTATACAAGGCTGCTGGACATTTTCAGGTCTAAAATGGCGTGTAGAATCCATGGTTTCAGTTTTCGCTACGATGTCGTTGTAGGTATTTTGTATTTCTCCCGAAAATATTGTAATATATTTTTGGTACACAGTAGGATACTTATATATAGTATTTACATGTAGAGGTGTTCACATTCTTGCCAATGTAAAAAAATGAACTTGAGCAGTGACATATTTTATAAGGTCTCTCAAAATTGCTGAGACTTACTACATATTTAAAAATTTACGGACGTTTTCTTCAGCGTAGGTACTTACGTTATACTGGATAGATATTTCGTGTTATTTTCCTAGAAATATCCTGTATATATTCATAAGTATGTATCTGTTATTTTTATTAATAAATTATTATAATAATTTGGATTAAAATTTCAACTTTTTAATGGAATATACAATAAACAAATGTTCAATAAAATTAATGTGTATTGTAAAAAAAATAAGAATCCAAATAAGAAAAGTGTTTCCCATAAAAATATGTATGTCAATAATGTATGTATATTTTCATTGTCATCAAATGTTTTATTTATATACAGACTGTCCTTTCATTAAGCTAATAAAAATCATTTGTAAAATGAATTGTTTTGGATTATTTATAATTTGAAATTATAAATTCTCAATATAATAAACAATTTTCCCTTCGATTTTGTTTTTTTTTCCGTCTACAATTTTATCTAGAATGTGCCAATTAGTTGGTTATTTAATCGATGAAAAGAAAAAATAGAGGATGTTATCAATTAGTATATATTTTTTATAGATAGAGTCTCGGATACATACCTATCTCGAAGGTGAATAAAATAAATAAATATCCTGGGAAATTCTTCACACACGGTTATCTCATCCCAAATTAACCAGAGCCTTGTACTATGGAAACCAGATAGCTGATATACTACAATATACTGCTTATTTTTTGTAAATACATACTTATATAGATAATTACACCCAGACTCAGGACAAACAGAAATATGTTTTTCCTGGATGGGAATCGAACCCACGACCGGCGGCGCGATAGGTGGCGCCTTAACCAACTCCGCCAACTGGCCTGTCAAATAAAATGATTAATTTTTCACACACTGAATTTTCACATGTGAACCGATTCTGTTGAAACTTAGCAGGCATGTATACGTTCTGAAGATAGTACAATGGACTTGGAATTGATCTGATATTGGAGTCAACAGCTCCTTATTGGCTTACAGCAGCTACCTCGTGTATGGTCTTATTTAATTCAGTTTGATGAGAACTTTAGACCTAGCTTATGACTGTTATCAAGAGTTTGATAATGAATATGAAAGGCGGTCAAGGGAATTTTGAAGAAACTGAAAAGACTCAAATAAAATTATGATTATTCATCGTACTAAGCTCCTAACTAAAATTATTTAAGTAACTAATATTGAGTCAGAGCTACGTCATTTTGTACTAGGATATGCAAAACCGCGCAACCGTGCGGAAGCACAGATCCACGGCCGCGAGCGGTGAGATACCAAATCACTCGTAGCCCTACGGCATAATTCTACAATTATGTTTATGACAGTAATTAGTAAACCTAGTAAGGACAAAAAGAAACAAAATTTTAAAATAAAACACCATTGACACTGATAATATTGTATTTGTGTTCATTAATACTATTTCATTTGAACAAGTGATTTGAGACTGTGAATATTTTGTTTTTTAAAAATAGCTTTACAAAAATACATACCTAGGTTTTGAGTAGCTATGCTACGAGAAATGTTACAACAAAATATTATTTCTATTAAAAAATAAATTAGTTACCTACATTGTAGAAAAGTTTAATAAAAAGAGAAAATGAGGCAGCAAGAACAAAGATGGTTGATGGACGCTTAGTTTCATTTGCTACATATAGTAGGAACGCTTTGGAGTTAAGTTAAATTTTCCTTTCTGTTCTCTCTGCCTCATATATTGGTGATAAAGAAAACAACTATTCACAATCGCGTATCTTTGTTTCGAAAACACCAATATTTATAATAATAATAAAATTTATTCTATTGCAACCTCACTTAGATAATTTTACAATTATTGTATCTCTTAAGAACACTGCTTGCCAATCACTTTTTTATCCTTGCATTGCATCTAGGATGGATCTGCAACCTTGTTATTTTTTAATTCAAGACCTCAATCGCACTCTCGGTTTATCGCAGGCTGGGGACCCGCAATTCGCAGTGTTCAATATGAAAGTTAAATGCGAGATGTTAACTATAAACAATCTCATTTTTAAATTCAGAGTCCATGTGTTTGTGAATTTTAACATAAATAAAATAAATAATTAAACACGTTTTTGGTTAATTTTTGTAAAAGTGAAAAAAAATTGTTATATATGTTGTAATACGACATGGGCTCAAAACAAGTAATGGTACATTCGTACTGTGTTCTTTATAAGAGCGTTCGGCCGTTGCGGTTAATCGACTTAGGATTGGTTGAGTGCGAACTTAACATAGCAATATAAAAATTAATTAAATATATGAAAGTACTGTTTTCCTTAAAAATAAATAAAAATTACTCCATTTTTTAACACAATAAATTTAAGTTAATAAAATAAACCCTAGAAAATATAAACGTCGTGCTTTTTAAAATTACGATAAGTACATGAGTACATCTATGTAATCCTTACGGATTTACCTAAAATAACTTACGCTAATAACTTCGGTATGGCCACTTTTTCTTTAATATTTACAAACATAATAATAATTTGATAAAAAAACACTATACTCATACCTACATCTAGTTTAGGTATATTATATAGAACTACGATATATACACCTACTGATTACTTTTGATTGACAGCGTTATAGTATCATTCCTTTACGGAAACTAAACTAATTAAAAATTAAAGTACATTTTCATGCACATGTGAATATATATTTTTTTCCTAAGTATTATATCTATATCTTATATTAATATCCTAATTTTGATAGTCATTATGGTGTATCTTATGGCTTAAAATATACAGTTCGATTTTGGTTGGACATATTAGGCCAAATAGGTACTGCGGACATATTATTAATAATCATACAAAACAATTTCAGGAGCCCGAATATTACTATTACAATTATGACAATTAGATGTTTAGTATACAGCTTTTTAGTATTGTTTTCACCTGAAAATATTTCTTTTCGGCCTACTATACCCTATCAAAATATACACTGTTTATATAATACATATTATGTCCAATAAAGCCTTTAATATTTACTTAGAACTTGAGATAATTATAGCAGAAGAAATTGAAGTATGAGGCAAGATCTGGGCATTCGTTGAACCATAGTCATCACAAAAAGCTTTTGTTCGTAAAAGTTAACTATATCATAAATATACTAATTCAAGCATTCATTGAACTATCCTAGTTTTATTTTACGATTAATGTTTATATTAAAATAGAAAACCTTTTATAAATTTCATTACACATGTTCTCACACATTCGCCTCGTCTTCGATCATAACTAAGTAAACAAAGTGATACAAAATATGTATAATGTGTGTAAAATAAAATGCCTCCTTTTATACATCATAAGAGAAACTTCAAGAGAAGTAATGAGAAGACTTCAAGAATAATAGAGATAAGAAATTTCTTGGAAAAGATAAATATTATTGAGTGAAAGATAAAGATAGGAGAGTAGGAAATCAGATAAATAGAAGTTAAATTATCTATCGAATGGATTGAAGATATCAAACTGATGGAAACTACACACAACTGGTAAATTGTGAAAAAAAGAGGCAATTTATTGAAAAATAATACAATATTAATAAATATTAAATGAAAATATATAAATAAATAAATTATAAGAAATCTAATATAATCATATTTTCATATACTAATGTTAATTGTATTAAAATCTAACGTGCAGTTACGTGCAAATATATACTAATTGTTATATTCATTTGCACGTAACTACCCACGTATCTATTTTAAATGCATCTTGAGACTTGACGTATATACAGGTTGATTTTGATTGGGTATTATTAGACATACATCATTATCAGTAATCTTACAAAATTTCAGTGGCCTGTACTAATACAAAGTTATAGAAATTAGAAGTTTAGCATATAACTTTTGGTAAAAGCTCTAATCCATCACTACGATGGGATGAGAAGAGATTTTAGTGCTTGTGTAATCTTATTTTTACGTGTATTTTATTGCTAAACTAATTTTGTTGGTATATTTTTGAAGTTTGTATGGAAATATTTTTTATGTGTGTTTGTTTTCCTGTTTTATATTAGCTTAATTTTGACTTGTATAAGGTAAATTTCAATGCCTCTTCAGTCTATTATACCCAAAAAAATCACACTGTATATATCAGAACTTATTAGAAATTTAATGTTTCCTTAATACACTGTGATATTTATATATATGTATATAACTAATGTACTTATATGCCTGAGATCAAAAGTTTCATCTTAAAATCTCTTACAAAGCTAGTTACACACTACTAATAGGTACTTTTAACTCGCTACATGCTATGGTCTTGAATTTTGTGCTTATATATCATTTTCTACATCGGTTAGTGTATTAACCAATAGTTGATCATCCGAGTATTGGGTGTGATAACACGTGTTGGGAAAGGCTTAAAGTCCCATATGTAAAACCTAATATACAGAACTCAGAATATTAGGTGTGATAGCACGCTTTGGGAAAGATTTAAAGTCCCTTATGTAAAACCTAATATTTAAAACTCAGAATATTAAATCTGGTAACACGCGTTAGAAAAGATTTAAACTCCCATATGTAACACCTAATATACAGAATATTGGATGTGATAACACGCGCTGGGAAAGGCTTCAAGACTGTTATGTAGGTAAAGCTTTATACATAGAATTTACTTCATTAGACATGGATATGCGTGGGGAAATGCGTCCCTTTTATAATAGTAACCATTAGTATTATTTTTTGACAGTTTGAATGTACTCATTAAAGAGAATAGAGTTATTAGATGGGGAAAAACGTCTAGGGTAAGATAAAAGTTCCTTGTTTGAGAAAGGCTTAAATAGCCTTATGTATCAGATCTTATGTACCTAATTTACAGAATCCAGCATATCAGATGTAGTAACACGCGTTAGAAAAGGCTTAAGTCCTTTATGTAACAGCTAACGCAGAATATCAGTTATCAGATTGTCCTTATATAACACCCAATGGCAAAGGGTGAAATTATAGCGAGGTTTTTACAGTGGCTTTGAAATTATGAAAATGTTTAATAAATGGCACTTGCACTTTGGGGATTTCTAAACTGATAACACCTAATATTTAGAACCTAAAATATCAGATGTGATAAAACGCGTTGGGAAAGGCTTAAAGTCCCATAAGTAACACTTAATATTTAGAAGTCAGAATATTAGATGTGATAGCACGCTTTGGGAATGATTTAAAGTCCCATATGTAACATCCAATATACAGACCTCAGAATATTAGATGTGATAACACGCGCTGGAAAACCTAATATTTAAAACCCAAAATATCAGACGTGATAACACGCGCTGGGAAAGGCTTAAAGTCCCATAAGTAACACTTAATATTTAGAAATCAGAATATTAGATGTGATAGCATGCTTTGGGAAAGATTTAAAGTCCCATATGTAACACCTAATATACAGACCTCAGAATATTAGATGTGATAACAGGCGTTGTAAAAAGCTTAAAGTTCCTTATGTAAAAACTAATATTTAGAACCCAAAATATCAGATGTGATAACACATGTTGGGAAAGGCTTAAAATCCCATGTAACAGTTTATATACAAAACTCTGAATATCAGATGTGATATCACGCTTTTGGTAAGGGTTAAGTTGATAAGTTGAAAAATTTATGTGGTAGTATCCAATAAAGAGTCGGCAAACAAGCCCGCATGGTAGTAAGCGTTTACTGTAGTTTGTGGACGCTTCTAATACTCGGTGACTAACCACTATTCGTGATCCGCGTAGTAAGAACCTAGTCTACGTCCCGGTATCACTAACGCATTACCGACCCTACTTCTGTCCCAGGTGAGCTCTGGTGACCTTACTCACGCGCAGGAACACAACAATAAGTTATTTGGCTGCGGTATTCTGTAAGGTGGAGGTACTTCCCCAGTCGAGCTGCTCTGAGAGTGATAGATTGCTATGCTCTACCTCTCTTAAAATGTGAAAAGAGTAAAATCTCTTTTATATAATAATATACTGGATTCAGAATATTGATTGAGTGTTGGGAATAGCTTATCATCAGCCACTAGTGTTGCATAAAACCTAAAATTTAGAACCCAAAATATAACACGCATTGGGAAAGGCTTCAAGTCCCATAAGTAACACTTAATATTTAGAAGTCAGAATATTAGACGTGATAGCACGCTTTGGGAAAGATTTAAAGTCCCTTATGTAACACCTAATATACAGAACTCAGAATATTAGATGTGATAACACGCGTTGGGAAAGGCTTCAAGTCCCTTATGTAACAGTTTACATACAAAACTCTGAATATCAGATGTGATATAACGCTTTTGGTAAGGGTTATGTTAAAAAATGAATGTAGTAGTATCCATTAAAGAGTCGGCAAACAAGCCCGCGTGGTAGGAAGCGTTTACCGTAGTTTGTGGACGCTTCTAATACTCGATGACTAACCTTTACTCGTGGTCAGCGTAGCAAGAACCTAGTTTACGCCCCGGTATAACTAACGCATTACCGACCCTACTCCTGTCCCAGGTGAGCTCTGGCGACCTTACTCACGCGCAGGAACACAACAATAAGTTATTTGGCTGCGGTATTCTGTAAGGTGGAGGTACTTCCCCAGTCGAGCTGCTCTGTGAGTGATAGAATGCTATGCTCTACCTCTCTTAAAATGTGAAAAGAGTAAAATCTCTTTTATGTACTAATATACTGGATTCAGAATATTGGTTGTGTGTTGGGAATAGCTTATCATCAGCCATTAGTGTTGCATAAAACCTAAAATTTAGAACCCAAAATATCTGATGTGATAACACGCGTTGGGAAAGGCTTAAAGTCCCATAAGTAACACTTAATATTTAGAAGTCAGAATACTAGATGTGGTAGCACGCGTGGGGAAAGATTTAAAGTCCCATATGTAACACCTAATATAAAGACCTCAGAATATTAGATGTGATAACACGCATTAGGGAAAGGCTTCAAGTCCCATAAGTAACACTTAATATTTAGAAGTCAGAATACTAGATGTGGTAGCACGCGAGGGGAAAGATTTAAAGTCCCATATGTAACACCTAATATACAGAACTCAGAATATTATATGTGATAACACGCTTTGGGAAAGACATCAAGTCCCCTTATGTAAAACCTAATATTTAGAATCCAAAATATCAGATATGATAAAACGCGTCGGAAAAGGCCTTAAGTCCCATAAGTAACACTTAATATTTAGAAGCCAGAATATTAGACGTGATAGCACGCTTTGGAAAAGATTTAAAGTCCTTTATGTAACAGTTTAAATACAAAACTCAGAATATTAGATGTGATAACACGTATTGGGAAAGGCTTAAAGTCCCTTATGTAACAGTTTATATACAAAACTCTGAATATCAGATGTGATATCACGCTTTTGGTAAGTGTTAAGTTGAAAAATTAATATGGTAGTATCCTTTAAAGAGTCGGCAAACAAGCCCGCATGGTAGTAAGCGTTTACCGTAGTTTGTGGACGCTTCTAATACTCGGTGACTAACCTCTACTCGTGGTCCGCGTAGCAAGAACCTAGTCTACGCCCCGGTATAACTAACGCATTACCGACCCTACTCCTGTCCCAGATGAGCTCTGGCGACCTTACTCACGCGCAGGAACACAACAATAAGTTATTTGGCTGCGGTATTCTGTAAGGTGGAGGTACTTCCCCAGTTGAGCTGCTCTTTGAACGAAAAAAATGGTATGCTCTACCTCTCTTAAAATGTGAAAAGAGTAAAATCTCTTTTATGTACTAATAATAAACTGGATTCAGAATATTGAGTACGTGTTGGAAATAGCTTATCATCAGCCACTTAATAGGATTTAGTGTTGATTAATGGTTTTGTACACCTTGCTAATTTAATCCTGGTGGACAAGTTTAAGAAGAAATATTTATACATATTTTAAATATGCTCGGTGTCCTCGGTGCTTTTTCAAATTTCAATATTTAGGTTATTGGAAGTGAAAGCAACATGGATTTTTTTTAAGTCCCTTTGGTAGCGCCCATTATTTCAGAATGTTATCATTATGTCGGGAATAGCTTAGTGTCTCTTAAATAACACATACTCAATATAATTTAGGTCATTGGGTATGATCGCACGCTAGAATAAGAAGAGAAATTAGAGTTATTGGATGTTGACACTTTTTGGGAAAGATTAAAAGTCCCTTTTGTAACACCTAATATACTGAATTCATAATATTGGATGTGTTTTCACGTTTTGGGAACAGCTTATCGTCCCTTTCATAACACTGACATTAATAAGATTGTTGAATGTAATTGCACGCTTCAGGAAAGTTAAAAAGTCCCTTTGGTCCATTACACATTATACAGAATTCAGAATATTAGATGTAATATCACATTGTAAGTATCTTGTAGACTCATTTAAGGTAGCCAAATCATAATCAGAACATAGATGGTAATTGCACGCTTAAGATAAATTTTAAATTCCTTTTGGTAGCAACCAACACACAGATTTCAGAATATTAGATGTGATGACACGTGTGGGAGAGGCTTAAAGTCCCTTTGATATGATCCACATAATTTAATTCATGTTAATGGGTGTAAATGCACACTTTAGGAAAGTTTTAAAGTCCTTTTGGTAGCACCCATTAAACAGAAATTATGTTATTGGATATGATGACACGTGTCGGAAAGGGCTAAAAGTCCTTTATGTAAAAACCAGAATTTTGAATATGTTACACGTGTTGGGAAAGTTTTAAAGTCCCTTTGGTAGCACCCACTTAATAGAATTCGTATTATTGGGTGTAATTGTATGCTTTAGGAAAGATTTTAAGTTCCTTTGGTAACACCCATTAAACAGAATTCGCATTAATTGGATGTGATGACACGCTCTTACAATGTTTTAAAAAATAAACTTCATAAGAAGTAGATTGATTCACATAGGTTTATCGATCACACAATGTTCAATAATCATTAGTAATTTTATGAAAAGTAATTTAGAATACATAATAAAAGTATAATAGATCCAGCACCTTAGCATTATATAAAAAATAATTTATAGAGCTTTATGATATTATTTTTAAAACTATTTGTACCCTCCGTTTTCACCTGCGTTCCATATAATATGTGCGATAAATATAATATTTTCACTGTCATCTAATTCGTTATCTATTCTGATATTATGAAGCTGCTAATGATTGTAGGTACTCACTGGTTTTAGTTAATTTAAACATATAAAATGAGAGGCTGACAGACCATTTCAGGGATCGCGGGTGAAACCGCGGGGCGGAAAGCTAATGTTTAAGTTAGTTACAATTTAAGACTATCTTATTTATGAATTCGTCTATTCAATGTCCTCATATTCAGTGTTAGAATATATATATACAAATCTTAAAATACTTATATCTAATAACTCCGCTATTTGGTTACACTATTATTATTTCACATTTTAAATGTAAAATTTTCTATTCTAAAACAACGAGGGATGAAAGACATTTTGATTTACAAAAAGTACAGCTCTTATCCATCTCCTATCATTATTTTAATTTAATATGAACAATAAATTATTGAAAAATTATATAATTTCAACTCGACACACTTTACACAATGTTTAAATATTTTGTTTAAAAACACAATAAATAAGGTTTAATTAATTTTATTACGAACAACATAAATTACTTCGTATGCCCTTGGCCTCTCAAACGCCTTCGTTTACGTGCGAAACCCTTACAAAATTATTATTAGGGATTATTAAATAGGTACTTAATAAATTAAGTAGGTATATAAAGAAAAATAGGACATCAATATAAAGCGTAAGCTTTTTTAATATTAAAATCCAATTAAAAACGATAATTAAACGTTCGCTTTCACGAGTATTATAATAAAAATTAAATATCGATTCTTTAGTTTTCTAGTAGGTGTTTTTCGTTATTTGAGATAAAATAACAGAACACTATGTAACCATATATGAAATTAGGGTTAGCACACGATTAGTCACTGTAAGTTGTAACGGGAGAAATTGATGTCATTTTCAAAAAAGATTATAGTTTATCCAAATAGGTTACATTTAAAATACGCCAGATCGTAATGTTAAAATACTTTGACACTTATGTTTATGCGCAATGACGATTTCTTCAATACTGTTGTTATGTAACCATAGACAATTTAGTCTTATCGCGTGGCTCTAGAAGTCTAGCCTTATTGAAGGCAACAATTCCTGATCTGAGAAGAACTAATAGATATGAGTGGATGTCAGATGTCTTTGCGAAGGCAGAATTTATAATATTCTCGATCAAAAAAATATATAAATATTAGATGTAGAAAGTTTGACAGGTAATTTAGTTTTTAAAAAAAATGTTTGCATCACATTATCGTATTTTGGAATTAATTCGTCAAATTATAAAGATTAATTTTCAATTACGTAATAAGAGACATACTTTCGTTCCTTCAACCCTCGCAAATAAAAGTATCTTTGGTATGCTGCGCCTCGAGACTTGCCGGTCGGCTCTTACAAACTAATCTACTGGATTAAGCATTAACGTCCGACCTTGTCTATAAATACTAGGTATTATGTACAATACTATTATACCTTACTGTTATTTTTACTTTACTAATTCATCACATAAAATATTTCCCTAAGTCTAATGTAACTGTTACAGATATAAGTAGATTACATAAATATACATATTCACACATTAATACTATTCAGAGTATTATTAAATTATTTATATTATATTATGAATGGCATTTTAATTAGGTCATGATTTTACTTATAAAGTATAAAGAATATTTCTATTTTATTATATATTAATCAATTTTTATTTATAGACCTACTCTCTGTTCAAAAGTGTAACCTAATTTATTATGATTCTGTTTGCTCCTTTTTCATTGATGGCAACACTGATGTTTTAGTAGTTATATTTGATATTAGCTGACCGCTTTGCATTGTATCCCTCGCACGCACTATTACATCCTTCTTTTTTAGTGTTATTTTTTTTTGCACGGCTCATAAGGATGTTAAACAGCCTATCTTTATAATGGGGATGTCAATTGCAAAAATAGTTCATCAAATCTGATTAGTAGTTCTTCAGATTAGTGGGTTCAAACTAACTCTTCTGCTTTATTATTATTATTAAATAAATTTATAGATGTCAAATATTGTTTCAAAGCATTCTAATTAACTGTTATCTTTGCGTATTCGTTTGTTTTGTTGTATGAAATTGGTTTAGTATTTTATGAAAAGCTTTGACAGGTTTGTAATTAGATATATTTTTTTGCTTCGTCACGTTATGCTCTCTTTAGTGGCACAAATTACTATATTGGCCAATTTTTTTTATTAAAACGTAAGTAAATTAGAGTCTATCGATGCTAAAAACTTATATGATAATTATGTAATATTAGATCTGACTCCGGCCCATTTTATACTAGGTAAATATCACTTAAGACATATTTTAAGCATAGATTAAACTCCACATAAAGCCTATTGAAACAAAATGTAACAGAACTACTGCAAGAGTTTGAATCGCAAAAGTTCACTGCCGCTCATGTTGTTTACAAAAGTTAATATCCTGGTAATATAATTATTTTTCAGCTGAAGTTAGGGGCAAATTTCATGAAGTTTTTCACTACTTAGTGGTGTTATTGAAATTCTGTAATATTTCAACCGTCTTGTTGTTTTAGTTGGTATGTTTACGTTTGCTATAGAGTTTTGTTAGTTTTTCCCAATTCAAATCTCATTTGTTCAGTTTAGGTCATGGTAAGGCACGTGAAATATTGGTTCTACCATTTTATATTAAGGGGCTACCCTACTAAATTTCGTTTTCAAGTCCTATTATGTATGTTTAAACATACTACAAAAGTTATGCAATAAATATATGTTGTAGTATGGTATTTGGTCTTCATTTTTGTCCACTGGCATTTTGAAAATGTTTTTGAATCGAGAGATATTAAATAATCCGTGAACCGTTTTCTCGTTATGAAATTCGTATAGGAAATGAAACTAATTATCTAGTAGGCAATAATGTTGTCCATTGATCTTTCAATTAGTTTTCGAAATTAAGAATCTTATAGGTACCCAGTTTTTGGTGCTTTGGTTTTGCTTGGTGTGAGAGAGTTGGAGCAATGTCAAATTCGTAGGGTAGACCCATAAGTGATAATTAATTATATTTTTTTTTTTTTGATACGTTAACGTCGGCAAACATGTATAGGGCTCGTCTAGTGAAAAGTGGTTATTGTAGTCATTTCGTTGCCGAGAATGAAGGCCGAGAGGATGAGCTTTGGCGACCTTACTCACGCGCAGGAACACAACAATATGTTATTTGGCTGCGGTTTTCTGTAAGGTGGAGGTACTTCCCCAGTCGAGCTGCTCTTTGAACGAAAAAAATGGTATGCTCTACCTCTCTTTATGTTATTTTCTATTTTTTTTATATTGCTTGTAGGCTTGTGCTGCACTAATTGTAGTGTTCGTGTTGACAACACAGAAGAAAATTGTGTGTCCCATTCAGCTAGCCAACGGTTCGTTATGACGCAATAGAAGCAAAGTGTTGTATAAACTGTATTACTATTTAACATTGTGAATACCTACTTTATGTAAACAGTACTAAGGTGTACTTTGAAGAAGAAGAAAATAAATTTATTCTTGTTCTTAAGCAAAAACAACATAAATAATACTTTACTTTCAATTCTCACTCTCATCTACCGTAACCCAAAGTTTCATACGAAATATTTTTATACTGGAATGTAGTTTACCGGTCATGTTAGGAGGTTATACGAAGTACCTTACCATTGCGCTATGGTTCTCATTCGATGTTCTTTTTCACCGATTTCTCATTTAGTACCCAAATACTTTTATACTTTTGTACAACTACTTTTATTATTTTAGAAAGTGGGTGTGTTATTATTTAAAAGGTATGATTATACCTAAATAAAATTCAACATTTGCGCTTTTCTGTTACATTTTGTGTATAATAATAAGTACATGATAGTTATTTAATACTAATATTTTTTTGCATCTACAGTAGAAAACAGATAAAATTGCCTGCCTGTTATTTTAATGATTTTCCGAGTTAGGAGTTCTAAGGTCTTAGATACCCGAATATGATTTTTTAAAGGCTACATTTTTATAAACCATTGTTTCAATACAGTATTTAAATTGAGTTTTTATGATGTTAAATGGGACAGTTATTTATATTTTTAACAGCTCTGTGTTCAGTTTCTACTGTATATTATTTGTTTTTTTATCGCATACTTTTTTTGTTTTTTTTTCTTGGGTTTTAGTTTTTTTATTTTTTTCCTTTTTTTACCTTAACTAATTCTAATTATAGCACTTATTACTGACTGTCGTTTTTTAAATTAATTCTCATCTTAAATAAAGTATTAAAAACTTAAAAACACAAAGTTTTAGCATATTTCGTTATTGAGTTTTTGTACTTATTTCAAAAGTATTTTTTTAATGTCTGGAAATGGTTGAGATCTAGTAAAAAAAATTTAGTACCTATCGAAATACCATATCATATACCAATCGCACTACACTTTAAAATTAAGTAATGTAAGACATAATTAGTATCAATGTGAGGTTTTTGACGTTTTTTGACACTGGCCCTAGCGTTTTTATTAAATTAATTTGAGGTAGTTGAATCTGGCAAATTTATCGATGGAATGAACTAACTGTTCTGTCTTGCAAAAGTTCTGTAACAAACCCGACTACGAGTTAATTTCTCCACTGCATTAAAAATGTGTTATAAATGAGCTAAATGCCGCATTTTAAAAAACAACCTTTACAGTAGTAAAAGAGTTAAACGCGTAGAATTTTTATTTGGACACTGTCTGTTTTCATTTAGCGTAGACGGGTAGATACCAATTTAAATGTAACCTAAGATGTCATATTGCCTTTCATGTTATTGCTTTCCAGGAAACACTAGGGCCAACCTTATCTTACATACCTATGAAATAATTTAATATTAATTTAATAAAAGATTTCTTTAGGAATATGTGTACCAAAAAGTATAAAAAACATGTTTAAAATTTAATACTTGAAATATATATTAGTTTATGGATAAACTAAACTGTTTCATTATATTATAATAAATAAGGGCTGTTGGTACATATACTATGTTAGGTATACATAGTTATAATATTATATATTGATATGTTAAAATTATTGCGGTCTATATAAATTATAGCTTTCTTTTACACTGGGGATGCCCTTCTAGGGGTTGAGTTTTCATAATTCTTTCTTAGCGTATGCCTACGTTGGATATCTGTATGCCAAATTTCAGCCCGATCCGTCAAGTGGTTTGAGCTGTGCATTGATAGATGAATCAATTAGTCAGTCAATCATTCAATTAGTCACGCTTTCCTTTTACATATTTAGATATGTTATTGCTCTCATATAATATACTATACACCAGTAAGATATGTCAAAATATATCGTTATTATGTCAAGCTATTATTTATATTACCAATATAACATTATAGCCGTGTGTGTGACAGGCTGTTGTGCCTAAAGAAATCTTTAATTAACTTTTAATAGTTATTGTTTACATATAATATGAAGAGTACGCTATTAAATTTTTGATATTTCAGAGGTATATTATGGTTTTTAAACTATAAATTTATTGTATTATTTCATAGTTAATAATTAGTACGATTATTGCTGATTTAAGTTTATTAACAGCCATTGTATCATGAAAGCTATATTGTCATCTAATAAAAACTTATATTTTTTTTTATGTAATATAACTTCAATTAAATAATTTTTAAAATAAATTTAATAATCAGTATCATCAGTAAGTGAATTTTCAATATACCTAGAATTAATACTAAGTATTTTTCAAATCTATCAAACAGTTGCTTTTAAATTTTTTTATGGTATTAAAAAAATTTAAACACCGCCGTGTGATTGGAAGACTTACCAGTGATAATGAATGTTGATTTAATAATGCTATACTAACTATTATTTAAAATTATTTTTTCCAAATCTATCAAACAGCTGTTTAAATAACTTACAATGGTTCCTTAAAAAAATACCAGCGATAATAATTATTGTTGATAATGGTATAATAACTATTATTTTTCCAAGTTTATAATTTTATAACAGCTATTGACATTATTAAATTTAATAGTTCTGAAAAAATAATATCTGCCGTGCTAGTAATAATAATTATTGTAATAATGATTGATTTTTTAATAATGATTTAAAAGTAGTATCCAAACCTTTCAAATAAATATTTATGAGATACAAATAAAATCCGCTGTGTGAGTGGAAGACTCACCAGTGATATATTGTTGATTTAATTTATATTATTACTATAGTTTAAATTTAGTATTAACCAAATCTATCAAACAGCTGTTGATATATTTTTTTTTATTTTTTTTATCCGTCATGTAAGTGGAAGGCTTACCAGTGATCATATTGTTGATTTAATAAATTTTATTTTAAACTAGTATTTTCAAAACCTATCAAACACATATTTTTGAATACTTTTATGATTCTTAAAAAAAAACAATCCGCCATGTAAGTGGAAGGCTTACCAGTGATATTTATTGTTGATTTCATAACTGTAACACATATTTTTGAATGTTTTTTTATAATTTTTAAAACCATTAAATTCGCCATGTAAGTGGAAGGCTTACCAGTGATAATTATTGTTGATATAATAACTATAACTTAAAACTAATATTTTCTAAATCTATCAAACACATATTTTTTATGAATCTAAAAAAATAAAATCCGCCATCTAAGTGGAAGACTTATCAGTGATAATGATTGTTGATTTAATAACCGAATAATAACTAGCATTTTAAATTAATATTCTCCAAACAGATATTTGTTTGTGTATAGGAAAGACTTAGGTACATAAAGATAATAAATTTGGAATATTGTGGCTCTTTTATTGTACACCCAATTGAAATTAATTTTATATATAATTTAATGTCTTTTCAGATTGTTAGCTCGATGTTATTTCATGTATGTTTAATTGTTTCATTATGTCGCAGGTAAGTATTTTTGCAAAATCTGCTGAGCTTTGGGCTTATTTTTATGTTGAATAGCAGTTCTGGAATTATATTATTTTTTATATGTAGTTATGGGTTGGGTGTTCCATCTGCGAGTCGGTGGTTAAAAATTACAATCATTAAATGGGATATTTTAATTTGATTATTATAAATTAATATTTCATTCACTCACATAATAATGATAGCGACTACAAATACGATCACTTGATAAACAATTAATTAAACAATTATTTATTTTTACTTTTTATCACGTGTGTTGCTTAGCTATTTTGATATTATTGCGATAAATTAATCGAATATTTACACGCGTTTTTACAAAATATACAACAGATATTATTATTATATTGTGTATTTAATTTCAAGTCTTGTTTCGTCGTTATTTTATAATATCCTCTGTGAAATTTATTTTTGATGTTCTTTAAGTTTGTTAATGGAATTTATAGTGAGTTAATATTATAGTACAAAAAATATAGAACAGATACCGACTGCAAAACGGGTTATTTAAAAATAAATCTGTGCCTATGTTTGTTAAAATTATATATTTTGGGTGAGTTCTGAAGTTCTTTTTATTGTAACTAAGTTTTTCCATAAATAAAAATAAAACCAAAATTGATTTCACATGAAAGTAGAAAAGTAATCTAGAGGAGATAAGTATTAAATTGAGAAAACCCAAAGGTGCTATTAATATAAAAATTTACAAATTAGGATGATTTGTTAGAAAAAATAAGAAAAACATTCTGCACTTGGTAATTTCTTATTTCGTCTTGCCATATAAATTGAAGCTATTCAAATATATTTTAAGGTTCAATTTCAAACTTTTTAAAATTTTGAAATGCAATTATTGGAAATAAAAACTGAAAATAAGTATTATCATGCCTAATACAAACAGCGTAATCCTAATGCCATATTTATAATAGCTAACTTTTCTATTAATAGCATTCGCAATTATATTCGCCTATATTTAATAAATTAAATATTTTTATTTCTTTTTTTTAACATTTTATACAAAAATATATATATTTGTTTTTTTTAATTTATAATCTGACTACATATTTACAAACTACTCATTTGACTAGAGTGACACGTCGCTGCTTATTTATACAACTTACGAATATTTTTTCTATAATTACGAATTTTTGTTCAAAGCTTATTTGTTCGATAATATAAGACTAAGAACGTAGCTTAAATTAAGTAAGTACCTAAAACATACCGTATCTGAAAACGTAAGCGTAAAATTTTAAGTCAATTATAATACATATTAAAAAAATATATATATAGCTGAACAAGAGTTTGGTTTAAAATATACAAATGGACTGGTATCTGAAATTATTGCAAATTTGTAAAAAATATACCTTATATTGATGTGAACAATGACACCTTATCTTATGCAATATAATATTATGATTAATAAATGTTGTTGTATCCAAATTATTAAAACAAGGTAGTTTTGATATAGTCATTAAAAAAAAACATCAATAAAAATTGGTATTATGGGTTTCAATCAATTCAGTATGTAAACATTTTTTTTTACTATGTGCAAGCTTTTATTTGACCACAATCTCACCATGGTAAGCTACGAGGTGGCCAAAGGTGGTATATAAGGCCTAGAAGAGAACTGGCTCTCAAGTGCAACACACTAACAGGAGGTTAGCGACAGATTTTCAACTTGAAGGTCCATCCAGCCGGGTAAAGTACCCTACCACCGAGCAAAGTTTTTACGTAGTTTTAATTTAGTTTTTCATTTAAATAATTTGCAACAACATTTATTAAATTATGTAATGCAGATGAGATTATTTCGGTAAGATTTATCAGATCGATCGTATTTTTACAATGTTCAATACATATTACTAAGGAAGACTTTTTAAATAGGGCGAGGCATGATGCCTACGGCCCTAATATGCTTTTTACATTAACTTTATAATAGATAGTGATAACTATATTTTTCAAATTGAAAAGATATAGTACTTTTGTTAATTCAAAATGTCAAAGTTTGTTATTACTATATAGGTAATATGACTGTTTAATCCTGCGATAATTTGAGATGGCCAAAGCGTTTTCGAACTATGATTTATAAATGATTTTTAAAACGAAGGGTTGACGATGTATAAGTTCTAGAAATATAATCACGTATTTTTTTTATTTAATCCAATCCACAATTGTATACCTACATATTTTATTTATCTGAAAATGTTATTTTGGATGTTATACTTTACTTATTTTTTAGATGTAATGATATTCTTTCCAACTGTGTTTTTTTGATGTAAATCAGATTTTCATATTTTTTAAACATTATTCAGATAAATCTACCTACTATAAACTGTCTATTTTTTTTTTTTACAAAAAATATAATTTGAATTGGTATTCTTTAGTTAAATTTATTTTTCAATAATTAAAATGCCCTGAAATGTACTTCGTATGTAATTCTTTTTATATTTACCTGAGAAATAGTACTTAATTTAATAATAATATAGTGTTAAAGTAGTTAAGAAGGTTTAAAATTACACGTAAAATAGAAAAAAATATTACCAATAATTTATAATACAATTTTTACAGTTTTATTTGAATTATTGTTAGTTAACTATTGATTTTTCACGAGTGAAGTCAGTTTTTATAAATACTTTAATTTTTTACAGTATAAATATATTGTTTTATTCTATTTTTATAGTAATTTTCGAGCGTGTGTTTATATATTTATGCAAGATCCAAATATTAATAACTATGCTAAATATTTTACACTTACTCGTTACGTATTAATATAACGTTGTGTTTGTTCGTTTAACTAATAGTAGTATAATAGTATACTGCATTTCCGCGATTATTGTTTTTTTAAACGAATTAAAACAAAATGGTTTTAATTTTGTCGGTAACCTCCACGGTTCTAAAAATGAAATTAATTAACTTTGAATGATTAATTTTAACACTAGCAGCATAATAGACTTATGGTGTATTATTAAAAGAAAAATTAACGATTAGCAGACCAATCCAGAGTCAGTTTTCATAAGTCTATGGTTTTTTGTTGATATATTGATTCAATTCTGAATGACTGTATGTGTATATGAGTGAGAGTGGTGTGTGTGTGTTTATGTGCGTGTTTTTGTATGGTAATTATATGTTAATTAATGTTTTTTTTTTGACAAGCCAGTTGGTGCAGTTGGTTAAGGCACCACCTATCACGCTGCTGGTCATGGGTTCGATTCCCATCCAGGACAAACATTTGTGTGCATGAACATGTCTGTTTGTCCTGTGTCTGGGTGTAATATCTATATAAGTATGTATTTACAAAAAAAAAGTATTATATGTAGTATATCAGTTATCCGGTTTCCATAGTTACAAGCTCTGCTTAGTTTGGGATCAGTTAACCGTGTGAGAAGAAATGTCCCGAGATATTTATTATTTATTTATTTATGTCAATACGTAACGTGTAAGCGTAGCCTAATACCTATACCTATTTATAGACCTTATATTATTATGTATAGCACATCATATGCGATTACTTTAATGTAAATTCATGTTATTAGTTTCCTGATAAAATTCAAAATAATGAACTAATAATAAAAAACTTTATATTATACCTAAGCCTAAATAATAGTCTTAACTCTTATAGTTGTAATATAATAATAGCTTGATGATAGTTACTCGTGTAGCCTCACAAGGCAACTCGTAATCTAATAAAGCAGCAGTTAACCGAATATATTATATAAATGTACATTTATTGGTTGTAAATAATTATTACTGAATGAATGCCTTGAATATATTTGTTATCAAACGATATTAAACATATTGAAAATAAATATATGAATACTCACGTAATAAATTAATAATATAATTTTTATTAGAAAAAATTTATTCACCTATAAATTCATTTTTGGCCTTAGGTTTCAAACTGTATTTAAACTAAAAATTATACCGATTCAAAAATTACAAAACTAATTAGTAGCAAAAAACTTATTTTTTTATTATTCAGCTGGTTAGTTAGCTGTGACGATTTGTAGGTGTTTGATATTTGTACATTATGAACTTAAATTTGTTTTGTAATACACTAGTTATGTTATAGATAAAAACATATTCACGGTTTAAGTATTTCACAATGATACATTTTTAATTGCTTGAAAAAAAAATCTATCTGTGACGTAAATCGAAATAGGTCTCATAAAATGTAACAGGAATTAAATAACAAATAAATTAAAAGACATTAATAAATAAATTAACATAATAAATATAGCTGTTGAGGTATATATAATAATATATATATATAACTATATCCTATCATATGGTAATACCTACGCTATATTTTTACTGCAACTGACTTCGAGTATATACATAATGTAAAACTACTTATAGCTAATATATATAATTATGGTATATTTCCAAGTCCAGCCAAATTTTAAATTCGGCTGGGTTATAACCCATGATAATTTGTTTTGTTTAGAGGGTAATTTTTTTTAGTTATCTGGATGTTCTTATGCTCAAAAAAATATTACTTATATTGTTTCCACTGGGGCGTCATAGCTTTAAAAAAAATCTCTTGAGCGTCGACAACCGTGTCACAGCATTTTAGACGACGCTGTTAAAAAAATGTTTTCTGCGAATTTATTCTGAAACTTTTAGGTTAAAAACAAAGCTAGCCTTTTTATTGTTCTCCGTCTTTTGAATTCAGGTGTGCAACGCTAACATAAACGAAAATCTGCGATCAGCGGGCCGACGCCCAAATGGTACCATAAATTTTTCAAAAAAAGTAAAATACTGTTACTTTCATGTAAATTACAAAAGATCTTTATTGTTTTACTTTAGATATTGCCTGAGAAGATAGTTTGTGTATTGACCGATAGATTACTTCCTTCGTTTATAAATTCTTGTATTCAGCCAGAGTTCATATACCGTATATAAACAAAATAAAACATTACCTATGTTTTTTTTTCAACTATAAATTATTAAGTGGCATATGGTAGTACTGTATATAAACACCTATGTACAAATTACACAAATTAATCAAAATACATATTTACATGTCTTACCTTTATACAAATATACCTACCTGCAGTCTACAGTATATTTTTATTTCAACTGTTTTTATTTGCCGTGAGGTTTTATATAGGTAAATGTTATGTTGGTTATGCATGTTTGTTAAAGTTGAAAAAATATTTTATTTAAGTTATTATGTATTGCAAATATATTTTCATTATATTTCTAAGATAAATCGTTTTGAAGTTATTTAAGAATATTGGCGAAGATTGGCCTATTCCTCCTTATCTCCGAAAATACTGGGCCAAAAATTTTGAAAAAAATACAGATGATAGTTATAAGAAGAACCTTATAAGAAAGAAACTTATAAGAAGTCTATGGTATTTTAAGTAGCATAGGAAATTCCGGAACCCTCGGTGCGCGAGTCAGACTCGAACTTGTCCGGTTTTATTATAAGTATTTTCAATTATGGTTTTTTGTGTGTTAATTATATTGTACAGAAAAAATAAAAATGTGACTGCGACATTCTTATTCACGTAAATTCAACTAGTTAAACTGTCGAAAATTTAGTTTACTTTAACCTTTGAAGTTAACGTAGTTTATGACTAGTACCTAATATAGTTAAAGTTGTAACTGCTCAAGTAATTAATTTTTAATTGATCTGTATTTTTTGACAATATCTTAATTATTTTTAGTGTACGTTGCATTTTAATTAAAATAACTCGTTTAAAAAGCTCTTTATAGTAACGCATCACTGCAAATTAGACAAATTTAAAGCATCTTCTATAATTTAGTATAGCCCTTCTGTCACCGTTATAAAAATAGTGATTCTTGTTAATAAAGTTTTTAACTTTTCTAAATGACCTGAATTATTTTAGTGCTCTGTGCACTTAGTGAGGTTGCAATAGAATTATTACAAATATGTCACGTAAAGAAATGTGACAGGAAATTGAATTTCCAGCTCACATCTGTTTACGTTTTAAAATAGACACTAAACTATATCTAATTTAAATTAAGTAAGTAAATTATAATTTAATAAACATTAACACCAAAACCTTTTTTTGCTGCGATCGGCAAGCGCTCTCCCGTCAGGTAGGGATTTTCTATCTGGAAATTAAAAATATACATTGAAAATAAGTCGACCTTTATTTTAAATATAAAATTTAGAGTTTTAGTAAAAACAGCACAAAGTCAAAACACAATTATTAAATTTAGGCCCTGTTTAAGGCACTAACGATAGTTGACGATAGTTACAATGTTTACAATAAACCCTGCCACCGGTTCGGAATACACTTCAATGGAATATAAATAAATAGAAGCGAAACAATGCATTGCAGAAGAGTCAAAGATAAATATATACTTACGTCTGGATTATATTTCTTAGCAACGAGTTTTTTATGATGCTCGGGGAAGCGAAGATCTAGGTCGGAGGAGGAGTCAGGAGGGCAGCTGAACATGTGTTCTCCGTCGCACATGCATCGCTGAGCCAGCTGGTACTCGCGGCTGAACGCTGCCGTATTCTCGAACTCGCTGATACAACCTTGATCTTCTGGAAGGTGTGAAGTTAGTATACGGAAAGAACACATAATTTACAGAAAAAAGGTTACTTATTTTCATATTTATATCGACTTTTCATTGTGTTGGTTTTTGATGTTACACATCTTGACAATGTTAATAACTGTAAAAGAATCTACTATCAAAATCAAAATCAAATACAAAAACTCATTTATTCAGTTTAGGCCCTAATAAGGCACTTATGAATGTCAACAGTTACAATTTTTAGACTCTACTACCGGTTCGGACTACATTTGAACTGAGAAGACTCCGGCAAGAAACTCAGCAAGGCTTCTTTTTTTGTGGATTTTTTTTTAAATTTATGTAATTACAGCACAGTGCACTATAGCGTTTTTATTAGAAATTTGTTATTACCTGTGTATCCTACGGGGCAGGGATTAGGTGGGTTGCAGTAGGCAGGGAGTACTGCATCGGACTTCACCATCTGATGATTAGACAGGACTCCCGAAGGTTGGAGGCGTTGCTCACCCTCGCCTGCGCCACCGGTTACGTATTGGTGGCCCCAAAGGGAGCTGTTAGCAAAATTTATTTTACATGACTGGACGGTACGAGAAGTTCCAAAATCTAATAGAGTATCTGATTAGTCACAGACAAATAGATAGTGTAAAAAAAATCTTCCAACGAATTATTGACCTCCTCCTTTTTTAAAGTCGGGCAAAAATAGTCAGTCTGATAGTCAGAAGTAAATAGAGTCAAATAAGTTTTTGTCAAAGGCAAATAGTCGGTTTCAGACAGTCAGTGTGTTTAATATCAGAAAGTCAATCATTACCTGTGCTGCAAGTACTCTTGGTCGCGCAGGCTGGGGCTGGGGTTGCCGTCGATCAACGAGTCGTAGTCCAGCTGTTCGTTCTCGAGCTCCTTGTTGGCGCGAGCCATCAGCGCAAGGTGGCGCTCGCTCGCGGGGAACTCGAGGTAGCTGGACGCCGCATCGTTGAATTCTTTGCCCATACGCTCTACCACTTCACGAAGCAAAGCCTCCGTTAATATATGATCCTGAAATATTATTTCCACTTTATTTCAACGTCAAATAAAAATAGGAAATGAAAATTATTAAAGACAGCTGCTGAATCTTCAAGTGGCCCACTTTCACTGTATCTGTTCATTATTTTTGAGCGGTCGATTTGATTTAATCCAACGTTTGAGCCAAATGGAAAGTCTGAAACAGTACAGATATGGAACAAACCTTTTCCCCAATAGAACCATGGGGGATAAAGCCCATGATTCCTGCGATGTTTATCGCCACCAAAAGAGCTTCTCGGGGGCCCATTTCGAATCTGCAACGAATGGAAAAGAGTTTTGAATAAAAAATTCAAATCACATATCGTATCTAGGTATAATGAATGAATAATTTATCATCATCATTTACGTAACTTCAAATGGTTATAAAAACGTCATCGTAAATTCATCAAGTCTGCAATTACTCATCGCCTCAATATAAATATGGATATCAGTTTTTTTTAGTTTGATCGAAATTTTGTTATCGGAATATAATTCGAATCAATCAAACGATACATGACTTAACATGACATAACATCATTGTGATGTTTTTGTAATGAAAAAAATGTGGATGGTTCCATTGTGTGCGCTCACGTGGGAGTGGTGATCAAGAGATTGTATCTAAATGTATGGCGGTCGGCGCTCTTTGATCCGTTACGTCAAGTACAATAACTAATTTGATTATGCTCTAATCATAATGTTAAGGGCGTTATTATAAAGAAGGCTGTAAATTAATTACATTGGCGAGATAAGGAGATTTGAGATACTTATGTTTACTGGCTGTTTCCTAGCTTTTTTTTTGTTTGTAATTTGTCAGGACAAGATTAGTATGAAAGATTTTTTGGGATAATCCACTGGGAAAGTCGGAAAGGATGGTATTTTGAAAATCTCAATAATAACGCTCAGGCGTCGCGGGCACTAACCGGCTACAACCAATAAATATAGTAACTAATGATAGTAGGTTTCCATCAAACAAAATTCACTATTGATCTGAACTAACACTACGTGAAAGTTTATCCGACCACTCGAACGACCATAATATAAAATATGACATAATATAATATTTGAATAGTCAATGTGGATAGTTACAAATACACCGTGCCTACACTTAAGGTGCAAGAAATCTGAATAATATCATTTGGATGCATATGACCTAAGTGCAAGATAAAGTACCGGTTCCTGACGGTTTGTCTGGTCGATAAACATGGCCAGACATGGCCTAGGCCAGGCTCACTGTCCATTCACTAGCGTTCATTCAAGCTTTCTACTAGTCATAGATTATGAGACAATAGTGCTTTATTTTAAGAAGGTAGATTATTGAGCAGAATATAAGATGTTTTTCTAAAGTATACTAGAGATTCGGGTCTGTTTCTTTTTTCTTTTTTAATAAATTCTAATAATTTTCGGTCCAATTTATTTAAATAAAACTTATTTCTTTTGGGTACAAGGTACCAAAACAGGTTTATTCTTTATTAAGGTGTAGAGATCCTCATAAAGTTTTGAATATTTTAGTGACGCTATAATTATAACATACATTTTTAAAATAACCAAATTATAGTTATTTACAAAAAAATAAGGTTATAATAATTTCTATTCAACAAATATAGATAAATAAAAATTCTATTAAATTAAAGGGCCGGTTAATATTATTTAGGATAAAATCAATTAACTGGAAGGTACCTAAATATTTAATTTAACAATATTTTTTAAACAGTTAATCTTTGCGACGGGTGTAGGGCGCGGGGCGGGACGGCACCTGCAATGCGCGGGCGCCGGACGACGCGCTGCGCCCGCGTGCCGTGCCGTGGGCGGACGCTCTGTCGGCGCGTCCATGCGTCCACGCGTCCCGCCCGCGCATGCGCTCTGCCTGCAGCGCCTCCATCATTGTCAACCAATATATCGATACGCACATTAAAACAGTTTTATGAATCCACCATACAGAGAATCGAGTTCATAAAAAACACATAAAATTTATTGTTCCAAATGGACACATTTTTGTAAATTTTATGCGATTGTATCTTTTACTATCTATACTTATCTACACCCACATAATAATAACTATAGTATTTAGTTTTACCGCAATAGTTTTATTGTAATTGTTATTTTCTTTGATTTCCGCTTCATTCATACCTACTTAACTTTTAACTGTGAATATAGTTGCTTAATTAATACAGGTTTTAATATTGTTTAATAATTCTTATTACACTTTGTATGAGGAACCTCATTAATATATTTTGGGAAAATTACTTTCAGGTCAAAATATTGTAAAAATAGAATAAAAATAAATCACTTACTACTTTAAAATACATCTTTAAAATCTATTTCAGGTAATATTTTATGTACAAACTGAAGTGTATAATTTGGATTTGCAAATAGTTTCACACCTGAAATTTCATTGTCAGTGTTCAATTTAAACAAATTGGTATCGATAAAATTGTGTAAATACGGAAAGTAACCGATATAAATCGTAGGCTGCGTCCATTTGGTACATCACTTCAAAGAGTAAACAACCAGTTTCTGATATGCGGGGGCGCCATGATAGCGCAACGTAAGTCTAATTTTATATCGATGGAACTATACAAAATGACATAGATAGCCGCTATAGGCCAACAGTGGCTGTGTTTAGACTGTATTTCCGCTTTTTGAATACATTGACGTTTACGTATCTTTATCAATTAAATATATACTTAAGTGAGTCGTCGGTACGGTAAAATGAGAGAAACTTGTCATTTATTTTAAACAATGTTTATGTATCTAAATATTTTATTTCAATTTGGATTTGCATGTCGATTATACGGTAACTTTTTAATGACTGTTCTTTTTATTTTAAAATCTTTGAACAAAATACCTACTTAAATATTTTTTTTAAATAACTTTTTAAATAATAAGGACACTGCAAGTGTGCACCGTCGTACAAGTTACTGGCCCGCTCCTGCATTTCATTGATAACTATCATAAGAATTTAATTATTAATTTTTTTCTTAGTAACTACGCTGGATAAATAATTCATATTATAGAACATTAATTTAAAAATAAAATATAATTATCAATTTTTTATTTAAATTTCAACATGTGAAAATATTTGGGTGGTAATTAAAAAGTCACCCGTTATAACGTATAAGCTCTACGTGTTTCTGAAATTTGGAAATTATTTTCCTTGTTTATTTCTGATACCGGATTAAAAGATCCAGTTTAAAGCAACGACTGTGACATCAGGATAATTTCTACGTATATTTTTATCGGTCGTCGATCGTAGGACATCGATATAGGTAGATAATACAATTGACAGATATCGATCCCGGATCCCGGAGCTAAACTTGCCGAAAACGTCAATGGGTACGCGGGTGAAATAATAATGAGTACCTACGTGCCATCAGTTCGGCTTAAATATGAACATGACAACAAGTCACTACACTTTTCTTTTTTTAAATGTTAAACAATGTTATTTTAGGCTATACCAAGTGATTGCCAACGTGTTGCGGACATTGACAAAGCCTAGCTGGCCCGCAATTACTACTGGTAGAATTAACCACATAAGGTGGGTTGCACCATCCAACGTGAATGTTAAATTGTCTGTCAAAACTGTCTTTTGCTAGCAAAACTGTTGCTGTTGCCCAAACATAACGTTGGTGGTTAAAAATTTAGTTAAAGTGACAAGAGCAACCCAGTTTGCTTTCTTTCGGCGGTTAAAGTTAACTATAACCGTAACCTAACTATAACCTTTCGTTGGTTGCCTTTCAAAATCTATCATAAAATAGAGTTATTTAAAACAAAACTGGCAACCGGTCTCCAAATTCGGAAAAGTCATAGAGCCCTTCAATAATTGCAATAAAGCCAACTACAACTGAAAACGGACGAGTGTTTTCCACGTCCGGAAAGTTATTTGCAAAACAAAAAGCATAAGGAGCCGGCTGTCTAACAATGTTATAAATTATTTTTGTTTATTTTAACGCTTATTTTTCTGTTATCTTTTGTGTTGTGCTGTTAAATTAAAACTCTATCATTAATTGTATCAGAAATTCAGAATTCGATTTTTTTTTTATAAATTTTTTTTCTTTTAAATACAAGAAAAAATCATTGTAATTTGTTTACTGGCAAGAGATTTTGGTGATTATTGTCAAATTCCAATAAACATTATGTAAACGACAAAATTAAACATATTAAACGTTCGAGAATTCTTGAGTAATTAAAAACCACCAGAAATGAAAACGCCATTTGAAACGCAATAGTTTAAAAATAGTGTTAGTCCAGAACTAATGGCTGATATCAAATAAAGGAATGTCCGAAAAAATACGGTACTGAAAAAAAAAACAATTTCCCTATACCACTTCCGAGAATGTAAAGATGTACCGTAATCAAGAGTGTGAGGCAGGTAAGATGGCTTTAATAACCTTGCCAAAATTACTACTACAATTGACAATCTCTATATAAGTAGTTGATTCCCCCCTAAATGCAATATGCAACGCAAATGGAAGTGGGTGGGGGGTGGTCGGTTCGATACACCTACATCTGGGATGGGAAAGTGGGAAGAGTAGACGATGGGTTGTGGGGACGAGGGGTTTTAGGGATGAGGGGACGTCCGGGGCGTGTGACGCAGCTAGTGCTTTCGTGGAACCTAGGTAAATGGCGCCAATCAATAATGCATCCGTTCAGCGCGCAGGCCTAGATTTTCCTTTGTTCTCCTGGAATACCGCGTAGTTATAATTCTCGAATGTTATTTTTGTTAATTTTTTTGATGATTAGTTATACGCGTTTAAGCATATAATCACAGAAAGTATTTGAGAATTCAAACCCAAGTAGGTATATAAAATTCAAAACCGCTATAATTAATAAGTGTGTAGAGGTAACAAAAGGTAAAATAAAAAGAATTTAATAAAAGTATGAGAAACGTAATATAATTTAAGAATTAGTTAGTCATAAAATAAAACATAAAATTTAATTAGTTAAATTAGTTTTAAAATAAAATAAAACAATAAATCAAAAAATAAGATTAAATAAGTTTAACTGAATCGAAACTAAAATAATTTAAATTTTTAAATTAATTTATGTATCATTATCACGAAGATTAATAAACAGAACTCACTATATTCACAGAAGCGAACACTTGCAACTAAACATTTTGCGTTATAAATTAAAATATTTGTTTTCGAAACAACTTATCACTAGAGAAATCTAAATACGAATGGCCCTGCTGTAAGAAGCCTGGAGGCTTATAGCCAGGGATGTGCGCAGTTCGCTACTGCGCAGAATCTACTTGTTGCGCCCGTGACGTGGCCAGCTCTCGGCGACAACAAAGATGGCCGACTTTACCTATACAGTAGCGCAACATGTGGGTAGTTTATATGCGTGGCACCGGTAAAAAATCGCACGTTGGGCAAATTAATGAGTTTATGGAATGTACTAGATTTAATGACGATCTAATTCTTATATTGGTTTTGTTAAAAAAAATTAGTTTGATGTAGTTTGGTTCTTATCTTTAATTCAATGAGACTAATGTTAAAATTACTGATCACTTTTTAACGAATGTTTCTCGCGACAGAAAAAAGATACAAGAACCGTTTTTAGCAAGTTTTAGCAATTTGATAAGATAATTTTCTGAATAATTTGCATGTTAATTAATGACATAAAATACTTTATGTTTTTGTGATAAGCTCTGACGCGTGTTCAGATTTCAGTAATTATTTTGTTTATACCTTTAAGTCACAAGAGATAATAGAGTAATTTCGAATGAGTAAAGTAAATTCCTTCGGCTATAAAACAGCGCTATTTAACTTGCAATTTTCAACCAAAGTACTACATCAAAGAAAACAATTTCGTTTGTGAATAAAGCATAACCATATTGCATTGTTCCTCCGCTTGATTGACCATTTGCGCTTATGTTGAAGATATAAAGAAAATGTCACATTGTCGTCAAGACATTCAAGAAAATGGGGGGTCAATGTGCAAGAGCATAGAAGATTTGCGCACACAAATAAATAGACTACACAGGAAACATGGACTGCACTTAGTTTACACAAAAAAAAGGAAATCAAAATGTGAAATGGATGGCGTTGCAAAAATTTGGCAGGGTTCAAAATAAAGTAGTTACAATTTTTTACAAAGTGTGCATAGGTTTAAAATTTAGACTAGACAGACAATAAGCACATAAGGTTGTTGGTTTTAATAATGATAATTTAACTTACGTGCAGCCTGACCAAACTCGCTATTATAATAATCAATGCCACCGCAAGGTACATGCACACGTTTTAAACTGGTTTTTCTAAGTCCGAATTGCAAAATAATATATTTTTTGATGAAGACTCCGTTACACGAGTAAATTTTGTATGTACTCACCAATTAGTGATCACCGGGAGAGTGAGCCCTGTGGCGGCCGGCGTCGAGGATCGATCACAACGCGCATGCGCCCTATACTAACTACGCAGGTACCGAATGACCAGTTTCCGTTGATCTTCGACATTTCATGATTTATTATGTGTATGCATGTTTGGCACTGTGCATTACTCGGTAGGTTTATAGGAAACCTAGATAGATCCCGGAGTACCTTTTAACACTGGCCATCGGATGCAGCGGGGGTGCATGGTATTTTTAAATACAAAGTATTGACATTTCCCATACCCTAGGTAGCCTGGGCCGAGGCCCACCACCCGGCTGGGTTGAGCCTGGGCGTAATTTATTTATTCGTTTATTGATTCCTAACTACCTGCGGATATTTATATCACTTGTTCTAGAATGTTCCATGGGCGTTTAGTACATTTTAATCCCTTATGAAACTTGTATACGAAAACTGAAACATTTAATGTTGACTTTCTTACTATAAAACCTGGCTACTACCCTCAAGTTGAAAATCTGTCGACAAGCACCTTCTGGTGTGTTCCGACAGCTGCATTTGAGAGCCAGTTCCCATCTAGGCTTTGTGTGCTTACCATCATCGGCCACATCATCACTGACCACGGTGTGCTTACAGGTCATCATCATCATATCAGCCGAAAGACGTGCACTGCTGGACAAAGGCCTCCCCCAAGGATCTCCACGATGGCCGGTCTTGCGCTACCCGCATCCAGCAGTTTCATCATCCACCTTGTGGGGGGCCTGCTCACGCTGCGTCTTCCGGTTCGTGGTCGCCACTCGAGAACCTTTCTGCCCCAGCGGCCGTCGGTTCTACGAGCGATGTGCCCCGCCCACTGCCACTAAAGTTTGGCAATTCTTCGGGCTATGTCGGTAACTTTGGTTCGCCTGCGGATCTCATCATTTCTGATCCGATCTCGCAGGGAAACTCCGAGCATAGCTCTCTCCATTGCTCTTTGGGTGACCTTGAGCCTTCTTATAAAGCCCATCGTAAGCGACCACGTCTCTGCTCCGTAAGTCATCACTGGCAACACACACTGGTCGAAGACTTTCGACTTGAGACACTGCGGTATTTGAGACGAGAAGATATTATGTAGCTTCCCGAACGCTGCCCAGCCGAGTTGGATTCGACGATTGACCTCTTTCTCGAACTCGGACCTACCTAGTTGGATGGTCTGTCCTAGGTAAATATAGTCGTCTACAACTTCGAGTGCAGAGTCTCCAACCTTTACTCGAGTGGGTGCAACATAGTGCTTACAGGTACTTGATCACTATAGTAAGTGATGGCGTGGCCGAAGGTGGTAAGCACAAAAGTCTGGGGGAACAGGAAGCTGTCAGGTTTAGCTGCTATATCACTTGCAGATTTGCTCGTTTTTTTTAAACGGCGTTTCCTAAAAATGAAACGTAGCTAGATCGATTTATCTCCCCCGAATCCCTCTGCATACTAAATTTCATGAAAATTGGTGGAGCCGTTTCCGAGATCCAGATTATATATATTTATATGCAAGAATTGCTCGATTAAAGGTATTATATTAAATTTACAATTTATATAATAACAATAGCCTACGGGCGGAGTGGTAATTTATTTAAAGCCTAACAAATTTTCAAATACCTTTAAAAGACCTAATCCATAATAATTTAGTATGGAATGATGTATTTTTTGGTAAAACAATAGTTAATAAACATTGGAGGATCTTTTTTTTACCAAAATCTCATGTCGTTAGTGACTATGTGGCCGGTGATGGTAAGCACACAAAGCTTAGAAGGGGAACTGGCTCTCAAGTGCAGCTCTCGGAACACACCGGAAGAGGCTTTGCGACACTTTCAACATGAGGGTGGTAGCTAGCCAGGTAGGTAGTACAAAGTACTCTACCACCGTGCTATAAGTAGTTTCCTCACGATGTTTTCCATGATGATGATGGATGATTGACTCAATATATAGAGAAAGACTCGTTGCCAATATATGATAACTTTTTATATTAGTCTAATACTAGCTTCCACCCCGCGGTTTTACCCGCGTTCGCGAGGTATCTTATGTTTTCCCGGAATAAAAGTAGCCTATATGTTATTCTAGGGTAAGATCTATCTACGTGCCAAGTTTCATCCAAATGCGTTCATTAGTTTTTACGTGAAAGAGTAACAATCATTTATCCATACATCCATACTATCAAAATTTCGCATTTTTAATATTAGTATGATATTAGGAACATAGTTATATATAGGTACTTACTATATAATATATTGTATATCATTGTAAAACAAACAGTATAAAGGTTTGTTTGATAAGTACGTGTCTTTTTCAGACACTGCGTAGTATAAATAAATAGGTAACTAGTTACCCAACTCCAGCCACCCTTAACGGTCACGTTTCTACGCCGTATGCCAGTATGACGCACTTGTCAGAGCTTTTAAAACTTCGCCGCAATTTATAAATGTTTTGAAATATCGCTATTGTGTGTTTGAAAGGGTTCTTTACCCAACGTTTTTTTCCAGTACCTACCTCTAAACAGTAAACTCCGACGTAATATAATAGGTACCTATTTCCCCATCTCCATCCACCCTTACGGTCACGTTTCTACGCCGTATGTATGAAACTCCGCTGTAACTTATAAATATTTCGAAATACCGTTATTGTGTGTTTTAAACGTTTTTTTTTACCCAATTTATGGTAGTACTTCGAAAACTGTAGGGGTGTGCCAAAAGCTGTGGCAGCAAGGGCGGATTCACGATTTCAAATAGGGGACCCTCGGCCTCGTTTTTTCACAAAATGTAAGCTAGAGGAAAGCAGGAAATATCAGTCGAAAGACGTCCACTGCTGGACAAAGGCCTCTCCCAAGGATTTCCACGATGGCCGGTTTTGCGCTACCCGCAGTTTCCCGCGACCCTCACAAGGTCGTCGGTCCTTGTGGGGGGCCTGCCCACGCTGCGTCTTTCGGATCATGGTCGCTACTCGAGAACCTTTCTGCCCAAGCGACCATTGGTTCTACAACTCTAAAATATAATCGACTGTTTCGAATTCGACCAATCGTCAGCAGTAGGTATCGCACGAGCTCATCGCATAGCATTCTCAAACTGCAATGCAAACTGCAAAATTAGCACCCTAGGCACCATACAAGCGGATTAATATTGTGATGACACTCACACAGCGAGTGACGAAGCCATTTGTCGATGCGTGGAGGGGTACCTCGTGCGTGGTAGGTACTTACTTACGAACGCTTTTTTTTTCTTTTTTTACTATGTATAGGCCTGTGTTTGACCACAATCTCACCTTGGTCAGTGATGATGTGGCCGATGATGGTAAGCACACAAAACCGATTTGGCAGTGTTATCAAATATAGATTATGGATTATGATTTCAAAGCATGCATGTTAAATTAAAATATAAGCTTGTAAAAATGTCCGCAAACCCTAATAATTATTGAGAAAGAGGTTATACGAAGTAACTAATGTTGTTTTTTGTAAATTGGAAACTTTTAAAAAACGACCAAGTTTTAATTGTTCCAGCAACATTTAGAGCTTCAGAGTCCTTACAACGTCGCAATGTCTTTACAAAAAGTTTAGAAACTGTTACGAGAAATTTCAATGGAAATTTTAACGAAACAGTGTAGTATACTGGAAAATACCAACAAAGTGAATGTAGGATATACCATATGGTTCCGTAGTAGGTACTTTTTTTTATTCAAATATCGAGTTATCAATCTTCTTGAATTCAGCTTTGTGCTAAGTTAGTTTTATTATTTATTAGCAATTCTCCGCAGTTTCACTCGCGTTTCCGGGACAAAAAGTAAACTATATGTTATTCTATCTATTTATGTGCCAAGTTTCATCCAAATCCGTTCAGTAGTTTTTGCGTGAAAGAGCAACAAACATACATAAATACAAACTTTCACGTTTATAATATTAGTAAGATTTAATTGCACAAATCTTTTTAGGGTTTCGTAGTTCACGTCTGGAACCCTTATAGTTTTGTTATATCCGTCCGTCCTCGGCATACCTTCCAAGAGTTAGTTAGTGCTAGAAAGATGTAACTTTATCGATTTATGTGTACGTCGACAAAGCGCTAAAATAAAATCACGAAAAATATATTTTTTTGGGGACCTCCCCTACATGTAAAGTCCCCACTTTACATGCATTTTTTTTTGTCGCCTCTGTCCCATTTTGTGGGGTATCATTAGATAGGTTTTTTAAAACATTGAGAGGTTGCTAACACGATTTTTTGATTTAGGTATTATTTAGGTATATTTAGGTATTGCGAGATATTAAAATTTAAACTTTCACGTGGACTTACCACGTGCCATTATGGGTGACTACGGAACCCTATTCTACGCGTGGCCTGACACGCACTTGGCCGGTTTTTATTCTTGTTCTTTCGAACAATAAAGAAAAGATGCGCTTTTTTCATCAACCTGTATAACGCTGCTAATATTCATTTATGAACCACGAATTTCTGGATATAACCTATAGGTACATAAAGAAAAGAAAGAAACACATGGAAAACATAAGATCCCTCGGGAACGTGGGTGAAACCGCGGGGCAGAAGCTAGTATATTTGTATAGTATATTTACGAAAAGGATTTATTTTCGCTTAGAAGTAGCGCTAATCTCTTTATTTTTTTTCGATTGATCGCGCAATTATTTTACGTTTATTTTTATTATCAACAAGGTGTGCCGTCTGACTTAACGTTTTCACCTCACCCTGAAAGGGCAACCAAACGCTTAAGGATTACAGGTCAAAAAAGGTAGGTAGGATTTTCAGATTAACTGTCTAAATTGTGCTTAATAGATGTTATTTGGATAGGTACTACCTATTGAAATTTATAATATTATAATCAACTTAAAGGATTAATTTAAAATTTCTTTATTAACTCCTTAAAAAATACAAATATTCTTAATATCAAAACTAACTTTAACAGGCATGTTTGTTTATATTGATTGCCATAAGGTTAACAGTACAAAGAATATTATAACAGAAACAAAGCTAAAGATTATGGAAGAATCTTGATAAGGACGGGCGAAAGGGCATTCATCATCATCATCATGTCAGCTGAAAGACGTCCACTGCTGGACCATCTCCACGATGGCCGGTCTTGCGCTACCCGCATCCAGCGGTTTCCCGCGACTCTCACAAGATCATCGGTCCATCTTGTGGGGGGCCTGCCCACGCTGCGTCTTCCGGTTCGTGGTCGCCACTCGAGAACACTTCTACCCCAGCGGCCGTCTAAAAGGCCATTCTAAGAGCGATGTGCCCCGCCCACTGCCACTTAAATTTGGCAATTCTTCGGGCTATGTCGGTTACTTTGGTTCGCCTGCGGATCTCATAATTTTTGATTCGATCTCGCAGGGACATTCCGAGCATAGCCCTCTCCATTGCACTTTGGGTGACCTTGAGCCTTCTGATGAGACCCATCGTGAGCGACCACGTCTCTGCTCCGTAAGTTATCACTGGCAAGATAAAGGGCATTACGTATTTATTTTGCAAATGGTAGTATTATTGCATAAAACTTCATGGTAGAGAAGCATTTGTAGTTTCAGACCATCGTGAAATAAATCCCATCGATCCAAGTTGAACTAAGGTATTGTATGCATGTAAGAATATGGTTTGACACAAGTTTAGTTACGAAAAAAAAGCTGTTTGTTCCCATCAGGATATATTACTACGTATAGAGAAGACGCCACATACAAACACAAAAATACCTCAAAGGAAACGGAATTAAAGGTCGCTGGTTCACATCCAACAAATATTTTTTGGTGTTAGTTAAATAAAAACAGTGAAGAAAGTGGTAGGGTACTTTGTAGTAGTCGCATGGGTACCTTAAAATTGAAAACTATACAGCATAACATCTACGCGGTAGCTGCACTTGAGAGCCAGTTCCTTTCTTGGTATTGTGTATATCTCAACAAAAGTGTAAACCTAAAAAAGGCAGATCCCTAAGCAAATATTGCCTTATAAAAGTAAGTAGGTCCATTTGAACAACTACGATATATGACGCGACCAAAAATATCCCAATCTTATAGTATAGATTTACGTAGTATATTATTACTCTGTGGTATAGACAAAGAATAAATAATATACTACGTACTAGTATAAATAACTAATTATTATGTTGAAAGTGCCATCTATTCTATATATATAAAACTACAAAGTTTTTGAATGAAGCAAAAACACAAATGATTCTTATTTGTCTTAGATGGCGTTGTAAATGAAAGCTCCATTCTAAGCTTTTATGTTTCCATGTGAAAATCAGAGATGGCGTTATAAGTAAGAGTTCTAGTGTAAGCTTTCAAGTTTCCATGCAGAAATAGTAGATGGCTATTTGAGTTTAATTTTCCTGAAACTCCTAGGAGCAACTTTTTGTCCGGTAAGTTCGTGTAATTTTATTCTAGAATAAATTTTCTTTGTTCTTTACGGCAGCAATTAATTGTTCTTGCCGGAAAATTATAAATAGGTATTATATTATAATTATGTATAAGTTTCTTTGTTTGTATGCCAATTAAAATTATACTTCCTACATGGAAATGTTATTTCCAGAAATACTAATACGATTCTACAGGTTGATTTTTTAATCACCGTCAAAATTTTCGGGGATTATTGTACCTCATCAAAAATCACCAAATATAATATAATTGTTTACTAATCGTTCAATAAGCTTGTGGTAGGTAGGTACTACATTATCTCAGGAACAATGTGACTGGGATGATATTGTCTTTTCGGCGCCAGTATTATGTAATTATATGACTTAAATCCTTTTGTATACCCTTCAAAGTTCATAGTATAAAAATTATCTCATTCGTTTATCGAAATTTGTAAATTACTGCGTGAGTCGGCAAAGGATTCATTTGGCGTCGAGGGTGGCCCAAACTGCAATAATGCAACATACCTAAATTGGGCGACGCAAACAACTTGACTTGCAAAATAGCGCTATTACACATCCGTTGCCTAATAATAATAACCGGGCATGTTTAAATTGTACGGCGTCCGGATTATCTTTGTCTCATGAATAAAAACTTAAGTCTGAAACAAGATTAAAATGAACTACCTGATTTGTAATAAGATTAATATAAAAATGGCCAAAGGGCTTTAGCGTGGGACGATTGGTAATTGTACAAAGTCAGATGTGGGCGGCAATAATAGTTTTTATGATATCGTTGGAAAGATCGTTTACTTCAAAAAGAGTAGTAGGCGGTTCATAATAAAGTTTATTTCTTTTAACTAGTTTTCATTTCGTAGAATAACTACATTTTTATTTTAAACAGTCTTAGTGTAGCGACACAGCTGCGTAAGATCACAGAGTAGGTAATAATATACTTAAGGTTCAGCGCGGAAATTTACGCGGCTAAACTTTCGGTACGTTGCGTTACGCTCGGCTAAGTATCACAGGTAATTAAAAAAAATAAAAATACTGCGAGCGTTTCGAGTGGCTAGGCATATAGGCATATAGTGTGAAAACTGAAAACTGTAATAATTTAATTAGCACTTGTAATATCACATCTATAATCTACCTCCTTACAAAATTTTATCTAAATTCAGTCACCCGCTAGCGTAATTGATATACTTACTTTATTGGTATATTGTCTCTACCACTAGTTAACATAATCCACTCGAAATCTTTATGTCCTAAAGAAATAAGTACTGGTACGAAATACAAATATTAATTTAGTGCAGGCTAGTAGGATCTAATGATAGGGTAGTGAGGCAGTGTCAGTAGGTACCTACCAATGGCGAGGGGTAAAATTATGGCGAGGGTAAGCCGTTCAAAAAACACCGATAATTTTATACTTAATTACTTATTTATTTATTTGGGACAAAAACAGTGCAAACATTATACATTACAAGTAAATAATAATAATACATGATGTGTTAAACGTTTGACCAACAATATTATCCACTAATTAGTAAACTAATTTTAGGTATGCTTTACATAGATGTTCACAATAGTCTGAGTTTAAGAATATATACAGTAGTGATAGGATTTAGTATTGCATTATTGTGGTTAAAATTACGTTTCTGAATCTGTTCGTAGACAGTGCAAATATATCAGTATTTTCAAAAAGATTACTATAATTGTTGAGTAAACGGCGCAAGGGCGAACGCTCTCCACCTATAGTTCGACAGAAGCTAGTGTAGATTATGCCTTTCGAGCGAACCTCACGTCGGTATACTGTGCGTGGTACAATATAACAAATTTGGTTAGTTAAATCGGTGCAGTCGACATCGCCGTGACAAAGACCGTGCAGAAACATTGCCTCGAGCAAATTACGCCTGGCTTGAAGCGTTGGCATATGTGTGTATTTTATATAAAACTGACATTGAAATGATGAATCTGTGGGACTGGGATCTCTAAAAGGTAAGCCGATGGGAATCGGCTTGTATGGACCCTTCGCCACTGGTAGGTACTTACATCATATACCTACATATAGGCAACATCTAAAGTACACTAATATCCTCAGCATGTTTCTCTTCACTGCTGATCTTAATCCGTACTTAAAACACATGTAACGTCAGGGTTAATCCTCTTGAGATTTCAGCTCTCAGATTGGCAGTTAAAAATGAAATTAAGGCTGTAAAAAAGGAACATTAAAATATAGTTTATTTTGTGCTTTTTCGACAGGCTCTTCGTTTTTTACAAATATTTATACCTTTGGAGTTGAATTTTCAAAAAGCCGTTTTTAGTGGATACCTACACTTCTCAAAGAAAACGCTGTTTATATAGGCTGTGCGCTGATATTATTATCAGTGAATCAATGATTCAGTCACAACTTTGAATTTTAAATATACTTACAGATTGCAAAGAATCCAACATAGATTTTATTTATGCATTTGCAAGGTAAGGCCAACACGCGTGGAGACCATAAAAGCTTTATCAAATATGAAAAGATTCCCGCTCCCTAGAAATATTTCACATAAAAGTGAATACCAATGATAAGACGTCGTTTGGTGTTATCATTATGTGTAGGGTTGGTACCTATATTGAACTATCTTACAATACGTAGGGCTGACACCTTGATCTCAATAAAAAAGGGTTTTTTTAAACCATAATATCTCATATATAGATACTTATTTTCAATGAAAATATATAGCTGTATATGACATTCTCAAGACCTTTCTACAGCTTTTGATGGAACTCAAAAGTATACTTGGATATACTTAGATAGTTTTAAAAACCTCAAAACGAGAGAAGTTGCCCGAAATATTGAAAAAAATCAGAAAGTGCTTTTTGTTTTCGGGATTTTTCGTTATAAAAATCTGCACTATGACAGCGTGATTGTATATCCTTAATATCTTAGCAAATATATTATAAAAGAGGGGGCTTTATTAACATGTGCTATTAATTGCAAAATAAAATGACAGTTTTTTAAAAAGCATCATTATTGTAAGCTAATGATAGTAGAGTTCTGATAAGCAATATACAAAGACGCATGTAAAAGTTGTGACAGCCGACGCGTGCCATGTTGTTGAAAACTCGGAGAGTTTTAATTGCTTTACCCTTTGAACGAAGTGTTGTAGCTTAGTTAATTTACCGATCGATCTTGACTTCCTAGAACGCATGGTCTGGATGAGGTTAAAGATGGATGGAATCTTTAGTATAAAAAACGCAATGATATACTTTCATATTTCCTAGTGAGATGTTTTGGCAACTTTTTGGAATGTGACACATGTCAGATAATATTATACAGGTACCATAGACTTAGAAAAAACTCATGGTTAGACTGTCTTCGAACATTCGAACGACATTACCCAATGGTGTAAGTGTTCATAAGTGCCTTAACAGGGCCTAAACTGAATAAATGAGTTTTTGATTTGATTTTGATTTGATGCCAGTTTTCTTGTAAATATTATAATCCTCACGAACACACATACGTTATATTGTTCGTCTTTTTTGACAAGGGGCCACTCGATCCAGTCTATTCCTAAATCCAAGTGAGAGTGTTACATAACGAGCGGTATATAATCTTTGATGCCTGTTGTTTTCTACAACTGAATTTATTTTGGTGAAACTTAGCAAATATTATGAAGGACAGAGAAAAACACGGAGACTTGAATTCTTCACCTGAAATGTGGATGGAACTGTGGAAAGTAACAAATAAATCAAGTACAATAATACGACGGACATCCATCTGCTCTCAATAGTCGATGATAAATGGTAATAGCGCAGGCATTGTTGCATTGTAATAAACTTTGTATAGCAGAGGACATTGAATGTGGACAATAACCTGAAACTGAACACCTGCGGAACGGGTACATATGGATGGATACATTAAATAATTTAATAGTTCTAGTAGGTAGGTAGGTAGGTATTTTAATGCTAAATTAATTTACCTATTCTATGGAAATATTTTAGTTTTTTATCACTTTATTTTTTAATGACTTTAAAGTAAACTTCAATACCCTGTATAAGTATATAGGTATATTTACAAAAAATAACATAGTAATATAATGTATAACATAGTATATATCAGGTTTCTTTAATAGTAGAAAGCTCTGCTTAGTTTGGGATCAAATAGCCATGCGTAATTAATGTCACCAATTACAACACGATCCGTTGCGTTGTAATTGAAAACTGGTTTTATTTTCCGTTTAAGAATCGACTGTCATTTTTAAATAAATAATGTGCTTTCTTACTTACTTTAAAATAAAACTTAGAGCTAATTTATAAACTCTTGTAAGGCCATCAGTTTATGGTGTAGGTAGGGGTTCGCAAGATATAAACCAGTATATCTACTGTTCTATAAATGTATATAATTATTACTGATCATCTATGGAAAACATTGTTTACGAACATGCAGAATAAAAATCTATCGTTACTTACATACTGAGACTAAAAATATTATTATCCACAATATCTATTCCATTTCTATTTATGCATTATCGATTATATTTCCACGATATCTACATGACAACAGGATATTGACGTCCTAACGCTACGGTGTCTCGAAATAGAATGACGAACGCACGAATAAAATGACCGCTTGTTTTCTAAAATAATGTGGGTATACTAAGGTTTAGCGGATACAAGCTAACACTTTTATTTTTCGAATTGAACTCTCATTAGGAGTGTTTCAAACAATAATCATCAACATTTTGTTCCTCCGTAACTCCGTAGCTTTAGGTACTACGTGATTTTGCTATGAAATTACGAGAAGGCGTAACAAAATATTCATTTGTTATAATCATAACAGTTTACTTTTATTACTTGTGAAGTACACGAAATGAATAAATGTATGTACGAATATAATTGAAACATAAAATGGAATACATAAATTCAGTAGATGGTTCACAAAAATGTCTTGTGAATGTGTAAGTACCTATATATAACATTGATAAGTGTTTATTCAAGGTCTGAATAAATGAGTTTTTAAATTGAATGAAGATAAGGGTCCCTTAAAAAATTATAAGTAACTAGCTTCCGTCCCGCGGTTTCACCCGCGTTCCCGAGATATCTTATGTTTTCCCGGGATAAAAAGTAGCCTATATGTTATTCCAGGGTATGATCTATCTATGTGCCAAGTTTCATCCAAACCCGTTCAGTAGTTTTTACGTGAAAGAGTAACAAACATTCATCCATACATCTATACTTACATACATGGTCTTAGAATACAATACAAAAAACTTTATTGCCAATGTAAGAAAAAGAGTTAGCGACGTAAAAAAAGAGCAAAAACTACAATCAATTTTAAGGCGATGATAACTCAGTGGTGATGACGTCGAATTGCGACACGAAGGTCGCGGGTTCGAATCCTACAATAAGGAAAATATCGTGAAGAAACCATAGCACTAGGTAATGTACTTTGTAGTACCTGCCTGGCTGGCTACTACCCTCAAGTTGAAAATCTGTCGCCAAGCACCTTTCGGTGTGTTCCGACAGCTGGACTTGAGAGCCAGTTCCTTTCTAGGCTCTGTGTGCTTACCATCATCGACCACATCATCACTGACCACGGTGAGATTATGGTCATACGCAGTCTATACCTACAAAGTAAAAAAAAAATAAAAATCAATTCTGGTCAGTAGGTACTACCTAATGTAGGTATTTAAAATAGCTAATTATATCAAGTAGATAAATCTTTTTCATGAATTAACCTTGAACCTACATTAGTATGATAATTTCATCACTTTAATAAGATGGCTTTAAATATAGGTACCTAATTATCTTTATGCCTGAATATCCTCAGAAAGAGATTGATGTTGAACATCGAAGCATAATCTTATTTATAATAAGTGGCAAATAAATTGGGCCCTTAATGGAATCGAGTTTACTTCTGCTACGTATTCAATATGTTTACGGCGTTTAGGCTTTGCCTCATATATTTTATAAGTAATTTAGTTACCGTGTACACATGTTATGCGAATGGTTTGGTTAATGTAATGAATTTAACAGATTACCCAATTTAGGTGTCAAAACTAAGGTTTCTACATATATTAAACTTACTAATAAGCTGAATATTATTTAATTTACCACAGCTATTAACTTAATATTGGGGCCGATTTACGAACTAAAATAATTTTGGTCATGTGCCATCTCTTTCTTAGATGAGTTACGTTATTGAAAAAAGATGGGAGAAAGATTCTGTCAAATTAGTCCAGGTTTACCATTGTCATTTACTGGGTGACTAATTAAAAGCCGAGACCAAATAAGATAGCGCCTAAATTCACGTTGAAATAAGTAATAAATTTAACAGGATTAAAAAAATATTTCATCCTTATGTTTGTTAGAAAGAGATACAATGTGACCTATTTAGCCTACTCCAAAAAACGATACACGATATTACGATCATCGTTTTAATAAAAATTAAACTAATAGAATTGCAGTAAAACTGAAGTGGGAAAAAAAACAACGTTCCAATATATACACACACAGCTTGATAATCAATATAATGTTTTCATACAATTAAAAGTCCTTCCTGCATGAGCAAAGTGAAAGTTAGCTAATCTCTATTAACTACGTAGTCGCTTATTAATAACAGGACGTGAATGCTTTATTATCCTAGTTTACATCAGTATTTGTTAATTTGTTTTCCAGCCGTTTTGAACTTATCATTTAATACATCTATGATATCCTTATGATTTTAAAACCTGCATGACGAACACCCTCAAATTGAAAATCTGTCGCCAAGCAACTACAAGTATCCCGATAGGTACAGTTGACAGCCAGTCTTCTAGGTTTTGTGTGCATTACCCATCGGGCCTATTACTTACCATCATGAGAATAATTTTAGAAATGACTAGAAAGTCAAGCATACTAAGTCATTGTAGAAAAAGAAACATCAAAAGTGTTTGTTCAGAAAACTTATACCCAGAATTATAGCTCTTGTATTTTCTTAATAAGATTTATTAAGATTCAAAGCGGATCTATATTATATTAAGCCTATTAAACTTAAAATAAGGTCATAGTCCCTTCCAACCGTTCTTAATTATTAAGATCACGAAATTTGCGGGGACTCGTGTAAGCTGTCCAGACATAACCTTATGTCTAGAATATAAAGTTGAGTCGTAAACCTCTCCCCTCTTTACCCCGCGGTGTAGCGGACGAGGGGATTCAAAATAAATAAAATGCTAATCCGTTCCCCTTTACCTCCTTTTACTATCGAACTTATACCAATTTCGTTGATCTCGTATTCACATAAACTACCTATCTCACTCTGGTTTTGTAGGTATATAGGTACCAGGGGCGAGGGGTGAAATTATGGCGAGGGTAAGCCGTTCAAAAAACACCGATAATTTTATAATTACAGTGTACTTTAAGCATGAAAAATTGGCTTTGAAATCATGAAAATGTGGGACTGGGATTTCTGAAAGGTAAGCCGATGGGAATCGGCTTGTATGGACCCTTCGCCACTGGTAGGTAACTATAATATCTTATTACGTTGTGGTGGTTAATTTTTTAAGCGTATTTTTTTTATCATGGCATTCTGCATTCAAAATAAGTTAGATTAAACATTTCCTTTTGTTGGGAGCCTTGCCGTTGATGTAGGAGCAGCCACCTCGAGGTTTCTTTTATATGTAGACTAGCTTTCGCCCCGCGGTTTTACCCGCTTTCCAAAGGATTAAAAAATAGCCAATGTGTTAATCCAGTGTGCCAGCTACCTCCATACCAAATTTCATCGGTAGCGGTACGGAGCTGAATGGTAACAAACATACATACACACATAGTATAAAGTATTCATGATTCATCCCAAACATATATTATATTTTTGTTTATATAGCATAAAAAATGAGTAATGTTTAGTATCAAACGCGACAATTAAATTAATAAGGCCTTCAATGTTCTCATATAACACGAGACGATAGTACGCCCTTCCCTACCCTTAAGTGATATTACCTAAGTTAAACGACTTTATCCCTTTGTTTTTTCTTTGTTGTCGCCTAGTTGGGTTGTTTACTGACTACGACTGTCTTGGAGGGTAGGGGTGGGGGTTGGAATGGCACTTTAGTTGAGTTAGTTGTAACTACCAACCTGTTGTGTCGCGGAATGCGTTCAGTTTCATTGCGAAATACCCAAATCGTTTTATTATTTTGGCTACATTATTTTATTTTTTACTAGCAACCCGCCCTAGCCCGGCTTTGCACGGCTTTTCTGTACTATAATATGTATGTATTATACATATAAACCTTCCCTTGAATCTTGAATTACTATATCTATTGCTGAAAGCTGTATTCAAATCGGTTGAGTAGTTTAAAAGATCTAAGCGAACATACAGGTGAAGCGACTTCATTTTGTACTATGTAAATCACGGTCCTGTGGGTCTGATTTCCATCCAGGAAAAATATTCATAATGATACTAAGTAGTATCGTACTGCTTACAATATAACGTATTAATTTTCAATAGTTTATAATCTATCCATGTCAAACTGCGATGAGTCAACCGGGATTGGCGTTGTCAATCATGGATGTATCTATCTATACAGGATGAATTTTTTAAGTGGGCGTGGTAGACCAAATCCTAAAGTATTAGGAATAGCGAAAAATGCTGAAAGGAGCCTCGGGGCCGATTTTGATAAAAACTAAAACTGTATACTTGGATTTTCAAAAAAATTATTTGCCTGTCCGGAATCAATGATTTTGAAAAAAAAAACACAGCCTGTATTATTGCTCCATATCATAGTGTCGCTTATAATGATCAATTTCTGGGAAGTAATGTTATATGGAAAATTGATGGAAAAATATTTGCAAGGCAAATCATATTTTTGAAAATCCAAGTATACAGTTTTAGTTTTAATCAAAATCGGCCCCGAGACTCCTTTCAGCATTTTTCTCTATTCCCTATACTTTATGATTTGGTCTACCACGCCCACTTAAAAAATTCACCCTGTATATTCTGTATTTATTTACAAAAAAAGGAGTATATTATTTTGTTATGTATTAGTTATCTGGTTTCCATAGTCAACAAGCTCCACTTAGTTTGGCAAAGTCGTGTGTGAATAACGTTCTATCCAGGATATTATTATAACATAACGTTAAAAGATGCAAAGGGAAGTAAGGTATATCTCAAAGATAAATTGGTGAGACTGACTAGTTAATTGAGTTTATTTTTGCTTACCATGAAATGAAATCGAATTGAGGGTAATTCCTGTGTGTATTTTTAATTAAATAAAAAGTTAAAAACGTCAGGTAAAATGTCCCATTTCACTTCCAAACATTTCTGTTGATTGCGAACGATGAAAAATGTTGACATGTCACATCCGTGCCGGAACAAATGTTTTGATTTATTAATGCCTCGCAAAGTCACAATCACAATACCTACTACATTATGTAGGTATCTAACGAAAACAAACAACAATTTCACAACCGAATGGAAATAAAAATACTTTTCCAAAGCTTCTAAGGTGAATTTCCAAAGTTTAAAGTAATGTAATAAATCCTCTTTTCTATCAATTTAAATTTCGTGCTCCGTAGAAAGGAAACAGCCTTTGTTAGTGAAAGGGGCAGTGCTTTAATTAACTTTACGACAGTTTTAAGCACGATAAAAATTAAATCTCTCGAAATGTTTACCTACTTACTACCTTAAGTTTTTCCTTTCTTTTTACCATTTTTTTTACAGTTCAAGAGAACACTTTGAAATTCTTTGTTAATTGGCCCTGAAATGAAGAAAATTCATTAATTGTGAACGTTCAATTATGTACCTACAAAATATAGATATTATTTCAAATTAAGGTATATTAAGATTTACAAAACTTAAAGGTAAGTAATTACAGAAACATTGCTGTATAATTTAAATAATACATCTACTAGCCCTGACATCAACAGCCCCAATATAACTATCCCTACTGGTTACAGGGGTCCTGAACAATAAAAGGGATTAAGCGTATAATTACTCTTAATCAGAGTTTGGTACTCGGTTGCCATTTCGATTGGTAGGAATAATTTTATTTCGTGCTGTGTTTGTTTTCTGATCGCCTTTTCGGTCGGTCATTAAATTGTTCAAATCGGGACCGTGACTGAGCAGCAGTGAATTTCACCGATTATCTGCATGTATGAAATTCAAAGTTCATGATTGATCACTGACACAACAATGCGCAGTCTAAACCGCTGGTTCGAGATACATGAAATTTTAAGAATGTGTTTCTAACGAATCTATAAACTAATAATAAAGCTGAAAAGTTTGTTTCTTTGAATACGCTAATCTCCGAAGTTACTGGTCCTTTTGAAAAATTCTTTCACTAAAAGCTACATTATCCCCGAAGATTACAAGCTACTTTTTATACCTGCAAGAGTTAAACCGCAGGGAACAGCTAGTATATTATAATAACTTCTGTCGAAAAAGATTCTAAAGCATATTCTATTTAAATAAATAAAAGCTTGAGACACCTTTAGGGGAGTTGTTAACGTACTCTCAATACTCTTAGCATTTCTTAACATTCTGCTTCGTTTGCGTAGTACGTTTGTAGTATGTGAATTCTTGGCGAGAATACTAGTTTTTCCACAAGTGTGTACAGAGGCAGTGCGTAGTTATTGTAAGTGCTCGCATTGTCATCTGTGAGGCTTGTAGACTTACTTATGCTGGTTGTAGGGTTGGGTTCACTCTAACAGCGATTAATCATTTGTAGATACGGGTAAATTGATAATAATATTATCCTGGGACATCCTTAACACACCGCTATCTATCGAGAATGTAGTAGACAAATCCCCACACGCACATAATATCGAGGTAATCCTTCTGGAGATTTGTTTTAGCTAATAATAAAACAAGTCGCGATTAATACAAAAACACGACTGCCTTTTACAAAAAGTTAACTAAATAAAGTCAGTGTCAATCGGATGATGTAACAAAATACCTCATACATCCAAATCTGTTCAGGCATTCAAAAACTTACTTACATGAACCCTGATAGCGTTGTAGTTTTGGGCAGTCGTGAAAAAATCAATAGGTACCTGCAAATAGGATCAAAAGTATTACTTTTATTTGACGGATTCAATCCACTTTGTTGTAGTTGATGGCATTTTCAAATGAAAACGATGCAGTAACATAATCGCTATATTAGTGAACCCAGCCTTACTGTTTTTTATTGAAAGAGTGCCTTTCGCTTTGCAAGCGGGTTTTTCATTTGCAAAAGAAGCGCTGTATTGTTATTGTTGCGTTAGGTACGTACCTATTCGTTTACGAAGAGAGTTTAGATCATACATATCTTACGTTACGCGAAAACAATGAGTAAATAGTGTCTGGAAGCTTCGTTTTTACATCCTGGTACTTCCATTATATTGCGCACATTCTAGTGTTGAATTAATAGCCAGAGCTAGCAAACACTGCAACAAGTTTTAAATGCTTTTCGTTTAACTTAAAACAGGATGTAAATTACTTTAATATACACCTTATTATATCGTTTATATTTCAAGTAAATATACTTAATAAAAATCCGCTTGTTTCAATAAAATGAAAACCTTTAAATTATCAAAAATGTTATGGTAATTTAAAGATTTTTGGTATTTACTTCTATACTGTTAGGAGTTACATAATTTGAGAACATAAGAAAACAACTATTACTGTATATGCATAGGTGGTAACACTAAATTTAATGCGAACAAAGTCGCGGGCAACAGCTAGTATATCTATAAATACAATGGCCCTGAAATGAATTCAGCTGAATATAAATGTCTTAATTCTTTATTCTCCTTGATGACATTACAAATAACAAAATCGGCACTTTCGCCATCTCGCTTCATCATCAGATTTCCGCATTTACTTTGAGCACAATTGCCAATTTTTTTATTTCTATTTCAAATGCAAATTGAGTTTGAAAATTCGTTTGGTGAAAATTCGTGAGAAAGGCGGGTGACATAATTCCAGATTCTTTTGTGGAGTTTTAGCCATTGGTGCTTTTGTCCTCGTTTATTTTTCTTGGTTGATGCATCCCAACTCAGGTTGATGGACTAATTGATGTTAATTTAAATTCTATCAATTTAAGGTTGGATTTTAAATACCTTAAAAATATAACCTATAACCTTTGAGGATAATGTAGCTTCCTATTAGAGAATTTTTCGAATCCGACTGGTAGATCCAGAGTTTAGCGCGTTCAAAGAAACAAACAAACTAGGTATATAAATTACGTGAGAGATAGCCCAGCTCTTTTTATTAAATGACTTGAATGTGGCAAAATGTGTGTTAAAATTTAGGTAAAAAATGAAACTAGACTTTGATTATTTAAATATCCTGAGACATTCTTCACACATGGTTATCTGATCCCAAACTTGTACTATGGAAACCAGATGACTGATAAACTACATTAGCTGTTCCTCTTGGTTCCACTCGCGTTTCCGAGAGAAAAAGTAGCCTATAACCTTCGGGGATAATGTAGCTTCCAATAAGTGAAAAAACGACTCGGACCAGTAACTCTAGAAATTAGCGCGTTCAAACAAACCGTTGTTTGTCCTGGACGGGAATCGAGTCCAAGACCAGCGGCACGATAGGTGGTGTCTTAACCAATTGCGTCAAATGGCTTGAAATGTCGTTTTAACTGTTTACATATATGTATAACTCATGCATATCCTGTTGGGCGTCGCCACCATTGAATACAGCTTTAATAGATTTCCCTTTATAGTGGACAACCGTGTGACGGAATTTAAACGCTTTTGTTTCTGGAAACTTATTTTAAAAATTTCATGTGGAAAAACAAAGTTAACTAGCTAGCTAGTGACCTCCGCTGTCAGATGGCCGACGCCCAACAGGATATACGTAATCAAAATAAAGCTTCTGAATTTAGAATGCGGTTGAAACCCCAAGGCGGAATAATGTATGTGAGAGAGTACCTAATGTAATCGACGTTAGATAGGCTTCCTGATTATATATGAATCCAAGAGGAAATATAAATGTTATTACCTTGTGCTGTATATTTTATTATGGCTCGAGGGAAGATTGCGTAATATAATTGAGTAACTTATAAAAACGAGCATTAAAATTGCTAATAAAATTGAGTCTTATAAAAAATCTAAGCAGACTTATCATCATCTCCCTGCTCTGTTCCCAATCATTTGGAGTCGGCGCAATATGTACTCTTTACAGCATCGAAAAATGATTTAAGACGTTGAAATACCTACGGCATATTTAACTTTCGATATAATGCAATTTGCGAAACAACGTGGACTTTGTGCTGGCGATAGAGTAGATGATTCACAGTTTGAATTTTTAAAGAATATTTCGTGTTTTAATTTATTTAATTTACGTAACCTTAACATTGCACGTCCAAGTTATTTGATAGGCCAACGCATAATGTTTATTAGACAAACGGGTGTCGCGTCATAAGAGAGGGATTCCAACCTGCTCAGGTAACGGTTGACCGGTCCCAACCCTATTCCAACTGTTACGGATCACCGACTTCTTGTACCTATCAAAAGTTATCTTTCGCCCACAGCCCTGATTCTGTGAGTTCCACAGGCATAGAATGAATAGATAGTGCAAGTTTATAAAATTTTATTAATCGGTTTACACATTAAAGTTTTAGAACTGTTTTATTTTATCCGCCCCGCGGTTTCACCCGCGTTCCCGAGAGATCTTATGTTTTCCCGCGATAAAAAGTATCCTATGTGTTAATCCAAGTTATAAACTATCTGTTTCATCCAAATCCGTTCACTAATTTTTGCGTGAAAGAGTAACAAACATACATCCATATTCACAAACTTTCGCATTTATAATATTAGTAGTAGGATTTACTTTACTTCTAGAGAAACGTATAAATTAAAGATAAATTCAATAGTATTTTACAAACAATTTTATCAAACACAGATAAGGTAAGCCCGGTGTTGCCAGATGAAGTACCTACGTTCTGCACAAACTGCATCTTCTTATAAATTTATAAAGTTACCTATTTATTGTATAATTTTTGATTTTACCTAGTTGTTACCTAGATTGGAAGTATTTATTCTTAGCTATCGTAAAATTAAATCGTATCGTGTCGTAAACACCAATTCAATGCTTTACTCCAAATTGATTCCACTCTTTGATTTTTGACATGCGGCATCTATTTCTTTCTAGGTCTGTCTCGTATGTAAATGACGTTATTTTAACCCTTGCCGTAGAAATCGTGAAGTTTACATTATGTAAAGTTTATATTTAACTTTAGTTGGTACAGGAATTCTAATGGAAACATTGTTTTGTTTTATACCAATGAACAGAACCTGTTGTTGTTGGTTTTAGGGTAAAGTTGCTCTGATTTAAAAACAGTGCAATAAAACTGGAGACTACTGGATAGGATAGTATCTAGCAGCGAGTTCTCATTATGTTGCCTTTATTATTTACTAGTTGAGGTTTTACTCGCGTTTCCGGGATAAAAAGTAGCCTATATTATTCCAGGGTATGACCTTTCTATGTGCCAATCCGTTCAGTCACTTTTGCGAGAAAGATTAAAGAATATGTTCATATCCAAATAAACTTTCACATTTATAATAATTTAAAGATTTTTTTTAATCAGTTAAGATAACAAATAGGATGTACATCTGAGCATTGATTAATTTGTTATTTAGTAAACTGTTTTTTACTTTTTAATAAATTGTGAATCGCTTGAACGCTCAACTTTAAAAAATGTTAAAGATATAAAAATATTATTTTCAGCGGAAAATTGTTCAGAACAAAGATTCAATGTCAAGTCGCTGGATCATTTATTTAATTTACAATTACCGTCTGACGTTAATTACTAATTAAAGGCAAGCCTTTTAAAGGAATGTGCAGGAAAAATGGGAACTAAGGGAAGTCATTAGTAGCCCCATTGGTAAGGCGTTGCTACCCTCGCTGGTAACTTTATACCCATAATTGGATTGCTCCTGACATTTTTCAATTTTGGAGCTTTTTCTGTGGGTAATATAATATTTCAATTTCACTGCAAATTATAATAAACAAATGGTTCAAAATATTTATTGGATTGCTTTTATGAGAAAGTCTGCCCCGCGGTTTTTTATGACCAATTCTGCTTTATTATGTAAGATAGACTGACATGTAAAGCGCAAGTTTTAAGATAGATAGATATCCTGACTCTTTCTGTCTAATGATGTTGGACAAAAACTATCTCACGTAATAAGGGAGATACAAAAACATAAAAAATAGGGCTTAAAATATCAAATAATATTCGATAAACCTTAATTTTTAACATCGAAAAAGTTTAAGCTCGTTAATTAATCAATTAGTCGTTGTTCTTTTATAAAAATAATCTTGTTGAGAAAATATTTCTACCTACTAATATAAAACAAATTTATGATTCTTCAGATGTGAACTCTTATTTTTACTCTTGACGTCTCTACGGTAACAATCATGATGAAATTTGGTGGATAAAAAGATCATACCTAGGAAAGAATGTCGATTTTATTCCGCGTTATCATAAAAACCTTGGGAACGCGGGTGAAAAAATAGAGTGAATAATGGTAAATTAATAGTTATTTCTATAAACTTACATAGTTACCAGTTAGTTATGTACCTACCTACCTCACATAAGCCTAAGAATAAATTGTACCTACTGAGAACGAGTGCGTCTCCAACTTCGGCAGTATTAATAAATGATCAATTCGAATGGAAGTGATTTGTCGGCGTCAATCCCTGACCTGGCTTCAGCGTGTCGGCCCTGCACTCTATATATCAACTGTGAAATTAACAAATGGTAAATGATTTTGTTTTACTGGTGTATATTTTATATGTACGCAGATACGCAAATGTCGGTTCAAATTCTGATGTTTGTCAATACATCGTGTTACGAATTTAAATTTAGCAGTACTGGCTGAATGAAACTATAGAAATTATCATATAAATATTGGTATACAGGTATACAGTATTGGTACCCTAGAATAAAATATACGATTCTTTTTAATCCAAGAAAACGTATTAGTAGGTAACCTATTTTTAGAATTTTGATAAATTATTAAAAAATATAATCGACATAATGATCCATGGGTCCTTGGGGGTCCGAGGCTCGCCGATTTTCTCGAACATTATCTTCAAAATTAATTGAGGTTACAGGGGACCGGCGGGCGGGGAGCTTTTACCGCCAACGCGTTAGCTTGGCCATACAAAGAGGGAACGGTGCCAGCCTTCTGGGAACCTTGCCGTTGATTGGCAGCAGCGGCCGCCTCGAGGAAATTTTTTATATATAGTTTGTATATTTGTTGTAAATAATTGTAAATATTGTATATTTATAGAATAAAATCGACATGATATTTCTATTTCATACCTACACAAAATGATATAAATAAAAATACTAAAAATAATAATAAAAATACTTAAATAAAATATTGTAGGCACACAATTAACTTTACAACAGTTACAATATCAAAAGAAAAAATAAACATCAACAAGTAACAATGAAACGTAAACAATCGCGAGAGCACTTGTATCAACAGCGTCTGTCGTACGCCCCAAGCACCAAGTCCCCAAACCATTTGTAATGTGCGTAATTTGTGCCCCAGTTACACGCGATTTCATTTCTAACAAATTTGCTCACAACAGGTAGTAATTATGTGTAAGCGGCCTCTTGTGTTTACTGCTCCTGCCTAATTCTGAATAACCAACTTTGTGTTAGAAGTAATTACTACTTTGATATTGGCGTACTTGTGTTTGGTGAAATGGAATCAAATAAAGATTTAATTGAGTTTGAAAAGTTTTAAACTCCTGCTTCTTTCCAATTTACCTTGATTATAGGTCAACGTGAAGTACCTATGGGTTTTGATTTACTCGAGAAATAATACAAATTACGCGACATAAATGACCGCAACTTTGATAGCGTTAACTTAGAAGTCTTAGAAGACCTTTATATTTGATATTAATGTCAACGTGATACTTGGCGTTCCTGAGAAAAATGCTTTTTACACACTAACAGGCTGACAACGAAGGGTTTAGATTTTTTTACTTTTAAAACCCAGAACCCTAAAAACGAATAAAATTAACAAACAATTGTTACTTTATTTCTAAAGTTAAATATTAAATTACTATCAGCATCATAGAAGAACAGTCGGTGTACTTATTATACGAAATGTAAACTAAATTACGTCATTTCCCGGGTCATTTTGTCACAGGATAAAGGCGAGTTGCTACATCCACTTTAGATTTTCCTCTTTACTGTTTCTTTACTAACTCACAATTTCAGTCAGTTGTCTTTTGTGTTACACTGAATTTTGTATTAAGTAGTTTTACATTTATCATCATCAAATACGGGCTAGCCAGCTATCACGCCACAGGTCGTGGGTTCGTTATGAAAATCTCTGGATGGGTTCCAGGCCAAAAGTTTGTGTATCTAGATGTAAATATCTATTTATGTTTGTTTAGGTATATGTATTTGAAAAAAGTTGTTGAATTAGTATCTATATAAGTTACCTAACTCTGATTCTTAGTTTGGGATCAAATAGCAATGATAAAAAGATATAAAACTTGATACAACTACGTATTATTTTATAGAAACTAATCATTAGATACAGAAAAATTGTGTGATATTTGTCGTTAAATAATGTTATTCTACAAGAATTGAAAGCTTATTATAAATGTCAATTTATCACCCTTCAAGCTTGCTTTCTTTGAACCGCAAATTACTTTTTCTGGGTACCATCAAGGATTAGCTAAAATAAAAGATCAATCTGACCTCCATTTTTTCAGTAACAACACAAAAACCTTTTGACAAAATTGCTACTTTGTTATATAAAAAAAAATGTCTTCGAAACTTAAGACCGACTTAAAAATAATCTGTGCCTTATGTTGATTTACGAGAAAACTTCTCCAGACGGATTTATGAAAGAGGGTTGAAGGTATTACGAGTTCTGTAGCTTCAACTTTTTAATAATGCTCAAATAAGTGTAATCCGTTCAATTAGGCCTTTATCCCTCGACAAGAGAGCGATTGATGAAGCTGTTAATCAGTCTTATAATCAGGCTCTTTGTAAACATCTTGTCTTTGTGGTACGGACTGAGGATGGCTGAATTTTCAATGTAGAATAACTTAATTTGCTAATTTGATTAATACTAGCTGTTTCCCGCGGCTTCACTCGCGTTACTGGGATAAAAAGTAGCCTATAACCTTTACGGATAATGCTTTTCTATTAGGGAAAGATTTTTTCTAATCGGACCAGTAACTCCGGAGATTAGCGCGTTCAAACAAACAAACTCTTAAGCTTTATTATTAGTTTAAACTTTAAGATAATATCAAGACTATCTATATTATGTGCTAATTTTAGCATTGATCTGGACTATATTTAAATTTTTGATGAAGGTACCTACGTATATATAGGAACTCAACTATATAATTTTTTTAATTCTTATTCATTATGTTCATTCTTACTTAGGTTAGGTTAGGTTAGTAGGTCAGGGTATGCGTTCTGTACGAGAACCCGCTCCACTCTATAGCGCAGATGGCGACCACCGTGGGGTTTTAGCCGGTACGAGTCCGGCATAACCTGGTTGCTCCCCCCGGGGCGGCTGGGTATCCTATGAGGATTTCCCCACGAAAAAAAAAAAAAAAAAGTAGGTCAGGGTGGGGCGGTACATGAAGTACCTAGGCCTCATCCTGGACAGTTGCTGGGGCTTTTTAATCGCCTGGTCCCCCGGATCGAGAGGGTAGCAGGTGCACAGACTGCTGCCCAATCTCGGGGGACCCAGGGAGGAAGTTCACCGCCTCTATGCGGGGGTCATACGATCCGTAGCCCTTTACGGAGCGCCCGTATGGGCGAAGAGGCAACAGTTTTGGCTCTCTTTCCGCCGCTGGATATTCTGGCGGACATGGATGCGAGGGTCTATGACCGTATTCGCATCCTCCGCCAGAGCGGTGGAGGTGATCCAGAGGAGGCGATCAAGGATCCGCGAGGAGCGGTTTGGGCGCAAACGCGTCGTTGGGGCAGTCCTGCCGGTGTTTGAGGCCTGGATGCAGTGACAGGGTGGATGACTCACCTACAGACTCACACAGATACTCACCGGGCACGGGTGCTTCGGTGACTATCTGTGTAAGATCGGACGTGAAGTGACGGCGGCCTGCTTTCACTGCGGTGGAAACGACCAGGATTCTGCTACGCATACGCTCGCGGTGTGCCCCGCGTGGGAACCGGAGAGGCGGATCCTGGTCGGCCGGATCGGACGGAATCTTTCCCTGCCAGCAGTCGTGTCGGCGATGCTGAGCAGGGATACGGCGTGGAGGGCCGTAGCCTCCTTTTGTGAGACCGTAATGGTCCAGAAGGAGGCTGCTGAGCGGGATCTGGAGAGGGCCGATCCCGCCCGGAGACGACGCCGTCGAGGCGCGCTCGTGACTCGTCACGGCCCTCCTGCTCTGTAGCTGGGGTTTAGAATAACAACTACGGTGTTCCCCTGCCTGTCGTAAAAGGCGACTAAATGGGGACCTTTGGGGTCGTGGGCAATCATTGGCGACGCTAACCACTTACCATCAAAAAGTCTTCATGCATGTTTGTCAGCCTTCCGAATAAAAACAAATCTCATAATATTACAGAAATATTCCTGTCAATAATGTTCAGTTCCAGGAACATGGATTTTAACTCATTAGTATTTATTCGATGAGCGCGATGAGGGAAGCGCCATTCGCACTCGAAGCGACGCTACATAACGAAATGTAAATTTTATTCCATTAAATTGCTACCAAGGGTCGTATTTACAATACAATTTACTCTTAATTTATTAAAGTCTACGAGGCCTTATAATGTGGTGAGGCGGGTGTTCGCACAATCACAGCTTGTACCATAAGGAAAAAATTACAGGCTGATTTACGTGTAAATAAATATCCTGATAATTGAGCGCATGAAAAAATTCACGCCCTTTACATGACGTTTTATAGGAACGGTTTCCTATTTTGTGAGAGAAAATGTTTTTAGTAGCGAGATAACATTATTATCTTCGGTCTCGTTCTTTTAACACAGAACTATGTTATATTATAATTAAAAGCCAGTTTTGATTTAGTTTACTAGTCATCGAAAATTACGACAGGGTTCAAACTAAGAACATCTGTCATGTAACAAACAGTAAACAAAATGCAAGCGAAACTAGTCATTATCACCTATGAATCTGCAAGCGACATTCAACCTTAGTGTGGTACACCACTTTCTTGGCCGACCGTACCTATGGTTTTCATAACACTTGATTGCACTTCGAATTATTCACAGAATACTTTTTATTTATTGGCATGATTGTTGTTAGCAAAGTCCACAGACTAATAACCAAATAGTGCATAGACTACAACAACTCCATCCAATTATTATTCTTTGGTTACATTACAAAAATAAAAACAGACAAAGGCTGTTTTTAAGTCGTTCTTATTTATTATAATTTTATATTTACTGTATTTTTTAGACTATATGCGTCGGTTGGCGCGCATAAAATAAAAATATATTTATTTATTTCATAGTTGATGTAAGCACAATATGGCCTGAAGAATATTCTTAATAATGAATTTCCCAATCACCTTCATATCATCGTCCAACAATGTGACATTATGAACGTGTAAATTGTATACTGTGTCACACATATTTAAGCCAGTATAATTATGAACACAATCGACACTAGTAATATAAATTACAATAATTCATTGATGATAAATTGTTTGTACAAACAAGCTTGCAACAAGGATCACTGATCTGTATTTACGAGTGTCTATTTAGAGTGTAAACAGATATTTTGATATTATATATACGAAACTACTGAACCGATTTGAAAAATTCTTTCAAAAATAGGAAACTACATTATCCCCGAAGGTTATAGGCTACTTTTTATCCCGAGAACGTGAGTGAAACCGCGGGAAACAGCTAGTAATTTATAAACCTAATAAATCAGTGTGTTGCACTCGCATGAGTTGGTTTTATATAGGTATCGCTCTCGGGAGACACCTCACATCATCATGTAGCACCATCATCATTAGTGTGAGGCTACCAGCCCGCACAGAATCAACATCATGACGCCTACGGACGTTTATGCCCCTACAAAGCATGTAAACCCTACAAAACATGCCCCTTTAAACTTTCTGATTCTGGAAATACACAAAATTACTAGTTTTGGTAACCTTATTATGATTAAATATACGCACGATTAAGTAAAATTCTATGTTACATTATAATAATTAGGTAATCACAGTATCCAACTTTATTTCTATGTTTAAATAACAAATTAGATACTTAAATCTTTTTGACACGTCTATGTAATTTATACGAAAATTTCATATTAGAGACAAATTTTTTGTTAGTTATAAATTTTACTTTTAATTTACTTTATAAAATATGTTTGAAAAAAGTAAAACGATAAAAGATATTATAATTTTATTTCATAGCAACGGGAAGGCGGACTCATCATCTAATGAGATAACTTTATTTCATAACTTCTTCAAGTAAGTAAACGAATGGATAATTCGGCCACTTTTTAATAATTATGCTAGCTATTTTGGGCGGATTTTGTTTTTATTCCTCTTTTCAATTTTACCTTTACATATATATAAAGGTATGTATCAGATTGACACTATATTCTTTTCAGATTAAAGATAGATCAACATAAAAAATACTGTTAAAAGATATCCAGCCACGATTAACTAAACCGCTTTTTGTGGATCGATTCCCATCATTTTGCTATCATCGATGACGTCATGGACACCAGTCTAACCAATAAAAATTCAGCTTTAGAGTCGTGAAATGTGCTTTGAATACTGTAAGTACGTAAATGTTTTTACGATAAGCTTTTATCGAAATTCAAATAAATCTAAGTCTTAAGTTTCCCTGACACCTTAACAGCTACAGAATAAAGGTCAAAATCCAATGTAATCATACTGTAAGTAAGTAGTTACGTACTGTAGCAACAAGGATTTCCTTCGTATTCCACGAAATGGTCACGATAAAAAGCTATTCGTTACCAGTGGTCACGGCCGCTGTAGCTGTATTCTGATCTGATTAGCCGCATTTAGATTTTAGTGAAATCTAAAAATATTAGCTAAATCGTCCATTGATTGAAACTAAAAACTGTAAATGTAGACAGCAAATAGGCATCACAAATAAATTCAAGGTATTTTTCCCAGATTGAATATCTGATGACAACATTTAAAAAAAATCTTAAATCGCAGACAGAAACATTTCGTAACCATCCTACGACGAATAAAGTAGGTATTATTCTCCTTAAAATAAATGATAATATAAAAGTCGGAATAAACGTTTCGTTTTAAATGTTTTTGTGACAATCTTTTAACTTAATTGGTCTGTCCCAATTGTCCGTTATAATTTAATTTTGGGTCTTTAAATAGATTGCGAGTAATTTCTGGGGGTCGTTTAATAGGTAATGTTGCACTTATCGCTGGAAAACCGTAACGTTACCGCTGTAGTCGGCAAACTTTGATGGAATATTCGTAGCTAATTGTTTCTGGTAAGGACCATAGATTTTTTATGGTTTCAGGAATAGATTACGTTTCTCCTTTTTCTATTACTGAAATCTATCGGAAACGAACATTAGTGATAAAAATATCAACGCTCCCACAACATAAGTTGTAAACATTATTATTTATTTTCCTAATTTATTTAATAACCAATCATTGTAACTAGACTTCAAATAAACAACAAAATACGCTCCCATCTGATCCTTGTCCCAATTATTGAAAATGATAAATTTGACGTCGGAAATTATACTCATTCGAAAGGAAATTAATCTTTGGGCACCAATCGTTACTAATATTATAAATGCAGACGTGAGGTTTTTTGGTACCTTTTTACGCCTAAATCACAGAACTGGCAATGAAATTTGGCAGATAGCCTACATTATGAAAAACCGGACAAGAGGATTCCGTAATTTCCTATGATACTTTAAATACCAGAGACTTCTTATAGGTTTTCCTGTAATCTATAGATACAAAACTATTTTCTGTATGTTTTGGCTCAGTAGTTTCTGAGGTAAGGTGGTGGTAAATTTTTGTCTATTTTCTTAAATAACTGAAAAACTATAAAAAAATATATTTATGATTCTGATTTACCCTTCAAAAGTGACTCATCTTTAAAATTCTTTTTTTACGTTACACGTCCGTGTTTGAGTCACCAACTTACATATAATATAATGATGTGCACCAAATTTTTACTCAAAAAAAACTCAAACCGATCCATCCCGTCCATACTTTCAGCTGTGCGTTGATTAAACAGTCAGTCAGGAAAAGTAGGTAATTGTATATAATTTTAGTTTGGAATCAGATTACCTTGAATAATAATCTGTCAGTATTCATAAAAATACTTCTTGTCATGTCATAACTTTAGACGAGTATGAGATTTAATCAGGATGTGTTTGTAAGGATTCAATAAACCTTTTACAACATATTCCCTTCTAATATGAGTGCCTTTCTTTTTGTATGTCTCACTGAAAACTGATTAAATATATTGTGTGAAGCTAAAAAATGCAAAAAGAATAGTCACGTTGGTAAAACCAATTGTACATGCTTTTTTATATTCCTGTGTTGGTAAATGCTCCCATCTATCGAACCAATTTAATCAATTTTCATTCGTTGCTTTTTAATATATATACGTGGAGGTTTGTGATGTTGATTTTTATATGAAACATTCAAGGGTTTTCAATGTAAAATGTTCCAGATATTTGTTTGAGCTTGAACCTATAGTTGTTTTCTGCATTTTTCAAAATTTAGTTTAGAATTTCCTCATACGAGTTTAAATATTGTATAGGTACTTTATATTATAGAAAGATTTCGCAAACTATATTAACACGTCATAGCGTTCCTACAATATCCTATGTCTATTTCCGAGGAAACTTTACGCCTTCCTTCCTGAAATGTGACCACTTACTGTCGACGTTGAAATCAATTTATTATGTGTTGTTAGTAAATATAAAGAGAGTTGATTTTGCATTACTAAAGAAAAGTATAAACAATATAATATATTTAAGTTTTATTTCTAATTAAAAAATAAATCATAGAAACGCAAAGGTTTTAAATTATTCTGATGAGACAATTCATAGAATATAATAGTATTATTTGTTGTTCTAGTTACCCTTATATAATATCAAAATCTAAATGATATATTACTTGCAAAGACTTTGTTACTACAAAGATAGAGCTTTGGGTGCTATAATTAGTTTGAGAAGACTCCATTAGGATGAGTGACGTCTGCCCTGGGACATGTGGGCGGAAAGGAAATTGTACATGTTACGAGTATAATTACGTTTATATTGGTAACTCAGTATAAATAGTAACTCAAAATGTACTCGAAATTATCTAAAATAATTATTTTATTCGTAGAACTGTGCCGTAGACATGCTATGAAAGGTCGGTGGCTACGAATGTGAAAAGCAGACATGTGGTTTTCTGACTGTGATTTAATTTTATACTAAAAAATAGATATAATTTTGAATCGGATCTTCTTTGATTCCAATCTCGATCAGTATCTTGTTCTATGCTATTTGTTCAGATTGTGATGTTTTTGTGGACAAATAGAAAATTTTAAGGATTAATATTTTTTTTAAATTATAGAACTTAGCATTTTTATGTACACAGTTCATTTTAATGTACGTAGTTCGCTAAAATTAACTACTCTGTCAAGTAACAAGCAAACATTATCGAGAAGGATATTAATAGTCATGCCCTTTACACTGTAAGCTACATTTCAAGGAATAGAACATCGTAGTTTACATAACAGGATTCGAGACAATGTTGTTTCAAAATACAATCTTAATGTTACTTTCTTGTTGATCGAAGTATAAAGCAGAACTTATACAACTTACATACCTACTTAATAGTTTTTGAAAAAAATACTACACCGCCTCGACGATTTTTTTTATGTGTAGATTGTGTTTTGTATATATATTTTTTGTAAATAATTGTAAATTAATTAATGTATGCATATTACGATACTGCAGTGCATCGGCGATGTTTCCATACGCACACACAGACGACTTCCATACAGTCCTGCGTAAAAGAATCGCATCGCTGATGCACAGGGTGCGTGGGAGCGACAATGGCATTCTGATGGTAATTACTGAGAAACCTGACTGTGCCGTTCAGAGGCACTGGGTGCATGTACATGTACTCTGTACATGTGCCTGGTGCATCTGGGAGGCACGTCAGGTATATGAAATAGTTGTGCTGTTCGGAGATTTTCTTTTAATTTAGTTACTAACCCTTTTTATGTTTAATTTTGATTTTGTGTATATTTATACTAACAAAATATGGGCTACCTTGGTCTGAAATAAAAGTTTTTTATTTTTATTTTATTAATTAAATAAGTACATACAACTTTTTCCTTTAAGATATAAGAGAAAGTATGGAGCAACAACTAGTCACTTTGTTAGCCAATATTTACGGTACAGCTTCATTTATCCGAGGATATAATTATATTTGTCGGCGTTACAGGATAAAGTTTTCGATTGATCATGTTATCTATTAGTTTCCTGACAAGATATATCATTATTAATTAATTTCTTGCTGAGAAAAATACGGAAATATATCAGAAAATACTATTTTATTATACGGGATAATTTTGGTTGGGTCCGTCTAGGATTGTTGTTGATACTGGCCGTTGCATCTATTCGTATAATCTATATACCTATCTATTATAGTTATTTAAATAAGGTAAATGTCAACAGACTTTTGTTCCATGCTTCACTCAATAAAAAGAATTTGGTTTGGTTGCACATACATGCATTGTATTATTCGAATACGTTAATCTTTGGAACTACCAGTTGTTTTTTTTAACTAATAGAAAGCTACATTATTCCCGAGTGTAGCACTCGGCTCGGGAACGTAGGTGAAATCGCGGGAGACAGCTATTATAAATTATACACTATCTTATTCCGTGAGGTAAAACCCCAGTAATAAGATAAAAGTAAATAGGCTCTTCCTATCAAATGACTTAAGAAAGAGACGGATATATTTAAAACTGAACTTTTACTACTTACTAAAAGATTAGCGTAAAGGTTTAATGTAAAACTTTTGATAAAAACTCGAGTCACACTCAGAAATGCAGTTTAAATGAAGTTAAATTATGTTCAGCAAGGTACAGTATGAGGGTAATCAGCGTGGCGTACCACATCACTCATATGGATATGTTTTTCAAATTTAAAATTTATGAAATCAATTCATAGATAAAGATATATTTCCATTCCTACCTACAAATTAACTACAACCTTTAATTATAAATGTAACAACTACTAATTAAAAGCCGAATATAGATACAAATTATTACTCCAGATGGTATTTATTCATATAATGGAGTTCACATTAATGTTTTACGCATCACACGAATACTTAAGTTTATATAAAATAAACTTTACTTGATGAAAACTCATCAAACTTAGAATGAACAAGCTATCTAAAGCTATAAATAACGTACACTTATGGGTCGGTGCTTGTCGACGACTTTTTGAATAAAGCTAAGTGCCTACTTGAACAGAAATTGCGTAATAGAACAGCTACGCAAAATCGGTCCAGTGGGATGAAAACTTTTCGCATAAATTTTATGGTTTATATGTTGGTTTTATTATTTCATATGTGTACCTTTATTCTGTAATATACAATTATATACAACAAATATACAAACTACACATAAAAAATGTGTAGTTTAATTTTGTACTTGATCAGTTTTTTTGTACATAGTTATAACGTATGCCGGTAATGCATATTACATTTCAGGTACAATGGTTTTATGTTACGTTACGTATTTTACGCGTTCAAATAATGTTATTTGTAATTTAAAAACTCGTCTTAAAGTAGCTCTCGATGTAATGTCATATTAAAAGATTTTTTTCTTCAAATTGGTTTATAAAACGATTAACCCAAGAGACTTAAGAAACATTTCCTTTGGGTTTTGTTCTCTGTTTATTTTATGAACGAAATAGAAATCGTAGTTTTTTTTAAATTATAAAAGTTAGTCACTGAGGTAAAAATATAATTTACAAGTTGACATATTTTTAATAGCGTTTAACCAAATTCGCTTTGTGGAAAGTGAAAATATATATCGCTTGTGGAAGCGATATATATTTTTTTTACCTAAAACAAAACAAAATAATGGAGAAACCCCTTTAATAGCTAGATAGTTTAAAACCACTTTCAAGGCTTGAATTTAACACTTTAAATAAACTCGTAGACACAGCTCGTAGAGGACGCGTAGCCGTCTCGTAGACCGAAGCGTGAAATCGTAGCGCTGAGAATACGAGTCTGTAGCACTAAGTAAATACTTACTCTATTTTGATGCCTCTGAAAAGTGAATATAGGTGTAAAATTATACTAGAGTTCATTTGTTTTGTGGTATATAATAACAATCTGTCCGTGAGTTTTTATAATCTCAGTACGTATCATTTATTAGTGTGATTTTATACAATTTAAGCCAACGAAATTAGTATTACATCTATGGAAATCTATCTTGGAAAATGTTAAATGAAAATATTTAATGATAATAACATTACTGTAAAACCCAGTTTTTTCTCTTCTACCGGGATATTAAAATTAAAAGTAATCCAGCTTAGTCAAGATGAGTTTTTTTTATGGTTTCCGGAATAAAACATGGAAATATTACTCCAATCTACCAAGTTCATGGTTACATAGAAGGTAGCTCAAAGCTATTTTATTCTGGCTTATTTACTTTATTGGAAATAAGAATTTAGTTTATTTTAGTTAAACAGCCTATATTATATTATTATTTCTAGTTTTTTTTCACTATTTGAAAAAAGAAGATGACATGATTTAGTTTGTAAACAACAAAATTGTCACCAGAAGTTTTACAATGATTCTTATTTCGAACATTGTCGATTAATAATGTATCGATATTTTGTAGATTTCGATTATAATTCTCATGCCTTGATATATGGTATTTGAAGACAAGACTAGACATATACTTAGTAGCATTAAGCAATACGACATTTAACATGGCTCCAAGTATTTATTAATTCAACACAAATTATCTGTAAATGAAGATTGATTGAAACCTGCTGAAACTAATTTGAAATTTGATATGTTTGATAATAGAAGACTGACGCGGGGTGACGTTGTGTACTAATAGCGCGATTATGTTCTAAGTTTTGATATTATTTGCAAGAATTTTGATTATGATTGTTGAAAGAGTCGGCTGTCGGTAAATCAAGCTGAAAATGTTAGCCAAAAGTTGGATAAGTATTGAGTTTCATAATTTGTTTAATTTTTAGTATCTGTTACCATTACTGATTTTGATGAAACATGGTAGGTCCAGACTAAAGAAAAATATATAAAATAAATATATTTCATAAAATAATTTTGTTTCCATTGGATTTTCAAAGTAATTAATAAAAGTACCAAAGACCATACTTTTTTATATCTGAGATAGTTTTATCTCTTATAAAATCTATGGGCTTCCAGGTTACAAAAAAATTTATATTATAGATTTATTATTCTGGTAACTTTAAAAATGTCATTAATACTTTGCACTTATTTTTTTTTAATAATACAACATTACCAATAAATTGACACTCCTATAACTGTCAGCGGTTTAACTTCAGCACACTTAAAATGAAAAGCGTAACCTGGGAACAGTTAAAGCTTATCTTACAAGCGAAATAATTTCGTGCGCTTGACGGCTGCCATAAAAGCAGTTTACGAGTAGGCCGGAGTTGAACACATAAATCTAGTTATGACGTAACATTCTGCCTTTTAGAAGAGACATTGATTAAAAGCAACACACTCTTGTAATAGGTTGTGTTAATCACCCTATATCGGGGTAACTAATAAATGCGTAATTTGAATATCAGACCAATTTTATGTCTGTTAAGATGCTTCAAGGAAAAAGGTGTCTGTACCTTTAAGCAATAGCAAGTAAGACCCTCCAAGCATATTTTTAACTACTGTAAAATATATCGACATTGATAAATTTTCGTTTCTCAATGGTCCTAATAATTGTTGTCTGACCTCAAAAGGGTGTTCGAAGTCACGACTACGACTTGTCTAGAAATGCCTATTAATCTGACCTTGAAAACACTTAAGTTATTTCATAATGATGTCAGAAAACAGATCTATAAGTGGCAGTGGCGAGGGGTGAAATTATGGCGAGGGTAAGCTGTTAAAAAAACACCGATAACACAGAGAAGATAAATATACTATACCGATAATAAGCATGATAAAAGTGGCTTTGAAATGATGAAAATGTGGGACTGACATTTCTAAAAGGTAAGCCGATGGGAATCGGCTTGTATGGACTCTTCGCCACTGATAAGTAGTGAGTTTCGGTCACTTATGGAACGATGTAGCAAGACTTAAAAAATGTAGGTAGAATCCTTTATAACTTCATACATATACATTTTATGTAATTATTTTAATAGAACTTTAATTATTTCTACTCTTAAATGCATAAGTATATTCAAATGCCAATTCTAATAAAATTGCAATCACAGTTTTACCATAGAGTAAATAATGGTTATACTTAATCAATTCAGTGGCTGAATTTCACGCTTTCAAAGTGCTTGCTACCCATTTGCTTGCAACCCATTCCATTTCCGCGAAGTAAAAACTTTCTCTAAAATAACTATTGCAACCTAAAACCGTATCAGGAAGTTGTTACGATTATTCATTGCTGAAACGCTCAGATATGAGGTATTTTCAAACGTTCAGTTCAGTTCTCATCTACATACATGACTTCAGTATTCAGTAAACATTTGTACCGATTGGTGTATGCAGATTCATGCGGAATTCGGAATTCGGAAGGATTCCTTTAATGTGAAAAGCGTATGCATGGGAAGCGGTGGGATGGTTTGAGATAGACCAAGATATACAATCAAATTTGGCTGTTTTTATTCAAATTTATTTTATGATAAGATATATTTTTATATGAGGAAGCTAGTTATCACATAATACCAGTTTATTATGTGATAACTAGCTTCCACCCCGTTCCACGTTCCAAATAAAAACAGTTATAATAATTAATCAAAAACTGCATCATAAACAGCATACGGTTTTGTTTAATTAAATGACTTATTTGAAGGATTTTTTTTAAATTTAAATCTGTATCCAAAAAATTAATACCAATCATTAACTCATCCGTTTTCGTGCGTACATATACGTGATAAGTAACAAAATTAAATCAGGTAAATTAAAATATGGAAATCAGTAAATTTTACTAAACTATAATTGAATTATCGTAACTATTTTGAAAAGAGTACCTAACATACATAAAATTGTAAATAGCTCCGTGAGTAATGACCTTTAGGGCTAATTTTGTCACATTTGCACCTTAATGTAATGTTTCGGATAGCATTTCATCGACCTGTCAACAATCTGTTGTTTCATATTTGTATTGAGTTTCGTAATATAGCCCAATTTTAGGCGAAACAGATATGTTGATAATGCTATTTGAAACATTATTATGTAGGTGTAAATGTGACAAAATTAACCCTACTGAAATACATAGGTATTCTGACTAGTATATATAACTTAAACATGTACAAAATAGGTACTTAAGATGGTAAACAAATTTTTGGGGATATATTAGAATCACCTATTTTCTAATTCGATTTTCGATAATTTCGATTTTATAATTAAAGATGGTTAAAACAATAAGGTAAGTATGTGAAACTTTTTTATTCTGAAACGAAATTTAGAAATAATATCATAAGTAAGTAGGTACCGTAGAAAGAACCCAAAAGGCAATGAATGAAACAATGTAATTCGCATAAAAATGCTTCAAGAATTTTGAATATTTGATTAACTGTGACAAAGAATTCTTCATTTCCATTTTTCTAACAGAACGCTAAGCGTATTTCACGTTTTGAGAATGGACATAAAACATTTTGAAGCAACGTAATAAAGTTATATAATATAATGAGATTATTTATTTACGATCATTTCTTTTCAACGTCCGCGTCGTTCTACTCTGTACCTACGTCAGGGGTGCTATAACGAGGCGTCAACTGATCTAATGTAGGTAACGTTAGATCAGTTTACGCTTCAATATCAGTTTATGTTATGATCGATGGCTTCAACTAAAGTTTAGTTTTTAACCCGACTGCGACGAAGTCAAAAAAGAGGACTATATGTTTGACCTGTATGGCTGTCCTTATAATCCCTTGTAACTACTAAACGACTGAACCTATTTTGAAAAATGATATGCCTTTAGATTCATCTTTATCCCTTTCTTATATTTTTTTTGTTAGAAAAAGATATGGTGAGATTATTTTTTTTTAATTTGTAATCAACAAAATTGAGGCCATTATTTACTCCAGGCCTAATCACTACCCGCCTATCTTGATTTTCACCGGGTTGAAACAGTCATTGATTTTATGGTATAGGTTCAGGTACCATCACACACACTCTACGTTTCAATTTGGTTTATTGACAGAACACTCACATACTACGCGTACGCTATACAGGTTGGAATATTGCGTAAAATAAACCAAAGATGTGAAGGATTTTGCGTTACCTTTTGATTTATGATACGGAAAATTCTATAGATAACATTATACTAGATTTAGTTTATCTGTTGTGTCTCCAATAAATATTTTAATGAGGTATTTAAAATTTAATTGTAATTTCTTTAAAAGTATTTTTCTGGGCAAAAAATATTTTAGGTAATTTTCCGCAACAGTTCTTTACACATTATTTTTTCACATGATGGCTTCCAGGATAGCTTAAGAAAGGTGTAATCTTCAGTTTAATAACACTATCCTTTTCTCTCTCTTACCAGTTTTTTTCCTTGGTTTCACTCTTCATTAGTGAAAGAATTTTCATACTTACCGAAGATTATTACCTTCTACATCAATACAAACAAACTTTCTTCCTTAATAATATTAATATTAGATTTAACTGTATTTAATTTTGACTGAAATTGTTCGATTTTCTTTATATGAATTCTCGATCACAACTAGAATAATCCTTCATCAGTTTTCAAAGAAACACACTCTGGAATACACACAGTGCCAACTGGGTCATAACATAAGTGAATAGAAATTCTGAAGTCACGTTGCAGTCCCGGTGTGTGTGACAGAAGCAGTGTAGGAGGAAATGAAGCTGTCTGATCTGACGTATGCTACGTGCGACTGCAACCATCTGACGATTTTGTCAGCGTCGTGAATACGCTGCTCGGGATTTAGGCCATGTTGTTGACGAATCTAGCAACAGTTATGCATCAATGGTTTTGTATTTGAAGAATTATATGAACTATTTGAAGATGTTAAAGTTAATGTGAATTTGTTGTTACTTAGCTGCATTTGAGAGCCAACTCCCTTCTAGGCTTTTCTTTGTGTGCCACCATCGGCCACATCATCACTGACAACGGTGAGATTGTGGTCAAACACATTACATAGTAAAAAAAAAACAAAAAAAACCGGAAGGTGCTTGGCGACAGATCAACTTGATTATATTAATTTTGTTAGCCAGACAGGCGGGTACTACAAAGTAACTTACCACCGTGCTATGGTTTCCTAACGATGTTTTCTTTTACCGAAAGCTCAAGCTCATTGTAGGATTTCAACCTGCGACATTCGCCTTAGCATTCGACGTTACTACCACTGAGCTCTAATATTTTTTTATGAGTAAGGTAGGTAACCACAAAACTCGTATAAGCTATTTGAAAAATTGGTATGGAGGTAGCTGACACCCTGGATTAACACATTGGTTGCTTTTCATTTCTATGGAATATAAGATCTCTCGGGAACGCGGGTGAAACCGCGAGTCAGAAGGCTAGTACCTAAATAATATAAATTTTGGTAGCCTTATAAGTACCCACATGAAAATTCTACGTGTCTACACAATATCGTGCTACAATATAATTTCCAATAACCTAGACGTTATTTTAGGAAAAAATATTATGTTGCGATATCTAATGTTCACGGAAATCCGAGAAGCAAACCCTACGCGATCTCGTAGGTTGATTTTATAAAAGCTTAGCGATATACCCCGCGGTGACAAGCGTAATGTGGGTAGATGGATATTAACACAACACCTACGCGCAGGATACGTGGTGTGGGATACAAGAGTCAAGTGATATGTGATTGTGGAGGAAACATGGCAAGACTATGAATATACTATATGTCGGAGAGTAGGGTTGTTTGTCCGACTCGATTGGCTCAATTTATTATCATGGTGGAGGTATCGGTTGAAATGGTGGCAACACTTGCGGTGAATGAATAACCTATGACTGAATGATAGTTTATGATACAAGTTAATGTGGGTAAGATCATTACGGGCGGATGGAACACTTTATCACGAGCTCTCGAGTTGTACACACGCCGGTGTAACTGTTGTTTTCAATTGATACTGAAGTCTACCTTAATGTGATTATTTAATTGTCAAATTGCTACAATAAATCTATCGGGCCCATGAGGAGTTTCTTGCGTCGCTTCTTCTCCTCATACGGGACTGTTCCGAAGCGATGGTATTACGTTGTTTCATTGTCTGCACTACGTCCACTGAATCGGATCCTGATACCACTGAACCCTATACGTGATGTTTGTATCGCTTGGCTATCGCTGACGCCGACATATATATATATATATATAATATACGGCGATGATAGCTCAGTGGTAGTGACGTTGGATGCCGCGACGAAAGTCGTGGGTTCAAATCCTACATAAGCTTGAGCTTTTGGTGAAGGAAAACATCGTGAGTAAACCAGAGCACGGTGGTAAGGCACTTTGTAGTTCCCGTCTGGCTGGCTACCACCCTCAAGTTGATAATCTGTCACCAAGCACCTACCGATGTGTTCCGGCAATTGAACTTGAGAGCCAGTTGCCTTCTTGGCATTGTAAGAGGTCGGCAACATATGAGCAAATACCTCTGGTACTGCAAATGGTGATAGGCGACGGTAACCACTTACCATCTGGTGGTTATTTTTTAGTCGTTTAACTCGCTATGTATAATAGTCCACAAACTAGTCTAGCCTGCTACAGGTAGCCAATAGTGACAAAAGTCTATAATTTGCAAACATTAGTTACTGATATACCTAGATAGCCTATCTTTTTAAACCATTTTCATAATTGTCAGTTCGACACAGTATCGACAGTCGATTAACCCACAAATTAAGAATTCATGACGATAGGGTGCATGCCGTGACTGCTAGCATTACGCGTAACAGCCCTGAAGGTAATGCTTCCGTGATAGCCTTTCCGTGTTTTCGGGAACGCATTAATCTGCTTGTCACCTGATAAGGTTTGATAAAAGTTGATTATTTAAAGCAAGTGTTCAAACCAACTAGGATTCTTTTTCTAGGTTTTTGGGGTACAGTCGCTCACGAGTAATGCATGTACACGAATCTATACCAATTTTTGTTTATGTATGTATTTGCATTTAGTGTTTTGAAAATTATTTATGATAGCAACCTAAATCTTGATAGTTTATTGGATTTAATTTACGGTAATTATAAAGCATTATCTATAATACAAAATCTCTTTATTAAACTATATAGGTACACCAATGCCTAAATCACTGATCGCAAATGTACCTTAAGTTTACTAATTATTTTAAATAAATCCTAGCAATTTAATAATATTGTCATGAATCCAACTCACTAAAAGGTAAATCTCAAAGAATTGATATCATTTAATCAAGCCAAGAAGTAACTTGTTCAAGAAATATAAGATTCTGTTATTGGTAATTATTATTTTAACTCCTTATAAAATAACATTGTTATATAATATTAATAGTGATATATTTTACAATAAGCCCCGTTGTATATATGAAATAATTTATTTCTTTCAAACTAGCATGTAAGTAGTTTGGTAACTTGGAAACTGTAAATTTACATGTAATAGAATAAATAATTAAATAAATTTAAATGATTTTCTATCAATTTTAATTGTATACAATGCATTATATTACATACATCACCCCTTCGGTTGTCTAAGACGAGCATTTTGAATACGTCTGAAGTTTTGTCGTAGGTTTAAAAAAATTGAGGTGAATATTAATCCATAGATATAGATTTATTTACTCAATGTAAATATTAATTTTAAGTAATCACTCAGACATTGCTTGTCACGTCTCAAAGTTTCTAGTTGAAATTCTTTTAGGCTAACGACAGTCTAGAAGGCTGTCAGTCCTACGGAGAGTTAAAATTCATTTCACGTTTTTTTCAATTAGGTATATTGGTAAAAAGATCTACCTCCGGTGCAAAGGTAGGTAACTGAGTTCACAGTCTAGAAAACGGCCCGATAAATTATAATCGGGCGTTTACCATACATTTTCGTAGGAAAAAGTAATCTTGAACGTCCGATTATAATTTATCGGCCAGTTTTCTTGTCGGTGAACATCGACTTAATTGGTATAACAAAAGTTGTTTAGATAATTGAATTATATAAAAAATGTAATACATAAAATAGATGAAAGAAGACCGACTCTCAACGAATTTTCATTGGTGGACACCATTCAGCCTTATACATTACTTCAAAGGGTTGTCTATGTTATAATACTAACGAAAATATCAAAGTATCAAGGTGTTTAAGTCTCCAGCTCCATTTTAACAGAAACAACCGAAACTTTGTATAATTATAGCCTAAAGCTGAAATTTGGATTGAGTTTAGACTTCAAGCTATCTGAGACGTATTAGAAAAAGTTCCTGAAAATATTTTTTTGTTTTGAGAATTACTAAGTTATTATTGTTTCTAAACTTTATGACCGATATTACAACTAAATACATAAACTAGATTTTCCCCGCGTTTTCACTCGCATTCCTGGGATAAAAAGTAGCCTATGTCCTTCTCCATATCATAGACTCTGTGTGCTGTGTGCCTGTTACATTAATTATGCTCTTTAACAACGCACACACTTTTATTACCCTAAACATGCATAAAAGAAAATGACTGCACATTGTACACTAGACTAAAAGTCGTGAAAAAAAAAAAAAAACATGAAAAAAATACTTATTTCTAATAATTTTACGTTGTTTTCATGTGCGTGTTAAGATATTTTTAATGGCAATTTTATTGCATGTTATTTTAATGGCGACGACGATTACAAAGACGTCAAACTGTCAAACTGACATTATTTCTTGGTTAGATTGCATTAGATGCGTTTTTTACACAATTCTGCCAGTGTCAGGGTATTTGAAGATAAACGATGGAAACAATTACTTACCTATTGACTGACAACAAATAGAACATATTACTAGATTGTTCATACACCCGATTCAACACCCAGTTTAATTTTTTTATTAAATACTACCAAGTTACTGAATTCATCATCATATCAGCCGAAAGACGTCCACTGCTGGACAAAGGCCTCCCCCAAGGATCTCCACGATGGCTGGTCTTGCGCCACCTGCATCCAGCGGTTTCCCGCGACCCTAACAAGATCGTCGATCTACCTTATGGGGGGCCTGCCCACGCTACGTCTTTCGGTTCGTGGTCGCCACTCGAGAACCTTTCTGCCCCAGCGGCCGTCGGTTCTACGAGCGATGTGCCCCGCCCACTGCCACTTAAGTTTGGCAATTCTTCGGGCTATGTCGGTAAATTTGGTTCGCCTGCGGATCTCATCATTTCTGATCCGATCTCGCAGGGAAACTCCGAGCATAGCCCTCTCCATTGCTCTTTGGGTGAATACTTAGCTCTTTGAGTTACTGAATTAGAATCTTCAAATTATTGATTTTGAGAAGAAATTGCAATAAGCTAACATGGTATGAGAGCAAAAGTAGCGGCTGTCGAGTTTTGTGCTGTCATAGCTACCTAGAGATGGAAAAATATAATCAATAATAAAAAATAACAATTTAATCGATTTTTATAATCGAATTATCGATTAATTAAAAATCTATTTTTATTTTCACTATCGAGTTTAAACTGCAATAAAAACAAGCATTTTTAATATCGAGGGTCGAACCCGCGATTGTTTTAACCGGTAGTGTAACTACTAATGATTCTTGTACAACTGGCTGTTGATATTTCTATTAGCTTCTGTTAGTGCTAGCATGGCCATACAAAATTAACTAGGCAGGCTTCATCAGCGTCTGAGGAATCTTTATTCGATAAGTCTTTATGCGATTATTGGTGTTAACAATTTTGATAAATTAAATATAATAAAAATAAATTATGGTTATTCTAACAATAATATATTTTTATTTCTAATCACTCGCAAGCCCACTAAGCGCTATCTTCACGCCTATACCCTTATTTCGTGATGTCTCTACAACCTTAATTTAGTCAATGTAACTAGAACCCTATACACTTTCCACGGTAAAAGCCACCTACTCAAACATTATTTGTCTTACCTTGCTTTGTATGTAGCTGTAAGTAATCCTTATACGAAAATCGTATCTCGTTTCGTATCTATTTATTCAATGAAACACTAACGTGTAGAACACCACCAAGCGCCAACTTGCCACCTGTTGGCCTTCTTGGCTCGATGCCGCATAATCCTGTCCATTTTAAATGTAAGACAACATCATAACTTCGGTGGGAATAATAATGTAAGCAACATTGTAACTAAAACATGATAAAAACCTGTGGAGTTGGCCCAAATGAAGAAAAAGGCAGTAAACGCACCTAATTTGGAAAGAGGGTTCTATTACATATATGATAGGTCAAAGCAAATCAATTTGCTGGAAGAATATTGACTGATTCCTTGTTTGTGCAATAAAGGTGTTATGTAACAGGTTAGTTTTGGGTAATTAAAATAATTGTAGGCTATATTTGCATTAAAAATATCTAAAAATGTTATCCCCAAAGGTATAGGCTACTTTTTATACCGGAAACGCGAGTGAAACAGCGGGGAACAGCTAGTAAATCATATAAATAATTAACTGCAAAATATACCCAGCTTACAAGTTAAATATCGGCAGGAAAGCCTCTTATAAAACCCTGTGTGGGTAAGAATAAATTGTTATGAAAAAGGTTCTCATCCACGGCTCAGCAAGTTTATTTATATTTGCACTCTCTTTTGGGTGTAAGGTTGTAAATTCTGAGTATACACCGCATACCTCCGTCTGCCGCCTTAGGCACATTTATCGACACCATACGGTAACATTTACCCAAAATATACTTTTACTTAATTCACGAGGAAGTATATTTTTTTAAAGAAACTTTTTATAAAATTGAAAATATGTAGATAGAGTAAAAGCTGGGTAATTGCTTTGAATTATAAATAAAGAAAAACATAGGAAATTGCAATCGAAGAGTATGGTTTATGGGGTGTAAGTTTATATTAACCAGTAAGAAGTTGATTACGAATTTGGTATAACAGATAGCTATTATGAAACATTCGCTAAGTAATAATTTTTAAAAATGCAACCTCTAGGGATATGCTAGGTTTATAACATAATTGTATTTTTTTATTCAGAAATCTCGAGTGAGATCGCACCTTTTGCGAAGCAGGTTTCTCACAGTTTGCATAAAACGTGACAAAAAGCTCGGGTCCATCCCAATACGTGCGTAGCGAACATAAAGTAGTCCATAACAGTGGGAATAACAAGATTTTCACCCGAGACTATCCGGGGATAAAAACAAAGGGCGCAATTTGCTCTTGAAGTCCGCTTGACTGATCCGGGTTATCCTATAGAGCAAATCCTGTAACAAAATACGAGTGTTTGTATCACTTCAAATCTGTCGGGACCATCCGATGGAGGTCGGTCGGAGTTAACGATGCGTTGTAACAACTTCAGTATCCTAGTTGGAATTTGTTTCGGATTTATTGCAAGGTCACTGCTTTAAGAGGTATCAGAATTGCCCATTTGTAAAACTATAGTCAATTTATGTCCCTTTAAGTTTTAAGGGCTTTGTGTATTAAGTTTGTTATTGGATTTGAAATGCGCTGCGATATCGTAAAAAGACACAAGTTTGTCCTCCATTACATTCTGATAAATACTGGTGGAGGTAAAATGAAGCTAGCGCAACTCGTAAAAATGTAAAACCTAGGTCATCATCATCATCATATCAGCCGAAAGACGTCCACTGCTGGACAAAGGCCTCCCCCAAGGATCTCCACGATGGCCGGTCTTGCGCTAGCCGCATCCAGCGGTTTTCCGCGACCCTAACAAGATCGTCGGTCCACCTTGTGGGGGGCCTGCCCACGCTGCGTCTTCCGGTTCGTGGTCGCCACTCGAGAACCTTTCTGCCCCAGCGGCCGTCGGTTCTGCGAGCCGGTAAAACCTAGGTAATAAAAAAAAATTATCCGTCAGTGTATGGGGTTTAGAATTTGAAATCTTGTAGTTGGTATAAATTTAATTTCAAATAATAGACAATACTACATAATAATAAAAAAAAACGAAATAATAACAAAATAAATAAATAATTTAGTTACTTTTTTTTCATAATTTAATTTATAACATTCTTATAAGATATTTATTCTATAATATACAATATTTACAATTGTTTTTTAAAAATGTAAATAGTCAGTTATTAAAGTATTCAATACTTATAATATTAACAATTATTTAGGTACTTAAAATGTTGTAGAAGTATATTATTTAATCAAGAAGAGCTTGTTTATTTGAACGCACTACTATCTGGATCTACTTACTAGTCGGATTTGATAAATTCTTTCACTAGTAGGAAGCTACGTTATCCCCAAAGGCTATATTCCGGGAACGTGGGTGAACGCCGCGGGGCACAGCTAGTTGTTTTAATAAAAGGGTAAGTAAATAAAACAATACAACATGTGTAAATCGAACATGTAATACATTTATAATTATAAAGAGATAAAATTTCACATTTTGTAAATATTAGACATCTTCATACAAATTCACGGTATTATGCTGTTTTCACAACGAAACATACGCCGTACACATGTATCTATTATATGTTAAGTCAGCTCAGCTTAGTCTTACCATAATGTATTTTTGATTCTTAAAAAATAACACTTAAGTACACAGATATGTAATTATTTATTTTTCACTAGGGAAGATTAACAAAAGTTATTATAGCAATGGACTTTGTATTAAAAAAAATAAGTATTTGTTATCTATATTAAAATGACATCAGAAATTTACCATGTAATGATGTTAATCAAATTTGAAAATAAATGCCCAATTATATACAATTTGTGACTTATTTTTTGGTGGTTAGCATGTAGGTATTAATTGACAATATTTAAAAAAAATGTCCTGATACCGAATTAATAAATATACGAAAAATATTGTGAATTGAAAAATATTTTCTTTCTTCTTTTAATCAAGAAGATCAGCTGAGTGGTCGGTGTATCAAATAACTTACTATTGAAAAAAATATAAGAAATTATCAAATAAAATAACGATTGGACGCAATTCTTAGAAATAAATTAATTGGCTATTCAAATCTAGGTATTTATTAGATCAGTTTTTAGGGATAATTATAATTTATTTCAGATGAATTAATCGTTAAGCATTTTATTTGAATGGAGACGGAGGTCTAGTGAATTGTAGAGTATAACAAATAAATAAATTAATATATATTATATTGATAAGTAATAATGCAGGTCACAATGTTTGACAAAAAAGTTAAAGGGTTTAATAGTAAGTTATTCAAATACCTAAATAGTGTTTTATATATAATTGACAGTATATGTACCTACCTATAAACACCATAGTATTAATAACATATAATTATATACATTGGATTACATATAAAGGTTATTTTTGCTAAACAGTGAATCTATTTCATATAAGTAAAGTAAACAAGATACTTATAAAATTAGACTGGACTAAAATCAGAAAATAATATTACAGCAATAAAAATTTGTAGTGTTTTGATATTTAAGTATAGTTTTTTTCAACTTTATCATATAAAATAATTATTAATCAACTGTAAAGACAAGCGTCCACCTTTCCGCATCGCATCAGACGAATAAAATCACTGATTTTTTTTGAAAATAATTGATTTAGTATAAATGTAATCTATTTTGTTTGTTGTGGTCGCTAATGACATTAGATGTTAAAAAGCGACCTTAAATAAATAATAAATAAAATGTAGTATTCTTTGTATAGGAATATTGCGTCCACTAGTCCGCACCGTACAGATGCATGAATAATACTAATCCGTTTGATGCTTGCCTTTAAAGTTGATTAATACATTATTTTAATCCTTATCAACTCATCAACTCAGCGGTCACTTCGACAATTATACAGTGACAGATAGAACTAGGGGTAAAATTTTAGGGTTAAAATTACTCATCAATATGGCCACCTTGAAAGAAAAATAAAAACACAAAACATCAATCTATCATAAAAAAAAAAACTTGTTTCTACTTCTTTACTAATATTAACTAGCTATTCCTACCCAGCGCCACCTGGGTGATTTAATTGATATTTTTATACAAAAATGCCATCCGCCATCCATTTCCAGAGTCGGGAAGAAAAAAAATATCCCATACAAATGTTGACAAATAAAAATCCAAAAAACAAAAAGCCAAATAAGTGCATGAAACTAACCAATTCCCACGAATCACTTGCTATGTATTTACACATAATATGACAATTACAATATAAAATCTAACTTACAATAAGACTTACAGTTTATATAAAGAGTGTATAGCAATAAGGAAGACATCGATAGCCTGCATGAATTACCTCGTTAATATAGAAAATACAGTAAATTATGTCTGTTTATAATGCAGATTATAATGCTACGTACATTTCGTGCTAGTTGCCAATAATAAAATCTATTCTATAATTTCAGAGAATCTTCCAGGTATTATTAAAAAAAAACTGTAGGTATATATTTTGTTGGTTGTATTTGCTATGAGACTATATTTAAGTACGTCAGGAAATAAAATTCCATTAGTAATTACGATTTTTTATAAACCAAAATTACGAAAAAATATTTAACTAGGTACATCTATAACTTACACATAATACAATGCATACTTAGTATTTAATCTACTTAAGTTACGCTTTAAGCATCGCCACTAATTAATTTTTGAGTAATAAAAGTTATTACCTAATTTATCTTATATAACATCAACATTTGCCTTTTCCTTTATCGCAAATCCATTTTAAAAGAAAAAAAAATGCAATAAATATTTTTTTTATAATAAATATTTATATTATAAAAAAAAAAACATTTCGACTGCATCTCCCTCACAACATTTATAAATTGTTTACAAATACTCACTCCTAATCATGATATGTTTTAGTTACACAATTAATTGCTCCTAAAAATGTTCGTAAACAAAATAAAAGCCCACGCTCACGAGCCGATATCAGGCTATCGTATAAAAGGTCTAGAACACCAATAAAGTTTATGAATCGTAAACTTAGACCGTGGAATGGTCTAAAATAGCGCGAATACCCTTCGCACTTTAAATGTGATTTATGGATCGCAATTTCGTAGCACTTTTGTGACATTAAAAATATTGCTTTTTGAGCTTTTTCTTCTTTTACAGGTAAAATTGGTTTTAAATTTAAAAAAAACACACTTAAACTGTATTTTATTGCATACATAATTGGCTATAAAAAAACTGCTGTGATAAGCACAAAGGTCGGAATGATATTAGCAATCCCTCTGAGTGTCCATTGGCTATTTACCAGATGGACTTTCTGCATAACAGCCTTCTGACATACATAAAATACATAGTGTATTTTTATTACGAGAAAATTAATAACATGACAAATATTTATGACAAAGCCTTTATTATACGGTGTAGTGAGCGAAGGCTTTGACATGACATAGTATTTTTATTCATTATATCTCTCGTGTACTCATAATCTTTCATTTTAGATACTTTATTATGAAGATTAATTCCACACCTGGGGCTTTTCCGCGCAACTTTGGTGGTAATCGAAATGAATATCATTATTGAAAATCATCCAATAAGGGTTCAACCACGCCTTTAAAATGTTAGTCGTCGACCGTCGTAGCACGACACAGTATGAAATCATTAATGGTGTTCATTCCGATTACCACCAAAAGATACGCAATAGCCCGGTTTATTTTATGAAGATAAATAATATCCTATGATGCAAGTTAGAATAACTAAAAGCCTATTTTGCAATAGAAGAATCACAAGCTACAATTTGTAAGAAAGGTCTTTATAAAAGTTTGATTTATTCTGTACAATGGTTCGTTTTAATTGAACATTAATTTTACTCTCAAACTAATGATATATTGATAAATCAGCTTAGCTTGTTTACAAATCAAATCCTATTATATTATGGTTATAATGGACTTCTTTACATTGAGAATCCCGACTTTGAGAGGACCTTTTAATATAATCGAAAAAAGGATTTTAATTAATATTATTTACAATACATTACCTATACAAGCAAAAGATTTACCTATTTCATATAGGATTTTCATAGTATAATAATTTGACCTTCATTCTGATTTGAAGTTAAATCTTTATAGTACAAAAATTAATACTTTAAACGCCTTAAAAAACAAATTAAGATGTCATTAGGAATTATTCAGCATTTTAGTTTTTTTTTAATTTTAAAATATTCTTTCGTTTTCCATTATAACTCCAATATTTTGCCGTATGATCTATGGATAATGGGTTCTTTAGCAATTTTGTTAGGTTGGGTATTATTGGATGATTATAAAGCCTAACATTCTAGTTCAGTCTCATAATTGCGCATACTTAGGTAATGGATCTCATATAAAAAGCATTGCGAAAGCTCATGGAGTACAAAATTTATTATGATAGTTTATAGGTTATGATAATACTGTAGGTAACATTTATAAAGGAGAGTTGTATTTTTAAAATAATAATATCAATCTGGTTAGTCTTAAAACACCACACGACAATGAAAATAAATCCCTGTCATCATTCAAAAAGCTTAAAATAGTCCGCATTATACTGATAACTTCTATCTATTAGTCCAAGTTTTATATACAAACTTAAAAACAAATGTTTCGCCTATAATTAAAATAGAAAAGTTAAATGACATGTAAGTTCTGGACTTTTGGATTTGTTCGTTATATGTTTTTTGGTAACTTTCACACTACGAGCATATTTTTTCCTATAAATTCCTTATCAAGGTATTTCTTGTGTAAAAGTCACGACATTTAATTAACATAATAATTTCATTGTTAAATTTGAAGTTAGTATGTCAATTAGGACTTTATCAAAGTAAGCACCAGAGACCATTAACCTTGTTTTTAACTATGCCATCAGAATTAATAATAATTATAAATATACGTACCGATAGTACGATTCATTGCGGTCGAACATGGAACCAAAAATCCAATATAGAATGATAACTGCTAAATACAGAAAATTGATAACTACAAGATATATTTAATATTTATATAGATAAATGCGCTCTACAATTTTCCAGTTTTTTTTTTACATCAGTAAAATGTTACACTACAATCACTGGACTAACTAAAATAGCAGAGATGCTATTTTTATCGAAATTCAGTACTACAAGTACTAAAACGATGTTAAAAGCACCTTGACCAAATATTTTAGATTTAGAATCTTTTGTTTTTATAATTTGCCTATTCTGTATCAATTCTTTATTATAACATCGGATACACGTCATAGGCTGAATAGATCAATACAATTACCGACAGAATTTCACAAAAAGCTCACAATTTAACTATCTCACTAAATTACATTAAATGGCACATAAATACGAGTAACATAAATAAACATCTGATTTCACATCGAATAGATGAATTATAATCTATGGAACTAATTATTTTGACGGGCAATTGTGGCAACTGTCGCGTGGTTGGTGGTTCAGTACCAACCACTTTCACTGAAAAAAAAAAAACAATATTCACTTAGTTTTTTCGCATGTGATGATGAGATTAAAACATGTTACTGTAATTGCTTTGTTAATTACTTCCATGTTGAAAACAGATACCTACAAAGGAGCAAAGATACTGTAACAAGTAGCGGTACATATAGAATAAAAGTCTCTTGCAGAATAAAGGACTTTAATTAAGGATGAACTTTGACTTAATTTTATTTTTTAATAACGTGCCTTAAGGAACACCGTTCCATTAAGTAAAATTGCGTAAATTTTTGAAAAAGTGCCTACTTAAATTGGGAATCCTTTTCTGTGCAGGTATATTTAAAAGCAATAGGAAGTGGGGAAGATGTAAATAAAATAAATCCCCGTTTTTAGATCCAATACAAAAATACTTAATTACAATAAAAACTGTCGCAGTTATTATTATTATCGAGATAATATTTTAAAAGCGCTCTACCCGCATCCAGCGGTTTCCCGTGACCTTCGCAAGATCGTCGGTCCAACTTGTGGGAAGCCTGCCCACGCTACGTCTTCCGGTTCATGGTTGCCACTCGACAACCTTTCTGCCCCAGCGGCCGTTGGTTCTACGAGCAATGTTCCCGCAGACTGCCAGTTCAGTTTGGCAATTCTTAGGGCTATGTCTGTTACTTTGGTACGTCTGCGAATCTCATCATTTCTGATTTGATCTCACAGGGAAACTCCGAGAATAGCCCTCTCCATGGCGCTTTGGGTGACCTTGAGCCTTCTTATGAGGCCCATCGTAAGCAGCCACGTCTTTGCTCCATAAGTCATACACTGCCACTGGCAACACACATTGGTCGAAGTCTTTCGACTTGAGACTGCGGTATTTGGGACGAGAAGATATTACGTAGCTTCCCGAATGCTGCCCAGCCAAGTTGGATTCGACGATTGACCTCTTTCACAAAGTTGAACCTACCTAATTGGATAGTCTGTTCTAAAATAGGTACATGTAGTCTACAACTTCGAGTGCAGTCTCCAACCTTTACTTGAGTGGACACGTCATAGAATTTCGACATGATTTTTGTCTTATATCCATGTTCATTTTTAGATTCATTTGTTGAGGGACTGTCGAGGTCATCGAGCAAAGAACTGAAATAAAGACTTCTTTCACCAAAACTTCCTATCTACAACATTTAAAAGTACTTTTCTCTCCGTGTGGCATAACCCTCTAACTAGGTAATTTTACTTATATCTTGGCTTTCTCGAATAATACCTTCGAGAATTAGTATAGCTATAAAGACGTATTATCGCGAGTAGAAAGTTGGTTTGACACTCAAATTATTAAAACGTAAAACCTGATACACTAATGAAAACGTAACAGCCAGAAGGCAATGTATTGTATTGTATTTAAGCACTTACCAGTGACAGTATGGTTATGAAGATCAGCAAATCCTTCCTCCAAACTTGCAAAGCTAGGAATGGTGCTTAAGCAAGTGATGTCGACGGTTTGATTGGCGATCAGTTTCAGGTTGGACAGGGGGTAATGCAGCGATGAGTTTGTTGCCGACAGTAGCTGACCATGGTGATGATGGTGACGTTGGTTTTCCACCGTGCCGTGGGGTTTTGTATACCTTTCGTCGACCTGATGAAGAAGGTGAAATATTAAAAAGTGGAATGTGAGTAGCAGTGTTTCGAAACATAAATGCTGGGAACTACTGTTACTATAAGCAAAAATTTAAAATCGCGACATAAATTTACAGAAATAAATAGCATTTTTTTTAGAAGAGTTTGATCAAATAACTTGAATATCTGTGGCGGGAATTAGACTTACGTTGAAGTTTTAACGCTAAACTAATTTGTTGTTTTTTTTATAATTTGTAGGAAATATTGTGGTGTTTATGACTTGTGTAAGGTGTTCAATATTCTTTCGGCTCACTGTACCCTCACAAAATCACCCTGTATACCTAGTACTTATTAAGCTAGTATTTCAAGGTTATTAACTAAAAATACTCTCTAGACTAGGTATAACTACTAGGCTCAAATGAACTAGATTGTTACATGGTATTGACCTCATTATATTTTTTCAGTAACCTAATCAAAAGGCAAATTCATAAAGTTAGAAACTCTGAAATACGTAATATGTTATCGCCGTTCAATCATAGTTCAAAACTAGAATGAGTCTGAATAATTTATGATAATGATCCATTATTTAGACTCGTTCGGTATTGCAAAAAAAGAAACCCTTTCGAGTTTTAAATATTGAAATAAATAAGACTGAAAAAACGAAATCGGCGATTTAAAATACGTGATATTGATCTCTTTTTGAAATGTCTTCAGAGTAGGAATTTGACATAAAAAATACATCCTTTTCTACCTTTTGATGATTATTTAAAAATTATGACTAGGTATTTGATTTTTTTTTTCAGAATTGTCGTTTGTGTTTGATTCTACACTAAATACCGAAACAATATTTGTAAATCCATACTAACAGCTAATAACTAGCTCAAATAAATCACACATCAATGGGTGATCAACTGATCAATTTGACCTAATAATGATTTTCATTTATTTGAACATCCTGATCGCTACGAAAATGTCTGTTTTACGATGACTCACGCTAGATCGTGTCGGGTGCGAGCCGTGCGTCGGCAATAGCACCGGTGTGAAGTTAGCAGCCAAAAGTTGGCAGCCAATATAATCCGACCAAATTAAGAAGAATTCTAAAATTACCCTATAATGAGCTTATTTAACAAGGAAAATTGTTTAAAACAGTATAGAATTAAAAAACAGGATGATTTAAGGCCTTTCAATCATAAAATAATCGATAAAGTTACATAAATTCGGAATTTCAACATTTCTGAGTATTTTGTATAATGGCCGGCTCTGAGCGTTCAAACCAAACAAAAATTGATAATTTATTCAAAAAATATCATATTCTTAGCAAAAGATCTGAAATAAAATATTTCCTGTAAGTTTCAGACCAATTAAAACAACCTCAAAGCACTCGGAATACAAAAGTTACAGGTTGTCTTTCGAAAATAGAGAATATTTTATCCAAAATATAGCGGTATCGCTCCAGCTGTATGTTTATATTGTAAATACATATGTAAACTTAATAAATAATATTGTTTTATGTACTTGCCGAGGGGACTACAAGGCTATATAAGACGATAACCAATATAGTATCGAAAAAATCCTTAACATGACTTTGACGGTCGGTTCAGCTCTCAAGATGCAGCCCTGTCACTCTACAAATGTGTTCAAATTATAGGTATATATCTTATCTTAGTAAATAATACAGTCTCATGTACTTCCGGAGGGGATTACATGGGTCTATGTCACGTAAGCCAGTATACCATACCGAAAAAAATCTTAAAATATTTTCGATGACTGATTAGGCTCTCAAGATGCAACCCTGTCACTCTAAAAATGAGTTCAAATTATAGGTATGTATCTTATCTTAGTAAATAGTACAGTTTTATGTACTTCCGGAGGGGACTTAATGGCTCTATTACACGGCAGCCAGTAAGACATTGAAAAAATTCTTAAAATATTTTCGATGACTGATTAAGCTCTCAAGATGCAACCCTGTCACTCTACGAAGGTTTTCAAATTATAGGTACATATCTTATATTAGTAAATAATTCAGTCTTATGTACTTCCGGAGGGGATTACATGGCTCTATTACATAGCAGCTAGTAAGACGTCGAAAAAACTCTTAAAATATTTTCGATGTCTGATTAGGCTCTCAAGATGAAACCCTGTCACTCTACAAATGTGTTCAAATTATAGGTATGTATCTTATCTTAGTAAATAATTCAGTCTTATGTACTTCCGGAGGGGATAACATGGCTCTATTACACGGCAGCCAGTAAGACATCGAAAAAATTCATAAAATATTTTCGATGGCTGATTAGGCTCTCAAGATGTAACCCTGTCACTCTACAAATGTGTTCAAATGATAGGTATGTATCTTATCTTAGTAAATAGTACAGTTTTATGTACTTCCGGAGGGGATTACATGGGTCTATGTCACGTCAGCCAGTACCATACCAAAAAAAAAACTTAAAATATTTTCGATGGCTGATTAGGCTCTCAAGATGAAACCCTGTCACTCTACGAAGGTTTTCAAATTATAGGTATATATCTTATCTTAGTAAATAATTCAGTCTTATGTACTTCCGGAGGGGATTACATGGCTCTATTACACGGCAGCCAGTAAGACATCGAAAAAAATCTTAAAATATTTTCGATGGCTGATTAAGCTTTCAAGATGCAATCCTGTCACTCTACGAAGGTTTTCAAATTATAGGTTAATATCTAATCTTAGTAAATAAAACAGTTTTATGTACTTCCGGAGGGGATAGCATGGGTCTATGTCACGTCAGCCAGTACCATACCAAAAAAAAAACATAAAATATTTTCGATGGCTGATTAGGCTCTCAAGATGAAACCCTGTCACTCTACAAATGGGTTCAAATTATAGGTACATATGTTATATTAGTAAATAATTCAGTCTTATGTACTTCCGGAGGGGATTACATGGCTCTATTACATAGCAGCTAGTAAGACGTCGAAAAAACTCTTAAAATATTTTCGATGTCTGATTAGGCTCTCAAGATGCAACCCTGTCACTCTACAAATGTATTCAAATTATAGGTATGTATCTTATTTTAGTAAATAGTACAGTTTTATGTACTTCCGGAGGGGATAGCATGGGTCTATGTCACGTCAGCCAGTACCATACCAAAAAAAAAACTAAAATATTTTCGATGGCTGATTAGGCTCTCAAGATGAAACCCTGTCACTCTACAAATGAGTTCAAATTATAGGTATGTATCTTATCTTAGTAAATAGTACAGTTTTATGTACTTCCGGAGGGGATTACATGGGTCTATGTCACGTCAGCCAGTACCATACCAAAAAAAAAACTTAAAATATTTTCGATGTCTGATTAGGCTCTCAAGATGGAACCCTGTCACTCTACAAATGTATTCAAATTATAGGTATGTATCTTATTTTAGTAAATAGTACAGTTTTATGTACTTCCGGAGGGGATTACATGGGTCTATGTCACGTCAGCCAGTACCATACCAAAAAAAAAACTTAAAATATTTTCGATGGCTGATTAGGCTCTCAAGATGAAACCCTGTCACTCTACAAATGGGTTCAAATTATAGGTATATATCTTATCTTAGTAAATAAAACAGTTTTATGTACTTCCGGAGGGGATAGCATGGGTCTATGTCACGTCAGCCAGTACCATACCAAAAAAAAAACTTAAAATATTTTCGATGGCTGATTAGGCTCTCAAGATGAAACCCTGTCACTCTACAAATGGGTTCAAATTATAGGTACATATGTTATATTAGTAAATAATTCAGTCTTATGTACTTCCGGAGGGGATTACATGGCTCTATTACATAGCAGCTAGTAAGACATCGAAAAAACTCTTAAAATATTTTCGATGTCTGATTAGGCTCTCAAGATGCAACCCTGTCACTCTACAAATGTGTTCAAATTATAGGTATGTATCTTATCTTAGTAAATAATTCAGTCTTATGTACTTCCGGAGGGGATAACATGGCTCTATTACACGGCAGCCAGTAAGACATCGAAAAAATTCATGAAATATTTTCGATGGCTAATTAGGCTCTCAAGATGAAACCTTGTCACTCTACAAATGAGTTCAAATTATAAATATGTATCTTATCTTAGTAAATAGTACAGTTTTATGTACTTCCGGAGGGGATTACATGGGTCTATGTCACGTCAGCCAGTACCATACCAAAAAAAAAACTTAAAATATTTTCGATGGCTGATTAGGCTCTCAAGATGAAACCCTGTCACTCTACAAATGGGTTCAAATTATAGGTATATATCTTATCTTAGTAAATAAAACAGTTTTATGTACTTCCGGAGGGGATAGCATGGGTCTATGTCACGTCAGCCAGTACCATACCAAAAAAAAAACTTAAAATATTTTCGATGGCTGATTAGGCTCTCAAGATGAAACCCTGTCACTCTACAAATGGGTTCAAATTATAGGTATATATCTTATCTTAGTAAATAAAACAGTTTTATGTACTTCCGGAGGGGATAGCATGGGTCTATGTCACGTCAGCCAGTACCATACCAAAAAAAAAACTTAAAATATTTTCGATGTCTGATTAGGCTCTCAAGATGCAACCCTGTCACTCTACAAATGTATTCAAATTATAGGTATGTATCTTATCTTAGTAAATAGTACAGTTTTATGTACTTCCGGAGGGGATAGCATGGGTCTATGTCACGTCAGCCAGTACCATACTAAAAAAAAAACTTAAAATATTTTCGATGGCTGATTAGGCTCTCAAGATGAAACCCTGTCACTCTACAAATGGGTTCAAATTATAGGTACATATGTTATATTAGTAAATAATTCAGTCTTATGTACTTCCGGAGGGGATTACATGGCTCTATTACATAGCAGCTAGTAAGACATCGAAAAAACTCTTAAAATATTTTCGATGTCTGATTAGGCTCTCAAGATGCAACCCTGTCACTCTACAAATGTGTTCAAATTATAGGTATGTATCTTATCTTAGTAAATAATTCAGTCTTATGTACTTCCGGAGGGGATAACATGGCTCTATTACACGGCAGCCAGTAAGACATCGAAAAAATTCATGAAATATTTTCGATGGCTGATTAGGCTCTCAAGATGAAACCCTGTCACTCTACAAATGAGTTCAAATTATAGGTATGTATCTTATCTTAGTAAATAGTACAGTTTTATGTACTTCCGGAGGGGATTACATGGGTCTATGTCACGTCAGCCAGTACCATACCAAAAAAAAAACTTAAAATATTTTCGATGGCTGATTAGGCTCTCAAGATGAAACCCTGTCACTCTACAAATGGGTTCAAATTATAGGTATATATCTTATCTTAGTAAATAAAACAGTTTTATGTACTTCCGGAGGGGATAGCATGGGTCTATGTCACGTCAGCCAGTACCATACCAAAAAAAAAACTTAAAATATTTTCGATGGCTGATTAGGCTCTCAAGATGAAACCCTGTCACTCTACAAATGGGTTCAAATTATAGGTACATATGTTATATTAGTAAATAATTCAGTCTTATGTACTTCCGGAGGGGATTACATGGCTCTATTACATAGCAGCTAGTAAGACATCGAAAAAACTCTTAAAATATTTTCGATGTCTGATTAGGCTCTCAAGATGCAACCCTGTCACTCTACAAATGTATTCAAATTATAGGTATGTATCTTATCTTAGTAAATAGTACAGTTTTATGTACTTCCGGAGGGGATAGCATGGGTCTATGTCACGTCAGCCAGTACCATACGAAAAAAAAACATAAAATATTTTCGATGACTGATTAGGCTCTCAAGATGCAACCCTGTCACTCTACAAATGGGTTCAAATTATAGGTATGTATCTTATTTTAGTAAATAGTACAGTTTTATGTACTTCCGGAGGGGATAGCATGGGTCTATGTCACGTCAGCCAGTACCATACCAAGAAAAAAACTAAAATATTTTCGATGGCTGATTAGGCTCTCAAGATGAAACCCTGTCACTCTACAAATGGGTTCAAATTATAGGTACATATGTTATATTAGTAAATAATTCAGTCTTATGTACTTCCGGAGGGGATTACATGGCTCTATTACATAGCAGCTAGTAAGACATCGAAAAAACTCTTAAAATATTTTCGATGTCTGATTAGGCTCTCAAGATGCAACCCTGTCACTCTACAAATGTGTTCAAATTATAGGTATGTATCTTATCTTAGTAAATAATTCAGTCTTATGTACTTCCGGAGGGGATAACATGGCTCTATTACACGGCAGCCAGTAAGACATCGAAAAAATTCATGAAATATTTTCGATGGCTGATTAGGCTCTCAAGATGAAACCTTGTCACTCTACAAATGAGTTCAAATTATAAATATGTATCTTATCTTAGTAAATAGTACAGTTTTATGTACTTCCGGAGGGGATTACATGGGTCTATGTCACGTCAGCCAGTACCATACCAAAAAAAAAACTTAAAATATTTTCGATGGCTGATTAGGCTCTCAAGATGAAACCCTGTCACTCTACAAATGGGTTCAAATTATAGGTATATATCTTATCTTAGTAAATAAAACAGTTTTATGTACTTCCGGAGGGGATAGCATGGGTCTATGTCACGTCAGCCAGTACCATACCAAAAAAAAAACTTAAAATATTTTCGATGTCTGATTAGGCTCTCAAGATGCAACCCTGTCACTCTACAAATGTATTCAAATTATAGGTATGTATCTTATCTTAGTAAATAGTACAGTTTTATGTACTTCCGGAGGGGATAGCATGGGTCTATGTCACGTCAGCCAGTACCATACTAAAAAAAAAACTTAAAATATTTTCGATGGCTGATTAGGCTCTCAAGATGAAACCCTGTCACTCTACAAATGGGTTCAAATTATAGGTACATATGTTATATTAGTAAATAATTCAGTCTTATGTACTTCCGGAGGGGATTACATGGCTCTATTACATAGCAGCTAGTAAGACATCGAAAAAACTCTTAAAATATTTTCGATGTCTGATTAGGCTCTCAAGATGCAACCCTGTCACTCTACAAATGTGTTCAAATTATAGGTATGTATCTTATCTTAGTAAATAATTCAGTCTTATGTACTTCCGGAGGGGATAACATGGCTCTATTACACGGCAGCCAGTAAGACATCGAAAAAATTCATGAAATATTTTCGATGGCTGATTAGGCTCTCAAGATGAAACCCTGTCACTCTACAAATGAGTTCAAATTATAGGTATGTATCTTATCTTAGTAAATAGTACAGTTTTATGTACTTCCGGAGGGGATTACATGGGTCTATGTCACGTCAGCCAGTACCATACCAAAAAAAAAACTTAAAATATTTTCGATGGCTGATTAGGCTCTCAAGATGAAACCCTGTCACTCTACAAATGGGTTCAAATTATAGGTATATATCTTATCTTAGTAAATAAAACAGTTTTATGTACTTCCGGAGGGGATAGCATGGGTCTATGTCACGTCAGCCAGTACCATACCAAAAAAAAAACTTAAAATATTTTCGATGGCTGATTAGGCTCTCAAGATGAAACCCTGTCACTCTACAAATGGGTTCAAATTATAGGTACATATGTTATATTAGTAAATAATTCAGTCTTATGTACTTCCGGAGGGGATTACATGGCTCTATTACATAGCAGCTAGTAAGACATCGAAAAAACTCTTAAAATATTTTCGATGTCTGATTAGGCTCTCAAGATGCAACCCTGTCACTCTACAAATGTATTCAAATTATAGGTATGTATCTTATCTTAGTAAATAGTACAGTTTTATGTACTTCCGGAGGGGATAGCATGGGTCTATGTCACGTCAGCCAGTACCATACGAAAAAAAAACATAAAATATTTTCGATGACTGATTAGGCTCTCAAGATGCAACCCTGTCACTCTACAAATGGGTTCAAATTATAGGTACATATGTTATATTAGTAAATAATTCAGTCTTATGTACTTCCGGAGGGGATTACATGGCTCTATTACATAGCAGCTAGTAAGACGTCGAAAAAACTCTTAAAATATTTTCGATGTCTGATTAGGCTCTCAAGATGCAACCCTGTCACTCTACAAATGTATTCAAATTATAGGTATGTATCTTATTTTAGTAAATAGTACAGTTTTATGTACTTCCGGAGGGGATAGCATGGGTCTATGTCACGTCAGCCAGTACCATACCAAGAAAAAAACTAAAATATTTTCGATGGCTGATTAGGCTCTCAAGATGAAACCCTGTCACTCTACAAATGAGTTCAAATTATAGGTATGTATCTTATCTTAGTAAATAGTACAGTTTTATGTACTTCCGGAGGGGATTACATGGGTCTATGTCACGTCAGCCAGTACCATACCAAAAAAAAAACTTAAAATATTTTCGATGGCTGATTAGGCTCTCAAGATGAAACCCTGTCACTCTACAAATGGGTTCAAATTATAGGTATGTATCTTATCTTAGTAAATAATTCAGTCTTATGTACTTCCGGAGAAGATAACATGGCTCTATTACACGGCAGCCAGTAAGACATCGAAAAAATTCATGAAATATTTTCGATGGCTGATTAGGCTCTCAAGATGAAACCCTGTCACTCTACAAATGAGTTCAAATTATAGGTATGTATCTTATCTTAGTATATAGTACAGTTCTATGTACTTCCGGAGGGGATTACATGGGTCTATGTCACGTCAGCCAGTACCATACCAAAAAAAAAACTTAAAATATTTTCGATGGCTGATTAGGCTCTCAAGATGAAACCCTGTCACTCTACAAATGGGTTCAAATTATAGGTATATATCTTATCTTAGTAAATAATTCAGTCTTATGTACTTCCGGAGGGGATAACATGGGTCTATGTCACGTCAGCCAGTACCATACCAAAAAAAAAACTTAAAATATTTTCGATGGCTGATTAGGCTCTCAAGATGAAACCCTGTCACTCTACAAATGGGTTCAAATTATAGGTACATATCTTATATTAGTAAATAATTTAGTCTTATGTACTTCCGGAGGGGATTACATGGCTCTATTACATAGCAGCTAGTAAGACATCGAAAAAACTCTTAAAATATTTTCGATGTCTGATTAGGCTCTCAAGATGAAACACTGTCACTCTACAAATGTGTTCAAATTATAGGTATGTATCTTATCTTAGTAAATAATTCAGTCTTATGTACTTCCGGAGGGGATAACATGGCTCTATTACACGGCAGCCAGTAAGACATCGAAAAAATTCATGAAATATTTTCGATGGCTGATTAGGCTCTCAAGATGAAACCCTGTCACTCTACAAATGAGTTCAAATTATAGGTATGTATCTTATCTTAGTAAATAGTACAGTTTTATGTACTTCCGGAGGGGATTACATGGGTCTATGTCACGTCAGCCAGTACCATACCAAAAAAAAAACTTAAAATATTTTCGATGGCTGATTAGGCTCTCAAGATGAAACCCTGTCACTCTACAAATGGGTTCAAATTATAGGTATATATCTTATCTTAGTAAATAATTCAGTCTTATGTACTTCCGGAGAGGATAGCATGGGTCTGTGTCACGTCAGCCAGTACCATACCAAAAAAAAAACTTAAAATATTTTCGATGGCTGATTAGGCTCTCAAGATGAAACCCTGTCACTCTACAAATGGGTTCAAATTATAGGTATATATCTTATCTTAGTAAATAGAACAGTTTTATGTACTTCCGGAGGGGATAACTTGGGTCTATGCCACGTCAGCCAGTACCATACCGAAAAAACTGTTAAAATATTTTCGATGTCTGATTAGGCTCTCAAGATACAACCCTGTCACTCTACAAATGTGTTCAAATTATAGATACATATCTTATCTTAGTCAATAGACCAGTCTCATGTACTTCCGGAGGGGATTACATGGGTCTATGCCACGTCAGCCAGTACCATACCGAAAAATTTCTTAAAATATTTTCGATGGCTGATTTGGCTCTCAAGACACAACTCGGTCACTCTACAAATGGGTTCAAATTATAGGTATATATATTATCTTAGTAAATAGTACAGTTTTATGTACTTCCGGAGGGGATAACATGGGTCTACGTCAAATCAGCCAGTACCATACAAAAAAAAAACTTAAAATATTTTCGATGGCTGATTAGGCTCTCAAGATGCAACCCTGTCACTCTACAAATGTATTCAAATTATAGGTATGTATCTTATCTTAGTAAATAGTACAGTTTTATGTACTTCCGGAGGGGATAACATGGGTCTACGTCAAATCAGCCAGTACCATACCAAAAAAAAACTTAAAATATTTTCGATGGCTGATTAGGCTCTCAAGATGCAACCCTGTCACTCTACAAATGTGTTCAAATTATAGGTACATATCTTATCTTAGTAAATAGACCAGTTTTATGTACTTCCGGAGGGGATAACATGGCTCTATTACACGGCAGCCAGTAAGACATCGAAAAAAATCTTGAAGTATTTTTGATGGCTGATTAGGCTCACAAGATGCAACCCTGTCACTCTACAAATATATTCAAATTATAGGTATATATCTTATGTTAGTAAATAGTACAGTTTTATGTACTTCCGGAGGGGATAACATGGGTCTATGTCACGTCAGCCAGTATACCATACCGAAAAAAATCTTGAAATATTTTCGATGGCTGATTAGGCTCTCAAGATGCAACCCTGTCACTCTACGAAGGTTTTCAAATTATAGGTATATATCTTATCTTAGTAAATAATTCAGTCTTATGTACTTCCGGAGGGGATTACATGGCTCTATTACACGGCAGCCAGTAAGACATCGAAAAAAATCTTAAAATATTTTCGATGGCTGATTAAGCTTTCAAGATGCAATCCTGTCACTCTACGAAGGTTTTCAAATTATAGGTTAATATCTAATCTTAGTAAATAAAACAGTTTTATGTACTTCCGGAGGGGATAGCATGGGTCTATGTCACGTCAGCCAGTACCATACCAAAAAAAAAACATAAAATATTTTCGATGGCTGATTAGGCTCTCAAGATGAAACCCTGTCACTCTACAAATGGGTTCAAATTATAGGTACATATGTTATATTAGTAAATAATTCAGTCTTATGTACTTCCGGAGGGGATTACATGGCTCTATTACATAGCAGCTAGTAAGACGTCGAAAAAACTCTTAAAATATTTTCGATGTCTGATTAGGCTCTCAAGATGCAACCCTGTCACTCTACAAATGTATTCAAATTATAGGTATGTATCTTATTTTAGTAAATAGTACAGTTTTATGTACTTCCGGAGGGGATAGCATGGGTCTATGTCACGTCAGCCAGTACCATACCAAAAAAAAAACTAAAATATTTTCGATGGCTGATTAGGCTCTCAAGATGAAACCCTGTCACTCTACAAATGAGTTCAAATTATAGGTATGTATCTTATCTTAGTAAATAGTACAGTTTTATGTACTTCCGGAGGGGATTACATGGGTCTATGTCACGTCAGCCAGTACCATACCAAAAAAAAAACTTAAAATATTTTCGATGTCTGATTAGGCTCTCAAGATGGAACCCTGTCACTCTACAAATGTATTCAAATTATAGGTATGTATCTTATTTTAGTAAATAGTACAGTTTTATGTACTTCCGGAGGGGATTACATGGGTCTATGTCACGTCAGCCAGTACCATACCAAAAAAAAAACTTAAAATATTTTCGATGGCTGATTAGGCTCTCAAGATGAAACCCTGTCACTCTACAAATGGGTTCAAATTATAGGTATATATCTTATCTTAGTAAATAAAACAGTTTTATGTACTTCCGGAGGGGATAGCATGGGTCTATGTCACGTCAGCCAGTACCATACCAAAAAAAAAACTTAAAATATTTTCGATGGCTGATTAGGCTCTCAAGATGAAACCCTGTCACTCTACAAATGGGTTCAAATTATAGGTACATATGTTATATTAGTAAATAATTCAGTCTTATGTACTTCCGGAGGGGATTACATGGCTCTATTACATAGCAGCTAGTAAGACATCGAAAAAACTCTTAAAATATTTTCGATGTCTGATTAGGCTCTCAAGATGCAACCCTGTCACTCTACAAATGTGTTCAAATTATAGGTATGTATCTTATCTTAGTAAATAATTCAGTCTTATGTACTTCCGGAGGGGATAACATGGCTCTATTACACGGCAGCCAGTAAGACATCGAAAAAATTCATGAAATATTTTCGATGGCTAATTAGGCTCTCAAGATGAAACCTTGTCACTCTACAAATGAGTTCAAATTATAAATATGTATCTTATCTTAGTAAATAGTACAGTTTTATGTACTTCCGGAGGGGATTACATGGGTCTATGTCACGTCAGCCAGTACCATACCAAAAAAAAAACTTAAAATATTTTCGATGGCTGATTAGGCTCTCAAGATGAAACCCTGTCACTCTACAAATGGGTTCAAATTATAGGTATATATCTTATCTTAGTAAATAAAACAGTTTTATGTACTTCCGGAGGGGATAGCATGGGTCTATGTCACGTCAGCCAGTACCATACCAAAAAAAAAACTTAAAATATTTTCGATGGCTGATTAGGCTCTCAAGATGAAACCCTGTCACTCTACAAATGGGTTCAAATTATAGGTATATATCTTATCTTAGTAAATAAAACAGTTTTATGTACTTCCGGAGGGGATAGCATGGGTCTATGTCACGTCAGCCAGTACCATACCAAAAAAAAAACTTAAAATATTTTCGATGTCTGATTAGGCTCTCAAGATGCAACCCTGTCACTCTACAAATGTATTCAAATTATAGGTATGTATCTTATCTTAGTAAATAGTACAGTTTTATGTACTTCCGGAGGGGATAGCATGGGTCTATGTCACGTCAGCCAGTACCATACTAAAAAAAAAACTTAAAATATTTTCGATGGCTGATTAGGCTCTCAAGATGAAACCCTGTCACTCTACAAATGGGTTCAAATTATAGGTACATATGTTATATTAGTAAATAATTCAGTCTTATGTACTTCCGGAGGGGATTACATGGCTCTATTACATAGCAGCTAGTAAGACATCGAAAAAACTCTTAAAATATTTTCGATGTCTGATTAGGCTCTCAAGATGCAACCCTGTCACTCTACAAATGTGTTCAAATTATAGGTATGTATCTTATCTTAGTAAATAATTCAGTCTTATGTACTTCCGGAGGGGATAACATGGCTCTATTACACGGCAGCCAGTAAGACATCGAAAAAATTCATGAAATATTTTCGATGGCTGATTAGGCTCTCAAGATGAAACCCTGTCACTCTACAAATGAGTTCAAATTATAGGTATGTATCTTATCTTAGTAAATAGTACAGTTTTATGTACTTCCGGAGGGGATTACATGGGTCTATGTCACGTCAGCCAGTACCATACCAAAAAAAAAACTTAAAATATTTTCGATGGCTGATTAGGCTCTCAAGATGAAACCCTGTCACTCTACAAATGGGTTCAAATTATAGGTATATATCTTATCTTAGTAAATAAAACAGTTTTATGTACTTCCGGAGGGGATAGCATGGGTCTATGTCACGTCAGCCAGTACCATACCAAAAAAAAAACTTAAAATATTTTCGATGGCTGATTAGGCTCTCAAGATGAAACCCTGTCACTCTACAAATGGGTTCAAATTATAGGTACATATGTTATATTAGTAAATAATTCAGTCTTATGTACTTCCGGAGGGGATTACATGGCTCTATTACATAGCAGCTAGTAAGACATCGAAAAAACTCTTAAAATATTTTCGATGTCTGATTAGGCTCTCAAGATGCAACCCTGTCACTCTACAAATGTATTCAAATTATAGGTATGTATCTTATCTTAGTAAATAGTACAGTTTTATGTACTTCCGGAGGGGATAGCATGGGTCTATGTCACGTCAGCCAGTACCATACGAAAAAAAAACATAAAATATTTTCGATGACTGATTAGGCTCTCAAGATGCAACCCTGTCACTCTACAAATGGGTTCAAATTATAGGTATGTATCTTATTTTAGTAAATAGTACAGTTTTATGTACTTCCGGAGGGGATAGCATGGGTCTATGTCACGTCAGCCAGTACCATACCAAGAAAAAAACTAAAATATTTTCGATGGCTGATTAGGCTCTCAAGATGAAACCCTGTCACTCTACAAATGGGTTCAAATTATAGGTACATATGTTATATTAGTAAATAATTCAGTCTTATGTACTTCCGGAGGGGATTACATGGCTCTATTACATAGCAGCTAGTAAGACATCGAAAAAACTCTTAAAATATTTTCGATGTCTGATTAGGCTCTCAAGATGCAACCCTGTCACTCTACAAATGTGTTCAAATTATAGGTATGTATCTTATCTTAGTAAATAATTCAGTCTTATGTACTTCCGGAGGGGATAACATGGCTCTATTACACGGCAGCCAGTAAGACATCGAAAAAATTCATGAAATATTTTCGATGGCTGATTAGGCTCTCAAGATGAAACCTTGTCACTCTACAAATGAGTTCAAATTATAAATATGTATCTTATCTTAGTAAATAGTACAGTTTTATGTACTTCCGGAGGGGATTACATGGGTCTATGTCACGTCAGCCAGTACCATACCAAAAAAAAAACTTAAAATATTTTCGATGGCTGATTAGGCTCTCAAGATGAAACCCTGTCACTCTACAAATGGGTTCAAATTATAGGTATATATCTTATCTTAGTAAATAAAACAGTTTTATGTACTTCCGGAGGGGATAGCATGGGTCTATGTCACGTCAGCCAGTACCATACCAAAAAAAAAACTTAAAATATTTTCGATGTCTGATTAGGCTCTCAAGATGCAACCCTGTCACTCTACAAATGTATTCAAATTATAGGTATGTATCTTATCTTAGTAAATAGTACAGTTTTATGTACTTCCGGAGGGGATAGCATGGGTCTATGTCACGTCAGCCAGTACCATACTAAAAAAAAAACTTAAAATATTTTCGATGGCTGATTAGGCTCTCAAGATGAAACCCTGTCACTCTACAAATGGGTTCAAATTATAGGTACATATGTTATATTAGTAAATAATTCAGTCTTATGTACTTCCGGAGGGGATTACATGGCTCTATTACATAGCAGCTAGTAAGACATCGAAAAAACTCTTAAAATATTTTCGATGTCTGATTAGGCTCTCAAGATGCAACCCTGTCACTCTACAAATGTGTTCAAATTATAGGTATGTATCTTATCTTAGTAAATAATTCAGTCTTATGTACTTCCGGAGGGGATAACATGGCTCTATTACACGGCAGCCAGTAAGACATCGAAAAAATTCATGAAATATTTTCGATGGCTGATTAGGCTCTCAAGATGAAACCCTGTCACTCTACAAATGAGTTCAAATTATAGGTATGTATCTTATCTTAGTAAATAGTACAGTTTTATGTACTTCCGGAGGGGATTACATGGGTCTATGTCACGTCAGCCAGTACCATACCAAAAAAAAAACTTAAAATATTTTCGATGGCTGATTAGGCTCTCAAGATGAAACCCTGTCACTCTACAAATGGGTTCAAATTATAGGTATATATCTTATCTTAGTAAATAAAACAGTTTTATGTACTTCCGGAGGGGATAGCATGGGTCTATGTCACGTCAGCCAGTACCATACCAAAAAAAAAACTTAAAATATTTTCGATGGCTGATTAGGCTCTCAAGATGAAACCCTGTCACTCTACAAATGGGTTCAAATTATAGGTACATATGTTATATTAGTAAATAATTCAGTCTTATGTACTTCCGGAGGGGATTACATGGCTCTATTACATAGCAGCTAGTAAGACATCGAAAAAACTCTTAAAATATTTTCGATGTCTGATTAGGCTCTCAAGATGCAACCCTGTCACTCTACAAATGTATTCAAATTATAGGTATGTATCTTATCTTAGTAAATAGTACAGTTTTATGTACTTCCGGAGGGGATAGCATGGGTCTATGTCACGTCAGCCAGTACCATACGAAAAAAAAACATAAAATATTTTCGATGACTGATTAGGCTCTCAAGATGCAACCCTGTCACTCTACAAATGGGTTCAAATTATAGGTACATATGTTATATTAGTAAATAATTCAGTCTTATGTACTTCCGGAGGGGATTACATGGCTCTATTACATAGCAGCTAGTAAGACGTCGAAAAAACTCTTAAAATATTTTCGATGTCTGATTAGGCTCTCAAGATGCAACCCTGTCACTCTACAAATGTATTCAAATTATAGGTATGTATCTTATTTTAGTAAATAGTACAGTTTTATGTACTTCCGGAGGGGATAGCATGGGTCTATGTCACGTCAGCCAGTACCATACCAAGAAAAAAACTAAAATATTTTCGATGGCTGATTAGGCTCTCAAGATGAAACCCTGTCACTCTACAAATGAGTTCAAATTATAGGTATGTATCTTATCTTAGTAAATAGTACAGTTTTATGTACTTCCGGAGGGGATTACATGGGTCTATGTCACGTCAGCCAGTACCATACCAAAAAAAAAACTTAAAATATTTTCGATGGCTGATTAGGCTCTCAAGATGAAACCCTGTCACTCTACAAATGGGTTCAAATTATAGGTATGTATCTTATCTTAGTAAATAATTCAGTCTTATGTACTTCCGGAGAAGATAACATGGCTCTATTACACGGCAGCCAGTAAGACATCGAAAAAATTCATGAAATATTTTCGATGGCTGATTAGGCTCTCAAGATGAAACCCTGTCACTCTACAAATGAGTTCAAATTATAGGTATGTATCTTATCTTAGTATATAGTACAGTTCTATGTACTTCCGGAGGGGATTACATGGGTCTATGTCACGTCAGCCAGTACCATACCAAAAAAAAAACTTAAAATATTTTCGATGGCTGATTAGGCTCTCAAGATGAAACCCTGTCACTCTACAAATGGGTTCAAATTATAGGTATATATCTTATCTTAGTAAATAATTCAGTCTTATGTACTTCCGGAGGGGATAACATGGGTCTATGTCACGTCAGCCAGTACCATACCAAAAAAAAAACTTAAAATATTTTCGATGGCTGATTAGGCTCTCAAGATGAAACCCTGTCACTCTACAAATGGGTTCAAATTATAGGTACATATCTTATATTAGTAAATAATTTAGTCTTATGTACTTCCGGAGGGGATTACATGGCTCTATTACATAGCAGCTAGTAAGACATCGAAAAAACTCTTAAAATATTTTCGATGTCTGATTAGGCTCTCAAGATGAAACACTGTCACTCTACAAATGTGTTCAAATTATAGGTATGTATCTTATCTTAGTAAATAATTCAGTCTTATGTACTTCCGGAGGGGATAACATGGCTCTATTACACGGCAGCCAGTAAGACATCGAAAAAATTCATGAAATATTTTCGATGGCTGATTAGGCTCTCAAGATGAAACCCTGTCACTCTACAAATGAGTTCAAATTATAGGTATGTATCTTATCTTAGTAAATAGTACAGTTTTATGTACTTCCGGAGGGGATTACATGGGTCTATGTCACGTCAGCCAGTACCATACCAAAAAAAAAACTTAAAATATTTTCGATGGCTGATTAGGCTCTCAAGATGAAACCCTGTCACTCTACAAATGGGTTCAAATTATAGGTATATATCTTATCTTAGTAAATAATTCAGTCTTATGTACTTCCGGAGAGGATAGCATGGGTCTGTGTCACGTCAGCCAGTACCATACCAAAAAAAAAACTTAAAATATTTTCGATGGCTGATTAGGCTCTCAAGATGAAACCCTGTCACTCTACAAATGGGTTCAAATTATAGGTATATATCTTATCTTAGTAAATAGAACAGTTTTATGTACTTCCGGAGGGGATAACTTGGGTCTATGCCACGTCAGCCAGTACCATACCGAAAAAACTGTTAAAATATTTTCGATGTCTGATTAGGCTCTCAAGATACAACCCTGTCACTCTACAAATGTGTTCAAATTATAGATACATATCTTATCTTAGTCAATAGACCAGTCTCATGTACTTCCGGAGGGGATTACATGGGTCTATGCCACGTCAGCCAGTACCATACCGAAAAATTTCTTAAAATATTTTCGATGGCTGATTTGGCTCTCAAGACACAACTCGGTCACTCTACAAATGGGTTCAAATTATAGGTATATATATTATCTTAGTAAATAGTACAGTTTTATGTACTTCCGGAGGGGATAACATGGGTCTACGTCAAATCAGCCAGTACCATACAAAAAAAAAACTTAAAATATTTTCGATGGCTGATTAGGCTCTCAAGATGCAACCCTGTCACTCTACAAATGTATTCAAATTATAGGTATGTATCTTATCTTAGTAAATAGTACAGTTTTATGTACTTCCGGAGGGGATAACATGGGTCTACGTCAAATCAGCCAGTACCATACCAAAAAAAAACTTAAAATATTTTCGATGGCTGATTAGGCTCTCAAGATGCAACCCTGTCACTCTACAAATGTGTTCAAATTATAGGTACATATCTTATCTTAGTAAATAGACCAGTTTTATGTACTTCCGGAGGGGATAACATGGCTCTATTACACGGCAGCCAGTAAGACATCGAAAAAAATCTTGAAGTATTTTTGATGGCTGATTAGGCTCACAAGATGCAACCCTGTCACTCTACAAATATATTCAAATTATAGGTATATATCTTATGTTAGTAAATAGTACAGTTTTATGTACTTCCGGAGGGGATAACATGGGTCTATGTCACGTCAGCCAGTATACCATACCGAAAAAAATCTTGAAATATTTTCGATGGCTGATTAGGCTCTCAAGATGCAACCCTGTCACTCTACAAATGAGTTCAAATTATAGGTATATATCTTATCTTAGTAAATAATTCAGTCTTATGTACTTCCGGAGGGGATAACATGGGTCTGTGTCACGTCAGCCAGTACCATACCAATTAAAAAACTTAAAATATTTTCGATGGCTGATTAGGCTCTCAAGATGAAACCCTGTCACTCTACAAATGGGTTCAAATTATAGGTATATATCTTGTCTTAGTAAATAAAACAGTTTTATGTACTTCCGGAGGGTATAGCATGGGTCTATGTCACGTCAGCCAGTACCATACCAAAAAAAAAACTTAAAATATTTTCGATGGCTGATTAGGCTCTCAAGATGAAACCCTGTCACTCTACAAATGGGTTCAAATTATAGGTACATATGTTATATTAGTAAATAATTCAGTCTTATGTACTTCCGGAGGGGATTACATGGCTCTATTACATAGCAGCTAGTAAGACATCGAAAAAACTCTTAAAATATTTTCGATGTCTGATTAGGCTCTCAAGATGCAACCCTGTCACTCGAAAAATGAGTTCAAATTATAGGTATGTATCTTATCTTAGTAAATAGTACAGTTTTATGTACTTCCGGAGGGGACTTAATGGCTCTATTACACGGCAGCCAGTAAGACATTGAAAAAATTCTTAAAATATTTTCGATGACTGATTAAGCTCTCAAGATGCAACCCTGTCACTCTACGAAGGTTTTCAAATTATAGGTACATATCTTATATTAGTAAATAATTCAGTCTTATGTACTTCCGGAGGGGATTACATGGCTCTATTACATAGCAGCTAGTAAGACGTCGAAAAAACAATATATCTTGTCTTAGTAAATAAAACAGTTTTATGTACTTCCGGAGGGTATAGCATGGGTCTATGTCACGTCAGCCAGTACCATACCAAAAAAAAAACTTAAAATATTTTCGATGGCTGATTAGGCTCTCAAGATGAAACCCTGTCACTCTACAAATGGGTTCAAATTATAGGTACATATGTTATATTAGTAAATAATTCAGTCTTATGTACTTCCGGAGGGGATTACATGGCTCTATTACATAGCAGCTAGTAAGACATCGAAAAAACTCTTAAAATATTTTCGATGTCTGATTAGGCTCTCAAGATGCAACCCTGTCACTCTAAAAATGAGTTCAAATTATAGGTATGTATCTTATCTTAGTAAATAGTACAGTTTTATGTACTTCCGGAGGGGACTTAATGGCTCTATTACACGGCAGCCAGTAAGACATTGAAAAAATTCTTAAAATATTTTCGATGACTGATTAAGCTCTCAAGATGCAACCCTGTCACTCTACGAAGGTTTTCAAATTATAGGTACATATCTTATATTAGTAAATAATTCAGTCTTATGTACTTCCGGAGGGGATTACATGGCTCTATTACATAGCAGCTAGTAAGACGTCGAAAAAACTCTTAAAATATTTTCGATGTCTGATTAGGCTCTCAAGATGAAACCCTGTCACTCTACAAATGTGTTCAAATTATAGGTATGTATCTTATCTTAGTAAATAATTCAGTCTTATTTACTTCCGGAGGGGATAACATGGCTCTATTACACGGCAGCCAGTAAGACATCGAAAAAATTCATGAAATATTTTCGATGGCTGATTAGGCTCTCAAGATGAAACCCTGTCACTCTACAAATGTGTTCAAATGATAGGTATGTATCTTATCTTAGTAAATAGTACAGTTTTATGTACTTCCGGAGGGGATTACATGGGTCTATGTCACGTCAGCCAGTACCATACCAAAAAAAAAACTTAAAATATTTTCGATGGCTGATTAGGCTCTCAAGATGAAACCCTGTCACTCTACAAATGGGTTCAAATTATAGGTATGTATCTTATCTTAGTAAATAATTCAGTCTTATGTACTTCCGGAGAAGATAACATGGCTCTATTACACGGCAGCCAGTAAGACATCGAAAAAATTCATGAAATATTTTCGATGGCTGATTAGGCTCTCAAGATGAAACCCTGTCACTCTACAAATGAGTTCAAATTATAGGTATGTATCTTATCTTAGTATATAGTACAGTTCTATGTACTTCCGGAGGGGATTACATGGGTCTATGTCACGTCAGCCAGTACCATACCAAAAAAAAAACTTAAAATATTTTCGATGGCTGATTAGGCTCTCAAGATGAAACCCTGTCACTCTACAAATGGGTTCAAATTATAGGTATATATCTTATCTTAGTAAATAATTCAGTCTTATGTACTTCCGGAGGGGATAACATGGGTCTATGTCACGTCAGCCAGTACCATACCAAAAAAAAAACTTAAAATATTTTCGATGGCTGATTAGGCTCTCAAGATGAAACCCTGTCACTCTACAAATGGGTTCAAATTATAGGTACATATCTTATATTAGTAAATAATTTAGTCTTATGTACTTCCGGAGGGGATTACATGGCTCTATTACATAGCAGCTAGTAAGACATCGAAAAAACTCTTAAAATATTTTCGATGTCTGATTAGGCTCTCAAGATGAAACACTGTCACTCTACAAATGTGTTCAAATTATAGGTATGTATCTTATCTTAGTAAATAATTCAGTCTTATGTACTTCCGGAGGGGATAACATGGCTCTATTACACGGCAGCCAGTAAGACATCGAAAAAATTCATGAAATATTTTCGATGGCTGATTAGGCTCTCAAGATGAAACCCTGTCACTCTACAAATGAGTTCAAATTATAGGTATGTATCTTATCTTAGTAAATAGTACAGTTTTATGTACTTCCGGAGGGGATTACATGGGTCTATGTCACGTCAGCCAGTACCATACCAAAAAAAAAACTTAAAATATTTTCGATGGCTGATTAGGCTCTCAAGATGAAACCCTGTCACTCTACAAATGGGTTCAAATTATAGGTATATATCTTATCTTAGTAAATAATTCAGTCTTATGTACTTCCGGAGAGGATAGCATGGGTCTGTGTCACGTCAGCCAGTACCATACCAAAAAAAAAACTTAAAATATTTTCGATGGCTGATTAGGCTCTCAAGATGAAACCCTGTCACTCTACAAATGGGTTCAAATTATAGGTATATATCTTATCTTAGTAAATAGAACAGTTTTATGTACTTCCGGAGGGGATAACTTGGGTCTATGCCACGTCAGCCAGTACCATACCGAAAAAACTGTTAAAATATTTTCGATGTCTGATTAGGCTCTCAAGATACAACCCTGTCACTCTACAAATGTGTTCAAATTATAGATACATATCTTATCTTAGTCAATAGACCAGTCTCATGTACTTCCGGAGGGGATTACATGGGTCTATGCCACGTCAGCCAGTACCATACCGAAAAATTTCTTAAAATATTTTCGATGGCTGATTTGGCTCTCAAGACACAACTCGGTCACTCTACAAATGGGTTCAAATTATAGGTATATATATTATCTTAGTAAATAGTACAGTTTTATGTACTTCCGGAGGGGATAACATGGGTCTACGTCAAATCAGCCAGTACCATACAAAAAAAAAACTTAAAATATTTTCGATGGCTGATTAGGCTCTCAAGATGCAACCCTGTCACTCTACAAATGTATTCAAATTATAGGTATGTATCTTATCTTAGTAAATAGTACAGTTTTATGTACTTCCGGAGGGGATAACATGGGTCTACGTCAAATCAGCCAGTACCATACCAAAAAAAAACTTAAAATATTTTCGATGGCTGATTAGGCTCTCAAGATGCAACCCTGTCACTCTACAAATGTGTTCAAATTATAGGTACATATCTTATCTTAGTAAATAGACCAGTTTTATGTACTTCCGGAGGGGATAACATGGCTCTATTACACGGCAGCCAGTAAGACATCGAAAAAAATCTTGAAGTATTTTTGATGGCTGATTAGGCTCACAAGATGCAACCCTGTCACTCTACAAATATATTCAAATTATAGGTATATATCTTATGTTAGTAAATAGTACAGTTTTATGTACTTCCGGAGGGGATAACATGGGTCTATGTCACGTCAGCCAGTATACCATACCGAAAAAAATCTTGAAATATTTTCGATGGCTGATTAGGCTCTCAAGATGCAACCCTGTCACTCTACAAATGAGTTCAAATTATAGGTATATATCTTATCTTAGTAAATAATTCAGTCTTATGTACTTCCGGAGGGGATAACATGGGTCTGTGTCACGTCAGCCAGTACCATACCAATTAAAAAACTTAAAATATTTTCGATGGCTGATTAGGCTCTCAAGATGAAACCCTGTCACTCTACAAATGGGTTCAAATTATAGGTATATATCTTGTCTTAGTAAATAAAACAGTTTTATGTACTTCCGGAGGGTATAGCATGGGTCTATGTCACGTCAGCCAGTACCATACCAAAAAAAAAACTTAAAATATTTTCGATGGCTGATTAGGCTCTCAAGATGAAACCCTGTCACTCTACAAATGGGTTCAAATTATAGGTACATATGTTATATTAGTAAATAATTCAGTCTTATGTACTTCCGGAGGGGATTACATGGCTCTATTACATAGCAGCTAGTAAGACATCGAAAAAACTCTTAAAATATTTTCGATGTCTGATTAGGCTCTCAAGATGCAACCCTGTCACTCGAAAAATGAGTTCAAATTATAGGTATGTATCTTATCTTAGTAAATAGTACAGTTTTATGTACTTCCGGAGGGGACTTAATGGCTCTATTACACGGCAGCCAGTAAGACATTGAAAAAATTCTTAAAATATTTTCGATGACTGATTAAGCTCTCAAGATGCAACCCTGTCACTCTACGAAGGTTTTCAAATTATAGGTACATATCTTATATTAGTAAATAATTCAGTCTTATGTACTTCCGGAGGGGATTACATGGCTCTATTACATAGCAGCTAGTAAGACGTCGAAAAAACAATATATCTTGTCTTAGTAAATAAAACAGTTTTATGTACTTCCGGAGGGTATAGCATGGGTCTATGTCACGTCAGCCAGTACCATACCAAAAAAAAAACTTAAAATATTTTCGATGGCTGATTAGGCTCTCAAGATGAAACCCTGTCACTCTACAAATGGGTTCAAATTATAGGTACATATGTTATATTAGTAAATAATTCAGTCTTATGTACTTCCGGAGGGGATTACATGGCTCTATTACATAGCAGCTAGTAAGACATCGAAAAAACTCTTAAAATATTTTCGATGTCTGATTAGGCTCTCAAGATGCAACCCTGTCACTCTAAAAATGAGTTCAAATTATAGGTATGTATCTTATCTTAGTAAATAGTACAGTTTTATGTACTTCCGGAGGGGACTTAATGGCTCTATTACACGGCAGCCAGTAAGACATTGAAAAAATTCTTAAAATATTTTCGATGACTGATTAAGCTCTCAAGATGCAACCCTGTCACTCTACGAAGGTTTTCAAATTATAGGTACATATCTTATATTAGTAAATAATTCAGTCTTATGTACTTCCGGAGGGGATTACATGGCTCTATTACATAGCAGCTAGTAAGACGTCGAAAAAACTCTTAAAATATTTTCGATGTCTGATTAGGCTCTCAAGATGAAACCCTGTCACTCTACAAATGTGTTCAAATTATAGGTATGTATCTTATCTTAGTAAATAATTCAGTCTTATTTACTTCCGGAGGGGATAACATGGCTCTATTACACGGCAGCCAGTAAGACATCGAAAAAATTCATGAAATATTTTCGATGGCTGATTAGGCTCTCAAGATGAAACCCTGTCACTCTACAAATGTGTTCAAATGATAGGTATGTATCTTATCTTAGTAAATAGTACAGTTTTATGTACTTCCGGAGGGGATTACATGGGTCTATGTCACGTCAGCCAGTACCATACCAAAAAAAAAACTTAAAATATTTTCGATGGCTGATTAGGCTCTCAAGATGAAACCCTGTCACTCTACAAATGGGTTCAAATTATAGGTATATATCTTATCTTAGTAAATAAAACAGTTTTATGTACTTCCGGAGGGGATAGCATGGGTCTATGTCACGTCAGCCAGTACCATACCAAAAAAAAAACTTAAAATATTTTCGATGGCTGATTAGGCTCTCAAGATGAAACCCTGTCACTCTACAAATGGGTTCAAATTATAGGTACATATGTTATATTAGTAAATAATTCAGTCTTATGTACTTCCGGAGGGGATTACATGGCTCTATTACATAGCAGCTAGTAAGACATCGAAAAAACTCTTAAAATATTTTCGATGTCTGATTAGGCTCTCAAGATGCAACCCTGTCACTCTACAAATGTATTCAAATTATAGGTATGTATCTTATCTTAGTAAATAGTACAGGTTTATGTACTTCCGGAGGGGATAGCATGGGTCTATGTCACGTCAGCCAGTACCATACGAAAAAAAAACGTGACACAGACCCATGCTATCCCCTCCGGAAGTACATAAGACTGAATTATTTACTAAGATAAGATATATACCTATAATTTGAACTCATTTGTAGAGTGACAGGGTTGCATCTTGAGAGCCTAATCAGCCATCGAAAATATTTCAAGATTTTTTTCGGTATGGTATACTGGCTGACGTGACATAGACCCATGTTATCCCCTCCGGAAGTACATAAAACTGTTTTATTTACTAACATAAGATATATACCTATAATTTGAATATATTTGTAGAGTGACAGGGTTGCATCTTGTGAGCCTAATCAGCCATCAAAAATACTTCAAGATTTTTTTCGATGTCTTACTGGCTGCCGTGTAATAGAGCCATGTTATCCCCTCCGGAAGTACATAAAACTGTTCTATTTACTAAGATAAGATATGTACCTATAATTTGAACACATTTGTAGAGTGACAGGGTTGCATCTTGAGAGCCTAATCAGCCATCGAAAATATTTTAAGTTTTTTTTTGGTATGGTACTGGCTGATTTGACGTAGACCCATGTTATCCCCTCCGGAAGTACATAAAACTGTACTATTTACTAAGATAAGATACATACCTATAATTTGAATACATTTGTAGAGTGACAGGGTTGCATCTTGAGAGCCTAATCAGCCATCGAAAATATTTTAAGTTTTTTTTTTGTATGGTACTGGCTGATTTGACGTAGACCCATGTTATCCCCTCCGGAAGTACATAAAACTGTACTATTTACTAAGATAATATATATACCTATAATTTGAACCCATTTGTAGAGTGACCGAGTTGTGTCTTGAGAGCCAAATCAGCCATCGAAAATATTTTAAGAAATTTTTCGGTATGGTACTGGCTGACGTGGCATAGACCCATGTAATCCCCTCCGGAAGTACATGAGACTGGTCTATTGACTAAGATAAGATATGTATCTATAATTTGAACACATTTGTAGAGTGACAGGGTTGTATCTTGAGAGCCTAATCAGACATCGAAAATATTTTAACAGTTTTTTCGGTATGGTACTGGCTGACGTGGCATAGACCCAAGTTATCCCCTCCGGAAGTACATAAAACTGTTCTATTTACTAAGATAAGATATATACCTATAATTTAAACCCATTTGTAGAGTGACAGGGTTTCATCTTGAGAGCCTAATCAGCCATCGAAAATATTTTAAGTTTTTTTTTTGGTATGGTACTGGCTGACGTGACACAGACCCATGCTATCCTCTCCGGAAGTACATAAGACTGAATTATTTACTAAGATAAGATATATACCTATAATTTGAACCCATTTGTAGAGTGACAGGGTTTCATCTTGAGAGCCTAATCAGCCATCGAAAATATTTTAAGTTTTTTTTTTGGTATGGTACTGGCTGACGTGACATAGACCCATGTAATCCCCTCCGGAAGTACATAAAACTGTACTATTTACTAAGATAAGATACATACCTATAATTTGAACTCATTTGTAGAGTGACAGGGTTTCATCTTGAGAGCCTAATCAGCCATCGAAAATATTTCATGAATTTTTTCGATGTCTTACTGGCTGCCGTGTAATAGAGCCATGTTATCCCCTCCGGAAGTACATAAGACTGAATTATTTACTAAGATAAGATACATACCTATAATTTGAACACATTTGTAGAGTGACAGTGTTTCATCTTGAGAGCCTAATCAGACATCGAAAATATTTTAAGAGTTTTTTCGATGTCTTACTAGCTGCTATGTAATAGAGCCATGTAATCCCCTCCGGAAGTACATAAGACTAAATTATTTACTAATATAAGATATGTACCTATAATTTGAACCCATTTGTAGAGTGACAGGGTTTCATCTTGAGAGCCTAATCAGCCATCGAAAATATTTTAAGTTTTTTTTTTGGTATGGTACTGGCTGACGTGACATAGACCCATGTTATCCCCTCCGGAAGTACATAAGACTGAATTATTTACTAAGATAAGATATATACCTATAATTTGAACCCATTTGTAGAGTGACAGGGTTTCATCTTGAGAGCCTAATCTGCCATCGAAAATATTTTAAGTTTTTTTTTTGGTATGGTACTGGCTGACGTGACATAGACCCATGTAATCCCCTCCGGAAGTACATAGAACTGTACTATATACTAAGATAAGATACATACCTATAATTTGAACTCATTTGTAGAGTGACAGGGTTTCATCTTGAGAGCCTAATCAGCCATCGAAAATATTTCATGAATTTTTTCGATGTCTTACTGGCTGCCGTGTAATAGAGCCATGTTATCTTCTCCGGAAGTACATAAGACTGAATTATTTACTAAGATAAGATACATACCTATAATTTGAACCCATTTTTAGAGTGACAGGGTTTCATCTTGAGAGCCTAATCAGCCATCGAAAATATTTTAAGTTTTTTTTTTGGTATGGTACTGGCTGACGTGACATAGACCCATGTAATCCCCTCCGGAAGTACATAAAACTGTACTATTTACTAAGATAAGATACATACCTATAATTTGAACTCATTTGTAGAGTGACAGGGTTTCATCTTGAGAGCCTAATCAGCCATCGAAAATATTTTAGTTTTTTTCTTGGTATGGTACTGGCTGACGTGACATAGACCCATGCTATCCCCTCCGGAAGTACATAAAACTGTACTATTTACTAAAATAAGATACATACCTATAATTTGAATACATTTGTAGAGTGACAGGGTTGCATCTTGAGAGCCTAATCAGACATCGAAAATATTTTAAGAGTTTTTTCGACGTCTTACTAGCTGCTATGTAATAGAGCCATGTAATCCCCTCCGGAAGTACATAAGACTGAATTATTTACTAATATAACATATGTACCTATAATTTGAACCCATTTGTAGAGTGACAGGGTTGCATCTTGAGAGCCTAATCAGTCATCGAAAATATTTTATGTTTTTTTTTCGTATGGTACTGGCTGACGTGACATAGACCCATGCTATCCCCTCCGGAAGTACATAAAACTGTACTATTTACTAAGATAAGATACATACCTATAATTTGAATACATTTGTAGAGTGACAGGGTTGCATCTTGAGAGCCTAATCAGACATCGAAAATATTTTAAGAGTTTTTTCGATGTCTTACTAGCTGCTATGTAATAGAGCCATGTAATCCCCTCCGGAAGTACATAAGACTGAATTATTTACTAATATAACATATGTACCTATAATTTGAACCCATTTGTAGAGTGACAGGGTTTCATCTTGAGAGCCTAATCAGCCATCGAAAATATTTTAAGTTTTTTTTTTGGTATGGTACTGGCTGACGTGACATAGACCCATGCTATCCCCTCCGGAAGTACATAAAACTGTTTTATTTACTAAGATAAGATATATACCTATAATTTGAACCCATTTGTAGAGTGACAGGGTTTCATCTTGAGAGCCTAATCAGCCATCGAAAATATTTTAAGTTTTTTTTTTGGTATGGTACTGGCTGACGTGACATAGACCCATGTAATCCCCTCCGGAAGTACATAAAACTGTACTATTTACTAAGATAAGATACATACCTATAATTTGAACTCATTTGTAGAGTGACAGGGTTTCATCTTGAGAGCCTAATCAGACATCGAAAATATTTTAAGAGTTTTTTCGATGTCTTACTAGCTGCTATGTAATAGAGCCATGTAATCCCCTCCGGAAGTACATAAGACTGAATTATTTACTAATATAACATATGTACCTATAATTTGAACCCATTTGTAGAGTGACAGGGTTTCATCTTGAGAGCCTCATCAGCCATCGAAAATATTTCATGAATTTTTTCGATGTCTTACTGGCTGCCGTGTAATAGAGCCATGTTATCCCCTCCGGAAGTACATAAGACTGAATTATTTACTAAGATAAGATACATACCTATAATTTGAACACATTTGTAGAGTGACAGGGTTGCATCTTGAGAGCCTAATCAGACATCGAAAATATTTTAAGAGTTTTTTCGATGTCTTACTAGCTGCTATGTAATAGAGCCATGTAATCCCCTCCGGAAGTACATAAGACTGAATTATTTACTAATATAACATATGTACCTATAATTTGAACCCATTTGTAGAGTGACAGGGTTTCATCTTGAGAGCCTAATCAGCCATCGAAAATATTTTAAGTTTTTTTTTTAGTATGGTACTGGCTGACGTGACATAGACCCATGCTATCCCCTCCGGAAGTACATAAAACTGTACTATTTACTAAGATAAGATACATACCTATAATTTGAATACATTTGTAGAGTGACAGGGTTGCATCTTGAGAGCCTAATCAGACATCGAAAATATTTTAAGTTTTTTTTTTGGTATGGTACTGGCTGACGTGACATAGACCCATGCTATCCCCTCCGGAAGTACATAAAACTGTTTTATTTACTAAGATAAGATATATACCTATAATTTGAACCCATTTGTAGAGTGACAGGGTTTCATCTTGAGAGCCTAATCAGCCATCGAAAATATTTTAAGTTTTTTTTTTGGTATGGTACTGGCTGACGTGACATAGACCCATGTAATCCCCTCCGGAAGTACATAAAACTGTACTATTTACTAAGATAAGATACATATTTATAATTTGAACTCATTTGTAGAATGACAAGGTTTCATCTTGAGAGCCTAATCAGCCATCGAAAATATTTCATGAATTTTTTCGATGTCTTACTGGCTGCCGTGTAATAGAGCCATGTTATCCCCTCCGGAAGTACATAAGACTGAATTATTTACTAAGATAAGATACATACCTATAATTTGAACACATTTGTAGAGTGACAGGGTTGCATCTTGAGAGCCTAATCAGACATCGAAAATATTTTAAGAGTTTTTTCGATGTCTTACTAGCTGCTATGTAATAGAGCCATGTAATCCCCTCCGGAAGTACATAAGACTGAATTATTTACTAATATAACATATGTACCTATAATTTGAACCCATTTGTAGAGTGACAGGGTTTCATCTTGAGAGCCTAATCAGCCATCGAAAATATTTTAAGTTTTTTTTTTGGTATGGTACTGGCTGACGTGACATAGACCCATGCTATCCCCTCCGGAAGTACATAAAACTGTTTTATTTACTAAGATAAGATATATACCTATAATTTGAACCCATTTGTAGAGTGACAGGGTTTCATCTTGAGAGCCTAATCAGCCATCGAAAATATTTTAAGTTTTTTTTTTGGTATGGTACTGGCTGACGTGACATAGACCCATGTAATCCCCTCCGGAAGTACATAAAACTGTACTATTTACTAAAATAAGATACATACCTATAATTTGAATACATTTGTAGAGTGACAGGGTTCCATCTTGAGAGCCTAATCAGACATCGAAAATATTTTAAGTTTTTTTTTTGGTATGGTACTGGCTGACGTGACATAGACCCATGTAATCCCCTCCGGAAGTACATAAAACTGTACTATTTACTAAGATAAGATACATACCTATAATTTGAACTCATTTGTAGAGTGACAGGGTTTCATCTTGAGAGCCTAATCAGCCATCGAAAATATTTTAGTTTTTTTTTTGGTATGGTACTGGCTGACGTGACATAGACCCATGCTATCCCCTCCGGAAGTACATAAAACTGTACTATTTACTAAAATAAGATACATACCTATAATTTGAATACATTTGTAGAGTGACAGGGTTGCATCTTGAGAGCCTAATCAGACATCGAAAATATTTTAAGAGTTTTTTCGACGTCTTACTAGCTGCTATGTAATAGAGCCATGTAATCCCCTCCGGAAGTACATAAGACTGAATTATTTACTAATATAACATATGTACCTATAATTTGAACCCATTTGTAGAGTGACAGGGTTTCATCTTGAGAGCCTAATCAGCCATCGAAAATATTTTATGTTTTTTTTTTGGTATGGTACTGGCTGACGTGACATAGACCCATGCTATCCCCTCCGGAAGTACATAAAACTGTTTTATTTACTAAGATTAGATATTAACCTATAATTTGAAAACCTTCGTAGAGTGACAGGATTGCATCTTGAAAGCTTAATCAGCCATCGAAAATATTTTAAGATTTTTTTCGATGTCTTACTGGCTGCCGTGTAATAGAGCCATGTAATCCCCTCCGGAAGTACATAAGACTGAATTATTTACTAAGATAAGATATATACCTATAATTTGAAAACCTTCGTAGAGTGACAGGGTTTCATCTTGAGAGCCTAATCAGCCATCGAAAATATTTTAAGTTTTTTTTTTGGTATGGTACTGGCTGACGTGACATAGACCCATGTAATCCCCTCCGGAAGTACATAAAACTGTACTATTTACTAAGATAAGATACATACCTATCATTTGAACACATTTGTAGAGTGACAGGGTTACATCTTGAGAGCCTAATCAGCCATCGAAAATATTTTATGAATTTTTTCGATGTCTTACTGGCTGCCGTGTAATAGAGCCATGTTATCCCCTCCGGAAGTACATAAGACTGAATTATTTACTAAGATAAGATACATACCTATAATTTGAACACATTTGTAGAGTGACAGGGTTTCATCTTGAGAGCCTAATCAGACATCGAAAATATTTTAAGAGTTTTTTCGACGTCTTACTAGCTGCTATGTAATAGAGCCATGTAATCCCCTCCGGAAGTACATAAGACTGAATTATTTACTAATATAAGATATGTACCTATAATTTGAAAACCTTCGTAGAGTGACAGGGTTGCATCTTGAGAGCTTAATCAGTCATCGAAAATATTTTAAGAATTTTTTCAATGTCTTACTGGCTGCCGTGTAATAGAGCCATTAAGTCCCCTCCGGAAGTACATAAAACTGTACTATTTACTAAGATAAGATACATACCTATAATTTGAACTCATTTTTAGAGTGACAGGGTTGCATCTTGAGAGCCTAATCAGTCATCGAAAATATTTTAAGATTTTTTTCGGTATGGTATACTGGCTTACGTGACATAGACCCATGTAATCCCCTCCGGAAGTACATGAGACTGTATTATTTACTAAGATAAGATATATACCTATAATTTGAACACATTTGTAGAGTGACAGGGCTGCATCTTGAGAGCTGAACCGACCGTCAAAGTCATGTTAAGGATTTTTTCGATACTATATTGGTTATCGTCTTATATAGCCTTGTAGTCCCCTCGGCAAGTACATAAAACAATATTATTTATTAAGTTTACATATGTATTTACAATATAAACATACAGCTGGAGCGATACCGCTATATTTTGGATAAAATATTCTCTATTTTCGAAAGACAACCTGTAACTTTTGTATTCCGAGTGCTTTGAGGTTGTTTTAATTGGTCTGAAACTTACAGGAAATATTTTATTTCAGATCTTTTGCTAAGAATATGATATTTTTTTGAATAAATTATCAATTTTTGTTTGGTTTGAACGCTCAGAGCCGGCCATTATACAAAATACTCAGAAATGTTGAAATTCCGAATTTATGTAACTTTATCGATTATTTTATGATTGAAAGGCCTTAAATCATCCTGTTTTTTAATTCTATACTGTTTTAAACAATTTTCCTTGTTAAATAAGCTCATTATAGGGTAATTTTAGAATTCTTCTTAATTTGGTCGGATTATATTGGCTGCCAACTTTTGGCTGCTAACTTCACACCGGTGGCAATAGCACGGTCAACTAAGGCTCGGCCGTCACCCGTTTGTCGTTCGGTATAGCGTGAGTGTGTCTATACAAAATATATGTAATATTAGTTGTCCGTTCTACGGCGCCTACGGCCGACGCTCGGCTCGGACCCGACACGGTCTAGCGTGAGTCATCCTTTATTCTGTTTGCGTTACGTATTGCGTTTTTATAGTTTTGTAGATATTTAGGTACTGTGTTCAGTGGGGCTAAAACGGCCGCTTGAGCAATATTGCTATGCAATTTATATCTCGAATTTACAGCAGATTATGGTGTAATTTGTCTAAATTGTAAATTAATTGATTCATTTTAATCAATTAATTTACAATTTAAAACAATATTTTTTGCATTTTCACCAAAAAATATTTAAAAGAACGTTTGGCTCTGCTGTAAATTCAAGATATGAATTGCATAGCAATATTGCTCGAGTGGCCGTTTTAGCCCCCGAGTACAAGATCTGATTAGTTCGGAATCACATGGCCATCAGACGCAAAAAATATTTCGACACTTTAAATTAAAATATTGCATACCTATTTGATTTCTTTATATTATTATGCTGGAACATATTTTATTACTAAGATTTGGGTTTATTGCATATAAAATATAATAACATACGCTATCTTATCACAGTGACAAAGACAAAGCAAATTACACTTATTATATTAACGAAAATTCCATACGAGTACAATGTCACCTGGATTGTCAAATATTTTACTTTGCATTACGATACGCACGTTCAAATATAATACGTGCCTCTTAAAATGTTATAACCTGTACAGCTAACACAGTGTTACATTGAAATATTCACGTACCTTGGTATTATTTATAAACCAGGTGAGGTGGGGTGAAGGGTAGGCCGGGGAACTTTGGCACGTCGCCTCTAGGTGACTACTTGATAAAAGCTTTTTATGCTTTATTTTAATTTTTGGACGGTATTTCTGGCGAACTGGAAAGAAATCAACTTAAGGTGAATCCTTCGAAATTCTAATTTTATTAGGTTTTTTGCTAATTGCAGTAAAAGGTCGTGTGTTTGTCAAAATCTGATTATCGACACAGAGATATGGCTACAGATTTATCTATGTATTCATTTTGCATTGAAAAATAGTTTAAAAAGTATTCTAAATACATACAATAATCGATAAATATACGTATCAGGCGCAAATCACATTTGGCAAATAGACGACCTATTGAGCTGCAATTAGCAAACAACGTAATATAACTTGAATTTCGCGGGATTTTTGGATCATTCACCTTAATTGTTAATTACATGTTAATCTATGGATACTGTAGATATGCCAATATTTTTTTTAAACTATTAATTATATTAAACTCTTATCAATTATAATTCCTATATAACTAAATTTTTCGTGTTTCTTTTCATAGATTGCTATTCAGTTTTCAATAATATTATATTATAAAATACATAAATTCGGTTCAACTTACCAATGACGTTGAGGTCATGTATTTTAGACTCCTTGGAGTATAATGGCGTCTCCAAGCCAATTAAACAGGCGTATTGACCAGTTGCTGAGAAATCTAGTCTATCCAGCGTTATTGATGTTGGAGACAATTTTATTAACTGCAAAAAAAAACATTAATTAGGTTAAAGTCCTTTTTACAAGCTTTTTGTACCATTTAAAATAGGAATATTTTTATTATATCACAATTTTCAAAAGTAAGTAATGTAAAGTACCTAATAAAGACCCAATTGTCCTGGGTCTGGTTGTAATTTGCTACCTATACCTAGAATAAAACTGTGTATGTTAATGTGTTGCTACTTACATTGACATCAGCCCCCGTAATGTTAAAAAGCTCATAGGGAGGGTCTCGACCTCGGACGAACTGCATGATCCGCTGTCCATTTTTGAAAAATACCACCTTAGAAAAAAAAACATTAAATTAGTAAGTTACATTGTACGAGAAGAAAAGAAGGAGACAGTGAATATGATGGGAAAGAAAATCAAGTATTTCATTTTTTGAATTCGGATAGGCATTGGTAGTGTACCTACCTATCCTAAAAAGTGACCTTTGGTAAAGTAATAGTAGGCCAAAGGACATGAAATGAAGTTTAAAAGGTCATAAAATATATTTCAACAAATTAGCTTAGTATTAAAATACGGTTCAAAATTAGTGTTAATGAGTACCTATTAAATTACTCGAGTAGGTAACGTACTAAAATAGCTATCGCGCCCCGTCACTACGTTCTATGTAGTTGTAAATTATTTCCTTCTGTTTACAACAGAATACCGCGCCCAAATAACTTTTTATTATCCCACAAACCTTTTACCCTTTGTATTCCTGCGCATGAGTAAGGCCATCGCTTACCATCAGGCGAACCGTATGCTTCTTTGTTAACTTTGATGAATAAATAAAGAGAAACTGTGTTAGTACCTACCTAGAACAAATAAATATTCACCGTCTTTTAATAAACAAATAAAGTTAAAGTTAAAGATCAAAGGAAATAAAATATGAATAGGGTTAATGAATGCCGTTTGTTAAGGGAAGGATACTTGCCGTTGACTTTGCCACTTTTTTCTCATTAACTTGTGGAATATTTTTAATTGGAAAAAAGTTTCTTAATTGAGCCTGTATACTTTACCGATTCAACTTTGACGAGGAGTTTAAGCTACAGGGACTCTACCGCTTATATTTGTAGTAATCATAACGAATACCATTATTGAAAATCATCCAATGAGGGCTCAATACGTCCACAAAATGGTCTTCGTCGTAGCGCGTCATTGGATGGTGTTCATTACGGTTACCAAAAGATACGCGATAGTTCGCCCGATGTACGGAACATATATAAAATAATATCGTAGAGGTATTGATTGATGTATATACATACCTAATAATGTTATCCTAATGTAAAAATGTGAGTATGTTTGCCCCTTTCAATCCCAATTACGCCTTAATAGCTAAACTGATTTTTATAAATCTAGCTTCTGTCCCACGGTTTTACCCGCGTTCCCGAGAGATTAATGTTTTACGGGGATAAAAGTAGCCTATGTGTTAATCCAGAGTATCAGCTACCTCCATATCAAATTTCATCAAAATTGGCTATCCAGCCATTTGAGCGTAAAGAAGTAACAAACATACCTACTCACAATCTTTAGCATTTTAAATATTAGTATGGATATAGCGCATAGATGGACCAACAAAACATTTACAACAGTAACGTGGCTGAAATCAAGGATTAATATCTCTATTTCTTCAATAAATTAGAAATATAATGGATTAATACATCTGTTTAACTAAACCTCCTATAAAACGGTTGGAGTCGAATAAAAAATAACACTATACGAGTAACGTAGGAAGTTGTCAACGTAAGGGTAATTTAAACAAGACGTAACATAAACTACAAAAAACTTAATAAGATGGCCACATGGGATTTTACCTTTTATCTCTAATTATGATTGTGATCAGAGTTCACACAAGTTCGTTGTCTTGAATGCTATTTGCATTCATTCACACTAGTTCAAATAGTATTTATTTCTCTGAAGACTACTCGTATATATAACATTGAGGCCAAAGACAAACATATAAATATTGTCCTATGGTTAGAACAGCTCTAAAAATAATATTATACAAGCTTTTGTATGAACAATTTTAATGTTATGAATCTTTTATATCTTAACCTATCAGTTACACTTTAATAAAGCTTTGCGTAATAATATTTTGAGGTTCTATTTTTAGAGCCCAATTTCAAATAAGCTTTAAATTTTTCTGTATGACATTCCATCGAATCGATATCAAAATGTAAAATTCAAATATGAATTTCAACAGTGCCACCATGTAGAGTACCACTATGTGGACGTGTTTGTTGAAACTCTTGGTTTAGAATTTCAAATACGATTTAGAATATCGATTCACAGTTTCGGGATGAAATCCGCCTTTGCACAATCCGTCCTAGGCCGATTTTAACGATGCGGATTGCGAAAAGCTTTAGGATTTGCACTGAAATAATCCTTACAATATAATTGAATATGTAACCATATTTATCCAAATATTAATCGGATTAAAACTTACTATAAAGAGAAAATCGATTTAAATCGAATCGAATTTGCATGTGAGAGCCAGTTTCCTTCTAGGCTTTGTATGCTTACTACATTTGACCACATAATTAGGTAAGATAATAATGGTGATTCTTTTGTTTACAACATAAATTAATGATAATCACATTCCATCTTTTTCTTAAGAATAATACTATTGAAAAAATAGTTACAGCATTTTTTTTAATGATTCTCAAAACCAATCGGAATCAGCGGCAGCGCCAATATTAACATGAAAAATTATTTAACGTAGCATCAACGTCGAAAAGAATATAGAGTCCAATTATTAATGCGCGTCTGCTTCCGAAGCGAGATAAAAATAAAGGGTGAAATCTCGTGTTGCTTCACGAAGCGGAAGTAGAGCCAATGATCTGATATGTGGAAATATAAAAGGGCTGATAAAATAAATAATATTAATAAAATCATGTAGGTACGTTGGTTAATAATAAATAGCCATACATTGGTTCTTACTAACGTTATTCTGATAAACAATTTGTTATAAATGAAAGAAAGAAAAACAGTTTATTCAGGACTGCACACAACATTACATTAATTAAGACAATAGGTACGAATTATAAAAACGTATACAACAAAACAATGATGTAATGTTGCATGATGCCCGGGATAGGTCAAGACTCAGCATTGTGCTAAGATTAATTTGGTTAATTAACCCTCGCGCTGATTTTCAGTCGGAGCCTAAAACACCATGACATCACGAACACACAGTTACACTATGAAATAAAAACAGTGGGTATACATGAATATTTAAAATAGAAACACAAAAAAAAAAAAAATTACACATACGCAAAAAGTAAAAAACATGAGATCAGCCAAAATCAAAGAATAGGTATAACATATATAAAATCTATAAAATGCCACCAACATAGACAGACAGACAACGTGGTCGGGCAGATTTATTTCTTAAATCTTAGATTGTCGTAAAGTATTCAAAAGTGTCAAAACGCCACCGAGCGGCAATCGAAAGCTATGCAACGGGGGATGGGTGGACAGTGTACTGGCGGACGGTGAGAGACGATATTACCCTGTAACTTTTACGACTTGTAACTGCATAGATAGGGACGTATTTTTGAGATGAACATCTCGCGACTTAAACAGTTTCCACATGTGCAAAACGTACACTAGTCTAACGTAATGAGTTTCTACGTTATTCTAATGGCTTCATCACACGTTTCTGTAATTCACAGAGCTACAGTTATTTCATCATTATTTAATTAAAATATGTTTTGTAATTATATTTGTGGTTTAACAAGTTATAAATTAAGTACGTGAACATAATGCATGCGTGTCTAGAGATCACAACTCACGAAGACAAAACAGATAGTTAATAGAGGCAACTTCACATCTCCTGAATTTACAAGAGACTCTTAGAAATATTACTCGCCTGTACAACCTGCCAACATACAATTAACTTACGAAATATTTAAAATGGTTTGTGATAACGTAAGTATGTCTTGTTGGTTGCCCTAATAAAATAAAATAAAAAATAAAATGTTATTTAATTTATTGTTATGAGAAGTATCTAATATACAATGGCAATTTCGTTGTTGCTCACCTAAGATAGACAATATCAACATTATAAGATGATTACGAGATCCATCGCTATCGAAATCAAGTTACATAATCGCCCTGCAGGACCGATGACAAACGTGATGAAGTTACCTTATAAAGTGACTCAGGATCCACGTTGTGGTCACAGCGGAGTTCAGCACTATGCCTGTGCACGACAAAGCGCGGCGCTCGCAGCTCTACCCATACATCGGACATACCAGCCACTGGAACAAAATTACAATTATTTGTAACGTTGTTGGTGTTATTTTCAAGCCTAATACATGTTGGATTTTGATTGCTGAACAATTTTTACTAAGATTTTATTTCCTCTCCATCCTAAGGTGGCCTGGTAGAGATCACTTTTAGTGATAAAGCCACCTATTGTAACACTTTCATTAATATTTAAGTTATTTGTATTACTGTTCCAATGTGGATGACAAAGCATTATATTATGAAAATAATTAAAGACTTGCGAGATCTGTACAGCTCACAGAGCCATAAATGAATAACATTTATTCATATTGATCTCACAAACAGGCTTGATTGCCACTTCTATCACCCGTATCGTATAGTATAACAGTACTCTAAATAGTATGGCTGCGAATATGGACCAATGGTTTCAGCGCTTGCTGCGTGTATACATGTAATCACAGTGTAGGTAATTCTATCAGTACACCTACGGTTATATGGAGTGCGTAGGGATTAATTGAGGCGTCAAGAGCAAACACACATTTGATATTATTTAGAATTGCAACCTTAAACTCGTATTCATAGTTGTCAATATCCAACGGTGAAACTATAACATTAAGCCCTAATCTCCCTTGATGTTACAGGGTAAGTACTCAATAACACACGCATAATAACTGTAGAGCTGGAGAGGCAGGGAACTGTAAGTTTACGATGATCACTTTTCCCAGGCAGCCGCCTCTCAATGACGTCATATTTTAGGGAACTCGTGTCATGAGCTCGCGAGTCGTAAAAGCCTGACATATATTTAATCTGTGAATAAATTTCATCCTTGTTGATTTTCAGTTTTAGATGTACATAAATGTTTTTGCAAATAACAGCAAATAAATACAAAAATAGTTTCAATAAAACTATGAACTTAATTAATAAACAAGTCTGTGTGTACATAAATAAATTAGATATTAAGTACAGCACATTTTTAGTACATCATTATGTACACATAAAATAATACTAAAGAATAATTAAGACAAGCTTGTTAATAAATAATATTTCCGAGTATTTCGTGTACAAGGTAAACGCCTTATTTCGTAAAAGACTCCCATTTTTCATAATCAATCAACCGGAATATTATGTTGAAAAATACTTAGGCACGCTTATAAATCTTTCAAGCAGGAATATGAAATATTTATTATCAATTAATCACATAATAGCAGCTAGGTATGAACCTAAAATATAATATTATTTTCATAGGCCACATTGACCAATAGGTTATTAGACAATGTGAAATATAAGTGATCAATTACTAACCTGATAATAAATCATAAAAATACACGAAAAATCAAATATGGTGTAGGGAGGTAGCATTCTTTTTAAATTTATAATTATAAGTTGAACCACTCATTTGAAGCTGTGAAATTATGACGTCACAATGCCAATCTCTATCGATATTCAACGTAGACAGAGTAAATATTCAACAAATCTCCATTTATAAATTAAGTTGTTGATTTTATATGTTAATAAAATACTTAACCTATTAAGTAACGACAAGATATTATATAGAGTTAGACAATTCATTTGTAAATGCACGGAAAAGCCTGTTTGAATAAAATATTTTGTATTAGTAATTATATTTTTTAAAGTTCTATAGATTACAGATAAATACAGAACTCTGTACGCGTACTTCTGTTTGCCAAACAACTTGTAAACTTAATTCCCCAACTGAATGTTGGTTAGGTTAGGTACTTGAACCGAAAAATCCGGCCAAGTGCGAGCCTGACTCGCACACGAAGGGTTCCGTACCATTATTTATAAAAACGGCAAAAAAATCATGTCTGTTGTATGGGAGCCCCACTTAAATATTAGTATTTGTTGTCATAGCGGCAACAGAAATACATCATCTATGAAAATTTCAATTGTCTAACTAAAACGGTTCATGAGATACAGCCTGGTGACAGACAGACAGCAGAGTCTTTGTAAGAGGGTCCCTTTTTACCCTTTAGGTACGGAACCCTAAAAATTAAAAACGAAAACGTTATCATGACATAAGTTTAGTGTGTTATCAAACACGTAAGTTACATTGAGTAAATGATACCATAACTTCTGTTCGTGATATTGTTGTACCTTAGCTTCCATCAACATAACTAACAAGCAAGGGTGGCTATTAGCAGGGTTGTCATTAATGTACGGGTATGAAGGGAGTTGCTTTATTGAGTAATATTCTTGTCGCAACTCTCAAACGCGACGCTCTTCAAATTAATGAAAAGCTCTCTTAGGATGCTTCTATAAGTTGTGTGACGTGTGACATTAGATTATTTAAATTTAAAAGGTGCAGATGCAATAAATATAAAACACTAGCTTCCACTCTTCGGAGTGCTCTTATAAAAAAAATATCCCGTGTTAAAAAGTAGCCTATTTGTTATTCTAGAGTATAGTCTATGTACCAAGTTTCATTCAAATCTGTTCCGTCCAGGTGTTTTAGCGTGAAAGAGTAAAAAACATCTTTACATCCAAACAAACTTTCACATTTATAATAGTAGATAGCAGGATTTTGAATCTGTCATTGGCAGCGAATTGACATTCTTCAACCTGGGAGAAAATATTTTTAAAACATGAAAAAATGCAAACGTCAAGAGTCAAGACAAAGCATAATAAAGTATTGACTTAGTGGAAGCTGTTTGCTCAAGTCAAGTGGACGTCGAAGGAGCCTGCCGCGTAAACCGATAGAATGTAAATTCGGTTCCGCCATCCTTCCTTCACTAGATGGAGATTCCGCTTCGTCTTACGGAAACGGAAATTGCTTCGGCGGACAATTCTATTCCCGATGCTTTTATTTATGCTGCTGAAGGTACTCGAATTCAGGTTTCGTTCCATCATCCACCAACCAGCCTTGATTTTATTACCATTGAAATGAAATACAACTGGTTTTATTTTAAGAAAAATAAAAATGGTTTAGAAACTGAACGGATTCTATCTGGTATCTTGAATAACCAGATGCTTTGGTTTGAAATAAATATTGGATATGAAATAATATTATGACATTAGATTCGATGCTTTTTACTGCTTTGGTTTCGAGAATTAGAATACACTTGAATTCAGGATGGTTATTTTAAATTGTATAAGAAGTTTTATTCGGACAAATATTCCGTACTCTAAATACGATTTAATATAGTTTTAGATAAAAAATCCACGATACAAATATGATGGTTTGTTTGTCATTGGCTGGCCGGATATCGGCGCCGGGGCCCGCCGGCATCAGAAGAGTGACGGTACTGGCGCCGGCATGTCAAAATTAAATGGTCAGTTGAAACCTCTAACAATCTGGTCTAAAGTAGCTGTGGCTAGTTAGTAAAAACATACCTAGTATCAAGTCGAAATTATTACAAAAAAGTAGTATAATCGATAATAAATATAAATAATACAGAAATATGTATTTCTATAGAAAGTTTGACGGGGCGACCTGACGGCAAAGTTAGATACCTACAGAGTAATTTAGAAAACAAATGAAATCCTACTATTTAAAGTTTGAACAGCGTTGACCCGTAGTACGTAGGAAGCTTTTTATTTCAACAGGGTTGTCACTTAAAATTAACTATTGTTTGTTTTAGTCCCATATTTTATTAAAACAAGAGATAATTGTATAGGTTCTATTTTATTATGCCACAGGCTTTCCACCCCTTAGTTTCACCTGCGATCCCCTATTTTACCTCCTTAGGAGTGGAATTTTGAAACGTCTTTTCGTAGTGATAGCCTACACCTTCCAAATTTCATGTGTCTCATATGAGTGATTTAGGCATCCCATGAAAATGTAGAATTTATGGTTTTATGTTACTATATATTAATATCGATGTACTATAGGTATAGGATTCATGATCTAATACAAAATTCATGAAAAAGTATCATCAACGATCAATATATGTACTTATATGATTTTAAACACCAAAACTTATGCCTTATGTCATTACTACACAACGTGTAATAAAAGGACTTCTTGTTACTTGGCTAGTCATGTGATTTGTTTTTACACTAAATTGCAATTTAATTAAAATAATAATTTATGAAGCGAAATACCAACTATTTTAGCATTAAAATAACTAACTTACTGAAAATATGATATACTATCGCCTTATCCAACTTTACTGGAGTAGTTTTTGCACGTTTTGACTTTATCTATGCGTATGCTACTGACAAAATCCAAACGGAGACTAGCGAGTAATAGGGTAGTTGACTGACACATCAAATCAGCTACTTTTTAATAAATGTCAAAACGATAGTTTGTAAGGAATTTTGTATGAAATATTACATTATGACGTCATAGTTTCACAGCATCAAATTATCTACTCTTAGTGGTTCCACTGGTAATTAAAAATCATAAAAAGCATTAAATGTACAACATATTTGATATTTCCACGTGTTTTTAGATGTTTTATGCATTGGTTAGTGTTTAGTCATTTATTTTTGTCAGTGTCAACTACGCTATTGTCAGTCTTTTCGTGTTTTTTCAGGCTTTCCGTTCAGGCACTTTTGAGCGCAGATCCGAAATTCATATGATATTACAACGATATATATAAATAAAATGCTTTTTGCGATGAGTAAATCTTTTTGACATCGATTTACTTTGTTAGAATTTATTAATTTTTTTTTATTAAATCCTATTTTTATAATAAAATAAAATATTACCACCCGTTCACACATAATTGGATGATATCGTTGTTGGTTTATAGAGCCATCAGGGCGTCGAGGTTATTTCAAGCATCTGTCAACACAAAGTCGATTGCGGTCAGACAAAACATAATTTATTCAACAATCTAAAATTGAATAGTTCTGAATAATTTATTTGATACCAGTTCACATGGTTTTTACAAATTATGTTCATCATAGTTATTACTAGCTATTCCCGCGGTTTCACGCACGTTCCCGAGATAAAAAGTAGTATAACCTTTGGGGATAATGTAGCTTCCTATTGGTGAAATAATTTTTCGAATCGCACCATTAACTCCGGAGTTAGCGCGTTCAAACAAACTCTTCAACTTTATTATTAGTGTAGAAATGCAAAAATTTATAAGTATGTTCGTTACTTCTTCACGCTCAAACGGCCCCACCAATTTTAATGAAATTTGATATGGAGGTAGCTGACACCTTGGATTAACATATAGGCTACTTTTTATCCCTCGGAAATGTGAGTGAAACTGCGAGGCGGAAGCTAGTACAGCATTGAGATTATTTAACACGGTTTGTATTAATTGCTTATTTTAACGAACATAACATAAGGATTTAAGTCAGATTGTTACTAACATTAACTATAGACCCATTATTGGTCTGAAATAAATGTGTATTATTATTGTTATAAAAACAAGCTCTCAGAGCATTAATTTGTGTAATCAAGAACTAAATTATATTCTACATACCTACTATTTGTTAGTGTAGGCTTTATGGTCTTTTTATTACCCTTAATTTCTGTAATTGTAATTGGCTGTAAAGAAGTAATAAAACACCATAGATTATGGTTATAATTCCTGATAAATAACCTAGTTACATTTTTAAAATACTCACAAAATTAAATAGGTTAAAATTATATTATGCTACGGATGTGATTACCGTCTACGAATCCACGAATCGTTATCGACCGGCTACGAGGTATCGTAGCGCGAGCTACGAATATTTTACGCTTTTTGCTTTCTTTACTGATATGAAGTATTTTCATAATTTATTTAATATAAACAGGCTGAGTAATATTTGAACAACTTGATATTTTTTTGGCAAACGTCATAAATAGAAGAAAACTTATCTTTAAGATGCTTTAGGTATATTATAGACTAGCGGATATAGACCTTTGTGGATAATGTAGCTTCCTATTAAATAATTTTTCAAATCAGACCAGTAACTCCGGAGATTAGCGCGTCCAAACAAACAAACAAACTCTTCAACTTTATTTTAAATAACAAAACAAAACATTAAATTCGATTTCATAATTTTTGTGAATGAGATAGGTGCCAGCACGATTCTGTTGAGCTTCATAATTACAACGTAAAACAATTTGCGGTAATTGGTTTCATCGCTCCACGATCGTGTAGTGTTTGTAATAATAGGCAATGAGTGTTTGTTTTAATTGAAAGATCCTCCTCAACTCGCTCCGGAATCTATCTCGTGAGTACCGGACATAATTATGAGATCCGCTTTGCAAATTGATTTTGGTAGGGTATAGTAAACTGAAAGGGCATTGAAATAGTATTAAAAATGCTCAAAATATTTCAAATTTTTGCCATGAGTTCGTAATGGTAATGCCCTGAGCACTAAATTTTGTAAAGTTATTGATATGTACAATATTCGTAGTATTTAGCCTAATATACCTAACCGAAATAATGAATTCCGAAATCAATCTGTACTTATAGCAAATTTTTTTGGGCGTTTGTTTTTAAGCCAACCTATAAATTAAACCTACTTTGAAAAATGATAATCATTTAGAATAATGACAATGTAAGGGCACGTTCTTATTGAGCGCACAGATAGCGGCAGACTATTTGCTTCCAGTTGAAGACTATGGCTTCCTATAATTTTAAATGGAGTGTCTATACCGCGCGAAATGTACGCAGTTTGCGGCGTTTCGCTTGCCGACTTATTTAGTGAGAGGCTAAAGGTAGGCTTCCGAGGCTCGCGGCCGACGTCTGTCGCGCGCATCAGCCGCGCGCGTTACACGCGCGCGCCCGATGCGGCCATAGTCAACCTAAGAAAATGTATGGCGTCGGCCGCGCGCGTCAGTCGCGAGGCACGGAAGTGGCTACATACATTCCTATATGTTGACTATGCCAGTTGGCGCAGTTGGTTAAGACACCAACTATTGCGCCGCAGGTCGTGGGTTCGATTCCCATCCAGGACAAACATTTGTGTGCATGAACATGTCTGTTCGTCCTGAGTCTGGGTGTAATTATCTATATAAGTATGTATTTACAAAAAAAAAAGTAGTACATGTAGTATATCAGTTATCTGGTTTCCATAGTACAAGCTCTGCTTAGTTTGGGATCAGATAACCTTGTGTGAAGAAATGTCCCAGGATATTTATTTATTGCGCGTCAGTCGTCGGCCGCGACCCTCGGACTAGTACCTTATGTCAAAGCGAATGATGCGCGCGATACATTGAGTTAGCGACCGATACCCAACTCAGTTACTCAGCGGATAGTCTGACACTAACTGTGCATCTAATGAGGACAAAATAATTAGTATATTATTTTTAATAAATGAATAATCAAAGCCGTAGGTATAAAATAAAAATAAGGAATAACATTGCTTGCAAAAAAATATATGAGACCTAATTTGATCACACTTGGCCATGGTCTAGCTAGCGTATACACATAGTTATTAAAGTTAACCCCTATTACATTTTTCCGTGATCGAAGTTTCACCTGAACATAAAATTAGTAACTACATTTAAACTAATCAACAAAAGAGTTTTACTTTATTTACTACCATCTTCGTATTTTGAATAAAACCCTACTGAATCTATTAATATTATTGTCTGTGCTTTTTATACCTAAAATTATAAAATACTAGTATTCGCCACGCGGTGTCACCCGCGTTCCCGAGTGATACTGTTTGAAGTATATGCAAAGTTTTATCCAAATCCGTTCAGCTGTTGATGCATATTTATTACATATTTGATATGTTATGTACTTGTTTGTATTGGCTAGTAGATAATAAACAATCATTAAAAAATCGATTCAAAATTCAAACGCCATGGATCATGTAGGTATTCCATTTTATCTATTTCCATATCACTTACACCTTCTATCGTACGATAATACCTCTGAGGTCATTATATATCCTTCAAAGGAAATGGTGAAATAATATCCCTAATATTAGACCCACGTGTGACGGTCCTTTATTATAACAGTTTTAGTTAATCGACTAAGTGGCAAACAATATTTCACGGAACATTACGTTTTAGTTATAAGACCTATGCGTGCTGAGGCCATTTAGCTAATGACATTATATAAGTAGGCATGCCTTTCTGCTGTACGTAACATAAAGTTATCTTAATTATGTTTTGTACTTATTGTGTTTTGTTTCTCAACATGCACTATGACTATACTAAAGTATATGTAGATTCAGATGAACCTTATTGCAATGCCATACAGTAAATTTTCATATCTCTCTGCAACTCACTACAACGTAAATAAATAGTGTTAAATTTTAAGATTACAGAAAATTACCATAAAAAATGGCTAAAGACGAATACTTACCTAATATTTGTTTATAACACAAAATGTATAAGTAGCTAACAGTGGCGAGGGGTGAAAATATGGCGAGGGTAAGCCGTTCAAAAAACACCGATAATTTTATAATTACTGTGTATTTTATATAAAAGTGAATTTGAAATGATGAATCTGTGGGACTGGGATTTCTAAAAGGAAAGCCGATGGGAATCGGCTTGTATGGACCCTTCGCGACTGGTAGATACTATCATTTCAATAATTTATTAGTTGACTGCTAATTATTGCTACATACCTATTAATTAAACTTGAGAGAAAATTAGGTGCTATACCTTATAACCTTTTAAAATAATCACAAGCATATTATTAGTGACATTGATTTCCTTTGAATCGAATTCTACAATTAAAATATATTTCTTTTCAAAACCAAAGGATACAATTCTATAAATTGTGTACGATTATGGCATATTAATAAACTTAATCATTTAACATTAAATTAACTAATCATGTATTTACTCATTGTTATTGATAGATACCCATATCTAAAAGAAATATAAAGTAGGTCTATATAACTTCTCCAATTATAATTTAAATTGAAACAGATTCTCATTTTGTAGCAATTATACGGAAAGTTGATCGACCAAATGTCGAATTTAATTGGATTTATCAAGTAACTCGAGCTAGCTTAACTAAGCTCTGTACCTTTTTATTAATTACGGTAAATAAACCCTCTCGTAACTCTCTTTTTAACCTCCTTAAAAAAAGGAGGAGAGATTATCAATTCGGTTGTATGTTTGTTCACGCATATCTCTTTTGCATATGAACCCGTTTTAATAATTATTTTTGCGTTTGAGTTTGGTCTGAACAGGACTCATACATGTGTTTGTATCAGACCATGAGCTTAAATTAGTATTGTTACATATTTTTATACAAAAATAACTATACATTATCTTATCAAATAAAAAGTTTCTTATAAAATAACATAAAACTCACGCAGATTAGTTTTCCTGGTATTAATTTATACTTTGAATAATACAGGCAACATTTTTCCGTATTTCACTTAAAGGAGCACAAGGCTTGAAAACTTCCACGTGTAAGTTTACCACCGTAATACGTAGTCAGCTCTTGAGAGCATCTAAAAAGCTTTGCTTAACTCAAACACATTACATTATTGTATAATAAGCAGTAGGTATATTGATAATATACATTCAAAAAACTCTGATCGAATCTGAGTTTCTTGACGGAATAAATGGTAGAGTAAATTGGAACTGTCTTTCAGTGTAACTTTTTACGATTTTGTATCATCCTGCCATAAATATTTCATCTTACTAATGTTAGTAAGTATTGCAAAAGTTTGTAAATATTTATTACGATTCTCAAAGACCCGTCTTAATAACTGAAAAGATGTAGGTAGTAGATATGGAAATACCTAAAATATCCGTATGTAAAACATACCTATAATACTTACATTACATTAATTTTATTTTAAAAGGCAGAAGCGAGTACAAAATAATAATGAAAACGAAATAAAATAAAGTTATTCGCTGAAAACAGACAATAAAATTAAAGAGCAAGTATTATTTTCTGCCGCTAGGCGAATAAATTCGTAATTGAATTAAATGTGTACATCTGCCTATGCCAAAATATTAAATACCATACCTACTTAATAAATAAATGAAGATACAATAGATATATAATACCAGAACAAACAAAACCATAGAATTGACCGGTTGTGTTATGTATATTATTATTTAGATAAAAGCAAAGGTCTCTTGATGTGATTATTTCGACCTCGTTGGGTAAAATCATTACATATTCGGGTCGGAGGCGGAAAGTACCTACGTAGAAATGTCATCCTTGTTTTTTGTTTGTTGTTTATTCAACTTATGCCTTTCGTTCGGGTCAGCGTGATTTCAATAAGGCTTGATATCGTTATGTATAGCTGTAGGCTATCGGTATGTTTTTAGTCTTACATATCATTTTGCTATCTCACAGGCAACATGAAAGACCTTCCAAAAAGTAAGACGAATACCTATCAGTCATGTTTTTCTTTTATTTATACTTGTCATAATAATAAAAATAATTGAGTCAAATAAATATTTTAGGGTCGATTGCATAAAGCGTGGTCATAGTAAGGTTATAGTTAGTTTACGGTTATAGTTAATTTTAACCGCCGAAAGAAAGCAAACTGGGTTGCTCATGTCTCTATAACTAAAATTTTAACCGTTACCATAACCGACCGAGGGAGATCGGTCATCGTCAGAGTTAACCCTACGGTCAAAGCATGGTAATAGTTAAGGTTAACATTGACTATAACTTTAACTAAAAGTACGACCAACCGACCCTTAGTTACAAGAGACGTGGACAACTTAATAAAACGGATGTGGTTTAAAAATGTCCTGTCCATGTCTCGTTCGATTTAGTAAAAAAAAACAAAAGCTGTTCGGTAAAATTGAAAGCCTGTGTTGTACTGCCTGTGTGAACGAAATTGATGAACCATTTGTTTTTCAAACAAAAGTATCCCCCGATAGGTTTAAAGGTTGTACAAACATTTTAGTCCAGCACAAACGTTACAATTAGCAGTTTATTTACACAAACATCCCTATATTTTATTATATATACCTACACATCCCTATCTGGCGCACATTGTTTTACAATCCGTAATTGAAATGAAATTCTCTTCATTATACAAATCTAATGGGTTTTATTGATTTTATTAGGTAAGTTCTTTTGTTGTGAAAATTGTCGGTTAATTAAACCGTGAGTGAAAATGGAATCTATTATTGAATTATTACATTACATTTGTATTTTATTTTGATTGATGATTAACATATTTTCAGCCAGTGTAAAGATTCGTTACATCATCTGATTAGGTACTGTAGTAGTTGAAATTAACTTATTAAAATATGTGGTACGTCCATCGATTTGAATTCTTCTATGGTCTTGAGTTTTCGGTGAAGGGATAAAATTTATGATAAATAGGCAGTGCTCTGGTGTTTCGATAGCAGTTTTGTATGCTTATAACCTTCGGGCACATCTACATTGTTCGATTGTGGTCAAACAAGCCTATCTAAGCGTATAATAATAATTATTAAAAAAAAAATATGTTTGCTTCCGTACAATGTTAGTAGGTACATGCAATATTTATATCAAAGAATACTATTATCTTCTATGTTTAGAAGGTGCACTTACACTTCCCCTAATGTTACGTCACCCATCGCTTTAGTCCGCAACGAAAATAGATTATTAAACATTCATTGTAAACGCCCGATTATAATTTATCAGACCGTTTTCTTGTCGGTGAACATCGACCTTAGTGGTATTACCTTGGTCATCGACCAATGACCTCCCCGTTTGCTGCGTGTGCGTATACGAGTATAACGACATCGCTGGAAATTCAATTAATTTTCTTGCATCTGTAAGCACACAGTGTATAAGTACACAGCGTGTAAGCACAAAGTGTATAAGCATACTATGAAAAACAAACGAGTGAACCGTTTCCTTTTCTACGTGAATATCTTACTACGTGTATGTCTGTAACGTGTGGCAGCGTGAGTCACTAAATTTAGATGTAGAAACGCAGTTTTCTATTAGAATATCGCGTGTGTACCAGCTATTACGTCGTATCAAGATTATTTACATAAACACAACATGCTTCTGGTGGTAACTCGCTAAAATCTTAACTGCCTGTAGAGCCTTCGAGGTGGAAGGGAAACTACTCCTTAAAAATAATTATTTTAATAGGAATTTACGAGATGAATGACGTGTGTGTTTGATTTACTACCAACAGCAGATGTGTTTTGATAAAAATATTCTATTTTTTGATGTTGGTAAGAACGTAATCTTTTCGACGTCGTCTGTGTATGTATATAATCATTACAAACTATAATGAATACTTTGTTAAAACAAAATAATCAATTAAATCAGACCCTTATCGAAGCAGATTGATTAGTTGTACCAAGGAAATGAAATAAGGAACTCTGTCTTTTGTCTTTTTTCTTTACTTATTGTCAATTGGTAATTAATGTTTTGGTATAGTATATAGAAACTAGTAAACTTCTTGTCATCGTAGTTAAGTTGATAAATCATAAGTACGGAAATATTTTTGAGGAACAACTTTTTCTTATTATCATTCGATTAATCGTATTATTATCTAACCATATATCAAGTGAAATTCAACCATGCATTCATGTCATGAATACTGATAGTTTTTTCCAAGAAATATCAAACTGGCTAGTGGAAACCTTACGTGACCCACCATGGCAATTCTGTCAACATTCCGGGAACGTTGTCCATTGATAGCAATTTAGTAGAATAGGTTTTGCATGAAACTGTTACCATGAACAAAGCGTGGTTAGTCTAGAAACCCAATAAGTTCGTTATATAGGCTATTTATGACATAACATTGTATAGAGTGGGAGGGTATAATAAACCGAAAGGGCATTAAAGTATACCTTGTGTACAGATGGAAAAATATTTTAGAGTGGAAAATAACACTATAATATTTTCGTATAAATTATTTAAAAAAATCATCAAATTAGTTTTGCATTCAAATACGCTTCAACGTAAGTCTGTATTACTTGTTTAGTAAGGCTTAGATTACTTGAGTACCTCCTAATCATCACTGACTATAGTGAGTTTGTAGTCAGACACAGGCCTATTAGGTTACTCAAGATATCTAAACGTATTTTTGATATTATACTTATGTTGATAAAACTCTCTGGAGCCTCATCATTTGTTCATTGAGATCTCATAGTATTGCTCTTAACGCTGGCTCTTAAATATTTAATCTATATTATTAATAAAGATGAACAGTTTAATTTTTTGAATGCGCTAATAACGAGCCAGTTCACTCGTTCAGTTCATTTTACCCAAATTATTTCAAACGCAAAGTCTGAGCACAGGGGTAAATTGAAAAACCGCAACGCAACGTTACAGTCGTGTTAAATTTTGGCAGTTGTTCCTACTATCTGTTAATTCAGCGTATAAACTAATAGTCTAGATATTTCGTATTCCCAGTAACTACGGGGATATGTTGCCAGAAGTTTCCGTAGAATAAACTGAACTGAAAGAAGAACAAGTGGAACAGTATGGCCACTTTTCTAAGAATCGATAACGGATGGAGCAAACGAGTTTTCGAGGACGCACTGGGGATACTTTGATAACGGCACTCCAGCTTATATTTATAACAACATATTTATTATAGGTACCCTACCCATAGACAACGATAACAATTCTGTTTTATTTATAAATTTTAATTTATCAGTTAGTTTTAATTTTATTTTATACCGATTGTTTAGTTAAGTTCAAAATCAAAATCAAAACTCATTTATTCAGTTTAGGCCCTAATAAGGCACTTATGAATGTCAAAAGTTACAGTTTTACAATAGACTCTACTACAGTTATATTTATTAGAGTTTATTTAAGTTTAAATTTTAAGTTATTTGTTATAATTTAGAGTTTTAAATAAATAGGTATATATTCATGATATGATGGATGTTTCAAATTTTATTTAATTGATTGAATTTTCAATTGTAGTCAGAAAATATAAAAGGCGAAAACAGCTCTGTGGCGGTGATGTCAAATGCCGTGGAAAACTTAGTACGGTGGTAGGGTTCTAAGTGTCAGACTGGCTCTCTCCACAGTGAGATTGTGGTCAAACACAGGTCTATACATAGATAGTAAAAAAGAAGATATTAGGTATATCAAATACTAACTATTTGATATACCTATAGAATTTAGACGTCTTTTAATATTATTTTTGCAAGTGTACGAAATAGGTATAAGAAAACGAGCAAGAAGTACCTATTTCTTCTAGAACTATTGTCATTCAGAGCCATTCACAGTACCTTTTAAAATATCCAGTTTCCTTGACTTTTCACGAGCAGACAATTAAAACTCGAGCAAAGTGTTTTTTCGCTTTAATTGAAACGGAGATAGTTTTAAAGAGTATAAAAAATGGCCTGATTTAACTTTCTCTGCAAATTTAATGCTCATTGGGGATTTTATATTGTTTTACTTTTAGGGTTGTGGCCTCGTCACGTACATTATACGTTATGCAGTTTGCATCTTTAAATCATTAGAAGTAATTTTTTAAATATTGCTTTGCTCCAAAATTTTACATAAAAATGAATTATGGAAAGAAATTCATATTTTTACTGATAAATATAATTCATGCTTTAGATGGCTAGTAAAGATGTAGCAATATTCACACACTTTAGATCTAGACTGAACCTAACCCCAAAATAATTATTAAAAAATAGGTTCATAACTATAGCTGTGGTATCGGTATCCATTATGATTATGGCTATTCGCGCTATATATAATTTAAGTCCCAGAGACTCCCTACGAAATAAATTTAAAACTATAAATATAATGACAGTGTCGTCACAGTACATATATGAAAACTTAATTTATGTTCGAAAAAACATTCATAATTTTCCCAAAAATAGCGACACTCATAGTTTAAACACTAGAAATAAGGATAAACTTGCTATACCTGTAACTCGTTTGAGCAAAGTTAGAGATTCTTTTAAGGGACAATGTATACGCTTCTTTAACAAAGTACCCAAAGAAATTCAAGAATTGTCCGTGTTAAAATTTAAAAAGCTAATTAAAGATAAGTTGTACAAAAAAGGGTACTATAAAGTTTCTGATTTTATAGAGGACAAGAACGCATTTCAATGAGTTGTTCGCTTCACATGCTATTTATTGTTATTATAATTTTTGTTATTATTATTGTCATATTGTTAATTTTAATATTTTATTTTACTTTCTATAGTTTATTTTTATATACATATTTTTTATTTTTACAAATTTGACGTTTAAAAATACTTGCAATGAGTTCATTTAATAAAGACACTTTTGAATTTGAATTTGAATATTACCTACACCAGCCTGGTATTAATATACCTATCTATGAAAAAAATGAACAAAAATGACATAGACAAAAAAAAGTAGACACATTTTTAAAGGTTCCGTCATAAAGGATTTCCGAGGTCTTCAATCGTCATATATCATTTTTAGCGTGACAAAATGAGAGTTACCTTTCACAGTGGAAGAATGTGGGCATGTAAAAGTATTACGGTATTACATTGACATTGATTCGGTATTAACCTGCGGGCAAATTCCGGCATTACGTCAAATGATGTATTGTTTTGGGTCATGAAATATTACGGATCATAATGCCACAATTGACGATTTAGGGACTAGACGCGCTTGAAATCACAGTGGTGACGAAGGACTTGAATAAGAATCTTATAATGAGGAACCCTAATAAAAGTGGAAAACGGTGGTCAGGTAATTTTAGTACTCTCATGTTGATATACGATAGTTTAAAAAACCCCTTTTTAATAATAGTCTTTGTAAGGTGACAAAAAGGCCGTATCTTGTCGTTATTGCCATACATATTGGAGGTGAAATCAAGCTAGCGCAACTCGTAAAAACGTTAAAGATAAAAATAAATCCGTCAATCTTGTGATCAATATTTAATTTCAAATTAAATAGAAAATTAAGAGAAGCACTGGCTTTCAAAGTGAATCAATCGGATGTTTAAAGTTTTTTTTTATATATGCAAGTATAGTATACAAACATGTTTTGAGTTCCGTCAAAAGCTGCAGAAAGGTCTATTAGAATATCATACATATAATTTTTCATTGAAAATAAGTATCTATATAGAAGATATGCTGGTTTAAAAAATCCTTTTTGATAGACTTCTTGAGGTGAAGCACCTTTTTGCAAATCTAACCGTTTAATAGCTACTTATGAAGTCTTAAGTGTTTACACTTAAAAGCTTTTAACCTAGCTTAAAGTTTATGTTGCACCTGACGGGACAATCTCGAGAGACACTTGTTGAGTTTTAATTCTGTATTAAATTGTACCAGGATCAAGAGACTTAAAATTATAAGTTATCCATTATGTACATTTGAATATAAAATAAATACAAAATATGAATAATATTATAAATGCGATAGTAAGCTTCTTTGTTTGTTACCTTTAGTGATGGAATTTGGTAAATAGATAGCTTATTAAATAGGCTATTTGGTTATCCCCGAAACACGTGTAAAACCGCATGATAATAAAACATACCTACATTTATGATATTTGGTTGTTTATGTATAGTTTCATTCAATTAAAATAAACGACTCAATGAAAGTTACACCAAACAAGAAAAATATTAAATCATAGTCGAAAATAATAAATTGTTTCATTAGGTTGGCGTAGAAATAATATCTCAAACCAAAACTAATACAATATCTGAACATGGTACGACCTGTTGCTATCGAACAAGGTTAGGCCGGCAGCCCAATAACACTCACTAGCTAATAGGCTTTCCTCAATACGGCAGTGACATATCCATTAAGTACTCTAGCTATGATTACAAGTACTTCGGACAGTTCAGTTACTTTACCTTCTAGCTCCTAAATGTCGAAGCTGATACGTAATGTCTAATAGGCTAAATGTCACATTATAGCATCTCCTATAATGTGACCTAGAATAGGTCATTGAAGTAAAACATCGTTAGGAAAAGTGTGTAATGAAATTTTTGCAGAGTCGGGAAGACCTGTTATTGCAAGCGTCTATAGGCTACGGTAACCGCTTACCGTCAGGTGAGTCGTATGAAAATATTTAAGCACCTGTTAAGAGGCCGGCATTTTACCAGATAATTTTTAATAATGATTTTAAATAAATTAATAAAACTTTTAATTTAATTTCGAATACTTTTCAAAACTTCAGCTGGGTAAAAAGAATAACGATAGTTTGATTTTCACTACATTATTCATAAACTAAGATATACGTGTATCTTAAGCTCAAAGTCAGCGGGGAGCTAAAAGTGGATTTAAAACATTAAAACTTTATCCATTTGGAGATCATACTTTAAATATTTCAAAGTAAATTCTAGAATGTATTTAAAAAGTTTTACTCACGTGTATATATTGCATGGGAGGCGAAAACTCATTAACAACACAAGACATACACCGGGAGTCACCCACCATATGTGCCTACGTAAAACTTTACCAATATAAATGTAAATACATTGAAATGTTGCACAAATAGGCAATGGTCCTAACAAAACAAACGCTTTATTTAGCTATCCTTAAAGTGATCTTTATTTGAACTTAAAGGTATGGCCGTTTAAATAAGTGTGTATATTTAAGGCGATGATAGCTCAGTTGTAGTGAAGTCGAAAGCCGAGACAAAGGTGGCGGATTCGAATCCTACAATGAGCTTTCGGTGAAGGAAAATATCGTGAGGAGACCATAGTCAAGGTCAGTATTAAAAAAAGAAAAGAAAAAGACATACCTATCTTTATTTATTGTTCGCATTTTAGTAATTTTTATTGCATTTTCAAGAAATGTTTCATCACTTATTATCTCACATTCTATTAAAAACAGAGATATCAAAGCGTATAAACGTGCCATTTTCAAAGCAGACAATCTTGAACTAACAGATAATATCTCAACTTAAAAAGGAGCTAAGCTCATTTAAAATCCATTGAAGTTAATATAATATAAGTTAAAATAATCTTAGGTATTTTTTGCACCGTATAAATGGCTACAATGAAGTAGCAAATGAAGCTTCACAGATTATAATAATTGAGGAGCCTATGTAGAAGGAAACTGTATAGCTTGATGAATGTTTCTTATATTAAAAAGCCGATGAGCATGCGGACGATCTTACTACGTAATAAATATGGCGTCATTCACACAGTAATAGGCTTTAGTAACTCATAAAATGTTTCAAATAGTATATTATTTTCTTTGTCTTTTATCTTGTCGGGTATTTCATTCAATATTTTTTTGGCCATATTTATTGCATTGCATTTATACCTTATTTTTTGAATTACATTAAAATCTCTCCTATTAAAATTTTTTGTATGTTTTTTATTTCTTTTATAAGTATGTTTGAATTTTACTTCTCGGGTAAAGGTTCCTTCACAAATCTAATAATAATGATGATATAATACCAACGATCACTTTTCTACTATTTACAACACTAAAGGGTTGTTATAAATGGTATGTTTTCACTCGGGAAGATTTAACCGAAATCTCTCGGTGAAGGAGCGGTGGTACCCGGGTGTAGCAAATGGCCAGTCCCGGGTATAAATTTCCCGTAATTTTATCACTCGTCCCTTCCCGGGAAAAGTTTGAGTGTGATCGTACAAGACCTAAATAAAACTCGATAATGTCGAGAGAAAACTTTAGTGTTACATAATAATTAGTTCTTAGTTCTTTACCCAATGTTACTAAGTGGCTATCGGGATCAGGCTATTTTGCTTTATCTTGAATAAATCAATAATTGTATTGGAAAACTATTTTATAGATGGCTAAATGAAAAACTTTCGACACTTAAATATTTTAGGAGAAGGTTAAGCGTATCTCTACTCGACGGTAACTCCATTAAAAGTTTTCGTTGTTCGGCTGAAGCTTTAAAAATGAAAGCCGGAGCTAAATCTAATTCGTTCCCTTCTATAATTATTTTATGTTACATAAACTTTGATTTTGTAACAATCATGTTATTACTTTCAAATATAAATCATGTTTGAGGATTTTCCTTGAAACAAGTCTTGTTTTCATTGTATGTGATTATTTGGAAAACTTCTTCCACATATTGTTCCAACATTCAGCGTATTAACAAAAGTTAAACGAACAGACTGAACAAACTCGTATATTTATTGATACAGTCAGAGTACACGCTACGTCGTAGCAGAAACAATTTGTTAACTGATACTACGGCGTAGCAGCGACACTTGCTACGAATTGTAGCAATGTCATTCGACTATTTTAACTCATTATTTGAATAGACGATGGCACCAATTTGATTTTTTGTCTTCATAATGATGGTTTCACCCGCGATCTCCCCCCTCCCCTATTTCACCTTAAAGGGTTAAATTTTCTAAACTCCTTCTACGTCGCTAATAGCTATCTATATATGTCAAATTTCAGCTTGACGCGTCCAGTGGTTTGAGCTGTGCGTTGATACATCCGTCAGTAACGTTTTCCTTTTATTTAATTAAATAACCCTTTATCTTACAACTACTAAGAATAAGTCCGCTTCCCGCGAATATAAAAGAATATTAGACAGGTGGATTACTTAAATGTTAATCAGGATTATCTTTATTACGTCATTTGACAAACATAATCCGCAGTTAAAATTCAGTGTCTGTTACCTGCCAGATATTAAGAAGATTAGGTACTGTTGAGGCAAAAAGTCGCTAATGTCTGAAACGCACGAATAAATTTTATTACCGACCCACGCTGTACGAAGTTTGCTTAGAGAAATGTACGTGAGTTTGAAGTTTGCCGATCGGAAAACGTGAACACATTCGCAATGTTGTTTTGTTTGCTAACGTTACTAGTGACGTTACTTATTTCTAATAATGTTAAGTTGTCGAGATTGAGTGAGAAAGTTAGTGTAGGTACTTGGGTGGGCTTTGCATGAACACTAAGTTATAAGTATTGGGCGTTGGTGAGTTGAATACGTGACCAAGAACTAAGTTCTTAACGGTACTAGTTTTCAATAGCCATACGTTATTGAAATATTGGGAAACTAAAGACAGCATTATTTAAATCATTATGGCTTAAAAATGATTCGGCTTATTTTATTTTTTATATATATCTGACTTCTATTTTTTAAATAATATGGGCTTGCGTTTGGCTTCAGATTCGCTTCGATAAAATATTTGGAAATTCAAAGATGAGTTTCATAAGCGGTTTTTATTATTTAGTAGCACATTTATGCTTCAGCAAAAAATCATCCAATAATTTCCTGTATTATTAGGTAGGTAAATTCTTTTGAAACCAGTTGATGTGGTTGGTTAAGACACTACCTATCATGCCGCAGTGGGTTCGATTTCTACATAGGACAAACATTTGTGTACATGTCTGTTTGTAATAAAAGTTGTCAAAAGTGAATAAACGGCGTTGCATCCATTCATGATTTATTATATCTACTAATTTATAAAAAAACCGCTCATCACCTATTAAATAGTATGCAGTGTCTGCTGTCTACATGGGTCTTCAGGCTGGGTCTATTCCTCTATATAAGTATGTATATGTTAACCAACTAGTACTGACCGTACCTAAGTTTAGCCGGTTAGAACTAAGTGGGCTACTCTACTTAGTTTGGGATCAGTTAACCGTATGTGGAGAAAGATCCATGATATTTATTTATTAAATTTACTTTCTAACCGTAATTGATTAATAAAAAAAGCTTTGAAAATAGAAAAAAAATGGAGTGGACCAGTTTTGCCCCCGTAGAACAACTGTTTCGTCTAGTTAATGACAAGGAGGTGTACCTTCAAGAAGCTGACGGCCAACCTTCAAGACCAAAGAGGCACTTATGAAGAAAAGGAATATAGGTAAATCATATCAATGAAATATCCTGTTACTCTAATATTTTTAATTTTATTTTTGTTATATTCATCATGTCAGCCGGAAGACGTCCACAGCTGGACAAAAGCCTCTCCCAAGGATCTCCACAATGGCCGATCTTGCGCTACCCGTATACAGCGGTTTCCCGCGACCCTTACAAGACCATCGGTCCACCTTGTGGGGGACGCGCACGCATTGTGTTATATCATAATGAAACCAAACATTATGTAAAAGATGTAAAACTACACGAGTGAGTTTTCACTGGAGCTTGAAAAAATCAGTCGCTTGAATAATAAATAAAGCACTTCTACTAATGTTCTGTAATTGCTACACGTACCTACTTCAGTGAGTATGCGTCGATTTATGACTAATGTTTTTATAATGTCATTGCACATTTTTTTATTTTTTTTAGCCCCCGACGCAAAAACCACGGGGTGTTATAAGTTTGACGTATCTGTCTGTCTCTGTGTGTGTTGTGTCTATCTGTAGCCTCATAGCTCCTGAACGGATCGAACGATTTTGATTTAGTTTTTTTTGTTTGTTTTTTTTTTGGTTTGGTATAAAGGTGACTTAATCGAGAGTATTCTTAGCTATGTTTCAAGAAAATTCGCTCAGCCGTTTGAAAATAGTTATATAATTTTAGTTATTACCTCTAAGGTGGTTGACACAGCATAAATCTCTATCCTTTATACGACGAAAATATCCTATAATTAATGTCAAATCCGTTCAGTTACAATACAATAAAGTTTTTATCTAACAAAATTATATTTCACTTGGAAAGATGAAAGGCTATTGTACAAAACACCGACAAAGCGTCCCCATTATGTCATTAGGTGTTATATTATACCGCAATTTTCTGTAATACTCGGGAAGTTAAAGTGTGTTAAAAGGTAACTGATGTATAACGGTAACACGCTTAATTAATTATTAATAAAATAATTAGGTATGCTCCAATATACACGGGTATTTTTAGCCATCGTTATTATACTCCTCGTGTCAATTTAATTAAAGATGTGACGTAAACGCCCATCGAAATTACTGTGGATGTATAAAGCGAAAAATATAAATTCTCCCGATTTTATGTTATTCATTACTTACTAAGTTCCGCCCCGTGGTTTTATCCGCGTTCCCGGGATAAAAAGTATAAGTAAGCATATTTAATATAACATAGGAGATTGCTTCAGAGAGTTAACGTATCTAATATAAAATTTATACAGTAATTTAATTTTTTATTATTAGTTTTGTATGGAGATAAATACAAAAATTACAAATTGTATTACCAACAGAACTGGGGGCCAAATCCACTAATTCATTTTGATTAGATACAATTGGATCGCAGCTGAATGACGACATTTGCACGTTTTCGTATTCCACTAATAAATCTGACAACGATGAACGAAAGATGTTTCGGTTACCAAGGGCAACAACGATTACAATCTAATCGTAATACCCAACCGTGGTTCGGTTTTAGGAATACCGCTTTTAGTAAAATTAGAATTGGATTGGAAACGAACTTTAACTGAATCTAAATTGGATGTCAACCGTTGTAATTTAGCAGAATTGGCCTGCATTTGAAACAGAATAAATTTGTTTTTATTTCGATATCAAATTTAATCTGCCAGTAATGTATTGACAAACTGTAATATGTGCTGTTATTATCTGCTATAATATTCCATGAAATGTGTATTATAATTAGTAATTAATAAAGCTTACTAAAATTTGAAATCATTTTGTTAATAAAATTATCTCTAAAAAGAGAACTTGCTGCAAACCGAATGCATTTTGTGAAGTTTTTTTTTAGAAAGAAAGAAGTTCACTTACCTAAAATAATTCCTGACAAATTGACAATGAGCAGCAACTGAACGTCACTCAAATGCATGTCGACAATCACAACACTTCACTGCTAACAATAGTCGAATATTATCACTATTATACTGAAGTAGCACATAATTGCTCCTCACAGCGGCACCTGGAAAGATAGAAACGGAACAGTTAGTAGGTACCGCGTTCAATTGTTGAATATTGTTAGAAAGGACAATGGACAACAATAAATGGACACGAAAAAATCTGATTGATTAAAAAATAAGTTCTTTGTTAATAATTATCATAATACCTATCCTACGATTTTTCTCACACACGGTTATCTGATCCCAAACTAAGCAGAGCTTGTGCTATGGAAACCAGATAACTAATAGACTACTCTTATTTTTGTAAGTTCATGCATACAAATGTTTGTCCTGGATGGGAATCGAACCCAAGACCTGCGACATAATAAGTGGTGTCTTAACCAACCAAGCTCGCAGACAAGTACAGAAAACATCATAAATCATCATTAGAATTGAATTCCGTTAAAGAGTAAGTTTTAAGTTTTCGATTGATCTAAATATTTGAACAGTTTTTTTTTTTACAGAAAGATTTACAGAATCGGCTATTATTTTTTACCATCATAGGAAGTTACATTATCCCCCCGAGTAAAGCCGCGGGGAACAGCTAGTCTTTTATATATCGTTAACTTTATAAGCATTGATGGTACTGTAGCTTCTATTAAGCGTGGGTGGTTTCTGAAAGTTGCCGCTGCCCACACAACTCTACAGTTCAGTTCGTGTAACATGCTCGCCCTCAGGCCTTAAGGAAAATTTTGCTCGCCGAAACGAATAAATGTACCTAATGATAAATGTATGTATACTGAAAGCAATCTGATTAAGCTTTGTTTAAAATGTATAGTGAAACGATCTTTTGTCACGAAACCTTGCCACATACCTACAGCAGGTACATATTTAATCAAAAATAAATTCTACGTAACAAAACCTATATGATCTCAAACTAAGCAGAGCTTAGTTGACGTTCCATTGATTTATTTAATCACAGAATGAATATCTTATTTAAGATATAATCAGTGGGTTTACTAGATAAGCAACGAAACGATTTAGAACAGACAAGCGCTTGAACTTGGATTAGGAATTGTCTAGCTAGATTATTAACCCATCTTAATTGACGCTAAGCTCGAGAATTCAGTCTGTAATTCTATCTATCTTACACTCAAAATTCAGTATTTCTCAATTTATCTAATTGAAATAGATTTTTAGACGTAAGCTACAGAACGTACTTGTTTGAAAGTACTTGTTTTTCAAAAAAATACATGAATTTTCAAGAACCATTAATGGTATAAACGTGAATGGGTGTTCAGATGTTTAATATTTGTGACTCGATCACGCGTTCATAATTAAACGGATGGATGAAATTCGGCATATACATAGATAATTGGAATAACCCTGGAATTTTAAGATACTTTTTATCGCCTTGGAAAATATACATCTGAAGTGCGGGGATGGCAACTGGTCTATATAAATAAAAATGTACTCGTATGTAAGCGCATCATTTCAGAACGGCTGCATCTTTTTTCTCAAAAATATCACCCGGGTGACACCGGGCACCAACAGTTAGTTTATTATTAAACTCAAAAGTCATTTATTCAGTTTAGGCCCTGTTAATACTTATGAAAGTCGAAAGTTAGAATTGACTCTACCACCCGGTTCGATAATACAAAGACTCCGGCATGTAAAACATAAAATTAAAAAATCTTATCACCTTTTTATTAGGAATTTTCTTTGTTCTAATTAGTCTCAATTTTACCAACGTATGATAACTTCTATACTTAGGATAAATATGTCAATCTGCTATATCACGTCGGTTTAAATTCTTTTCGATAAAATAAAATCAATACTAACTATCCAAACATAAAAAAAACAGATAGTAAGTATATAAACAGTATCAAATATCAGTATCTGTCGGTAACAGGCGGGTTTGTTGAATCCATTGAGATTGGATCGAAATGGAACGACCGAATACGCGCGCCCCGCTATGTGTAGTAAATAGGCTTAGGCACTTTGATCTCGATGCGATAGCGGTCCAGACTTAATCCTGTGCGGGGTATATGTATTTACTTAACTGATAGGAACCTACAGTATAAACAAAGCAAGATTATTTATTGATATACAAGGTTACTCCTGTTCAACTACATACCTACATAGTACGTTTTTATTATTTACTAGTTTGACTTGACAGATGTTTATAAGATGACAATTTCATACAAAAATCCGATAAAAAGGGTTTTCAGATTTTATCGAATTTCCCAACTTTTTCAAAAGAATTTTTTGTCTTCTTTCAAAATTTTACTTTCCATAAAAATTTAATTCGGACTATGGATTTTAAAATAATAAAGTCTTCATTATTTTGACTAAAAAAACTCACAAAAATATTTTTTATTAAATTATTATAGGAGGAGAGAATTAAGGGAATAGTAAACTGTGTAAAATAAAATAACTGTTTAATAAAAATAAGGACTGATTATCCGTACAGAGTCGTCTTAACTTATAATATTATATTTTATATTCAGAATTACTTTCAATGAGTAGCCCAATTTTCAAGAATATCATTCATCATTATAAACAACCCTGAAATCACGACCAAAATATCAATCTTGTTCGGTCAAAATGTATGATCATGTTTTTTTCGTCACAGTGAAAGTTATTTGTTCTTAAAATTCAGTTAATTATTTTCAAAATTATCTGACACGTGTAAATTGTTTATTTTTATTTTAACTATCGTAATCAATAGTTGTTGTTAAATTACATTAAAGAAACCATTTGTATATCAAAGAACCTTAAATAAATGATAATAGAATAAACTATCAGCCGTCTAAATAAGTAATTGAATTAAATTAGTTGGCCCTTAGTAAAAAGGTTTACGAGTTTGAAATAGCCCTATGTAGGGTTGCCTTAATGAGAACCCTTTTACTTTATGCTTCTGACATGTGTTCAAGTTAGTGATACTAATGCAAACATTTAGTTATTTCGTAGAAACCTTCTGAATAATCAGGTATAAACCTACCTCTAATAAAAGTAAATTATCTACTAGAAATTATATAAAAGGAAAATGTGACTGACTGATCTATCACTGCACAGCTCAATCACTAGACAAATCGGACTTTTCACAGTAAGTATTGTTTTTGATCCGGTGGTAGAGTCTATTGTAATGATTGTAACTATCGACGTTCATAAGTGCCTTACCAGGGCCTAAACGGAATAAATGAGTTTTTGATTTGATTTGATTTGATCATGATCTGGGATCATCATAAAATATAATTTTAGGAGTAATAATTCTAATATTTATTTATGATGTACTTACTTAAATAAATTAAAAAAAAAAATCAAATTTATTAGAGTATATTAATCTATACTAATAATAAAGCTGAAGAGTTTGTTTTTTGAACGCGCTAATCTCCGGTGTTACTGGTCCGATTCGAAAAATTCTTTCACTAGTAGGAAGCTACATTATCTCCAAGGTTAAAGGCTACTTTTTATCCCTGGAACGTGAGTGAAACTGGAACAGCTAGTTGGTACACAATATATAGTGTAAAATTCATAGTAGGTATCTATAAAATTATTTAAAACGATTAATTTTCAAATGATTTTTCTCTCTTTATTACAGCCGCTAGCCGCTTTGATGAAAATGATGTACCTACCTATAGCATAATACGTAGAGTACCTACTTGTTGCACATGATTTATCGTTTGGTAAATTTCGTGATAATTAATTTGCTATCTCAAAACGTGTAATGAAACTGCCGTGTTGCCACTCTCGCCACTGAATTGAGTAATGAAACAGCTAATGGATTATTTCACAATAGATAAAACAGCTGTATTGCGGTTAATGCTTTTATTTAGTTACTCTAAAGAACCTTTTTCTATACCAATACAAATAATTGAGAGATTTATATTGTAAGTATGTAATTTGATTTAAATTTAGTTTCAATGTATTTATTAGTGTTATGTTGTATGTGCGGTGTTTTATATTATTATCGTGAGAGAATCTTTGGCTAGATTGATAATTTAAATTATGTCCCAACACTTTGATTAACATTGAAAATTCAACATTAAATAATTTAATAAAGAAAATGGTACGTATCCAAGTCCTATAAAGATGGTATCACAGTTTTTAGTAGAAATCCTATAGAGAATTTTACGTAATACTCGTATGCATAGATAGCATGTAACATTGTGTAAACCTTTGAAGGTGCCTAACGTTTTAATGACCACTGTGCCGACGAGAGTATTGACGTCCGTTACAGCCCACCGGTTAAAAGCTATATGAAAGCTCCACAAGGTTTACAATTGCAAATCGTATCGCTTTAGACATAATATCATTTAATAAACATGTATATATAAATAGCTTTAATAAAGCAAAGTCCTACGTGGTCCTACTATAATGTGAAAGTTTGTGAAGATGTAAGGATGTTTGTTATTCTTTCACGCAAAAACTACACAATGGATTTAAATGAAACTTGGCACATAGAGACATACCCTGGATAAGCTACTTTTACTTTACTTTTTAACTTGGAAAAACATAAGATCCTTCAGGAACGCGGGTGAAACCGCAGGGCTGAAAGATAATTCATATTTTTGAGTAGCGAAAAATATTTTAATACCTACATGAAAAGATTTCGGATTTTTATGACATACTTAAAACTATCCTCCTAACCCCTGGAGTGTGATGACACAGGACTTAGATGACACTTGGTAAGTTTTTTAAAGAGGCTATAAGATGTAGGTAATACAACAAATCAAAATACTATTTACACAATACTTTTATAAAGTAAATTCTACCGGTGCGTGTTATATCGGATATATTTTTAAGATAATAATAATATACGCAGTAAAATTCAATTTGAGATACTCTACCCGTATTATTCTTTTACTGGATCTTCAATTTAGTTCTTTAGCGTTTAAAAATACGGTCTAATTCGCTCATAAATTGACCGTGAGACGCATTGGACCATAAAAGTTGTTTTTCCTTTATTTAGATGCGCACATTATGAAATGAAGTCGAAGGTTAGCTTTGGAACTATAAATTCACAAACTGAACAAAATATTTGTGGACCCGAGAGTAGGGTTAAAAAAAGAAAAGGAAAGTTACCCACATAAATAACCGGGGAACTGCTTCCGGCTTCATCTGGGTAGTGTATAATATTTCTGGATAAAACTTCCGTAATAATGGTAAAAACCATAATCAAAAATTAAGTGCACTAACAGATAAACGGAAATAGCGACTTTGTTTTAAACTACAAAGAGTTGTTTTCAATTTACCTACAGAGGGTGGAAATATTCCTGTAAGTAGGTACTATACAGAGATTAAACTTTTTATATAAAATCACCATAAATGTATACAACACGTTAATTTGTCGATGAAATTAAACCCCAGCCCGTTTAAACGGTGTGCAAACAAAATTTGAATTAATAATTTGCTGGAAAATCTTTTGCATAATCATTAATGGATTAAACATCGCGAGACAAAGTCTCGTGTTCATACTATGGAAAGTTCATAAGCTTCCAAGTTTTGTGTAAATACCTTAACTAGGATTTCGTAATTGGATATGTGTTATGTAAATGGTAATTTTTACAGGTGACTTACCTCACACACATGGAAATCTTGTTCTGTCTATTGTTCATTATATTAAAATGTAAATAAAATATAAAACAAATATTATTCTTGTATAGTTACTACATAAGTAATCTTTTCAACGGTACGTCGTAACTTAGTCAATGTATAACTTTTACCGAAAATCTAGTAAAATATATCTCACGTATGAAACTTATTTGTGAGCATATTTTATCTTCAATATATCGAAATCTAGATTTTACATATTTCTTTAGTAAACTTCGTCATTCGTTCCATTACTTTCCTATTCTGTACTTGATAGGTACCTACTTATAAAATGTTACGTGTTCAATATATTGAAAAAATATACAAATAATTCGAATATTTCTGAATAGTCTTTTTACATTTATTAGATAATTCAATGAACTGAAGTAGAAAACAAATAGGTAATTAGACGATGAATTATATTAATCTAAGATAATCGAATCATGTTTAGAAGCTGTTTAATGAACACGTAAAATTGTTTACTCATAATATGATTCAATTTTACCAAATTTGGTAATACCTACATGATATTAATTGTAAGTATTGAATACTAAAGACTTCAAGCCATTTTCAAGAATCTTGATTATGATGATGGTGACCTATTAGGTAATGAAATGTCAATGAACGGTTGGTATAGCAGAACATGGTATTACCAATTTATGTACTAAACGGCAAAGCGCCTCTTTCAAAGGCGGGATTAAGCTGCGAAAAACACTCGCCCAGTAGAGTTCACTCGTCTGAAAAAAAGATCAACAGGTAAAACAAAACATTTCCCCTTTTATTTATCCTCGAAATGCAAACGATCCAATTTGCAGCCGCTGCAGACATTCTGCAGCTACAAATCACATGTCTAAACAAGTGTGTTTGCTATGTTGAGGAGGCAACGTAACTTGTAATATTTGAGAATGAATTTTGGAAAATGAGGAAATGTAAAGTATGTTTTATAAAAATTTGATGTCGACCTCAAGTGCGCGTATGCTAGCAAACTTTATACCAGAAGTATAAGTTTCCTAATTAACTTGTTACTTGTAGGTAACTTTATGGTTTCATATACAGCTCAAGAGGTAAACGTCTCTATAGGAAACTAATAAGAAGATGAAATTAGTCTTTGAGAAGGCTCTAGATTATGTTTCTTGTTAGTAAAGATTAACCCAATGTTATATGTACCACTTTACAAGTAGGTATCTCGAAAAGGACATAGGACATCCTTTCTCTGCAATTTTTTTACTATCTATAGAGACGAAGAACTAATTAAAAACATCATAGAAAGAAGGCGAGGAAGAGGAAGACCAAGGATAAGCTGCAATCAAAAGAGTAGAGTGGAAGAAGCTACACTGACAAGAGAAAAGATATCAATGAAATTGTGGGAAGCTTTTACAAGACGTAATCACGTTATATAGATCACAGAAACAGATTAATATATGATTGAATATGTATGTAATTTAAAAAAATATCTCCCCTAAGTGTAGCAACATAACTGCGGAAGGTTTGTCGCGGAAAGTTCCGCAAGCAAACTATCGGTCGTATATCAGAGCGCGTTACGTTCGGCTGATGTGTCATAGGTTACTTAAAAACATTGCGAGTGTGTTTAGCGGAACTTTCCGCGCCGAACCTTCCGCACATGTGGCGCTACACTATGACGATAAAAAAATAGTAATTTTTGGGTCGTCGATTTAAATATTTTAGTGTTATGGTATGCTATGGTCTTACTCGGGTACAGGTAGTATGTCTAGAAATTGTTTTTTATTATTCTATTGTTAAATATTTATCGTAGGACCTCTGAATTTATATTTCGTTACAAACTCACAAACGAAATTATGTTTTGTTTAAGTTCTAGAGTTGTCCGCTAGTTCTGCAAACCTAATCGCGACCCCTATAAATCAGGATTCACTTAACCATGAATCCGAACTCTAAGCTAAGTAGCTGAGAGCTTACTCTGAATTTGTTAACTATGTTAGACCAACAGTTACTAACCAGATGACAGATAAGTTTTACTAGACATTATATAGGCCTTATTGGTAACCTTCTTTTGCACTATGAAAACCTCCTTTGTTTCCTGGTTGTATTAAATTGATTACATTAGCAAGTGGCAAGGGTAAGTTGAATAACTGTCCGTAAACACTTACCGATAAAGGTCAATTGAAATAAAAATAAAAGCACAATATCATATAGAATGGAAGTAGGACCTTCAATATTGAAATTGTTCTTGGAATCAAGTAGAGTTTTATCGACGTTTCCTTTTGTCAATATTATTTTGCTGGCTTTATGTATTTTGTTAGTTTATACGCGCCATACTTTGACACTCTTGACGATAACTAAGGACGAAAGTAAATATTTCATACTTTTTATTACAGTTCTGTTTATTTGCTAAAGTGTGTTGATATCAAATACTAAGTCTACGTTCCTTTGAAGCTGTATAAAAATTACTAAATACAGCCATTTATGTCGCATATTTTGATACTTTGCGAGTAAACCAAAACCTTAAGTGTTCTTCCGGTTGAATAATTGCCTAGAATCCGGATCTTTTATAATTTGTAGTTATACCGATCTTATACAAAATTTATTTTACCATTACAAATTTACATTTGCAGTTGGATCCTAAATTAGAAATTGTCCTTCATTCCGAATTATCTGTACGGAACCTTCAATGCGCGAGTCAACATACATAGTTGGTAAACAAGCATACAGCATACCTGATAAGCGGTCTCCATTCGAAGTCACTGAGCTATTATCACTTTTAATATAATTATTTATATTTGATTATTTATGTCAAGCTAACTCTTCCCGCCTGAAATACAACCGGTGTTCCTAGTTCATCATGTCATGTGAAAGACGTCCACAGCTGGACAAAAGTCTCCCCCAAGGATCTCCACGATGGCCGGTCTTGCACTACCCGTATCCAGCGCAGCGGTTCCCCGCGTCCCTCACAAGATCATCGGTCCACCCTGTGGGGGGCCTGCCCACACTGCGTCTTCCGGTTCGTGGTAGACATTCGAGAAACCTTCTGCCCCAGCGGCCGTCGGTTCTACGAGCAAAGTGCCCCGCAGACTGCCACTTAAGTTTGGCAATTCTTCGGGCTATGTCGGTCACTTTGGGTCGCCTGCGGATCTCACCATTTCTCATCATTCGATCTCGCAGGGAAACTCCGAGCATAGCCCTCTCCATTGTTTTTGGGTGACCTTGAGCCTTCTTATGAGACCCATCGTAAGCGACCACGTCTCTGCTCCGTTAGTCATCACTGGCAACACACACTGGTCGAAGACTTTCGACTTGAGACACTGCGGTATTTGGGACGAGAACATATTACGTTCCTAGTTCAGGCATGTATATTTATTTATCCTATATACAACTAAAGTAATGTACCTATTTACTAATATTTTTTTGAATAAAATATAAGAAAATAAAAGCATTTCACTCTTTGATTTACGGAAAACTTAATTAGGCCTATACCTACAAGAAGCAATTGAAGAAAAATATATTCCACAATCATGTCTTTAATATTTTATTTCAACAGAATAAATAAGTAATTGGATCCTTGAAACTTCAAAGCAGAGAACTATTTTCGTAACGACTCAGACCGACATCGGCATTACTTGGGTGACATTCTATACAGACAGGGCGTGTCTAATGTAGGTCGTTACAATCTACTTGTTGCTCTACGTAAAACAAAGTCGTATATATTGTTTTATCATTTCATTTGTAAATCGATACACGTATAAACCTTTACTGATTTATTAATTTTTGTAAACTATAATAAAAGTTTACCTTTCAAATTCAAATTCATTTATTTGTCTAAAAAATGGTACAAATATAGTTAAAATACCATAATAATTTTGGCCTAAGGCCAATAACCTTGACGATTTGTCCATATAACCAATTACTCAAAGCTTAAGCGCCCGCGGATGGGATCTAGAAGGAGCCTTGGATTTATGCTTGATTTTTATTTATTATTTAAATTAATGTTTAAGATAGTTAAAAAATCTATCTCATTTTTTTTTGGTTTAAGATTCACTTACATTGGGTAAGCTCCGTAAGCCGTTTTGTCATTAATTTCCTATTTAGGTTAAAATTGCATGTGGCAACGAGCAATTTTTACTCCTTAGTGTAACTAAGCATACCATCACACGGACTGTATGCTTGTTTCCTACCTTTGTATATTAATAGGATTTATTCCAAAATGTATTTGTTTGTTTTAACGCGCAAAAACGAAACTATAATGGAACTTTATTCACACAAAAACAAAACGTAATAAAGTTAACAAAAGCATTTATTTTTCGCAGAACTCCATTGTAATGTCTCTTGTTTGAGGTAGAGAAAATTTAAATTACAAATATGTACGGAACACACAGCAAATTATGCGCACTTTCGTAATGCAAATAATAATCACATATTCCGAGCGCGGAGTACGCAATTCCGCAAAATCATAGCAGAACAGACTACTCTGTTACTTATCTTTTAAAGATAACTTCTGATGCAAAAACATTATGTATATTCTTTGGTGGGTTATGAAACTGGTTTTTATGTTGAGGTTAAGAATCTGTATTATAGGTACCTTCTTTTTGGATTAGCAACTTTTTAGACTGGCTTATCCTACTATATTATACATAGATATGGAAATTATTACAACCCATATAAATGTGAACTTTGTGTGTATGTTTGTAAGTATATATAATTTACTGAATAACGCTGCAATGGCTTAAGTAAAAATGTCAAATTATATACCTTTGGTATAGGGTCATAAAACATAAAATAATATAAATATACTATTAGTAAAGCTAGTTCACCATCAACAAATGTATGATTTCTAATTAAACTATCAACGACATTATATTTGCATGTTTATTACAATTTTATAACATGCTGTACTCATTAGATAGAGAATATTAATTCACAACAAATAAAAAAAAACTTAAAGGCCGCAGTTTTAGATCTATTATTATTCCCCATTATTACATTGTTATAATATTACAAGTCTATGACGGAATAAAATCGTAGAAAAAATAATTGTGGTATACAACTCGCCTACTTTTAAACTAAGGGTGATTTATACGCGTACCACATCGTGTGAAATATGTTTGAAAATATGTCTTTAAAAACACACACGGTTATTTTTAAACCCTTCTAAAAACCTGAAAATATTCATAGAAATAGCAATTTGATGAATTTAATAGAAAAACTATCACTAGTAAGTAGACTTACTTACTTAATGGGAATTAGTCAACTAACTAACTTACAAGTTATAAGTGGACAGTCGAATATGTAAACCTTTCCTAGACACTCCATACAAACTATTCAGACTCTAAAAATAACTGTATTTTAATATAAGTAACAGATTGATAACAAACAAGCATATTATTGCCTCTTCAGACCCTTTTTGACTTCATGGTGTAGTCCCTTGATAATGCTACGGCAATGGGTAAGAAGACCGACGAGATATATCATATCATTATACAATTAGGTATAGTTTCGAGCTCGTAGAACCGACGGCCGCTGGGGCACAAAGGTTCTCGAGTGGCGACCACGAACACCCCACAAGGTGGACCGACGATCTTGTGAGGGTCGCGGGAAACCACTGGATGCGGGAAGCGCGATCGTGGTGACTCTTGGAGGCCTTTGTCCAGCAGTGGACGTCTTTCGACATGATGGTGATAGTTTCGGGTAGCAGATATGTTAACGCTTATAATTATTTAGTAAAATTTCCTGACTGTGGAATCCTACACTGCGCGTATTTCGATACATTCTTGGAGCTTCAGTCTTCATAAGCTGGTAAGTTAGTATTAGCAGAAGTAAGAAGTCTTATTTAGTTTAGCTCGTGTAAGTTTTCAATTTCCCAGAGAGACTCAGATGGAGCATGAATAAAGTTTGCATACGTTATCTTTATTTACCGAGCGTATTCAACAAGTCCTTTTAAACGGTAGTACTGAGGTTTATATTCGCATAAATAAATGTCTGCTAACGTTGTTACATATAACGTGAGGTGCAAATAGAAGAATACAGCAAAAATGTCCTTTTTTTTAATTTGTAATACGAAACAACTGAAAACTAAGTTGAATTTTAACATTTCATGTCAAAGGATCCTTTACAATTTGTGATAGAAAGATTCACTAATTATTATACAGTAGCTCGACTACCACTATGATCCCTAAGCTTAAGAAACCATGACTCAAGAATAACATCCATCCATACTATCAACTTTTACTCTTTACTTTCCTTCAGATAAAAAATATCCATATAAAATATGTAACACAGTATGTGAAGAGTACTCGTAGCACCCTCGTAGCATTGCTACAACATCGTAGAGTTTCGTAGAGGCAGCGGAGAAACGCTGCGCTGTGGTCTGTGATTAATTGTCTCAAGGAATGCTGTTGGAATATGGTAGCCGTCACTTGTTGGGCTTACGTCCAGAATAATTTATCAAGCAATATTATTTATCTTGCATGATGTCGACAAAATAAAATAATGATATACCTATCTACTCGTACAGATAAATAATATGTTCATATATATTTTGTTGAATGATGCATTGCTAGATAAAATTATAAAGTGACATTGTCCATACAATGTGGAGAAATGATAAACCATCAATATCCACCAACCAATATTGCAAAAAGTTTCATCAATCCATTAAACGTGATGTCACTTTGTGACGCCTGACGTATTGTCGATCTATCAACATTTTTTAAAATGGACCGAGATCGGAAATAGGTCGGCGTGAAGTGGCCACCTAAACGCAAGACGCGGTTGAAACGAACGATGGGCGAGGCATGCCCTGAATCGACAAATAGAACCTTCCACTAGAATAACAACTTTGGGAAAAAAACATCTAAATAACCACGAGATTTGAAAGCATTCGCTCCTAAATGTTTACTGAAAAAGCATCGGTAATATAAAGTTATGATGCGATAGAGGTTGAACCGAACCCTCGCGTTTATAGATATTTATGGGCAACTATGACCACATATCATCAGGTGGTCCACCGTTTTGAAACCCTTGTGTATAGTTTGTATGTATAATATATCATTAAAACAAATGTAAGTATCAAATAGTAAGTAACAATAGTAGGATTAGTAGGTAAACGCAAATTATCAATCACTTCCATAGAGTGCAAAGTTTCAGGAAACTCCGGCCCCTGATGCGGTGTTATTTTAACATTATCATCATAAATGTAAAGTTTAAAAACCGCAATAAAAAAAGGTTAACACGAAATCAAATTACAATCGAAATATTGTTTATAAAATAAGTTCTAAGCTGCACGAAACTCATATTTGAGCGGGCGATTTAATAAAAGTACAGCAGAAGTATGAAATTATTGCACGGAATCACCATTTAGTGGAAGTTACAATAACGACCTGTTGAAAACTGACGTTGGTGTCGCGTCCCTCTCTATCTCTGTTGAGCACGTATTTGCGTCTCGTTTTTGTTTTTATGGAAGAGTAGTGTGCGAGGCGTCCGCGCGAGCCGGCACTTCGGTGCTCACTGGTCGTATGCCCGCCGATCTATAAGCGAGGAGCTACGCCCCCACAGCGTACGGTTTTTGAATAAGTAGGGCGGTAAATAGCTGTGGACACCTGCCCTTCAATGACGCACGCACTAACATGGGTAATGTTAAGTCTTATCTCGTCATATAAATCGAACTTTAAATATCAAGGTATCAAAGTTTTATATGTAATGTGTAGCTAGATATCATTAGAAAAAATATAACATTGATTTAAAAACGCGATTAGTTGGATAATGCATAGATATGCAACCTGCGTGTTATTTAAACATAATTCCATAACTATTTACAATGTATATTCCCAAGAAGTAAGTACATAACAGCTTACGTATTGAACACTTTTTCCTGAAGTTTTCGGGAAGGTATGTGTACCTGTTTGTTTCATTAGATAAATTATATTTATAGAGGTTTTTGCAAGATAAATAAAAAATTACACGATATCTCGTGTTTCGGTTGTAATTTCGGTAACAATACCAGAAGTCCAGTACATAGAAACATTACAACTTAATCTAACTTTTATCAAAGTCTCATGAGGGTTTTTGAAACAATCTATGTATGTACAGACATTTATTACTTTCAGAACATAAAAACCCTAAAGCAATTTTAGGACATTACGTGACTGGAAGTTTTATTTGAGTCAAGGTCTGTTAAATCAGTACACTTCCCACCTTACGTATTGTAAAATAAGGCAAGAAAATAAGTCTCCGTTAACGTACGTACTAAGTAATAGGTACTTACCTACAATTTTCATTTTGTCATTCCCCCACCTTACACACATTTGGAAGGTGCTTTTTATTTATTACAACCTTATTCACACCTCTAAGGGTTGAAACCCCTGTACGTACACTCCATTAAGGGTTCCAACTTTAAGAGGGAGCATTCCTGAAATGTTTGTTCTGAAATTCTGAGGCTCGGGTGGTAAAAGTATGCGGAAAACGTCATTCCCTCGTAGGTAGAACATGTGTATTTGAGCAAATGTTGGGGTAATAAAGAGTGTAACGAGTAAGAGCCCGCGACGATCAGACCTTCATTATTTTATAATACCTGAAAGTTTATTTGTGTACCTATGTCCCTAATACAAATATGAACGATCCCCGAAAATTGCACCTCAAATTCGATAATAGATAAAGCTCAGTTTTTACATATTTTATTTGGAATTTATCTCTGGCCAATGATGGTAAGCACACAAAACCTAGAAAGAAACTGGCTCTCAAGTGCAGCTATCGGAACAAGCCGAAGGGTGCTTGGCAACAGATTTTCTACTTGAGGGTGGTAGCCAGCCAGGCGGGTACTACAAAGTACCCTACCACCGTGCTATGGTTTCCTCACGATGTTTTCCTTCACCGAAAGCTAAAGCTCATTGTAGGATTCGAACCCCGGGACCTTCGTCTCGGCATCCAACGTCACTACCACTGAGCTATCATCGCCTTCAAATTCAATCGCCTTCGATGTCTGCCAGACGCAAATATCTGATTAGCTTTAGATAGTTGCAAATGGTAGTTAATGATAGTATATTATGTCGCGAGCTCTTGGACCATAGGTACTTAAAGCTCGCTAAACAAACCATAGCGACCCGCCCCGACTTTGCAGGGTGTGTGACCGCTTTATACGCGCGGCATAATTTTTTCCGACATCTTCAACAATTAACGTCATATTTCAACCAATTTACACAAAACCTTAGCCAATCATACAACTAAATTAACCTTCCCCATGAATCACTGTTTATTGGTGACTACCGCATGAAAATCCGTTTAGATTTTTCAGTTTATCGCGAACGATAGACGCGGTGATAGTATAAAACTAAGTCGCTATTTGCCTCTGTCTGTTTCTCCGCTTATGTCTTCTAAACATTATAGGAGCAAATAATTTATTAAATTTTGTGTGATACCTGCAATAAATAATATGCTTAGAATGCGTTACAAAAACACGTTAGGGTAAATGTGTTCCTTATAAAAAACGATAAACTAAGAAGGTTTGTGTAGGTAGGTATCTATATGTCGCAGTAGGACATATGATGATGAAACATACTACGAAGCTGCAAATGTGACAAAAATAACCCTACAGTTGTGTAAATTAGAGAAATTATATTATATTTATAATTTATTCCCTTGGGATAATATTATATATATCTCGGCAACAACCATCTTACTGCGAATATGACAGGCAGGTCATTTTTAAATACAGTTTTAATTTTTGTTTCTATTGTGAACAACAATTATATTACTCATCATCATCATATCAGCCGAATGACGTCCACTGCTGGACAAAGGCTTCCCCCAAGGATCTCCACGATGGCCGGTCTTGCGCTACCCGCATCCAGCGGTTTCCCGCGAAGAAGATCGTCGGTCCATCTTATGGGGCCTGCTGACGCTGCGTCCTTTATTTATTTATTGCTCTGCTCTTTGGGTGACCTTGAGTCTTCTTATGAGGCCCATCGTAAGCGACCACGTCTCTGCTCCGTAATCATTTTACTCAATTGTATTATAATAACAACAACAACTCTAAAATTGTATTGCGAAAAAATATCTCAATAATGTCCACTTCATTCGTACGTAGGTGTAGAAGTAGTAGTGTAGAAGATTTTACCAATTTTAAAATTCGTCACATTTTAGGTAATAGTTATTCTTATTACGAGTAACTAACTGTCCCCCGCGGTTTGGTCTGCGTTTTTGGAACACAAAAATACTATCGCTCTGTTAGTAAATAGCCTACATTTGCGAGCCAAACAGCGCGATTTGTTCAAAGGTTTAGTCAGGAAAATTTTACAAACCAGCAGAGTTAGTGCGATTTCGGTAGGTAATCCTCTAAAATTAAATTCGTTGTGGGTAATTCCGCAAATATTATTATGTATGTACCTAAAAGCTTCAGTACTAGGTACCTACTTATAAGGTAGGAATAGTTCGCGTTATGCCAGATACAAGCACGTACAGGACAGACGCACGGGGAGCGACGTGCGTGGAATACCAATTCTCCTCTTTGAATTCGAAGATTATCATTACTATCACACAGTCTCGTTCAGGTTTGTGACGAATATAAAATTTATATTTCTTCTTCGGGAGGCGTTTACCTTTAACATCGCGTCAAAATAATATTAGTTAGGTAGGTAGGTACTTTGAATTCTGTTAGTCCTGCCGTTATCTATTTTTATGTTCTTATTTTAAGTAAGTACCTATGTACCTACTTATTTTTTCTATGGACAAGCTTTTTGTTTATAATCAGCTCCATTATTAATAATTTGCCAATGGATTTACGTCCTTGTAGATATTTACCTTTCAGATCAATGAATACCGGGAAGTGGTATCATGAAGTGGGTTAAAAATTTACTTACTAGTTTCGACCTAAACCTACATACCTACTTGCTTTTACCGACTTGAACTATAAACAAACTGCGAAAGTCGGTACTATTTTTTTATTCATAAACTTGTACCGTCTCTATGAAATGCTAAGTAACACAATAAACGTAACTGAAACACGCTCACTGACAGCTCAGCAGGCAGCATCGCAGTGTACTGGAACATGACTATTTGACAAGAACGTCACAGCGTTTGATTGGGTTCGTTTTACTTTGCCGTGCTGTACGTATTCTATACATATTCTAACCAATCACAAGTATTCACAAGGCGATATGTGTTGCTATGCTTAGTTTTGATTGGTTCAATGTAATGTAACGTGTTTTTGTTTCACTTTTATTCAATGAAAACGAGGATTACAATATTTACAATTTTGCTGTCAGTACAGTAATCAGTTGATTTTTTTACTAGTACTAGGTAATTGTAGTGAAAGTGTAAAATCATTACTGTGATAAATGTTTATTGAAGCTTGAAATGTCCACATCAATAACTATACGTACTTGTCGTTTATGCCTTGATTCAAATTGTACAAGCAGTGTTTCTATGGACGAAGAAAATGGTTGGCTAAAATTGCTTGAGTTTTGTGTTGGTTTAGTTGTAAGTATCAATTGGAATATTAATCTAAATACCTACCAAATTTTAGGTTGGAGAGTAGCCTTTGTTTCCAATGTTTCTTATCTGGCGGATTTGGCATTGGATTGTGGCAGGATAGAAGAAATTAAATTATGTTTTAACAATAAATATAGGTAACCAACTTCAATGTGCGTTTACTCTAACAAGTATAATGTGCTATGTTGAGAATTGTGTATGTTATATGTTTACCTTCACCAAATACTCAGACTCGTAAGATTGAAACCGTCTACCTATTCCGTGGCATTCAACATCGCACAGAATTGCCACAAATAAGTTTTTCATCACATTTTAACTCTGTGACTGGAAATACTAATAATTTATTCTATTAATAGCTAACAGGGCAAGATGAACCTCGGGTACTCTGTGAGCAATGTGCTGACCAAATAGAGAATTATGTTAAGTTTAAGAAACAGTGCCAAAAATCTGATTTATTTTGGAAATCACAAATTAAATCTGATGTGGTAAGTGAATGTAAACTTTTATTTTAATATCTTTTTGACAACAATTGTATCTAACTTGATGTAGCCAAAGCACATTATGTCACAACTAGCTGTCCTCCACGGTTTCACCTGCTTTTCTGGGATAAATTAGTGAATTGGATGGTAGTTCCAAAGATTAGTGCATTCAAACAAACTCTTCAGCCTTATTATTAGTGTAGATCTTTGTTTATGATACATGTCAAATTATACGACACACGGGCAATGATAGATGTGGGTGAGTAATTCGTTATATTGTAAAAAATAGGTCTTTATATATGTCTAAAAATATAGATGTCTTTTTATTCCTTTGATATTTTGCATAAGTTTTGAGGAAATATTAATTCGGTCTCTCCGTGAGAGAAAAGAGAGAGTAGTTTTCTTCAATAAGAGTAGGTTTTCTTCACAAGTGGTACCCTTGAAGCTGTATGATAACCATATATCTTCGGGTGAGCCATATGCTTGTCTGTATAGCAAAAAAATATAGTAAAATATGTTATATCGTCGGTGATACTGCAATACCGCGTAAGTAGCGTGTGCTATAAGGTCAAAATTTCAACGTTATTAAATCCTAAGTTCGGCCAATTTCAACGTTATTAAATCCAATGTTCGGCCTTATAGTAAAACCTACTTACGCGGTATTGCAGTATCACCGACGATATATTATTTTCTACTTCTCTAATTTTCTATATTTAATTATTGAAGAATGCTTGTACTTATTTTGTAGCAGAAGTCTTATGAAAATTATGTTTTCGTAAAAAATGAGGATGAAGAATACTTAGCCAGTGATTTAGATTTAGATGCTGAAAATAATCATGAAATCGAAACATATTTTGAGGTTAAAAATAATATAGTTGACCAAAAAATACATTATGATCAAGACTTAAATGACAATAATGATACAAAGTTCCATAAATTAAATGAAAATGAGACTAAGGAAGAGAAACACTTTAGTCCCTGTGATGAGAACAGCTCAGATGCAAAAAAAATTAAACAGGAAGATATAAAAGTTTTTGAATTAATAAATGTAGAAAATTTGGAGTCAAATGAAAGTGTGGGAAATAATAGCAGTCACATATGTTCCAAATGTACTAAATCATATGGTAAGACTTATTAATTTTCCACTTTCCTATGTCTGGAGCTTACTTAATTAAATGATTGTCATCATATTTATGCATCATATTTTATTCTTTATGTTTTTAGGGTTCCATAGCATTTGTAGTAACACAAAGTTATGAAAAATAACAGTAACATGTATCCTAAGTGGGATATAAGTAGTTGTATACAATTCATTGACAGGTTTCTTATATAATTTTACTTTTTACGAGTTATTAGAGTCTAAAGTGGCATTGTAGGGAATGTAATTCTGATAAATCTGAAAAAAAAAACTACACAAGTAAAAGATATGTGAAAATTGATAATTTGTACCTAATTTAATCACACTAAAAATGCAGTTGGAGATCCTCAGAGATTGTCCTTCAATCTGTACGGAACACTTGGTGTGTGAATCAGACTCACACTTGTCTGGGTTTTTCAAGTTAACAGTACAGAACCCACATAAAAATGAAGAATGCATGGTCTTGCTTGCATATGTTATTATAATATGATTGATAATACTTATATTTGTCTTAAACTTTTAGCAAGCAAAAAATGGCTTAACCGTCACATTACAACATGTAATGGAAAATTAAGGGAATATAAAAAGAAAGAACCTATAGAAGAGTTTCTCTGTGGTAAGTCCAAACAAATTGTAGTATATATTTTTTTAAATTTTTTTGATACTACATAATACAATCTACCTACGTAATATAAAAAAATCCTCGAGGCGGCCGCTGCTAATCATTATTATTATATTGTTTAATAATAATATATATAATATTCTTTATTTATTGTAGGTATTTGTGACTTCACCGATTTAAATATAGATGGAATAAACCAGCACCTGAATATAGTTCATTTCTCTAATAATGAGTTGAATTGCAAACTGTGTGATTTTAGGGGATATGATTTGGCTAGTATGGAAACTCATAGGTAATTTATTATTATTATTTTTGTAATAACTGGGTCAGTTCGTTGAGTAAACCGCTGCAGGTTGTGGGTTCGAATTAATTTAATATTTTTAATTTTTTGATATTTTGGATTCATTGTTTTAATTTTTTTCATGATTTCAGAGTGTGTCCATAGTAGTTTGATATTTATTGGGCAAATTTTATAAACAATAAAATAAATATCCTGGGATATTTTTCACACTGTTATCTGATCCCAAACTAAGCAGGGCTTGTTCTATGGAAACCAATAAACTTCTTTTTAGATAACTACATCCAGACTCAGGACAAAAAGACATGTTTGTCCTGCATGGAAATCGAACCGACGACCTTCGGCGCGATATGTGGTGTCTTAACAAATTGGCCCATGCAAAATTATTTAATTTGAATAGAAAATATTATTATTGGTGCATATTTCAGGTTTTCTCATCAGGATAACGTTTCTAAATCGTTCATTACGTGTCACAAATGCAGTAAGAGATTTGGATCACCATTGTCACTGGAGTTTCACTATAGGTCAGTGCATTTGGGCCAACCCGGTGGCATATGCATAGTGTGCAATGATAAGGGATTCAATAATTTTAAATCATGGAAAATCCATGTTAGGTCCCACCAGCTTTCCAGATATATTTGTGACCACTGTGGTAAAAAGTCAGTATTATTTTTTGTATTATTTGTGTTGACTAAATAAAATAAATAGTAATTAATAGCAATTTATTCATTTATAGATACCTCTATAGATATTCAATTGAAGCGCATTTGAGGGACCACTCGGATGTAAAAAACTATGTGTGTGATGAATGTGGCAAACGCTTTAAGCGGATGTATGGATTGAAGGTACGGTTTTTGATTTTTTTTACATCACTTAGCAGCAATAAAGCATACGCCTGATGATATACGATTACCGTACCATGTTATTATATATGTTTAACGTCGCAGTGCTGTCCAGCTGTGACGGTGTGATCGTTTGGAATTTTCAATGGATATATTATGTTTTTAGTTAGGCATGAATTCAAGTTCATTAATGAACTACCTATTTTGACTATTTGTTTTTAGGGTTCTTCCGAAACCAAAAAAAGGAACCCTTACGTGACACTCGGTCCGTCTGTCACAGCAGTATATTTCAGCAAACATTAATGCTTTAAATCTCGATTTTAAATATATATTTTTTCTAAATAATATGCTCGTTTTCAGCTTCACGTATCGACTGTGCACGTGAAAACAGAACCGTTAAAGTGCACCCATTGTAACAAAATATTCAAAAGCCCTCAAAGTCTAGAAAAACACATGAAGTATGTGTCCGCGGAGAAAATTTTCCAATGCCAAATGTGCTCCAAGTGTTTTGGATCTCAAAAGATTTTGAATAACCATATATTTTGGCATAGTGAGGAAAGACCGCACTGTTGCGATGTTTGCGGCTCAAGTTATAAAGCTAAAAGTCAATTGAAATTGCATATGAGGAAGCATACTGGGCAAAAGCCATATCATTGTCTACAGTGCTATAAGAAATTCCATACACCTGGACTATTGAAGAGGCATGGTAGTGTACATACAGGGGTTCGACCATTCAAGTGTTTGCATTGCGAGAAAACGTTTTATAGTAACTCAGCTAGGCAAGTGCACTGCGCGAAACGACATAAAGACAGGTGAAGATGATTTTAAAAAGTATTGAAGTAATTTTGCGTTCTAATAAATATTAATAAAGGTTAAATATGATTTGTACATTTTTGTTTTTGTCATATTAGTAGGTACCTTCATGTCCTAATTTTTTTTTGCGTATACTATGTTGGAAGGCTAGTTAATAATAATTTAAAATGGAAAATTATTTAAGTATGTTATGTTTCATAGTAATTTATATTGAAGCTATTGACATGACAAAATTTCATATTTTTTAAGATGCAGTTTAAACATCCAAACGATATTATAATACCTTATTATACTATAGACCAAGAATTTTGAAAAAATACAGAAAATAGTTCTTTACCTATAGAAAACCTTTATGAAGTCTGTAGTATTTAGAGTAACATAGGAAATTACGGAACCCTTGGTGCGCGAGTCAGACTCGCACTTGTCTGGTTTATTTCCATTTTATTTTAAATACAAGCGTCCTTAGACGAATTACCTAAGTACCAACATTTTTTTTGATCCGATTCAATAATTAAAGATATACTTACCTATATAAAACCCTACATAAAAATATCAATTCCCATAGTTACAAAAAGTAATTGGGTAACAATGAACACGAAACTAAAAGTATATGGATACCTATTGATATACGCACGTAGGTAGTATAATAAATACGAGGAAATGAGATTTTCACTTACAACGTAAGAACTTGTTACTCGTTGTCTGCTTCGCTCCGGGGCACTGGAAAATTTCAATAACCTAATATTTTATGTGAGAGACGCTCTCAACTTTTGCATACACTGTTATTGGTCCATTTTTTACGCATTTCCCTGGGTCCTCACGTTTATGCGAAGGGGAAAAAGGCTAATCCATCACCGTCGAAGGCAGCGAGTCTCGTTAGCATAATGAATTAGATACTGTTGACAGGTCGACGGTTCCAGGCTTACTTGTGATCGCGTCACGCTTGATTCAAGGGTTGATCTTTTCAATAACATTATTTCGTCATTATTGAACGGAAAATGAAAAATTTATGATAACAAGGATTTCTTTATAGGCAGGTAAGTATATTAGTTGTGACACAGAATAATAAATAGTACCTACCTACTGCCGTATAGAAGGTTTCCCAATAAAAACTATTTAAACTTATCTACGAACCCCTCTCATTCGATAGGATCGATAAGTGTTAACTCTATTTCTTTTGCAAGGATGCGGGCTGATAGTGAGCGTTTGACGGCTCTCGGGCAAGACGCGACATTTAAGTACCGTTGGTACTTTTATTAAGCCTAACCTGCAGATTGGACCAAGCCTGCATAGTTGTGTAGGTACCTAGTACATGTTCGTATACCTCATCGTGACTTTTGCACCAACAAAAAGAAATTGCGATATAATCACTGAGATATTAGGATAAAAAATATGAATAAAAATAGTTCATAATTTATAGACATAATGTACTTATTACAAATTCTCTTCCGTATTTAATGAGATCACTATAGGTACAGTAATTATTTTCAAATACATACCTATTTCCCCTAAAATACCTATAACGTTTACTACCAATAGTAGAAAGCCAAGAGCAATGCCTTGACGTAGTTTCTGAGGCATGAAGCATTGCCCAAGCTTGAAGATTGATCGAGCTATAACAGAACTGGTGGTTCTCAGAAATATCACGCTCATATGACGATATTGGATGTTAGGTATGTACAGGCGAGGAAAGAATTCCCGTGACAACTATGCAATTTTGAATAACTTGGTAACCTGTGAAGCATCAATAAATGTACGTAGGTACAAAAGAGAGGTGCAGTCACCCAATTCCACTGTAATAGCTCATTTATATAACGAGCGAGCAGTTACGTGGCAAACTACGTTATGAATTAAAATGCCAAGGTGGGGCTTTCTGGCAGAGCCACCATCACGGGTTTGAATTCTGAGTCGGTCGCTAATTGGTCAAAATTTGTCTTGAAATATGTATCTATAAATTTTAAAAGCAAATGCTAGTACGTGACAAAAGGTGTGTAATCTATAACAAGTATAGTTATTATCTGAAGAAAAAAATACAGAGATTTTTGACTATACATTACCGGTAATGTCGGTAGCAAGCATCTGGTAATGCATAAAACATTTTCAAAGTTGAAAATTCACTTATTCGTGGAGTGTTCGTTATTTTTGTAAGTACCTATTTAAAGTTCCCTACTACGCTAGCGACTTTTCGCCGCGACTGTATATTAAGAAATGTAGATAGTATCTATTATAGTAGGTACGTACCTAAATATACCTATAGAGTTGCCTGAAGCTACCTCATCTCGGCTAGAGACCCAATTTAACTGTAAATTATAGACATAGGCAGGCAGACTATCTTCTAAATCCAGCCTCGAGCTTATTCTAATTAATTGTAGGACATAAAATTGGACGTAAAAGTAATTCTATTCCGTTAGAATATTTTGTTCAACGATCTGTAAGAAGAAATAGGTAGCCAATTACACGATTACAAAACTTATGAGGCTCTGTTTCGACACTTGCTATTACTAAAGTTTTACTAGGATATAATATTTTGTTTGTGTTAGTTTATTATAACAGAATCTGGCAAAGTTGAGGAAACTGATTGACATGAGGCCTTATAGGTATCCATAATCCATAAACCTACCATAACACAAATATAATACAGAACCATCATTATCATATCATAGTTATCGGTATCTACCTACCTAGATATGTAAAGGGGATGTCTCGCCGGGCATAACAATTCAATGGAAGGTTGGTACCTAGCTAGCCCCTTGCGTCGAATAAAGGCTTCAGCTTCCGCCCATACAAAGGTCAACCTTACAATAGTTGGATAACATTTTTGTATAAGGGATGTTTTGTCGGGAACAAACTAACATGATATTACAATCTCGTACCTAAATAGAAAATAATGTTAATTTTGTTTTTCTAGCTTGTATCCGCTAAACCTCAGTTATACCTACTCACATTATTTTAGAGGACGAACACTGAGGTATATTTCTACGTATAGAGAAGCTATAATAAGCAAAGGTTTAGCTCAATTTTGCTAATATTAGCTGCAGCGCTTGAACAATAATTAGTCGGCTAACCAAACAGTGTAAGCACGTAGGGCTAGAACGCTTTTAAGGTGTAGTTTTAGTGGCGTCATCTCTATACGTCACCGAGGTATAGTAATATACCTCGGTGAGAACGTGCCGTCATTTTAACTCGTGCACGTCGTGCATTCGTCATTCTTGTTCGAGGCACCGTGGCTTTAGGATGTCAATACCTGCGAGACGTTGTCATGTAGATATTGTGTAAACAGAATGGATATATGGGAATGGAATAGGTATTGTGGATATCAGTGCCGGTTTTAGCTCTACCAGCACCCTGGGCGAGATGTGATAACCCCCCTCCCCCCCCTACTCCCGCCAACAAAAGGGATTTAAGCCATTATAGCCATTTTATCTTTAGACTTCAGAATTTATTTATTTATTTAGACTCGAGATAGCAGGACTCGCTCATGAGCGACCGGAAATAAAGGTGGGCCTGGCGCCCTTTTACATCTGGCGCCCTGGGCGATCGCCCTACCGCGCCCTACCCTAACACCGGTACTGGTGGATATAATACCTATTAATAGTCTCGGCATGTAACTAACGATACACAACGTAGGTACACAGGTTACACGTTTACAATGTTTGGTGAGCGAAAGATGACACAAAATCACGTGATGTTTTTTTTACTATGTACCTATAGGCCAGTGTTTGAACACAATCTCAACGTGGTCAGTAGGCGATGAATGTAAGCACACAAAGCCTAGAAGGATACCTACTTGAGAAAGCAAAAAATCTTTTCATAACAGATGCCTACGTCATTATAGCTATCTATACGCATAATTTCAGCCCCAACCTGAGCCCGGTCCAGTGGTTTGAGCTGTACGTTGATAGTTCAGTCGGTCAATCACCATTTCCATTTATATAAGTATTTACTTAGACGAAATATCACAATTTTGCAATTTTATCAATTCGATATAAAATTCTACTCCACAACCTTGGACGGGTAGATACCAACACAGTACCTTCAAAGATAATCAAATAGATACACAATATCCATAGCCGTAGTAGGCCGATAGGCCCTCCAAGATACTGGAAACTTTCATTACTTCCGCTCACTTATAGTCGTACGGAGTCCTCGGTTTTCATTAGCCGTTATCACTAGGTGCAGGCATTGTTCAGACTTGGCGCGTGCAATGAAATTATCTTTTTAGTTAGGTCAGGTGGGCAATAAAGGAAAATCCCTGTCTGCGCGAACGCTAACTTTAATAACGAAGACACCGACGGCTTTTGTTAGGGGAAGACACAAAGGGTAATTTTACCCATTTTAACTAACAGACTGAATCTATGGAATAAGTTACAGAAGCTTACAATACCTAGTGGAATCATCAGATTGAATAAAATTAGCGTTAAATGACAGTGAAAAGATTTTAAGTAACATCCTATTTCACGTACTGAGGGCCTACTCCGAAAAACGATACACGATAGTTCGATCATCGTTGTGAAATTATTAACCAATAGAATTTCACAAAATTTACGTCTCGTCAGTTTGCTGCAATTTTATTGGTTAATATAATTTGACGACGATGATCGAACTATCGTGTATCGTTTTTCGGAGTAGGCCCTGTACGTGAAAGGGGAGTAGCAAGAGGAAAGTAAGTAGTAAGGAGGAAGAGTAAAAAATATCCTCACAAACGTCAATTTATAATATTAGTAGGACCTACTTACTATAGGTTCCTTGAATATCGACGGAAGGGTTTCAAAATGTGGTAAAATAGGAAAATTTTAGGTTTACTACCTACGATTTTCCTAGCTATGGTAAGTAACCAATTTTAGTATTGTCTATACCTACATGTATCTAGCAGTTATTTGAAATCAATACAACCTAGAACGGTATAATATTTATAGCTAGCCAAAGTTCAATCTCAATAAGCACATTTGAAGGCATATTAGGGTATGGTTAAGGCATTTTTATTCGACTGGATCGTGTCCTGAATATTGAGGTAACTTTGGCCTAAAGTTTGGGGATTACGTAAAACGTCTCTGACCATAAACGATATCGCTTACGGCGAAGACATCTAAAATAATATCTATCGAGCAGGAAGTCTTCCGAGAAAAGTTTTTGATAGATACCTCTGCGGCTTACCTTTAGTTAACTTTTCCTTATCCGTTATCCGTTATCTGAAAGTGGTTTTGGGGTTTACCAGTAAATATTTTTTAAGTTATCTTGTAATTTATTGTACAATCGGTAATGTAAATGACATCGTAACGAAAACTCAAACCATGGATTCTGTACGTTCTATTTTGCCCCTTAGCATTAAAATATTGCGTAGTATGTTTTTTCAAAAATGTTACTTAAAATGCGGCAAAGAAAGTCGTAATTATTTTGAAAAAACTGTGCGTTTTCGGTTTTTGTTATCACGCATTTTTATTTATAATCTAATATCTGAGTTTGAGATTCTGTTTTAGAATTCCTACTGAGGCACTTTCCGTCACGACCCTGATAGCAGCGCCAGCATTTTTCGATAAATCGATAAAATATTCACCAATCTCGAAATCCCATATAAATCCTATACGATTATATTTGGTTGGTTGCTTAAATGATAAATTATTCCTCGCCAGTAAGCTTACATCTCGAGATGGCTTTTTATGAAAAAATCAGACTATATCATGCGTTTAATATTTGTAAATATCCATTTACATGTAAGTACAGTCATATATTCACGCTAATATACTAGGTAGGTACTAAAGATTTATGTTTTATATTAGCACGAAGAAGTATTATACATCGTAGGTAAGTAGTATAAAAAATATTCAAGTTTTAATTTTTCCAACGGGGATCTATTCTGAACAATTTATTTGGCCTTTGGTATGGGATGCCACGCGTGTCGATACCTCAGCACCGTCTCATCTCCCAGAGACAATAAACAAGGCTGGTGGTGCTGCCATGTCAGCAGAGAACCTCAAGCGGCGCAAATATAGCAGTTTAGATTCCAGCTACATTTTTGAGCCGTTTGGGGTCACTGGGTCCGGCGGGGTCGAGTGGCCACCATCTTTATAAAGAAATTTCAAAACGCCTGGTCGAAGCATCTCGTGACCAGAATGCTGGCGTATACTTGGGTCTTTTCATTTAGTTTAGTCTTTTTTATCTAAGTAGTTTTTAGTATTCAGAATAGATCCTCACTTTAAAAATTAATAAAATAATTAGCCGTGTCGATAAGGCGTCAAGAGGCAACAATCAAATAAACCTGAAATGTAGTGGGGCGTAGCCAGATATTAATAAATCAAAAGTTGAATGCATTAAGACTTAGAGTAACACTGTTCACGGAAATTTTAGATTTACGTGCTCTACGTAATTATAGCTAAAAGCGTCTTTGACGGCCTCGTATCCGGTGGACTGACTGTCTGAGTAGGTACCTGGATTGGGGTGGGGTAATAAGTAGGTAAGTGTTGTAGAATTGTATATAGAGGTCTAAGGCTGAGATCTATAGAGCGTGCTTAGACTTTACTCATACTTAGGGTACTTAAGGTGAGCTTTGCTTAACATACACTCAGAGAGATTCGAAAATTACGTTTTAAATAGGTACCGACTTTGTACGGTAAAGTCTAAGTACGCTCTATAGATCTCAGCATCAGTGGATACCTACAGACCGAATACTTTGGATGTAAAGTTAGCAGTTAAACTTCACAGCCTTCATTTTTGTAGCGGGATGCCGCGGAAAATCAGAAGAAAATTACCGAAAATCTAATTAGATTGTTAAGTAATGGAAATAAGATTTAATCTAAGTAGGTACCTACTTACGAAATAAAATTTAGAACGTACATTGTACAGTAAATATCTTAAATATTAAACCTAAATATCCTGGGACATTCTTCACACTTATACTTATGTGTATCATGAAAACTAGACTACTATTTTTTTTTTAATTAAACCCAGACTCAGGACAAATAGACATTTTTATGCCAAATATTAATAATAAATATTTGTCCTAGACGGGAATCGAACCCAAGACTTTTGGCGTGATAAGTGACTTCTTATTGATAACTAAGTACCTAGATACCCACCCATTTATTTGAAAAGTTTTATGTCTCTGTTTCATTTCCATTTATAGGTCAGATCAGAATTTACGTTTCCATGGCAAACTAGTTAAAGTAATTAGACTAGATATAAATCTCTGCTGCTCCTGGTATTTTCTGCTGCCATTCAATTTCCGCGAGTTATTTCCAGGGCGTAACGGCAAAAGTTTCAGTTTCCCGGCCGACGACCAAAAGGTATCTGCACAATTACTTTACAATGTTGTAGGGACGACGACAATTCAAGGTAAACACTGCGGCATCTTATGCGGTTGTAATAGGAGCTATTTTGCAACAAAAAGGTATAGTTTGATGTGTTGGCGACTGTACAATAGACTATATTTACCTTTATAAATGTAACAGATATCAAAGTTTCCAGTTTTTTTGTTATTTAAACTTTGTGGAGACATTTGACTAAAATCTATACTAATAATAAAGCTGAAGAGTTTGTTTGTTTGTTTGTTTGTTTGTTTGTTTGTTTGAACGCGCTTGTTACGCAAGCATCGCCATAGCATAATGCTAACTTGCATCGCCCTCAATAAATTGCATCAACAACTGCAGTGGACACGAGGCGCTGACGCTGCGCAACGCGACGCCGATGACGCAAGTTCTAAACCGATGAAATTACACCATTCACCGGAAGCCCACATTCTTGTTCCTCACATCGGACAATTAACTTGTATCAATAATTAGTTATAGTTTCGTTTGTAATACTTTATAATTAAATTAATTAAATAAATTGATTTTTTTTGCATCCTCCGCTGTGATCACACTTAATTGGCGCAGTCGGTAGGATAGTCAATTAGAGTCTTAAAATCAAGCAATCGTTGACTATCACGAATCTACAGTGGTTCCAGCTGAGGAGAATCCAGACATCGATTCCGCAAAAAGATATCAAGTAATGTTGTAAGTACCTTGAATCTTTCAAACTCTTACTTTCCTAGTTCCTAATTGATTTGATTTCCTATATTTTACGCATTATATTGTACGTATTATATTTTATACGTTTTATTATTTGTGTGTGTTAGTTATTAATAGATTTCCAAAATTTTCCATCCGAGAGAATCACGGAACGTTAGTTTAGGTAGTAGGTCGTCTAGTAGGCATAGTGCTTTAGACGAATCTAGAAATTTAGACGTTAATATGGCACAGGACCCCGTTGATATAATTTTTAAGTCACTTAGATTACTGCCTGAATTCGACGGTAATCCCCACGTGCTCACACGTTTTATTAACCTATGTGACCAAATAGTTCTTAAATATTTTAAAGTTGAAGAAGGTCATGAATTAACTAACTTAGCCCTTATAAACGGTATTTTAAACAAGGTGACAGGGCAAGCCGCCAGATTAATTAATTCTAACGGTATCGCAGGTGATTGGAATGGTATACGAAACGCGCTCATTAATAATTTTGCAGACCATCGCGACGAGACCGCTTTATACAACGATCTGTCTTTACAATCACAGGGTTCCAGCACTCCACAGGAATTCTATGAACGCTGTCAGAATTTATTAAGTACGATTATGACGTATATTTCTTTGCATGAGACCGTAGATACCACTATTACAGCCAAGCGCACTCTTTATGAGAAATTAACATTACAGGCTTATTTGCGTGGTTTAAAGGATCCTTTAGGTTGTAGAATCCGTTGCATGCGTCCTGAAAATATGGAAAAGGCTCTTCAGTTTGTTCAGGAAGAACTGAACACCCTTTACATGCAACAGCGTAGTGAGCCCAGTGGTTCTGGTAGGAAAGAGTGGCAACAGCAGTCGCATAGTCCAAGCTTTAACTTGCCTTTAAATAACTTTGTGCAAAGATTCCCTACACTTCACATGCCTGGTCCCTCAAGACAGCAACCATTTAATATGCCTGGTCCCTCACGGCAGCAGCCCATGCCTTCTCAATCAATGCAAGGTTGGAAATCCAATGTGCCCCAGATGATGCAATCTCGCGGACCAACTCGCACTCAGCAAATGTTCCGTGCTCCTCCACCAAATTATAACGCTCATAGTAATGTGTTTAAATTGCCAAACAGACCCCAACCAAATCCGTCTTTAAATGGACCACGTCCAATGAGTGGCGTCAGCCATTTTGTTCCAAAAATTTTACCTCCATCCGGACATGATTGGAGAAAATTTGGCAATCCACAACCTACCAATTATTTTAAAACTAGGGAACTTAACTTAAATGAATTTAACTCTGACTATAACTATGACCCGCGTTATGACTACGACTATAGTTACGATTATTATCAAGATTATTATGATTATGAACCATACCCCGAGTGTTACGACAATTTCGAGCAGTACCCCTATTCTGAAACCCCAACAGTTGAAGAATTAGACCAAAATGCTATTCCATCTCAAGAGGAAAATTTTCAGAAGGCTTCCAAGTCCGACAAACCAAAATAGAAGTTAATTTTCACATACAAAGGCAACTCGGATATATTAAAATAAGTAATCCGCCTTTGAAATTTCTTATAGACACCGGTGCCAATCAATCTTTTATTAGCCCTCAAGCCGTACAGAAATATTTCAGTGATATCCCTTTAAATTACGAACCCTTCGAGGTTACAAATGTGCATGCTACTACTAAAAATGATTATTCAATTACTTTACCGTGTTTTTCAGAGTTTAGAGAGGTAGGTGATATTACTTTATTCGTTTATGATTTTCACAATTATTTTGATGGTCTTTTAGGTTTTGATTTGCTTGATATTTGGGATTCGAATATTAATCTTAAGAATAAAACGTTATCCACTCGTAGTGCAGAAATTCCAATTGAAATTTACGACTCTCGTAACGTTAACTTGTACGAAGAAATTATTCCTGCTCACTCTTCTAAATTAGTTAGATTACCGATAAATATTAAAGATGGAGATGTGTTCGTTCCTAGTCAGACTATATGTAATTGTCTAATTTCGGATTGTTTTACTAACGTTAAAGATAATCGAGGCTGGGTTGAGATTTCTAATACCTCATCTAATGATATTATATTTTCAATGGATCGTCCGGTGTCAGCAGAAATGTTTAATATTGAATGTAATCGTACTGAAATCTCATCAGACCGTTCCAATGAAGTTTTATCACGTCTCCGCACTGACCATTTAAATCCGGAAGAATTAGCTAACTTACAAGCATTGTGTGCTAATTACGCTGATGTGTTTTATCTTGAGGGAGAACCTTTAACCTTCACCAACAAGATCAAACACAAGATTAAGACGACAGACGAGATTCCAGTACATACTAAAAGTTATAGATATCCGTATGTCCATAGACAAGAGGTCAAAGATCAGATAAATAAGATGCTTGATCAAAATATTATAAGACCTTCAGATTCCGCCTGGAGCTCGCCAATTTGGGTTGTACCGAAAAAGGCCGATGCCTCCGGTAAAACTAAATGGCGTCTTGTCGTGGACTTTCGTAAAGTGAACGAGAAAACGATTGATGATAAATATCCCATCCCCAATATTACAGATGTTCTAGACAAACTTGGGAAATGTCAGTATTTTACCACCCTTGATTTAGCAAGCGGTTTTTACCAAGTAGAAATGGACCCTGTCGACGTCCACAAAACCGCCTTTAATGTAGAAAATGGTCACTATGAATTTTTAAGAATGCCCATGGGTCTGAAAAATTCACCATCAACTTTTCAGCGAGTGATGGACCATGTGCTTAAAGATCTACAGAATGAAGTTTGTCTGGTTTATCTGGATGACATTATTGTCTTCAGTACCTCCCTTCAGGAGCATATAGTTAATTTGGAAAAGGTATTTAAAAAATTGCGCGAATCTAACTTCAAAATACAGATGGATAAATCTGAATTTTTGAAGTTGGAAACTGAATTTTTAGGCCATATTATATGTGGAGAAGGTGTTAAACCAAACCCTAATAAAATTAAAGCTATTAATAATTATCCATTACCTAAAACACCGACAGAGATCAAACGTTTTCTCGGCTTACTAGGGTATTACAGAAAGTTTATCCCAGATTTCGCACGTCTTACGAAACCGCTTACACAGTGCCTTAAGAAAGGTTCTAAAATAGTACTTGATCAAAATTATTTGAATTGTTTTGAGCATTGCAAAACTCTTTTGACCAATGATCCAATTTTACAGTACCCAGATTTTTCCAAGGAATTTGTTCTTACGACCGACGCTTCTAATGTTGCTATAGGTGCCGTTCTATCACAAGGTACCATAGGATCAGACAAACCTATTGCGTATGCCTCTAGGACTCTTAATTCTAGTGAATTAAATTATAGCACTATAGAGAAAGAGCTCTTAGCAATAGTTTGGGCCACAAAGTATTTTAGACCGTATCTCTTTGGACGTAAATTTAAAATTGTTACAGATCATAAGCCACTTCAATGGATTATGAATCTTAAAGAGCCTAACTCGAGACTTACAAGATGGCGTTTGAAATTGAGCGAGTACGATTATACAGTAATTTATAAACAAGGTAAATGCAATACTAACGCAGATGCCTTGTCCCGTATTGAAGTTAATAACGAAGAACTAAGCTCCATTGTAGTAAATCTATCCGAAAAAGCACTGTCATTAAATGATTCTAGAACCATTACAGCTCCGGAAGCTGCGGATGATTCTAGAACTCTTACCGTACATACAGATAACGAAAACCCCATCTTAGAAGTTCCGATTACAGATGATCCCTTAAATAAATTCAGTAAGCAAATAGTTTTCAATATAGTCGGCGACATTAAAGGAAGGCCAGTCGTAACAAAACCATTTGAAACACATACGCGAACATCTTTACAGTTATCCGAATCTAATCTAGAAGAAGATGTTTTATTTATTTATTTATTTATTTATTTATTTATTTATTTATTTAACACACATTATAACATCATCACAGTCATTCCAATACGATGCTATAAGGACTAACAAAAATTAAATATAATATAATGTTATAAACATAGCATTATCTATTTATAATAATATTTCTCACTACATATCTGTGCTGCTTTCGTAAACTTCGGCAGGGTACAGTGAAAGATATCAATTTCTTCAGCTATCCTATTAATGAGTCGAATGGCACGCGACAAGGGGGCAAACTGAAGTAAATTCGTTCTTGGCGTGGGAACGCTGAGCGTAGAGGGGCGGCGGCGCGCGCCCAAGTACTCTGTGGGTGCGCACAGCCGCAGCGCCTCTAGTACCGCTGGGTGGTGTAGCTCCCCGCGCAACACGCGCCACACGTACCGTACTAGCGCTACGTCGCGCCGCGAACTCAACCGACTGTACCCGACCATGCCGATAACGAACAAGCTCGGGTACATTAGCGGATAAAATGGATATACGCCAAACTCTTTTAAATATAAAAACCGCGTAAATTTATTTTGAATTTTTTCCATCATGAGACTGTATTTTGCCTCATGTGGATTCCAAATCATAGTACAGGTTTCTAGACCACTCCGGACGAGTGCATTGTACAAAATTTTTATGACAGATGTGCTGTTAAAATCCTTGCACTGCCTCAAAATAAACCCCAAATTTCTAAAGGATTGGCCACAGATGTCAATGATGTGCTTACGGAACGTTAACTCGGGTACCATCTCGACGCCTAAGTCCCGCACAGCCACGAGGCGCGGGATGTGCGCAGCCTCCATCTCATACTGATAACACAACGGGGCTCGCGCCCGGCTGTAGCTCATTACCCCGCACTTAGCCACGTTAAAAAACAGTTTGTTCGTGTTGCTCCACTGAACAATCCGATCTATGTCCTCCTGCAGCCGCCCGCAGTCCGAAGCGTCCGCTACCGACAAATACACCATGTTATAAATGCAGTAAAAGAATATGTTCATCCAAAAATTAAAACAGGGTTGCTTATCAATCCACCGTTAGCTATGTATTCTATCATCCCCATCATACAAAATACATTCAAAAATTCGACAATGAATCTTATGGTAACTAAACACGAATTAGAAAACGTTCGAGAATACTTAAGGCAACAGGAAATAATTAATAAATATCACGAGGGTAAAACAAACCACCGTGGTATTAATGAGTGCTACTTAGCCCTGTCTCATAAGTACTATTGGCCGAAAATGCGAGAGCATATAACTAAATATATAAACGAATGCACGGTCTGCGGTCAAGCCAAATACGACCGTAACCCTATTAAACAACAGTTTCGATTAGTTCCACCCGCTAGCAAACCATTTGAATTAGTACATTTAGATTTGCTGACTATACAAGGTGAAAAATTCTTAACTTTAGTAGATTCTTTTTCAAAATATGCTCAAGCCTATTACTTAAGAGACGGGACGGCAGTAAGCGTAGTTCAGGCGTTCCTTAAATTTTGCACGCATCACGGAATTCCTATCACTATTGTTACTGATAACGGTCCGGAATTCACGAATCAACTCCTTGCAGAATTTGTACGGTTACATAAGATTCAGCATCATAGAATAGCAGCACATACTCCTAACGAAAATGGTATTGTTGAGCGTTTTCACTCAACAATATTAGAGCACCTCCGTATTTTAAAAGTTGAACAAAAGAGTGAATCGGGTATCATTCTTATGCCCTACGCCCTTCTAGCATATAATAATACCATTCATAGTTTTACGAAATGCAAACCAATAGAAGTAGTAACGGGACATTTTGACCCACGTGACCCTTTTGACATAGACCTTTCCGCACACTTATTACAGCAATACGTAACTGACCATAAGACTAAAATGAGCACAGCTTATAACTTAATTCATGAATCTTGTTCATCCCTACGTAAAGATCTGACTGATAACCGTAATAAGACTCGAGAGGCTGAAATTGAATATTCCCCTGAACAACAGATTTATGTACAAAATCCTCTCGCTTCCCGTCAAAAACTGGCCCCACGCTTCACGCACGATATAGTTATGGCAGATCTCCCTATTCATATTTACTCAAAGAAAAAGCGTGGCCCAATTGCCAAGTCAAGATTAAAGAGAGTACCTAAAAGCGCCAAATTGTTGCAGGACTCTCCTGGTACTTCATCTTCTCCTGCAACCGGCTCTAATGCAGGAGATAAAACTTGAAAACCTTGACGACGGACCCGGTGTGTTACCATTTAAACTAGGTTCCTCTTATATTATCTCTCATTATCATTCATTTTTGCAATACGTTAACCTCCAAGATATGCAAGACAAAATTAATTCAATTAGTATGCAATTAGAAAGTATTAGTCCTGATCTTAATAATAAAACGATGTCCTTATTTGATCCTCATATTCAGTATTTAAAAAGTAAGCTTCAGACAGTTCTTGAACAATTACGGACATTTGAGATAAATCGAGTTAAAAGAGGACTCATAGATGGTCTCGGTTCCGTAGTTAAAAGTATCACCGGCAATCTTGACTACACCGATGCTATAAATTATAATAACGCTATAAAGTCTCTTCAGGACAATGATAATAAGTTAATCTCAGAGTTTAATACCCATGTTAGTTTAACTAAAGATTGGATGGAACAACATACAAAAATCATTGATAGTATAGTAGATAATCAAAATAAGTTAGCAGCTATTATTAATATAATTAGTCAAAGTATAGCTACCCAAGATCATGATTTAGTTAAATATGCGCATCTCGCACAGATTCTTCTTATATTAGGTGATAACGTAGATTTAATTTCTCAAGAGATTTCAAAATTACAGAATGTTTTAGCTTTTATAAAAACTTCTACCGCTCATCATTCTATCATAACCTTCAATTCGACTAGGTATTTAGTTAGTAGATTAGTTAATCTCTATGGCAGAGATAAAATAATTGATTTAGATGTTAGAGAATACTATGACGTAGTACAGTTAGGTTCATACTATGTAGGAAATAAGATAGTTATAGTATATAAATTCCCTATCATATTACCCCAAGTATATGATTTATATAAGATATCTATCATACCCAATAGAAACCATGAAATCCTTACCCCTAATTTTCCATTCCTTGCTATCCATTTGAAAGATTTCAAGTACATAGAGGCTGAATGCCCGAAGACAAGTAAAGGGTATCTATGCGAGGAAATCCACAATCTGCAGAGCCGAACGTCAGACGACTGTATCCAGCGACTCATCCTAACACAGCAGAGGAGCACCGTATGCAATCCAGTCACCGTGTCTCTAGAGAAACCAGCCTTCGAGAAACTGGACGATCGCCACTACACTGTCAGCTTCCCGAATCCTACGAAAGTACATCTATCCTGTGGGCAAGATCTCTACAAGATACTGCAAGGTAGCTATTTGTCCATAGTCCCAGTTAACTGTTATATGGAAACTACAGAATTCGTGATTTCAAACACCAACGACCGACTTAAAGGACAAGCCCTGAAGATAATAGATATACCTAGAGAAGATGCTGACATCCCACAACTACCTTCAACCTTCAAACTCAATTCTATTAATCTTGAACATCTCCATGCCACGAATACTAAGGTATCGCTGCAATCTCCAGTGAACTTAGGAAACTACGCAGATAATAGCTTGTACCATACCACTTTACCATTGTACATTATTATACTTTGTACTTGCGTAATCATAAGTGGATTAGCATACCGAAGATATCATCTCAAAAAACTAAGATCCAAGATGGACGAACAGGCCGAATGCAGTCCATCAGAAAATCAGAGGGTCTACGCTATTCCAGCCACAAGAAGGGTTGACTTGAATCAACCCCCAGCTCAGTTCACAACTTCCGCGTTCAATCGCTGTTCTACGGGGGGAGGTGTTACGCAAGCATCGCCATAGCATAATGCTAACTTGCATCGCCCTCAATAAATTGCATCAACAACTGCAGTGGACACGAGGCGCTGACGCTGCGCAACGCGACGCCGATGACGCAAGTTCTAAACCGATGAAATTACACCATTCACCGGAAGCCCACATTCTTGTTCCTCACATCGGACAATTAACTTGTATCAATAATTAGTTATAGTTTCGTTTGTAATACTTTATAATTAAATTAATTAAATAAATTGATTTTTTTTGCATCCTCCGCTGTGATCACACTTAATTCGCTAATCTCTGGATCTGCCAGTGGGATATGGAAAAACCTTTTTGCAATTGAAAGCCCATTTATTAAGGAAGGTTATAGGCTATAGAACATCACGCTACGACCCTCAGGAGCTGAGCAATGATAAAAAGAACGTTAAGCGGGAGCATGTATAGCATGGGTGAGCGATGCGACGCGGTTGTCAATGGATGACAGCGGTCGCCTAGGTAACAGTTTTTTGTTATTTTTAACTGTCATCAAGACGAGGTTATCAATTCGTCGGAATCTTTTTTTATGTATGTTCCTCGATTACTCGAAGATGCCTGATCCGATTTGGAAACTATACATACAGGTGGTCACATGGTCACCAAGTCAGGGTCTGATGATGGGATCTTGAAGAAATCGAGGGAACTCTTCAAATTGTACAGGCACTAACAATGTTTTTCATATATTTTCTAAAACTATTCAGATATTTGCGTCTGGTAGTCGTCACATGTTGCTGAGCTGATGATGGAAGGTACAACTCCTTAACGGGTAGGAGTTAGGGGATAAATCTTTAAAAATCATAGGAACGATGATGGAAAGTACAACGCTAATATGCTTATCCTAGGTCAGTGACCTTGAGAGTCATTGATTACACATAAGAAACTAAAAAATGAAAAATAAAATACTTTTAACAAAAAAAAACCACAAAGGCACTAATAAGTATAAAATAACTATGTAAGAACTCTAATGTGATAGTTTTGAAGTCAACGAAATTAGCCATTGCTGTTGCATCATCAGATATTTATTGCTGCTACACTATTGACAGGTAGAAGGACGGCTCATTTCACTTCTAAACAGACCCTTACTGTATTTCTTGAAAAAGACAGCGTACGCTCTATACGTAAAAATGGACCATTGGGCAAGGTTTTACAAGATGCAAACCTAATAATATGGGATGAGTGCACATGACTCATAGAGCTCATCTAGAGGCTTTAGATAGAACTCTCAGAATTATAAAATGCACAAATAGCCATGGGTGGAATAACTTTGATGTTTTCTGGTGATTTCAGATAAACGTTGCCTGTTAGGGAAACTAGAGCAGATATTATTAAATCTTGCTTAAAATCTTCCTCATTATGAAAGTCTGTTGAATTATTGAAACTGTATACCAAAATGAGGAGTCACTTGGGTAGAGGAAGCACAGATTTCCCAATAAAGCTCCATTTAATCGGGGATGGGAAAGTACCTGAATCAGATAAAAAAATAGCTATTGACAAAGACCTTGGTAAAATCGTGACCAACATTGAAGACCTGATCTGTAGAGTATATCCGGATATAGCCAATATCGACCAAAAAAACACATTAATGGATGTGTGAGAGGGCAATTTAATTTAATTAGCTGCCAGAAATATAAGCGTTGACGCCATCAACGACAAAATAATGGCTAAACTACCAACCGACAGCGTAGTTTTCGAATCGGACCAGTAACTCCGGAGATTCGCGCGTTCAAACAAACAAACAAACTTTTCAGCTTTATTATTTAATGCTAAATAGCTTTCCACCCGCGATGCCACCCGCGATCAGTCAGTCAATTAACCAACTTCAAGCGGAGGTTATCAATTCGTTGAAATCTTTTTTTTTGTATGTTCCCCGAAAACTCGAACGCCTGGACCGATTAGGAAAATTATTGTTTGTTTGAAAGGATATACTTCACAAGTAGTCCCATGGTCACCAAGTCAGGATCTGATGATAGGATCCTAGACAAATCGAGGGAACTCTTCAAATTTTATAGGCACTTACAATGTTTTTCATAAACTTTTCAGCTTTAATATATAATGCTAAATAGCTTTCCACCCGCGATATCACCCGCGATCAGTCAGTCAGTCAGTCAGTCAATTAACCAACTTCAAGCGGAGGTTATCAATTCGTCGGAATCATTTTTTTTCTATGTTCCCCGAATACTCGAACGCCTGGACCGATTTGGAAAAATATTTTTTGTTTGAAAGGGTATACTTCACAAGTAGTCCCATGGTCACCAAGTCAGGATCTGATGATAGGATCCTGGACAAATCGAGGGAACTCTTAATATTTTATAGGCACTTACAATGTTTTTCATCATACTTTCTAAAGCTATTCAGATATTTGCGTCTGGTAGTCATCATCTTATGTTGCTGAGCTGATGATGGAAGGTACAACTCCTTAATGGTTAGGAGTTAGGGGATAATTCTTTAAATATTATAGGAACGATGATGGAAACTACAACGCTAATATGCTTATCCTAGGTCAGTGACCTTGAGAGTCATTGATTACACATAAGAAATTCAAAATTGAAAAATAAAAAACTTTTAACAAAAAATAAAACCGCCTTCAAAGGCACTAAAAAGCAGAAAATAACTATTTAGGAACTCTAATATGATAGTTTTGAATTAAGCGAAATAAATCTGCGGTACCATGATATCGGTTCTAATTTTTGTTAAAAGTTTTATATATTTAGATTGGCTATTGGACGCTGATCAGTGTTATTATCACCATCGGCATCAGCGTAGGCATCAAAGTGACCATAAGAAAGATCTTGGGAAAAACGTAACCTTTTGATGGGTTGGTCTTCTGTACCAAATTTGGCATACTGGTTTCCATTTCGATATACTTCAAATACAAATGGGTATATTCGACCGGCTGCAACTAACTCGCAGAAATGTAGAGTGTTGTAACATCTAATTTATACTTTTCTTTTGTCCCATGATTGTTGCCAAGACGGTCATGAGACATAACAGCAAATTCATCCCAATTGTTCGTCATATGCATTGCATTGCACCAAGCTTTTATGTGACAAAAGCAGTATTGATATCAACTTCGATGCAAATCACCCCCAAAATAACTTTCTACCCTTTTTTAACCCCGATAGGCGATGAGTTTCAATAAAATACAAAACACGTCTTCCATCAATTATCTTAAAGAATGTTTATGCAAAATTTGAAGTAGATTGGACCAAGGAATCACGTTGTTCCATACAAACTTTATCCCAGTTTTTCAACCCCTAAGGATTTCGGAAGATCCTTTCTTATAGGATGCCTACTTCATACGAAGAACACACCCTCTAAATTTCAGGTCTCTGCGATCAGCGGTTTAGGCTATGCGTTGATCCGTCAGACAGTCATTCAGGACAATGCATGTTAAATAGATATTAGACCACCAAATTTATGTTATGGTACCAGACTTCAAGTAAAATTTCTAGATTTCTGTAATCTACTATGACAGAAATCGATTGGTTTTGACTGAGCCAGCAGTTGGGCAAACAGTACTGATACCTCGCATTCCGATGATACCCACAGATTTACCATATAGATTTAAACGAATAGGTACAATTTCCTGTGAAATTACCTACATATCGTCTGAAGTCACTATAAATAAAGCATAAGGACAAACTTTTAAGCATGTTGGAATATATTTAAGAGAAAACTGTTTTTCCCATGGACAATTATTATGTTGCCTTATCTAGATCAGGTTGCAGAGGCTACTTTTTATCATGGAAACGCGGGTGGGACCGCGGGGGACAGCTAGTTTATAATATAAGTAGGTAGTTAAACGTTTTTTTTACTGAATTTGTATTAGTCACCAGACTAAAACCTGCAATAGGGATGATGACAGGGTAAAAAATAATTAATTCTGTTATCAAAAAATATTGGATACGTATTTTTTATTTTGACAAATAAATAAAAAAATACAAAGATAAGTCGCATCAAAGTTCAGGAGTGGGGAGTTGTGACGTCATCTCTCTGTAAAAAGTACGTGACGTCACGTGAAATTATAACGTACTGTACCTACTTATCTTCGTTATTTTTTGTTTTACGAACTAAAGAAAAACATGTGTCCTATAGTTTTGGTAATCTAACTGACGGACAATTCGATTTTTTTTGTCATCATCCCTATTTTTTGTGTTTAGGTACTAGATGAGCTAAAACAAACCCTGTAAACCAATATCAACACTTCACCATCTTATTATAATATATCAAATCACATCAAAAACTCATTTTTTCAGTTTAGGCCCTGGTAAGGCACTTATGAACGTCGATAGTTACAATCATGAACTTACACACTGCTAACGATCTATATTGCTAGACAGGTCGTTTGATAAGCAACGCAATAGGTAGGTGTTCTATTATCAGAGGCATAGCATAATTTCAGCGTGGAAATTGTGCGATCACGCAACCGGCACTAGTACCGAGTTCCTTGATACCAATAAGAAAGTGGGTACAAGGCTGAGGGATAAAAGATGTTAATAATAAGTACAGATAGGCCTATGAATTTTAGGCACCTTTATTTAGCAAGGGTACGATTTAAATGATGTACCTTACTGAAAATAACGTCAAGGGAAATTTTTGTTTTTGTGTTATTGCTTACGATAGTTTTACAATTGTAAACACGAAAAACTCTAGTATAGATACCTACCTAAAAAAATATTTACCAACTTCCTCTCAAATGCTATCAGTAGGTATACTACTAGAAGGTGTTTGGCGACAGACTTTCAGCTCGACGGTCATAGCCAGACACTACAATAATACCTATACCCCCTAATTAACCGTGCTATGTTTTCGATTTTTTAAACGATGATCTAGCATAAAATGGTAAATAGACATGACGGAAACTAGTTTCCAAATTAGTTATTAATACACTGATGTACCTACATTTGACGCTTACATTTTCTTTTGCTAAGGTAGCAAAAGTTAGGTTCCTATACAGAATGAAATGAAACGACCGGAGATTCTATAAAAATTTTGCTATTCTATCTATTTAGTGGCGTAAAATGTATCTTACTATCGACATGGGTGAACCCTTTTCACGAATAAAATCGCCTCGGGGGGTATAAAAATGCGTGCTAAAGCAAGATCTTTATTACAGCTAGACACCTTTCCTAAACTACCCATCTGATATGAAGGTATTGCTTATTATTTCCTTACCTATACTCATTTTTTTCTTACGAAGCTTATTTAATTAAAAATTCGAAGCGGAATGTACCTAACATTATATTTTTTCGATAAGTCTATGCAAAAGCCTGAGAATGGAACATACTAATTGCGTTGACAAAAAGAGTCTTATCCCTATTACAAAGCTGAAAATAGATTTTCATAGCTATTCTCGGATTAGACGAGTCCAACAAATCAAAGATCATCAAACGATTTTGATGATCTTTGATTTGTTGGACGGACCGATGTCCGTTCACGAGTTATAAATGGTGTAAATAGCCTGACTTTCTTTTAAGTATATAGATTTAATTTGCCTCATTTCTTGCCTGATTTCAATATGTAATGAACAAGGTACCAACTTTTAGTTTTTTTTATGCTAATGATATAGTATAAACTACCTGATAATTTAAAATCCTCTGGGGTAATTATACCGCGGTCCAAGTGTCAACACATAAAATCATATACATAAGTCGTATAAGTAAGTAGGTAGGTACCTACCTGTCGTAGTGATCAAACGACCGGCGCGGGATGGCGGTCTAACGTCTGTCCAAGGTTTTCATAAAAGCCTTAGTATTAGTCTATAAAACGACTCATAACATTGTTATGACATGACAGATGGTGTCCCACGGTTACGTTATATTATTAATATCCAACAGTTTATGAGCAAAAACCCTAACGTTGAAACTAGATTATGGCCATTTAGTATAAAAACTACGTAAACTTGGCTACCTAATATCTAGGTAACCAGACTAGACTTGGTTCAAAAAGTTCCAATTGTCTGAATAATTATAGTAAAAAGATGATCTACATTATCTTTTAGTGATACACGTCAAGTGGAAGAGTTACGTTTATGTTGAACCGCATGATTATATAATTAGTGATGGGCTCGCCTTTTTGGCTGCCATCCGAGGTTGCCATTGGCGGGTGTGGCACTTCCTGGCAGGGCCACCATCACGGATTTGAATTCCAAGTCTGTCGCTATGTTGTCCCTAATTTGTCCTCGAATATCAGATTTTGTTGCGCCCTGGTTCAAAAGTTATAGGGATTTTTATGTGGCCGCGTCAGTGACGTTCACTTAGCCGATAGACGGATCAAGTCACTGCACTTACAGGCCACCCAGTTGTGACCGCTGTGAGGAAAGTCGAGGACAGGGGAAAATGGAGAACATAAGACCAATGTCACAAAGGCATTTCAAGACGGACACAACCTCGAGCAATGAAGAAAACGACTTCGAAGAAATGACATCTAGAGGGTCGTTTGAGAATTTATTAAAGGAATAATTTTATTGAAAAAATAAATAATATACAATTCTGATTTCTATATAAAGCCGTTATAATACGACTCGTACTTAGCAGGTATTTTTTGGGGTAAAATCTAGAGAGCATTCTTACCTCTGTAGTTGATAGTGATTGATTACGACCATCTTTTATTGAATAGCATTCCCGTCGAGTATTTGACGCGAAATAATGTCCTCCAAGGAGCTTTGTTGTTGTGTCATTTACCTAGTAGCTAGAATATTTTAAATCGATACGTGAGTTGATCGAGGCGAATTGAAATGAAACAGCATTTCTTTTCACGCCTCCTCTTTTTTTGATGTCGGTACCCGACAGTGGGTACTAATACATACTTGGTATATACAATTAGCTCCTACCTACTACATTATTTTTAGTCTTAGTCACTTCTATGTAAGACTAGCTTTCTGCTCCTCTGATTTACCCGTGATTCTTTAGTTTATTCTTGGCATTGAATGTTGAAAAAACCCCTTGAGGGACAGGAAGTACTGAACGCATTGATAAATCATACCCTGGAATAAGAGAGCAGTTCGAGCAATAGCAAGAGTGTCACAAGATACATCTGCATTACCACTTTTTCGGACCATGAAGATATTAACTGTTCCATCGCTGGTTCGCTTTCAGGCAGCACTGTATGCTAGAGACAACCTTGAGCAATACTCGCGGATCGGTGATAGGAATGGGTGTAGCGCTGGTGCACGGTACAGGCACAGGCTGCGGGCAGTGCCGCGGAGGCTAACAAAAACATCAAAGCTAGTGCACGTAATGGCGCCGGCGGTATACAACAGACTGCCAGATAACGTATTGAATTCTTGCTCCAGGTCCCAATTTAAGGCTAGGTTAAAAAGGTGGCTAGTTGAGCAGGCATTTTATAAATTTGACGAGTTAATTGATTAGCAGTAGGATTTTATTTGTAACACTAGAAATATATAATAACTAATAATATTATATAATTTCTCAGCTTAAGGTTTTTGACACTGTAATATTATTCTAATTGGCATTAATACTTTTTATAATTATTGAATTTGACATATAATCTAATGTATTCTATTATATTGTATTATTGACCTGTAACATACTGTTATCAATAAAGGACATTAAACATTAAACATTAACAAATAGACTACTTTTTAACTCGGGAAAACATAAAAAACCCTCGGGAACGTGGGTGAAACCGCGGGGCGGAAGCTAGTTAATTTAATTTTTTATTTGTGTATAAGTAGGTATTTCTATTTATTAATTTGAGTTTATAGTTTGTTAGTTTAGTTTAAGTATTATAGTTTTTTAGTATTATAATTTTATTATAGTAGTATAGCATTAGTAGTATAGTTATGCAACAGACAACGCAACAATTTATTTTGCACTAATTTATTATTTTCTATCACAGTACAATTCCTAAATAAAAATTAATTATATTATTATTGAAACAAAAATTTTAAATCAATAGGTTAACTAGAACAAATTACATTAAAAACCTATCTCTACACTACATAAGTACATGGATAAGTACAAAAAAGAAATAAACGTAAACAAGCTGCTTCGTAGAATATCGTGTAGGTAAGTCTTAATCGTCAAACTACTTACGGCGAATCAATTGCCCGGACGGTCGGTCGGACCTCAATAAATCCTTCTCTAAACTGTATACGGCGTATCTGCAATATTAGAAGGTTGGAACACATTTTTAATAAATACATAACCACAGAACATTGGAATAATTGGTAAAGTGCAAGCCTTACTTCTAATTCTGTAATGACAAATTTCGATTCCAAAGCCATGTTAAATTATATCCAAACTAAAATTTAAAATTTATTTCGTCGTTTGAGATATTTTGTGTAGGTAAGAGAGGTAGAGCATAGCGATTTTTCGAACCTTACAGAATACCGCAGCCAAATAACTTTGTTGTGTTCCTGCGCGTGAGTAAGGTCGCCAGAACTCATCAGGGTGGGGGGAAGGGTCGGCAATGCGCGAGTGGTACCCGGGGTGCGGATTTGTATATTATGGTCTCTGTCCCGGGTGTCGCTAGCGTCCATAGGCTACGGTAACCGCTTACCATCAGGCGGGCCGTATGCTTGTTTGCCGACTCTGTTGTATAAAAAAAAGGTAACACATAATAGTTTTAAAAATTAATGTTAAATTAGTTATTAGCTAAACTATTAATATAATATTTACAATAAAATAAATAGTTATGGCTATAAATAATTTTATTTTGGAGTAGTTAGTAAATGCAGTGAGTGTTTTGTATGAATAACTCGATCAATGTATCGCTTATGTAACTATTAAAAATATCGTTTTGAAGCTTTAGAGTTTAATTATTATATACAGGCACTAGTTATGTATATGTATGATTTCACCCATATTTCCAGGATATGAAACAGTATTTTTGAAAATCATCAATCGGTTAGTACCTATTCAATTTCCATATATCTTCACAGTCAAAATCCAAAATTTGGTTACTAATACCACACTAAAATATCCTTTTAAATCTATTAGCCTTTGAACTATTCAATAGCTAGACTAGTGTCGTTAAAGCCTTTACCGTTAGCACTAAAATAGCCATTAGTTTTAAAATAAAACCTAATAAAAGCTCCTGATGATAAAGCCACGTGAATTCTACTGCCATCGATATTTGAATGTAAATAAAACCTAGAACGTGAATACCTACTAATTTCCATACTTAGTCAAATGAGCGTCCCACTATGATGCTTGGAAAAGCTTTGTAGAGCGTTTCGAGGAATTCACATAATTTAATTAGTAATCAAATAAGGGAGTGTAGGTATTGATAAATAAAAGTTAATTGAATATCTCATTTCATTATGTGCGTAGGTATACTCTTTTACAAGCTTTATATAATAGTAATAAATTAACTTTATTTTCGTTTTTTAAGTACCTATCTAGCACAAATAGAGAGAGGACATGCTCCCACAAATTAATAAATACCACTAAGCATAAGTAATGTGACTAAAGTAGGTACATACTCTTGAAAATTTAGACTTTTTATAAATCATATCACGTAATAATAATAATATTTGTTTATTTGCTAGAATATGTAAAAAAGGTGATACATATAAAATGAGCAACAATCATACTCAGCCAAGATCTTGCATGCAAAATTATTGCAATTACAATATAAAAATGTTAAAAAAAAGATATGCTAGAAATTGTTCTACTTTTAATTTAAAAAAATACAGTGGTCGTGTATAGTTAAGGTTTCAAGAGAGGTAACAAAATAAATCATCCACTTTCCCATTTTATTAGTTAGGATTTGATATATGGAAGATTATTCTCAATTTTATAATTTTACAAGCAAGCACTTTATAAAGTTTATTCAGGAATATATCAATTTCGCTTAGAGAAAATTAATGGTGCTTCACATCGACTTGGCGGCAACACTCTCGAACTACAACTCGGCTAAAACTGTGCTAGAGAAAATCAATAGGTTAATCTCATGCATTTATTGGTCCATGGGGTACAATGCACCTAATATATGTGCTATTTATTCTTAGGAAAGTTAATTTTGCTTTATTACCACCAAACCATTATAAATCTACTTTTTTTAATTAACTTGTGTTCTTGTGGTGTGTTTTGTACTTCTTTGTTATGGTTGGTTTATGTTTTTAATAGCTGTCGTACGTTACAAGTAGTATGTCCTTCTCGATATCATAGCTAGCTGCGTGTAAAATTTTATTGCGATCGGTTCAGCAACATAAAGATAAAGTATAATATAATAACATTTTTTACAAGAAGTGGTTAGCCGTAGATACGAACATAAAGAATCTTAAAAATAAACTTTTTATACAATTTGACCGAACGATGTTGAGATGTTTTTTATGAAAAGTTTTTCTTTCGAGTTTTTAGGGTCAATCATAAGAAAAGTCCCATAAAATGAGTTCAAATATCCTACCTATTATACCTTAAATATCCCTAGTTCATGACCGGACACACTGTATATTTTCAGTTAGAATGGTAGAAAATAATAAATGGTAAGTTTACCAAATTATGCTATGCTATTTTTACATTTTAAGTAGGTACTTAACTACCATAAAATTATATATAGTTTACTAAACTCACTATTATTTGAATTTTGAATATTAAATATAATAAGTAACTACGGTATGTAGCATCTAACTAATATTACCAATTTTCAAATAATGCGATACATATGAATGAATACAATTATCAAAATAAAAAAATATTTTACTGTTCATTTTTATTGCAAAACTATGAGAACATTGAAAAACTACAAATATCACAATGCTGTGTATTGAAGCATAGTTCAGTTTTACAGTTCTAAGCTATTTGAAAAACATTTACTGAACTATCGATCTTTCTGAGCTATACTAGTATAAGTTAGGACTTTAGCTTCATTATGAGTTACGAGTTAGGTAGCTGTTTGATTATGTGTTGTGTCATGTTGTCAAAATTTACGTTGGATTCGTAATGCTGAACAATTTTTAGTGTGTGTGTGTTTGAAATTGTGTTTATTACAATAATCGATTTATTTTACTCAGACAACATACACAAATAGATAAAATTATTTAAATGGTGAGTAAAATGTGTGAAAATATTTTAGGTACAGGAGATAACATTATGTTAATATTACTGTTCCCCGCGGTTCCACTCGCGATCCCCGGATAAAAAGTGGCCTTTAACCTTCGGGGATAATGTAGCTTCCTATTTTAATTTTTACTTAGAATTTTTTGATTCAGGCCAGTACTCCAGAGATTAGCGCGTTCAAACAAATAAACAAACTCTTCAGCTTTATTATTAGTATAGATTAGGAATGCCGGTAAGGGTGTAACAGGTGGTTTCTGTGAGATAACATATTTTTAAAACTTATGTTGGGTTCTTCATACTCATTAACAAATCAATTAAGTACAAAAAAACATATATTAAAATATACCCTCGTAGTTTACTATATAGATACTATATTACTGGATACTTATGACTTGTCTGACTCTAATAACAGTTCAGAAGGTTGCATTTGCTGAAAATAACAATTACAAAACATTTACCTTCTCACTGACACCAATAGCGTGCTCTGACGGCAAAACTATAAGTAAATCGGTTTATCAACCTTGCCGACTCTTTTATTTAAAACTACTATATAAAATACAATCTACATTAAAACCCCACGAGGCGGCTTCTGTTGCCGATCAATGGAAATATTGACAGCAAGTTGGTAGGTATTCTCTTTGAGAGGCCAAACTAACGTTTGCCCACGCGTTAGCGTAGCGAAACAAAGCTCCCCGAGGACCGGCGGGCGGGGAGCATTTTTCGGCCTGGATAAGTTTGGAAAAAAAATGCTTGATCGAAACGTAGATATATTTTTTTGCCAAATCTTATGAACGTTTCAAGAAGTCGCTAAGCTGTGGCTTGAATTAGGTAAATCATAGAAAATGTAGAGAATTAGCGATGAGGTAACTACGCTCTTACTGCAAAGTTTTACAATAAATCAATTTTAAGTTCGCAAGTACGTATATTTCATGTAACCCGCACCTATTAATATTTGAAAGTTACGTATTTGACGTGTGGAGTTTGACATCTTTGTATTTAGAACTTTAGAATGTATACTACGATGATGGAAAAGTCAGTGTTTGGGTAACTTATAAGAATATCAACATGTTTAATTAGCTTCACTTTTCCTCAAATTCCTAAAATGAATCAAGCAGTATTTTCTATTTGAAATACAGAACTCTTACAAAGGATAGATGGCATATAACTGACACAATGATAGCCTATATATATATATACTAGCTGTTCCCCGCGACTTCACTCACGTTCCCGGGATAAAAAGTAGTCTAACCTTCGGGGATAATGTAGCTGCCTTTAAGGAACAGAATTTTTCGAATCGAACCAGTAACTCCGGAAATTAGCGCGTTCAAACAAACTCTTCAGCTTTATTATAAGTATAGATTATTTGTATGTTAGCAGGTACGCAGCTTACCATTTTAGAAAAGAATATAAGGCTGAAAGTATCAACGAAATTAAGTAATACTCACTAAAAAGGTCGCAAATATATCATACGGCCGCTGAAGACGGGGGTCGCTTTATATCGAATTCTTAAAGAGATTTACTGCGACAGTTCCCACACATAAATATTGTACAATACGCACACACAACGTCTTAAATTAATACGGATGGTTTAAATTTATGTACAGTCAGCAGCAAACTTTAATGGAGTTAGAAATTATTTTTAAAGATTTATCATTTGGGTTCCTGTCGATGAAACCGAAGACAGTTTATAGATACTTAAAAACCTATTGACTCTAACATTAAAATTCTTTCGGTCTTAAAAGCCGGAAAATATACATTTAATCACGTTCCACTCCTTTGCAGTCCGCATAATACATGAGAATAATAATTACGAGTTCACATCAATTTGGTGCTGACTGTAGCAGGAATGTAGTATAGTATCATGGCTACAGTTGTTTATAACGTCGGAATGGCGAATGGTGTCGACATGTTTTAAATTAAAATCTCCGTGAAGGTGTTAAAACGTAAAGTAATTATACTGCCAGAGATTACCAGTAACGTGTAATTGTTAGAACACAGACACATAAACACAAACAGTCTAAAAAAAGTTTGTCCTTTAAATCTATTGCTTTAAATGAAAACTTATTTACTACATTTAATGTAGGGTTAGCCCTATTTACAAAATATTTACATGAGTGAACGTGCCAAGAAGGCTGGCGGCATTGCCAATATATACTGAAATTCCAAATAAAAGGTTTATGAAAGTTATATATAAAATAATTATTTACTTGTATAACAGTTAGGAGTCAGCACATCCACTTACTTCTTTTATGTATTTTTGTTATTATTGACGTAGAAAAACAAACAAATAGGACTTTAAAGTCTAGACAAGACTTAAACGCATCATTAGGTACTATGAAAGAATCCAATTAAAGCTTCCGATAGTGAAAAATAAGAAAAACCCTCGCAGACAACTAGGTATAATTAAATAAGTTTAATAAAATAGTAATATTTACCTCTTGTATTTTTATACGAGACGCCAAACCATCTCGAGACAGCTTTAATCCCTTCTATTTGTGATCCTCTTAATGTTATAAACTCATTAGTTCTCGACGCTTTGTCGGCAGCCGATCAATCTCAAATGCTACGTCAAACACCTGTTACAGAAACGGCTTTACTTAAATTGAATTTCCAATTTATTCTAATACTTTTGTTACAGCGTTTCGTAATGTTAACACTAGGTTAAAATAGGCTTATTTTTTACACAAGTATACAAGTATACAAGCTTACGGCCCGCCTAAGTAAAGTACATCAAAGTTTACAATATTTTATAGTCCTTGCGTAATTTCAGAACTTGAGATTGAAGAAAAACATCGAGAAGAAACTATAGCACAGTATTAGAGTTCTTTGTAGCACCCGGATGGCTAATAAACTCAAATTTAAAATCTGTCCCCAATCACCTACCGGTGTGATCAGCCAGTTTCCCTTCTAAGCTTTGTGTGCGTATTTACCTTTCGCCACCATCATCACTGACAGGTAAAATTGTAGACAAACACAAGCCTGTTACATAGTGACTCTTAACATTGAGAACTACGAAACTAAAACTATTCGATTCAAGTGTAAACTTCCGGCATTAATTAAATTACTTTGTTGATCCTGTATTTAGTATTCGAACTGGATCTCAAGATAGTTATGCTTAGTTTGGCTTGAGCAAGATTAGTTTCAGTACTTAAAATATGCGATTATGGAATGCAACCTAGATTCTCATCTTGAACGTGCTCAGCTGCGCCGTGGCTACGGCTGTGCTACGCTCATTAGGTGCTACGTACCGCTACGGAGCTCTACGAATAATTGCGTAGTAAGATATTATGCTACGAGTACGTAATGAGAAACTAAGTATGTTGTGTTATAAGTTATTTATTATAGTTAAGAAACTGAGTGCTTCTTAAGTTATAAGTTACAGTAGTTTACATAATTACTTTTTAATCGATTAAAAAGTAATTATTTCATCTATTTCATTTGATTATTTACATAAAAACTAAATACTATTATGAAATAAAATAAAAACTAGACTAAAATAAGAAAGAAAAGCTATTTATAGTAGATACAGCTGATCTAAATCACTGCCAGCCGGTAGTGTGCCCAGAACGCAAAGAAAATTAAACGGTTCTTTTTAATCTATACTAATATTATAAAGAGGAATGATTTGATTGTTTGTTTGTATGTTTGTTTGATTGCATTGAATAGGCTCCGAAACTAGTAAACTGATTTGAAAAAATCTTTCACTAATAGGAAGCTACATTATTCCCGAAGGTTATAGGCTACTTTTTAACCCGGGAACGCGAGTGAAGGCGCGCGGAACAGCTAGTATTTTATGAAAATGATATTTAAAAGTTGCCTTCACTTTTATAAATAAGGCCGCCTATTGTGACTCTTTCATTGTTTAGGTTAGATATGTTTTTTTATAAATTTCAGATCTTTGTGGTGTGTCAGCATTATCTATCTATCTATATAAAAATGAATCCCTGTTTCCCTTGGTCACGAGATCACGCGTGAACGGCTGGACCGATTTCACTAATTCTTTTCATACATTTTCACCGAACAAGATTGATGTTTTTTATGAAAAGTTTTAATTTTTTTCGGTGTTTCAGGATTGAGACCTTAGTAGTAAAAGTTAATAATCCCTGAAATTTTGCCTACATGAAAAGTAACCTTGTATGTTTAAAAAAAGGAAATATTTCCGTTTAATCCCTTCCCTTTTGTTTAAAATAATTATTAATGTTTTTATTATCATACTAATGATACAGTTATCTGCAACAGGTTTGCAAGCGTTCGCCGCTCGTATGAATTTAATTTCACATTTGATACCGAGCTCGTGTTAACGCCAGAATCATGGAAAATAATAATACATTTTGAACTTTAGGTACTATGTAATAACGCAGATTCATTTTGAAATACATTAAACATACTGTCAAATAGCTTAGAAGGTGACTATAATAATAAGAAATACGCTTCCCGCCATCGTTCTGTATATATTTCTTTATATATATGATATTAATACAGAATAAAATCATTACATGGCAATTAATAAATTGAATAATAATAAAGCCTTTTTATTTTTCCATTTGATTTTTACAATTTTTTTGCCCGTTCGTGTGTTAGTAAGATTAGTGTACAATCATAATATTATTATGTTTTTTTTTTGTTATATTTTTCTTATGTATTATGAATGGAAAGGAATGGAGGAGGCCTTTACCCAACTGGGATCCATTTAAAAATTAAAAAATAAATATTAATTAAATGGCAATTACATACATATAATTATTATCAGGGTTTATTATTACGGTATTTATTGATCTAGATTACAATCTATTCCGTATATGCCTAAACACAACATTAATTAATATTATTAGACTGTAATTGTTTAATATTATTACTTATAATAAAGATATATAAGATTTATAATTAAAGATAGTAATCAAATTATTATAAGTATTATAAATTACCTAAGTGTATAATATTTATTTTGACTTATTATATAATAAATTGATGTTTACTATCTTTACTTATAGTTATTCTAAAAATATTTTTTTTTTGAATTCTTTAATCCCAGATTTTAAAAGGGTTGGCAACGCGCGTGTGCTGTAAGCGTCTTTATGCTACGGGAACCGCTTACCATTAGATGGACCATTAATATTACTTGTTTGCTACCCTGTATTATAAAAATCAGGAAATATTCTTTTGAGATGATAAAATTTCGAAATCTACGATAAGTTTTTCAGGTTGAATAATTTTTATTAAGGCATCAATTCTAAAATCCCAAAAAAGCCAAACAACAAAGTACCCTCGAAGTTTCCCTTCTCCAAAAGCTCAATGACACAGTATTCGAACCCGCGACCCTCATCACGGCATTAAACCTTACAAACGCTGAGCTATCATCGCCTTAAACCTAATCCATTAATTAATCCATTTTAAAGCACATAAATGTTTCTAAAATTGTTTAGAACATAACATTTATATTGAAATGCAATAAACCGTGAAAAATTATACTTGAACGTGAGACACTCAATCATAACATCAAGTGCTTTCTGTACAGCGTACGCCATTGAGGAACTGAACAAGCTACTTGACTCTAACCGTCACTTTGATCATGAAAGGAGCTTGTTTTCTTTACACGGAAAAGTTTTCGAGGGGCAATGAAAAAGGCTCAATCGACTCAATCGTATTAATTGTCCGAACAGTTTTTTTCGTAGCGGACGATTCGTAGCGAGCGCGCGGTCGATGGCTACGAGCGGGCGGGGCGGCATCAGTGTGCCCGTAGCCGTAGCCGCGACGCCCGCGCGCTCTACGCTCCGCTACGAACAACACGCGGTATGTAGCAAAAAACGCGAAAGCTACAGGTGCCCTGATCGCCCCTGGCACATGATAAATGGGAGTGTTTTTTCGAGCCGACCGCCGTCGACGAGTTGAGTGGTAGGAAATAGGCAATACGAATAAATAAACAAGTTTTTTTTTACCGTCGTGTAAAACAATAGGTTTTTTTTGTTGCGTAAGTTTTTTTTTTATTGTGTAAAGTATGTTTTTTTGTCGTTAAGTTTATTTGATGTATTTATAGCTATATAGATAGACCATTAAAGTATTTTAACTATGAAAGCACTTTGGTAAACAGAGACGCGTATCAAATGATGACGTAACGCCGACAATATTCCGCGATAAGATCCATTCCTTGATGTTTTGACGGTTGACGGCAGATTTTCATTAAAAGTTAAGTGAAAAGTTTAATATTCGTACGGGTCAAAATCGCGTACAACCATTCTGCGCATGATCTGCGCAAGAGGAACTAAAATTGCCTGACTACGTGTCTATTAACTATATTACCTGTATTGATATAGATACCTGTATACGTAATAGGGTTAAGGCAAAATTTCCTTTGACCTAGATTTTATTTTACGGAGCTGCTGTGAGAGCGCCTTGCAGGAAGTCATTTATCATAGATAACTGCGAGCTTTAATACTAACTTGCACACATTTGCTGTTGGTTTATAAATAAGGCAATTATTCTCAATTATGAAACTCAAACTAACAACATGTTTACAGTATTCCGCACAAAAGAATATATTTTATTTTAAGAACCTATATAGATTCAAGTAAATTCTGAAAGATATTGTGACCCCACAAACAGGGTTATTCCTAGTGTAAAGATAGAGTTACCCTTTTTGTAGCCTTTGGCTCTGGAAAAATCATTACCTACTACATATTATATTTTAGGTACTATATATAATGAAAAGTATTGTTCGGATTATTTGGATTTTATTAAAGACATTCTTAAAACACCTAAGCAGCCTTCTTAGCTAGAAGAATAGTATTTATTAAAGGTTTAATAAATTATCTGGACACATTCTTCACGCATGGCACCTAGGGGTTTACTCCCACATTGATTCGAATTCGTTTTAGTTTTTGACATCTACACTCATAAATTATGACTCGACTAAAATCTAGCTCCCGAACTAAATCAAATAGATCTGAAACTAACCAAAGCTATTATTAACTACTACGAAGTTTTTTTGCAGGCCCATTACAGAAAGGAAAACTTTGAACAAAGGAATAGTTTCTGAATGTATTGTTTACGCAAGCTATGTATTTATAAGGTTTTGTATTGTCCTCTATTATTTACCTAACCTTCTAAAGCGTCTCATTTATGTATATGGTGTACAATAAAGAATATTAATTCATTCATCTTATTCCAGAATATGATACATTTATGTCCATATGTTATTGTTGATAATTATTTACTGAATTATAATTGATAGATATAGACCAAAGGTTTTCAAACTTGCTTCGAATACCCCCAATTTGAGAATCAATTGTATTTTAGCGGCCCCAAAATGTTTAGCTTTATCACATCTTTACATCACAATGTCAGACATTATTTTTTATCAGTCTTATACTGTTTCTGAGTTCATACTCTCATTTTAAATGAGATTCTCTGAATAGTGAGAGCTATTAATATAAAATATAAAACGCAACTTTATAATATTTAGATAAATTTTAAATCTAACTAAAACGTGCCATATCAAACAAAATTTTCTCTGGGTCTTTTACCGCCCACAAGTAGGCCTCGAGCGCCCACAAGGAGGCGTTATCGCCCATTTTGAGAAATACTAATATAGACTATTAAAAATACTTGCAATGATTTCATATAATAATGACACTTTTGAATTTGAATTTAATATGAATCAACAACGACTTGTTAGAGTAGTAGTAATTTCTAAAGCTAAAGCTCTTGGAGGGAGCTTATGAATGCAATTTCTATTTACCATCATTAAACTAGATTCAGTTTAATACTATCTTATTCCGGTAACAGAACCTTCTGAACAAAGGACATTGTGATGTTCTTTGTTATCATCAACAACTACACAATGGTGCCGATTCTGTTGTTTAACTTAACTAATTTTAGACAAGTCACCTCTCTTTCATGTTAACCTTATTGAAAAATGATAAAACATTTTTAATGCTGTCAGTTTAGTCCATGTCGTCGTAATGTACGGGAAAATAGTCGTGACCAATAAAGATCGCGCTTAGATTCACGTTGAAATATGTGATCGGACTAATCTGACAGGACTAAAATATCTGGCATCCCTTTCTTATATTTACTATTAGAAAGAGATATAGTGAGATTAAATTTATTTAGTTCGTAAACATCAGAATCGGCACCATTAGAATACTTAATACTTACAACATCATTGATATTCTCATCCATACTAATAATATTATTATAGTTGCAAAAGTAGCTGACTGTTTGTTACTTTTGCACAGAAATACTTTCTAATCGACTGTCAAACAGAAACAATCTACAAAGAATATTTCCCAGCGTGACATGACACAACCATTTCACTTCGTGTACACGTATCTTTACACCAAGCTACTTTTTCTTTCCATACCAGCCTTACTAACATGGAATAAGGTATGAATTTCAATGTATAGATGTATTTGTGCTATCACATAAGGAACTGTTGCCAGAACTGATAAGTTCTCCGCATCGATACATGTTGAATACCACTTTAAGGTATGGATATAACATCTCATTTTACTTATAAACGTTGAAGAGTTTGTTGAATTGTTTGTAAAGTATATTTGACTTTTTACTACCTATTGTTTGTTTAAGCTTATTTAATAGGTAACTGCTTCAAGTAAACTATTATGTTATATGTGATCAAGCAGTTTTTAATCAATTTTGAAGTAGATAGCATACTGACTTCATAACATTGTGCTATTACTAATATTCGTTTATAAATGCGTATATTGGGCGTGGTGTCAGCAGTTCATAGTCTTGAATCATTTTGTGAGGATGATTCAAGACTATGGATAAATCACGGCAGGTTACTCTTATATAATTATTTTTTTCTATTCTTTATTTAAGGTTACATACACTATAAAGAATTTGTTACCACACATTTACAAGTGTTTTTTTATCCGTGAATAGGGTGCAAGTCGGCATGCGATCCATGATCCAAGTCTTTGTAAAATCCTTCGTAAGCTTTCTGCAGTCATGACAGAAATAAATAAATTGACGTGAAAGCCTGATCATGGCATAGGTAGACTAATTTGTCTGCTTTAAATATTTTCTATCCCTTTTAAACAATATTTGTAAGAAACATTATTAGTGAGACTATATTAATTTAGTTTGTAAACTATAAAATCAGCACCATTAGGTATAAAGCTATCAAATTATATTAAATTATTGTTTACAAGGTTGTTTATCAGACAAGAATTGTGTTATTTATTTAGGTCTGGTTGAAGTTTCGTCAATGTCGAAACATCTATACAGTTAGGAAAGTTTTGTCGTACCCAACTCTTAATAATGCGGCTTGATTGATTTATAAGTTTGTTACTTGGAGCTTCAAGTTTATGTTATGGTTATATTTCATCAGCTTCTCTAAAGTTCACCAGCGATTATTACATAATCTAATTAAAACAAAATAAGCTATTTATTATTATAAGCTAATTATTTTTAACTTTGTAATGGATAGGTACTCGCCTGGCTGGCTACTTTACCTGCGCCGGTGCATTCAAAACTTACTACTGTACTGTACTTGAAAGACTGGGCTCTTTGTGTACAACTTTTTTGCCATTATTCATAAACAGCTGAACGCACCGATTTGCACTAGGTCCATAATCTATAGGAAATAAATAAAATTAAAATGTCTGTTTGTAATGTCAAAAAATAACAGCTTTTTACTAAATGCATAAATATTAAACTATATACGGTAGGTAGGGTACTTAAACAAAAATACAAATTAAAAAAAAATTGTCTGTTCTAAAATTATTTTTCCCCTATTCCCGCAATGAAAAAATATCCCGGCAACGCGGGTGAAACCGCAGGGGACAGGTAGTTCATAAAATAAAAGTTGCTATTGTAAAGACATGGAAAGTCTTTTTGCAAGCCTTATATATCTCGGAGACAGCTGTCCACCTACTGTCTGCAATTTATATTTTATGGGCAGTAACAGTTGCAATGACATAAGAGTTCGCATACATAATATATTTTTTTCGGTACATTGTCTTAGCCACGAACGTCTGTCAGTTGAAAAATGTATGGTTAATAGTTGCATTAGTTTGTAGACCCAATAAAAAGTTGTAGTAGTTTATCTCTCGAGTAAAATAGACCACATCAGGGTGGGGTGGGGGGAAAGCGTGAGTGATGCCCGCTCAGAGGTTACTTTCTGAGGTTACTGACTGACTTCGTGGTATAAGAAAAACATAAATTACAGCTTGAGGGCTTACCCCGAAAAACGATACACGACATTCGATCATCGTTGTCAAATTATTATTAACCAATGGGATTGCAGAGAACTAACGACACGAAAATTTTGAGAATTTCTATTGGAGTAGGCCCTCTGATTCAGACCGTTTGGTTCTGAAACTATTATTTGTACGTAGTATATTATTTATTCTATGCTATTATGTATAAAATTCAAATATTCCCTGACTGATCCGTCACTGACACATCAACGTTCGGCATAAACCGCTGATCCTAGCTAGAGAAATAAATTGGACGGAGAGTTCCTAGAAGCATATCGTAAAGTGCCACCGGCAGATTACAGTAGCCTCAGTTACGACTCCAAGAGTAAAAATTATGAGGGTCAAAGCAATTAAAATTACTGAGTACTTTGGTCTATTTTTTAATAAGGGCTGCACCCTTTCCTCCTTTGCCACTCCCTTTCATGTCAGACAAAACGTTATCACAAGAAAACCAAATGTTTTAGTAAATGAAAATTATGTGTAGGATTTTTAAGCTGCGTAAAATTCTTTAAGTTTATCTTTTTTATAACTTTAAAAATGTATGATCTATAGTTACATTAAATGAGCGGCACCCATTTTCATTCTCATTGTAGAAGCCTGGAAGCGCCTCTAGTGATGTATTTATAACTACTCGTCTATCTCTCGCATCATCACATCGTGAATTATCTAAGCTCATTTTCACACAAGGCAACCAAAATAAAACCAGTTCTCAACGGTTGCACAACCAATCGTGTTAGAATATACATTTTAATAGCGGTACATACGGAACAACTTATCAAAAACGAGTTTTCAACGACGACGAAACTATCGCACTACAATATATATCGTAATATATCAAAAGTTAAATATTTAAACTTGAACCTGTCAAGAGATGACTGTATTTCGAATTTGAAAATTTCGAAATACAGTCATCTTTTGACATGTTTTTTTCATAATTATTACCTACCGGAGTGTTCGGTGTTATTATGTAAATAGATATAGGTACATTACAGATAATAATCCCTGAAAGGTTCAAAACAAACAAAATATAAACATAATACCTACTTTTGTGAAATTAATGCTGATTAGTTCAAAACACGCTTAGTGTCTAATTTGCTATAATTATTCTTCAACTTTTTATAACAATTTAAATTAAAAAAAATGACCTTCTACCGAGTACAGCTAAGAAACAACTAAGTATAAGAATATAGCGAATAATATTCGACCGTAACTATGAATCGTTAGACAACACAATGTGCGAATTCAGGAAGCTTTCAACGACCAATGGCATGAAATTTCCTACGACACGTTGTATTGACTTCGCTATGAATGCTTTGTATGCTATTCATTGCGTATTTTCATTGAAGCACAGGTGTTGTAGCGCCCATAATTATTACAGAATGACACTTTAATTAAAATAGCTGCTCGCTGTTTTATGGCTTCTGTCCATTGAAGCTCTCGCTTTTCTCTCGTATAGCATTGAGCGTTTTATTAAATTTAAATACCTAGCACATTTTAAATGTTTTTAAGATTTAGTGAGATAATGGTAGGTAAATTTTTCATCATTTTTCTATACCTTTAATAATCTGCACTATACTTTGTAGTACCCGTCTGACTGGCTACGAACTTCTAGTTGAAAATCTGTCGCCAAGCACCTACGGTGTGTTCCGGCAATTTCACCCGAGAACCAGTTGCCTTCTTGGCATTGTAACAGGTCGGCAACACATACCTATGGTATTGCAAATGGGGATAGGCGACGGTAATCACTTACCATCAGGTGGACCGCCTGCTTGTCAACCTTTTGACATAAAAAAAACCATCCAATTAAAACAATCGACCGAATTATTTTAGGCACGACCTCTTTGCGTTACAATTATAACTCGTACGTAATCCCAATTACATTCGCAAAATCAGGGACCAAGACCTTTTAAATCTATTACAGCAATTTAAAAGCATCGCAGGGCACAGGTAATAGGGGTGCGTCTACGTACGAAAAGGAAGAGTTGAACCGGATTTTTCCGAGCAAAATAGAATAACGTTCACTCGATACCAAAACGTTGTCACCGACATTCTGGAAAAGATGTGTCTGGGCTTTTTTGATGAGAAAAGTCTTTGTCGTGAGTCAGTAATTTTACGGTTGGCAGCCCTGAAAATAAATTCAGCGCTCGGGCCGTCAGCGCTGAGCAGTGAAACTCGGCGGTTCGTAGGCGTGGAAGCTCGTTTCAGTCACGTAACAGGCAAAAACCCGCGTCATCGCTCTCTCGTCACTGACGCCTCTGACGAGCGAGACCTTTGTGCTAACCACTACATAGTTTCCGCAACCACGAGCCCTCACGAGTGCAATACAAACGCGTGTTAAGCGCATTACACCGTTTGATCATTTTCACTGCCTTTTCAATTGATTCAGCTTTATTTACAGTTGAAAAGTAATTTTGGTGAAACGATTTTGTTTCATGAAGTTCAAAATTTTATAGGAAATTATAATAATAAATTATTTGGTGGTTCTAAATGACGTTATTAATGTCCTTCGCGGTTTCACCCGCGTTTCCAGGGTAAAAAGTAGCCTATATGTTATTCCAGGGTATGATATATCTATGTGCCAAGGCCGTTCAGTAGTTTTTGCATGAAACAGTAAAAAAGATCTCAGGATGTGAGTGAATCCTATTAAACTTTCATAATTTATAAAAGCAATGGGAAAATATAAGATCCCTCGGGAACACGGGTGCAACCGCGGGGCGGAAGCTAATGTTCTATATTCTTTTAACGGCATACCAACATGACAAGTGAAACTAAAATCTATTTTACAGACTCAGGATTTTATACAAGTGCTCAAAGATATTAATGCGGCTGACTGTGCCAATCAGCATTCAGTACGACGCGACAGCTACGTTTGCGATTCGTGTTTTATCGAGTGAGTTTCATCTTTGAACCAACGGAATATCGAACGATGTTTATATACGCTGGGTCATTCGATTTTACGCTTTTAGGTACCCTCTCAATCTGTATTCTGTTCAACATGAAATTTAAATATTCTTTTAGCGTTGTATCTATGTGACCCTCTAAAGGCTCTCTAAAGACTTTCAAAAGGCTCTACCGCTTATTTTTGGTGGTAATAGTAACGAAAAAAAAATACATGGCAAATGAAAATTAATTAAAGCCCACCAAGCCAACGTCATGAAATCATTAAAGGTGTTAATTACAATGACCACCAAAAGATACGCGATAGCTCAGCAAGGCTACCGGCTACTTTCGTCACATTAAAATTATCATTATCATATTTGCAGCTACACAATACATATCTGGATTCAATTAATTAAAAAAATTACAAGCGAGACCAACTCCTTGATTTGAGCCAAGTTTATATACGAAGATACCTCTGGACGTTTTCCACCTTTGCCTCCATTAAATATCGGTGTGTTTCAGGGCATATTAGCTGCACCCATGAGCGATGCAGCAAGGGCTTTATACAAGATGTTTCTTGATATTGTTGTGAATGATACTTAATAGATTTTATTTTTATGTTGCCAATAGGGCTGACATAGTCGAAATGCGAATCAAAGCCAAAAAAAAAAAGATAAAAAAAAACCTTTGCCTCGACGTTTCACGTAACACCCAATTATCACCTAATCTAAAAAAAATATTAAACATAAAAGCGAAATAGCACTCGCTGACTAATCACAAGTTCTCAAAAAGTTCTTGACAAGTATTTGTTAATATTGGTCTAATTATCTATTTATGGCCCGAAACGCGGATGGAACCGCGGGAGCAGCTAATACTAAAGCAGTCTTTATAGAACTTAGACTCTCAAACCTTGTTACATTATTTATATCTAATCCATTTCCCAACAATGTATGCAACAGGGAAATGTTTTCATTGTTATGCCTTTAATCTGGGAAATGGGATTCGTCCTATTATTGTATCCTATTGTTTGAATTAATGTGATATATGTGAATGTGTCTATTGTTGTCATCTTGTAGTCGCTAGCTGCTCCATTTTAGTTACTTACTTAATATGAATATATTGCTATTTAATTTAAAAAAATATAATCATGTTATTAGCACGGTGTAATATAAAATGGAGGGCAGACAGATATTCCTGAATATTTGATGAAACATCTCAAAACTTTCTAAGCCCGATGAAAATGTTTTATGAATGTCACAATGAATGCCTTAGCATGAATCATGCAAACTCTTTCAAGTTTCATTCAAGAAATTTGAATCCATTCTCATAATCTTTTAGAAATGGTAATGCCAAAGAAGCATTGTTCTTATATACTTTAAGAAATAAAGCATCGCGTTTTATATCTTTAATAAAAATATAATATATAAATAAAACTAAATATTAAAATACATGTTCATATTTTTTTTGTCCTTTGTAGGTATATAGTTATGGAACACGGTCTACTCCAAACGGCCTGTTGACTTTGAAAATTCTAATAAATATATCAATGTAATTAATAATTAATGAAATAAATATCTTTCTTTTCTTTCAATGTTAAGGGAGGTCAGTAAAGATACTACTAATGATCTTGACGATATACTGTAAAGGGATATGCCTGTGATATAAAACTGTCTACAGTTCTTTATCAATTTGTATTAGCAGCAATCATTTTGAACATTTGGATGCAGTTGTGAGGGTGTATGTAGTTTTCTCCCATCTTTGGCCATATATTATGATATGATATAATATGATATTATGTTAAACGACACCTTAAGAAAGCTACCGTGAATAAAAGGTAAACTTTGTGTAGGTATCTAATTTAAAATTTGTCCAGGGGAAAAAAAGATAAAATAAATGAAAAAGTTTCTGCAGTCTCCTTTAAAGTTTATATTACTTTTATAGACTCACCTAGGCGTGCTTAATGGGCCAGGGGTGGACAAATGAGTGGCGTGGAGTTTTAGTTATAAGCCCTCTCTTGCTTTGCCGGCGATTAATCAGGGGTTACCTCACATTTTTTAGTGGTTCTTACGATGCATTGTCTCTGTCATGAATTGCTTGCCTTTAGACTACCTAAAGTATTATGGCTACCTGATTACTATTATTAAATTTATAATGTAAGTAAGTAGCAGTGGCGAGGGGTGAAATTATGGCGAGGGCAAAGAATAAATAATATACTAGCGAGGGTAAGCCATACAAAAAACACCGATAAGTTTATACTTAATTACAGTGTATTTTATATAAATATGGCTTTGAAATGATGAATCTGTGGGACTGTGATTTCTAAAAGGTAAGCCGATGGGAATCGGCTTGTATGGACCCTTCGCCACTGGTAAGTAGGTATATTCAGGGTCCGGCCGGTAACAGTTGGTTAAACTTAGGTATTATGGCCGAAGTACGGTTACACCTAGTTCTAGCCGGCTAATTGTCCAATTTAAGTATTATTATATTTCATCATTCCATTCAAAAACGAAAGAAATACTTTAAGTTAGAATTGTATGGCGATAACGAAGCGCAGCAAACGAGGTTATTTGTTTTGTTTTCAAAACAGTTTTGCATAAACCATAACACCTAAGCTTACCAACTGCTACTGGCCGTACCTAGGTGTAGCCGGCTAAAACTAGGTGTAACAGTACTTTAGCCGTACAATATACAATATAATCTACAATTAAAATTTAATAACCTCATACAATAAATAAATGAAAACATTTTCGAATACACAAGTAATATTTTTGAATGCAAATAATAATCATTTAATGTGCATATACATACAATAACATGAGCAAACATTTCGTTTACATAAAATTGTTGTGGTAACGTATCACGCGCTTCACACTAATTTGCATATGAAAGTACCTAATATATGGTAGATACGTGCAAGTGACAGTTAATGTAAAACAATACACCTGTATCCTAACAACCAAGTGCTTTGTGTATATTTCCATACGTTAAATTACACATTGCTGCAACATTTTTACTAATGGGTCTAAAAGTGATGAAATATGTATTTTTATATCTTCTTCTAAATATATAAATAAAAAGATAGCGAGACGTAGGCATCCGCTAAGTTCTGGTTAAAAGCTGGGCCAATATATACGGAACTTTCACTAGCAGATGAAAGGGGTTAGGTACAATAAATTGTTCGCATTAAAATCTTTTGTAATACACACAGTGTACAGTATTTCTCATAACATGTATACTTACAAAAGTGATTTGTACAATCACAATTATTATTATATGTCCAACCCGAGCTTCCCAAATTCTAAAAAGGTTCATCCCTAAAGTCAGCCGGTCATATACCTGCTAGGGTTGGTACTTGGAAAATTTTAAACTCATTTGCTTCTTATTCGTCGCCGTCCCTGAATATTTTGTTTTATTACGATGCAGCCCTCATATACCTACATTTTAAAATTGCAAAGACTTTCGTGTTGTAAAGAGCATTTTTGGACCTCATATTTTGCCTTTGCAACGACAAAATAAATCTGCTTTTCACCTCCGGTTTTATATTTTTCTCGCATTAAATTGTGTATTATTACAATGATATTGTAGTTATGTCTATGTACTTGTTTAAAGTTTGAGAGATTGTGTTTTTCATACACATCGCATGGTGAAAATAAGTAAGTAGGTACATGGATATTTTGAAATATAATAATTATCTATCTGCAAAACTGCGATGTTATTTAGTTTATTTATAAATTGATTAGCTTTCCGTGGTTGCACACCGCTGTCTTACCCGCTTAGGAGAGGCTTTTTGAAAAACTTTCTTAGTATAATGCCTAGCCTTTAAAAGGAACACATCCTTAAAATTTTATATCTCTAGCGGTTTAGGCTGTACGATGATGTGAACAGTCAGTACCTTGATTGATAATAATGTACTGGAAGTACATCATTATCAATATCTACTGAGCCAACATTGCTCTTAATTCATTGATCAACCGTATTAAACCATTATCCTTTGCATACACATACTTAAAAGTTTGGGCAGTTCGTATATAAATTCTACATATTTACCTATTGTTTATGCATAGGTTTGATTTTATTCAGTCAGCTAAAACGACTTATATAATATACTTAAATCAAATTACATTACACACAAATACTAACATAACATGGCCCTTAATTTAGTACTCGTAGGTACTAAGTACCTTAATAAAATAAAAACTGAAGGAGACGAGTCAAACTTAATTTACATCGAAAAGAAGAAAAAAGATTCTACTTTATAAAACTCAATAAAAAACTTAAAATTATTTTTTAAACCTGATTAAGATATTTTGTAACAATCTTTAGTACAAGATTCACTTCTTTTTTATTTTGTGTTCTCTTATTGCTCCTTATGTTTAAATCCTTGAAATTTGTGTGGACGATTATTCTTCGAGAATTTTGTATGATTATAATCCCGACCTATTTCGATTTACCTTCGAGTATGTCCGGTATTTATCCTTAGTCATTATTTTATAATACGCCAAATTCTGCCGAGTTTTTTATACATGTATTCAAAGTAGTAATTGGGTGATATGGAATTGAATAGAAGACTAGGTATACCGAAGAAATAATCGAGATAGATGGTGATAGTCCATCACAATAAAACGTAGGTAGGTTCAGTCAAAAACAAAAAAAAAAAGCAAAACCTGTTTTGGAATGTACAAAGTCATATCATTTGATACTCTTGCTCTTATTACACTTGTTGCATTACGTTTCCTTTTGCAGAAATCAATTTTTTTATGTGTTCATTTAGAATTTGTTTGTATCAGTAATATTCAAAGTAAGACTAAGCTTCAAATTTTCAAATCATAAGCATTAGTGGTTGGTGAAATACACCGCTGTGATAGATGGACACGGTGGGACAATGAGGGGTCCGTTTTTACCTTTTGGTTTTGGAAAACGGTAATTTATATTAGGTCCCATAGTGTTCAATGTAAAAAAAATCTAACACTGGTAAAATTTGCCACGCAACACATTTGTAAGTAGTTAGATCATCTGCTTTGTATCAAAACAAATAATCACTAACAAATTTGGAATACTTTTAATATACAATATACGATACGTCTTCCAACAACTATAATTATAAGGTTAAATATAAAATTGTAATATACATAAACCTCTAAAATTGGTGATTACCGAAATAACCAATGTTTACATAATGGTTTAAAGAAATGAGAAAGCGACAAGAGAAAATAAACGCGAAGTTCCGTTTGTTTTGCATTGTAGCGCGTAATCACGGATTAAATGAGAAATTATTTCACAAAGACTCGTTCCTTGAAGGAGCATTTCTTATAATGCATTCTCATTGAAGGAATAAATTAAAGAAAAAAGTGAGCGTTTTGAGTATTTATAAGAATAAAATATTGATATTGATTGGTTTTAAAGTAGGTACCTAGATGTGCAATAATAGCGAATCAATTTAAGCATGTAATTTCAATAATTAAATATCTTACTGTTTGTTTATGTTTTTCTTTTTTTTTAGCTCTATCTCGAATTGTATGTGGTTGCGTAAATACCTCGCGTTTTTCTTCAAGTTACGAACAAACAAACCTGTTTGTTTTTCATTATATTCCCAAGACAAAGCTCGGTTTGATTTTTGAAATTGTCATTGTTTGAGTTTTCATAATGAGATGCTCAAACAATTCATTAGAAATATTCATGCGTACTTTTATAAAAGGTAGCTATATTGTATTTTGGTTCTATTGAAGAAAGTAAATAAAAGCTTTAGGAATAGATTAAAATTTATAAATATTACTCTGTGGTCGTGTATGAGACGACCGAATGAAGAATAAACATTATTTAAGTTAATGGGCACTAATTTTGATATGATCTCATCACAAACTATTATGCAAATGTACGTTAAGTTAAAGGCTATTATGCAAATTACACATATTATTATACCCTACACACACATATCTACAATATTACAGTTGTTGTAATAATTAACATAAAACTATATATTATATGCTTGCTGGCGGCCATTTAAAAGCGATTTATTTATTATCTTCACTCGCGTTTACAAGGGATCTTATGTTCCCGAAGGATAAAAAGTATCCTATGTGTTAATCTAGAGTGTCAGCTACAAATTTCATAAAAATTGGTATAGCCGTTTCAGCGTGAAGGAGTAACAAACATACACACTCACAAACTTTCTTTCGCATTTTTATTATTATCATGAAGTAGGATAGTGATTCGACATTGTATACCTACCTTCTCAGTTCAAGTGTATTCCGAACCGGTAGTAGAGTCTAAAAATTGTAACTATTGACATTCATAAGTGCCTTATTAGGGCCTAAACTGAATAAATGAACTTTTGATTTTGATTTGATTTGATACATTGTTTTAGTTTAATTTAGTTTTAATTAATTTATGTCGATTATTTCTTTGTTTAGTATATAACTTGTGTTAAAACTATTTTGAATAATGTTTGAAACGGTGAACCCGTTTTTAAAGTTTAAAGGAGTAAAACATACCATCCACTATTTATGGTTGTCACACTTGTCATTAGGGTTTGGCTCAGGGTGGCTTCGCCCTTCTGACGTCATAACTAATTCCAAGTTAACGTATGTATGGAGGTAAATATTTAGCTACTGTGGTTCAATTAACAGCCCTTTAGTGCTTTTCTTTAAAGCAAAGCAAAGTCTATTTTGGAAAATAATTGCGCGGCAGTCTCAAGTATTTAGCTTAGCAGAAGTTAATTAGTGCGAGCAACAGCTGCGTCGGAGAGCTTTAAAGTATCTACGTTATAAAATATACCTATCTCATGTTTTATAATAAATCTAGAGTGTGATGCAGGAATCTTAAAATGGTGTTTGTTATACTAAGCTAGCTTATACTAAGTTTGGCGTCGCAGTTTTATCCAAGTTATAACTGTCTCCGATGTAAAAGTTGTATTTATCCACCAGGGGATTATCTACCAGGGGAAAGTATACTCAAAACTAATAATAACATTTTAAAATGAGTTTTTTTGATGTACTTTTAAAGCTTTTTTGTATTATATTAGTCTAGGATAGTTAAGCTGTGACGCTACAAAGAAAAATTTGCTTCGGTAAATTTTAAGTAGACCCTCTAGCAGTAGTGCAAACTAATTTCAATAGATGGCGTTGTCCCTATTTTAATCGAGCTATGGCTTCGTTCTCACGATACTTTTGTATTTTTTCCATAGTAACTACTTTCCATCCAAGCAAATTATTTTTTTATTTATTAGAGATCCTGAGACCTCAGTTTAACCGCTTTTGTGAAGAAATGGATTAGAGGTTTATACAAAATAAACATAAATTTTGACCACAATGCTCAAGAGAAATAAAATAGATATAGTCTTCTAAAGATTAAATCAAATATGTAAGTGACCCAAGTTTATTATAATTTATTTTGTGGTCGTGATCGGCATATTGATAAATAATGCTAGATATAGGTTCTAGTTGTGTGCCTAAATACAAAGATTTTATGAAGGATTAGGTAAAGTTGCTCCTCCATTTATCATTGTTGAAGTCGCCAACAGTCGACTGGAACTACTTGATGGATGATTGTTCCACAGTCACAATGTAGGTTCTAAACATTGAATCATAAGGTTTACAATTTAAAAACATATGCCTATTTAAGTATTGAAACGTATTGACAACAAAAATATTGAGTTGTAGGTAAATAAAACAACTAAGTACTAGTACTTTGTCATCAAAGTCTTTTTAATCTAAATAACGCTAATAAGCATTTAAGATACTAGGTTTCACCATCTGATTTTACCCTTGTTTTGGGGATAAAAATATTACCTACTCTCCAACTCATATACAGGCTCATTTTTTTAAGCGGGCGTGGTAGGCCAAAACCTAATGTATGTACCCATAAGTGAAACATGCATAAAGGAGTATCGACGCCGAATTTGATAAAAACTAAAATTGCATACTTGGATTTTCATAAAATAAATTTGTCTATCCCAAATTTCAGTCTCAAGAAGTTACAAATTGGCACGTTTTCCTTTTATATATTTAGATACCTAGAAGAAAAACCTAAAAATAATAAGTAATAAGTAGATAAAATAATAATCATTTTGTCAGTATATTCTAACTATCGAAACAACTAAACTGTACAACTTAATTGTAGATAAGCTCAATAATTATACCAGCATTCACGAACAAAATTAATAGAGTTCACTAACTAATTCAATTTCAAAAATTGCTCAATTTTCAGATACTATTGCAACAAAAGTTAAGCTAAAATAGTTGTTTAACACCATTTGAAAACTTACTTTGAACAGAACAATTCGGGCAGCGAGTAGACAGTAAATATTTTATCAACAGGAAATCGAAGGGTCCGGAAAGTTATGTCCTCTCGAAGATATATCGAAGGTTCATTGAATAAAATGTTGGATAACCAAGTGTTCGGACAAACCCTTTATTATCATGTTGGGACTGATGTAGGACGATAACAACCCCCTTTCACATTAGACAAATACCTGGGGCATTTGTAGCAAACATGTCCTTTCGGGTAAGCAGTTTCTAAACGGCGACCGTGATAGTCTTGCAATATTTTACTTGGTTATGCTCAGAAAGGGTTGAGTGAGCAACAGTTATTTACCGCACACGTAATTTTGTGCACGTGTAAGTAATTTTTCGTACGCACTGATGCCATAAAACTGTGAGGAATGTTTGAGAGAAACCTTTGAAAATAAGACTATTCTTAATTATTTTTTAGTACTTGGATGTTATGAAATAATTACAGTGGTCTTGTTATTTTTTCGTTGTTTTTGATTTATTAAATTGTGTTTATCTTTTTGTTTCAGTGCCTGCGGCGACATGACAATAAATTAATTGATTTCAAATAAGTGACAAGATACATTTTTTTAAATAATGTTTAAGTTTCTATTGTGATAATGATGTGCTAATAAACTAGTAAAGTATATCGTGTGGATTATAAGTGATGGTGCAATAAACCAAAAAATTGTGGGCGATGGTTCAGTTGCAGATCTCGTCATGTCACTTTTGGATTATTTTGCTGATCCTCGCTTTAAAACAAGGTAAGATATTAAATTTAACTACAACCGGAAAGTTAAGTAGGTACCATGTGCTTTATTCACGTGCATAATTTTGTATTAGATATACCTAGCCCAGTTTTCTTAACAAAATAATGCTTTGGAATGACTTTTTTCCCATGAATGTACAATTCGGACCTACCACAGAGGTTTCAATTTCAAAAGGGCACTAGGGCATAACGCCTCGGTGAGGGGTTTGGGCGTCATAATTATTATGTTTGTTTAATTTATTATTTGTTTCTTTTGGCTTACATTTTTATTCAGGACAAAGAACTGTCTGACAACAGCAAATTGATACCGAGGTGAATCTATCTCCATCTGAAATTCTAGAAACACCACCATAAATGACGAATAATCCTTTATCTGAAAAAATTAAGAAAAAGTAGCAAATATTTTAGAGGGCCGATATTTTAGTTTCTGATCAAATATCTTTGTGTATTTTTGCTACCATACTGAGGATGATGTTGGTATCAACATAATTAGATAGTGGTTTAGCTCGAAATATTTTGGCAAATGCCCTATAATGAGTTTGACTGCAATAAGTCAAAAAGGATTGTATTTACTCCGGGAATGCCATGGAGCTAAAGTTAAAAGTGTTCATTATTTCTAAATACCGATAGGTTCGATTGTAGAAAAGTGCTCAAAGCAACACTGCTTTGACATTACTTTGTGTTTGTTTCTATTAAGTAAGTTAACAACAGGGCCAATAATACTTGTAATGGAGCTAATAAGTCAATATTAACGTAGTTAGTAAATACTGAAAAAGTACCTAAAGTAAGGATATTGAAGAAGTAGGGATGAACACCCAGACTCAAGACATGTTCGTATGAACACAGATGTCTGTGGTGATCACAGTGGTATTGATAATGAAATCTATGACTAAAACTCTAAATCTTATATGGCTAGAGGTTATGTATAGGCCTATGATTGATCACAACTTCACCGTGGTCAGTGACGATGTGGCCAATGGTGGTAAATGCACAACGGATAGAAGGGAATTGGCTCTTAAGTGCAGCTGTCGGAACACACCGGAAGATACTCGGTGACAGTTAGCATAAATGAATTTCCATTAGTTATCGAGAAATCAACGCTAAATCAGATGGAATGTTATTTAAAAATTCAAGAGAAAATCTAAGAATTCCACCCACGCAATTACGATCTCTTATAGCTAAGCTGCCACGCTCTTATTTCTGAGTACACAACCTTTTTTGTAATCCTCATTACTTAAGCCTTTTGTCATTTATTTTTCTAAGCCTCCCGACTTCAAAGTGCCGCTTTTTTCCGGTAATATGAACATTCTGTTTCGCTCCCCTTACTAGTGGGGCATTAAAGGAAATTAGGACAATCTACTGAGTTAATTAAGTTCAATTGGCGCCCTGAAAACGTGAAGACGAGAGCAATTAAGTCGCAGTAGGTCAACTCCGGACCCGAGATAAATTAACAACATAGTGTCATCCACTGGGTCATTGGAAAGTCATATAACAACGGTTTCGGATTTGATTTTAGTGACGAGAGTTAAGATTGTGGTTTTTGGGTATGAAGCTTCTATACTGTAGCAGAATGTGTATTGTACCCCTTGGTACGATAATGTTTCTTGTGATGTTGGATCGGGAAGCAATTTTCGTGGGTGATTTAATTTCATAACTTTCAAGCTAGCAAGTTTTTGATTTATGCCCAAACTTTTATTGTTCAACTTAATTAATATTTCAAATATTTACTCAATAAAATTACAACAAATATACTAAAATACTAAACTAAGAAATAAAATAAAACGAAACTACCTACTTACTTATAAATGTATTAATATTTTAGTATACCCTGCTAAGTTTTAATACGAAATAATGCTCAGTAACATTGTAATCTTAGCAATTTTACTGATAATTTTATGAATTCTTCGATTAAATGTATATGTTACCGGAAATGTATGAAATATAGGAATTGTATACAATTCCTGTGTATTTCCCCTAGGAAATTATAACAATAATGATACTTGGAAATATATAGAAACTATTGAAAATATAGGTTGGGGTTATTTTTTTATTTTGCATAGAATAGCAAGTATTCGCACAAAAGTACCTTTCACTTACAACCCCCCCAAATACCGCTATCCTTACAAATATACCGAATGTAGTACTCCGATAGATATTTAGGAAATGTATGGATTTCCTAGGAAATGTATACAATGACGGATTAGATACTTTTCCGTTAACATATACAATATGTTACTCCAGGCTCTACTTATATCATTGAAGCATCAAGAAACAACAAGCTAACAAACAAAGTTATTACATTTCTTAGACAAGTTCTCTGTTAATGCAAATAAATATTAAATCAGCTTTTAATCAGCTTTTACCCCACATTTGGTTTAATTTTACTCATTGTACTCGAATACCTGTTGCAAATATTCAGTTCTATGTAATTTAAATTTAACCGTTGCCAGCAACAATTATGTGGAATTAACCAACCTACATTCCGTGTTCGGTCCGGTTGCGAACCGGCAACCGGCAAAACGTAGGCAATATATAGTTACGTGTCACTCGCAGAGCATCCACCGGACCGCGAACCATATCGCCCGACCCCGATCGAGCGAGCACAACAAAAAATATATTACACTATCGTTTATTCGTAGAATTGAGCTGTAACTATTGAGATTTTTATTTGTTTTTTGGTTAAATAAGCTATAAAAGGTCATTAACATTAAGTGATGTATTTGCTTTCCTTTCATTTACTCATCTCATCTTTTTCTGAATACCATGTCTCATGAACATTTTGTTCGTTTAGATAATTTTTATGATGCCATTTTTTTATGAGAAATAAAAATTATCATGCTAAAATTGTGTAAGTACACAATTTTAAGCTTAGAAAGGCATAACACTGCTATTTAATGAAGGTGACATTATTGTCTGACATGAAAATACAATGTCAATACCAATGAATAATATAACTGAGTACTAGGCTTTGATGTATTTTTCGTGGGTGATTATTTTCATAGAAACACAATACGTGATCATAATATCTAGAAAAATATTCAGTATTTACAATAGATACTGGAATACTGAATAGTTTATTATGTAGATAGTTATGATGGACTACATGAACTGGCTTTCAAATAAATTGAATGTTTAGTTTGTTTTTTTAGAACGTTTTATGTGGAATGATACATAAATAAAACTCCAAATGTAGGGATAAATAAAGTATGATACCAGTTAATATTCCAGCACGCATTGTGTGTAGGTATAATTCTGAAAAAAAAAAACATCAAAAAATGAATTGCAAATAAATATTTATTTTTAAAATATTTTAAAGGTGTGATTAATTAGAACGCATAAATAAATAAACTCACTTTTGTTTAAATTATTCTACAGCAACAGATATATTTCAAACTACTGTGCTTAGTTACTCTGTTAATAAGATTAACAAATTGCTACTTATATAGGGCCGGTTCATCCAATTTACGAACCTTTGAAGATTACTTTCAGCTGGAAAGTTTTAGTCCAAATATTTTAACACCGGTACTAACAAATTTATTCAAACACCCAATCTTAATTAACATATACAGGGTGTAAATGACAACGTAATAAAAACTGAAACCACAGAAACAGAAAATCTGCCCTACAAAATTAACACCAATATGGGTTTAAATAAAGTACAGAATTACAATTTTTTTGAGGTCATCAATTTATTGTTGATCGTGTTTTTTATTTAGGTTAAATTTTGACCGTCAGTTGTTTTTGATTTGTATGGTCCGATATTTCAATTTCTATTTATTAGAACAGTTTTTGTTTCTTATCAAAGGAAGAGCAAATCCGAGGCTTATCTAGCGATTAAATAAATTATCATCTTTATTTATTATTATGTCAAAAAGTTTAAGGGTTAGTCTGTCTCTCACCATTTTAATACCACTAATAAAAAAAAAACTAGTACCTAAGCTATATGTTTTAATCACAGTAGGTGAACTCCTGGGTGAAATAAAACAAAACATTACTTTCATGAATAGTTTTATTTTCTTTAGCGCTACATTTACAACTTAATCACAACCGTATTATTTATTATTATTACGTTATCACGTTATGTCTAAGATTTATTAAATATTGTTTTTTTTTCTTTAGTTTGAGTGTAATTATCTATTTAATTAAGTTATTTACAAAGATTTAGTACAAGCGTGTGTCGAATATTATTGTAAATAAATGATCGGTCCAGATAACTGATACCTATATATATATTTTTTTAAATACTTAAATAGATAACATAAATATCTCTTGGATGGGAATCTGTGCCTTAACCAACTGGCCTGTCAAATATGCTAGCTATAGTCTTAAATGAATCATATAATTATAACTTTAAATTTCTTCTGTGACTAGACTTCAAAACTTATTTAAAGTTTTAGGAACAACCTAAAGTACGTATAAAGTATAAAATAGTACTTTCATAGTAAAGTTGGAACTTGGGAAAGAGGACAGCTGAAATCTAAAGCAATTAGTTAAACGTTCATTAATTAAACAAGGAATTGCTATCCGCCGCAGTTTTATCTATTTTATTTTTATGTTCATAGTAGGTTTCATTCTATTTGGTTTCATTTGTTTTGAAGTTTTACAGAATAACTATACCTTTTCGATTCAAAGACAGTGATCATTTAGTAGGAGTTTTGTAAAAGGCAGTGTTGCCGATCCTATAAAGATCTTTTTTTGCATTTTATGAAGAACCCAATATCTTTTTATTAAATGGCCTGACACTGTACTATGACCTATTACAATTTTAATTAAATGCAGGATTTAAGCTGATTGTAGCTTCCATCACTATATGTAAAGTTAAACTAACTGATAACGTAAAATGTTTAGATGAAAATTTCTGCAAGCGCGCAGTTGGTACCCTATTTAGGAATCCACATTGCTATATTTCACTCTACTCGTTCTTTTAAACGCTTATATAGTTAAAGGTAGAGAATTTAATTAAAACATATTTTTCGAGTCATTTGTTTTTAACCCTCGACGCAAAAACGATGGGATGTTATAAGTTTGACGTGTCCGTCTGTGCGTGTGTGTGTCTGTCTGTGGTCTCATAGCTCCTGAACGGATGGACCGATTTTGTTTTTTTTTTGTTTGAATGGCAATTACATACAGCTAAAAACACTCTCGATTAGAGAAAATCCGCTCAGCCGTTTGAAAGTTATCACCAATTTTCAAGTGAGTTTCTTTAAATTTTTAATTTTAGTTATGTTTTATTATATCAAGAACATTCTATAAAATTCATTGGGAACCAGTAAATGCCAGTCTTGCGCACATAACCGGTTTTTCTGTTAAGGTCTCACCATATTTTTGGCACGATGTCCGGGGAATAGAAATCTATTCAGAGCTTCCCCACACATTCAACATCCGAGATTACGGTATTCAAGGGCCCGGGTTCGGAAGTGGCCGGAATTGTCTAGACGAGGGTTACCTTACCTTCTTTCTTACGTATTCTTGTTTTTGTTCTTAGAGTAGATTTTTAAATCTGTTGAAAATCGATTTAATTGTATGTATTTGATTTATGTATTAGTAATACGTAGTTTATTATTTATTATATGGTATTAGTAACTTTTACTTTAATACCTGCAGTTCTAAAATGAATCTTTTAATTATAAAATTTCTTTATATGGCAATATACGTATTAAGCAAAAAAATAGCTGTATTAAAAGTTTTAGTTTTTTTTTTGTATTGGTAACGAACCCGTTCCAAAAGATGATATGGTAAAGACCTTTTTAATCATCTTTTTGACACATTCAACTTATTCAATCTGCAGTTCAGAAAGATCTAAAGCTTCCTTGAATTCTATGATTCTCAAGGCTTTGATATATATGTGCCAAGTTTAATCCAAACTCATTCAGTCCTTGCAACATAATTGACCGTTAAAAAAAATTCTAATGAAAGTTTTTTTGCGAGTAGTAGCAATTAAAGCTGGCCTCGCTTAATTATCTTTATACTCTATGCCAGTAATGGATCCGTCTCTAAACTTGACCACTGTCATTTCAAACGATACTAAAGTCTGTGTTAAGTCTTGCGGTCCAACGTCATGTTACAATTGTTTCATTAAAATTTACAACCCAATGTAGAGTTCAAGAAGAATTATGAACTCTAATAACATTGTCTGGCTCAGTGCTGATCAAAATAGTATAAATTGTTTCATAAGATCGCTTTTTGCTTGTGTTGTCTATTATTTATTCCTTGTGTGTGAATGTTATATTTGCAAGCGTTACTGTTGGTAATGCTCTATTAGGATTCTGTTTCATGGAAGTTCAAAGCTACCATGACGTAACAAAACTTACCACGTCTGTTATTTTTCTTGTAATAACAAATTGGTTGCAAATATTTCAAGCGTAAGCGCATTGTTCTTATATCAAATTTTCCATCTCAAGCATAGTGCTTGCGAATGTCACAGGCGTTGAGCCTCTTTCCGGTGTCGAGACAGTCCTTTGTCCCCCTTCACTGACGCGTATGTATACCGGATGTGACGTACCGGATATCCTTCACGCCATGCTATTCACACATACCTTCCAATCTCTCGAGACATTTGCTATAGACTAAGTAACTATCAAGTTATCGAAAATTAATGTCTAACTTCCAACTAAAGTACGCTGGAACTTTCCACCTTACATGGATAGTTTTAAGTTTGTAAATTACTTGCGGTAGTTTGGTGTAAAACAGCAGTTGCAAGTAGTGGAGTACAAACAACGACTGTGTCTAAAGGATGAGAAAAAAGTCATTTGTTCTCATTAGTAAAAGCGCCTACTTTCTTTGTCTTGACTCTTTTTCACACTTCAGTTTACATCATAACAACGTTTTTATAAAAAAAAAACATAATTTAGTGTTTTTTTATTTAAACTTTTTTCAAATCTATACTAAGTACCACTAAATAATAAACTTTGAAAACGTTTTCTTCATGAATATGAAATACTAAAGATCACAAATATTTCCTATTGTCTAACAAAAACAGTTTACTCGTAATTTATTTTTACATTAAATTTGGCACATAATATTATGTAGTTATCGACCGTGAAGTCATTAATTAAAAGGAGTTTCTTTTGAGTACCGTAAATATAAAAACATACATAAAATCAAATAATCAAAACCGAAAAAAAAAATGATATGATGATGATTAGCTCCATATCGAGCCTATTGGCTGATTCTTAGTTCATACATACTTCCGCAAAGTTTATACCAACTACAAACGTTTTGAAAGAGAATTTAAAAAAATTAAATGGATTTTTCAAGTAGTGGCGGTAGAGTCTAAATTTGAATAAAAACCAATTGTGGCAGCTTGCACTATTAACAAACTCGTTAACGCTGATTCTGTACTCGAGGGAGCTTCAGCAAAATTGCAGTTATCTGACGACCAAAAGACTATTATGCAAATTATTTCGTTTGTTTAATATTACCAACTTCACTACATTCGCTTTATAAAATGAAAAGGCTATAAAGAAGCTGATCGTTATTAAATATGATAAATTATTCTCTCTGATAAGCCCTCTTCTACAGGGAAGAACAGCTTCATAATCAATTATAAATACAGCAGAAATCATACAAATTCATGTTTAATAAATATTGCTATTATCATTCATTAATAAAGTCTGGTTGTCTAAATAAGGTATGTTTTGGCAGCCAGTATTTTACCCACGAAATAATAAATAGTACTAAAGTACAGATAGAGTTCCATCGATGCCTACATCGATGGAACAAATCCATTGAATGCTTACACTTCATACAACGTCAAACTACTTTTTTTTATTAAAATTAAAACTCAATTACATTGTAATTGAAACTAAAATCACTTGAGATGTTGTAGCGGTCCACAGCTTCTGCAGTTATCGGTTGCTATTTACTATCTTAGCAGTAAATATCTTTAGATGCATTTAGAGCTTTCATTAATTTGAATGATGAGATCTTTGCAATGGAGAGATCACAGCATAAACGATCTCAATTCATGCATATAGGTATATATCATTTATTGGATGAAGAAAAAATCGTATGGAAACCATAGTAGGTATAATTGTGAGATAATTTGTAGTACCATCCTGGCTTTCTATCACCCTCAAAACATGAGAGCCGATTCCCTTCTAGGCTTTGTGTACTTCCCACTTTCTGCCACATGCAGAGGACTAATGGTCTCGAGCGTTACTAGTATCTATAGGCTGGTTTGCTAATGCTAATGACAAATAATAAGACAAAGTCTGTTATAGGAAGCGCTCACGCAACAGAGGTAGACGTCCGCCTCACGGCCCCCAGCTGGGTGGCCCGCGGTGGCTCTGCCACGCTGCGCTGCCTGCACCAAGTTCCGCCGCAGCTGCTCTATAAGGTGGAGTTCCTCAGAACTGAAGCCAAGTTGCTGCAGTATGTCCGCGAGAGGGTCCCACCGTTTACCAACTACAGTTTTCCTGGAGGGAGGATTAACGTGAGTTTAGTATATTACTTGGATTACGGTTTGGTATAAGAAACACTAAAAAGACTTTAATCAAGTTTTCTTTTGAATTGACCATCATTAGGTACGTCATCACATCACACTCAAGAGTTAAAAATAAGAATAGCTAAAGTATCCTGAAAATTCAGTAAGCCAATACTCATAATATGCATGCAAGAATAGTCCTGAAAATAGAACAGAACTGGTACTCATGTTAAGAAGTATCTTTATTAAGGTCAATACAGTCTCGAAGCCACTCGTGAGGGTAGATTCCGGGATTTATGTAGATTTCCGGTCGAGACAAGCGCGTCTGTTTGTAAGGCGCGCTTGATTAGAACTTCGTCCTTATTGTGGGGCATTTACATGACAATAGCGAGTAGTTTAGGAGAATACGTAAATATACTTTTTAAACTAACAAAACACAAAACATTTGCTACTCTAAAATTATTCACTTCGAATGTTTTTTTTACGCCGTTACAAAAAACTGGCTTAATATTTACCATTTTTATTTAATATTTATGTTTTCTCCGATTGAGGCTCAAAACTCTGTCAACATCATTATCATGAAAAGATATTTTAATCTTCATAATTATCTTATTTCTATCTGATTTACTTAACGACTATTTGCAAATGCAGAACATCCGTAATAGTTCTCATTCTCAATCATAATATATGAAACAATAATAAACACATTCAAATAAACCTTAGAGTATCACACTCATTAATCAATGTGTTAAGCTAAACATGATTTGTTACAGATGTCCTTAGCCACAGAGAACTCAATAACAATAGAGAATCTGGACCCTACCGCTTCGGGACAGTACTGGTGTGAGGTATCCCTCGAGACACCCATCTTCACGGCGGCCTCACTCCCCCACCAGTTGACTGTCGTGTGTGAGTGATACATAGAAACCTTAATCTTTACAATAGAACTGCTCTCTATATAAAATATGATAACGATGCAAATTCTTTAATACGCTAAGTACACATATTATTGTGTGAATACAAAATCATTTAATTCAAGATAATTATCAACATTGCAATTGCGTACTGACTCCAGTGGCACGAGCCTCCCCTAATCCTGACAAGGCTTTCTGCAGGCAATTAACAAGACATGTAGGTCCTATCTACTCTTTATCAGCTGCGAGGCCTTTTTCAGCATCACTTCTTTCTTGTAAAATCCGTTATAAAACTATGAAAATAATTTTGCATAATACCCATGCACAGTCAATCTGGTATCCTACTTTTAAGCTATTTTCAATTTCTATGATGACATATATGATTATTATTGTACGCAACACATTCGCACACTGAATACAAAATGGTTAGATTAGAATGAATAAGTCATTTTATGGGATGTTGGAGCTTCATATGGTGTGCGTTGAGATACCAGCATTAACCCAATTTTTGCCTCGTTTTTTATGGAGAGAAAACGAGACGGAATTTGGTTGGTATAAATTTGAATCCTTAATTATTACTTTAATGGTATCTTTTGAAATGAAAGCTTTCAAACGAAAGTATTCCATGAGTTTTTTCAGTATTAACATTCTAAGAAGTAATTACGAATAAATAGCTACTTAGGTTAAATATCTTTCAGAAACTTTAATATGCTTCATTCCCAAGAGTAGGTATAAGTGTAACTTCGCGAAATTTCTTGCCGTTTCTTCTTAGTTGAAGACTAATTTCCGAACCAATGATATCATCAGTAGTTTTGACCCTCATAAGTATCAGCTTTAACTGAATAAAATGACTTTGATACTACCCAGCAACAATTTATAATGCCGCTAGGCCTATCAATATAAAATCGGAACTTCCATTTTGATAAACGTGCAAAGCCACAGTAAGTAGTAGCCATGAATATAAATGGTTAAATCTGCCAACGCTTCACGTATGATAGCTACTTTTAAGAAGCGCCGAGAAAGCTTATTTCATACCAACAGAATTGCTTCTATTTACCTCTATCTACTACTACTATTTACTCTATCGCGATTTATATAATATAATATATACGATAAAATTGGATAAGTCGTAAACAGGCTTTCTGTTTACGACTTATCCTTTTTTTTCACGTTTCACTATTTACTTATTTATCAGGCTCTTCTGAGAATTTTTGGTGTTGAGTCTATTTAGATAGATAGGATGTTTTATCTGATAAAATATTTCTGTACAAAATCTTAAATCTTTATTTTTTTTATAAATTATTTGTTAAAGCTAAAACTAAGAACGACAGATGGAAACAAGCTGAAAGTAACGCCACTACAAAAAACTAAAAAGAAATTCCCAACGCTTGTCTTGTCCCACACGATGAAGGGTGATTTAATTCAAGAAAAAATGCTTTGAGTTTATGCTTAAATATATTTTATCTCAGTTATACGTCTCATAGTTGGTTGTATGTTTATTCAAGTACTAGCTGTTCCGGCCGGTTTTACCCACGTTTCTCGTGATCATTTCATTTCATCTTGATCGGTTAAGTGGTTTAGACGTGAAAATATAACAAAAAAACAGAGCTTATTTCGCAATTATATTATTAGTAAGGATAGCCTATTAGGATAAGAAAATTTTCAACTCAATATTTAATTATCTCAATAATATAGATTATTTTTGTAATAATCATTTTGTCACCAGATGCACAAAAGCACCCGCCAATCATAACCTTCGGTAAACCAGACGTGGTGGTGGGAGGGTTACTTCGCGCCAACTGTACCAGTGCTCCAGCGGCTCCTGCTCCGAAGCTTACGTGGTACATTGATAATGAAAAGGTAGTTTTTCTTCTTATTTTTAAACGACCCCAAGCTACATGGCAGCCCGCGTCTTGGAACAAGCCTAACTGACAAAAATGACAAACCAGGACAGACCATCATGGCGTATTAGAACGAAGAGAGCCGACCCCAAATAATGCGATGAGGCAAAGAAGAAGAAGAAGTATTTCTCCTTGTTTTTCGTTTTTCGGTAACCGACCTAAGATGTCGTACAATAAATTCAAACAGTATGTTAAACAGAAATTAATCGACAAGGCCTACTATAAGGTGGCTCATTACATAGAAGACAAGAATACATGGTTGTAGTAGCTTCTCTCTGCACTTGCGGCCCCCTGGCCAAGTGACAATTGTATGAACTTTATGTATAAATGGAACAGGAACTGTAATTACATAAATTAAAAAAAAGAAAGAACCACAATAAAAAAAATGACGCCTTGCTGAGTTTCCTGCCGGAGTCTTCTCAGTTTAAGTGTATTCCGAACCGGTGGTAGAGTCTATTGTAATGATTGTAACTATCGACGTTCATAATGTGCCTTATCAGGGCCTAAACTGAATAAATGAGTTTTTGATTTGATTTGATTCCCCTCCTAGATAATTTTAAAAATCAGTATTATGTTGAAAACCATTTAAAACTAAATAACTCCTTCAGGTCGACGACGAAGCCGTGAAATACTTCTCCTACCGCGTGTCAAGCTCAACACGTACAAAGGGCGGAGGTGGATACAGACATAGGAAGCATCAACACCGGTATATAGCACCGGAGTTCAACTATACGGCCAAGTATTGGGCACTTGTCAGTGAGACTACATCTTCACCGCCGCTGAATCAAACCAAACATCACAAGTGCACTTTAAAGGAAAGCCAGAGTGAAGAGATGGCGAAGGTACGTGACAAGGTAAAATATTTCACAGGCATAGTGCAGTTAAAGTCCTATCGAAATCAGATTAGCTGTTTCCATGATTACACCATTTAATTGCAGGTATCATAGAAACGCATTCTCTTGTTGATTCTCAAAGTATTTATTATTTGGGTTTAGTGACAGTTTCAAGTCTTTACAGAGCTTGTATCACTACGACCTGACTTGATTTATTGTGATCGCTATTTGTGTAGTATTCTCACAGTAGCAGTAAATCAAAAGATGAAGTATTTTGGTTTTATACATTTGCGCCATAGGGTGTCCTACAGCGTTTGCCTTTTATTGAGTTCCAGTGTCAGTCTATCATAGGTAATAAGCTGTGCTGAACATGATTTCAATAAACATGTTTTGGTAATTAAAGGTGCATGAAGCTGATTGTCTTCTCCTATCTGTGGTATAGGTAGAGAATTCAACAATAAAAACGTAGTCACGTTTACTACGAGTCTTTATTGTTGAAAGACAAGTAGTAGCAGTCGGTACTACTTGTTTTATTGGCAGTAAGTTCCTCTTATTACTGAATGAAATTTCCAGCGAGGAAAAATATTTAGTTTGTAAGATTTTGCTGGAGATTCTGACATGTATTGTCTTGAATTTAATAAAAGTTTGGTAGAAATACGTTTTTATATTAAAACTAAGTTTCCTAATGAATCTTTCACAGTTTAAATTGTTGTTGATGTCTCTTGACAACATCTATAAATGTTTTTTCAAAAAGAATACGATGAATACAATTACTGAAGTAGAATTATTTATTTAAATTAGAGTTCAATTGAATTTCGATTGAGTTGCCTTTGTGATTCTATTATACGCCTCACATGTTTTATTTTTCTTTCCTTGTGAATTTATTTGTAAATCTCAATAAGATTACGTATGAAATCTGATTGTTGAAATTGAATGAATTGATTTTCTTACTAGTAAACTTCCTGCGGTTGTACTTTTCTTTTTTTTGGAAATGACTAAAATTGGTACTTTGTGATGGCTTCTAGTATTATTGTGTTATGAGGCCGTAACTATGTCGGAAATAACATATCTACATTAGCTCTGAATTATGAGTTTTCTTTTTACATATTTTTTTTATGTCTACTTCCCTTCTAACTTGTTTGTCTTTTGTAATGTATATCTCTTTAGATGCAAGAAAGGCCTAGAACACCACAAGTGATACCAATCTCCCTCTGGGTGTCAATAGCTGAACTCCGTGCGCCGGCGCATGGAAGATTGCAGTTAACTTGCACTGCTACCATTCCCGATGAAGTAGGACCTGGAGAGAAGTATGCTGATATAAAGAAACAGACTGTTACTGGTAAGCTATTTCAATTTATTGAAGCCTAAGGCAAGAACAGTCCATAGATGATTAGGAGTGAAACGAATGAATTCGAGTTCTCGGCCACATGATTTCAGAAAAAAACTACTTAGGCCAAATATTAACCTAAAAATAATAATCTATATACTAATCTATCTAATAATAATATATATAGCTGGTTTGTTTGTTTGAACGTGCTAATCTCAAAACCTACCAATCGGTAACCAAGCAAGTTTATCTTGATTTAAATCTTAAACACCTTACCTACCACCTACAATAGAAAAATAAATGTATAAGTCTCAAAGGGAATAAAGTTTCAATGTGAATAAATTATAATACTTATTGTAGATACCTACCTACGTAAAATTTAAGATCATAAAGCATATATATTATGCATACCAAAGTTTAAAGTCAAGCCAACTTTTATGATCCTTACCTACCTTTCAAAAAGTTTTGGATTTTCATTAAATATTGTACTTCTGCTAACTTTCCCAAAAACTAAAGCGATTTCGCTTATAAAGTTATAACCATACAAAGTTTTGTAAATGAAAACCAAAGTAAACGGTGCTATTGTATGGACTGCTTTTGTCTGTACAAATGTTAAAGTTTTACAGAACTTTTGTAGTTTAGAGTTGTAGTTTTAGAGTTTTAATGTGCTCATAAGAATGTTGTTGAAGGAGTATTTAAGTATAAAATAGTCGTTGAATTGTGATGCTTTTAATTTTATTTACATTAATGACTATAGTTTTTTTAAATCCTTTGCTATAAACATAAATGTGAAAATTTTGGTAGGTAACACTCCGCTCCGTAAAAGTTCTTGAACTTTTACGGAGCGGAGTGTTACCTACCAAAATTTGATCAAGTGTACACTTGATCATATACCTACTATGAAATATCATACACCGTAAGTATATGATATTCTACTCTTACATACAGGTAAGACCGCGGGGAGGAAGCTAGTATGATATAAAAAATATACAACCGAATTGAGAACCTCCTCTTTTATTGAAGTTGGTTACCAAAATAAATTCAATTTACATTGATTTTACGAGCATGAAAATGAATACAAAATGGCAAATCTTCTCACAGTGGCAGTGAACGAGTTGAGCGTGAAAAAACCACATTCCGAGACGAGTCACGCCAACGCCACAGCCACCTGCCTTCCGAAATATCGCACTCTATGGCTCCTCTGGTGCGGACTGCTCTACGAACTTTTGCAATTAAACTGAAGTTCCAATGGCACATCCTCTATCAAATGATTTATAACACAACGCTTAAACTAACTGTACTAATCGAAACCTTATTTACACTATACAAACATGATTTTTAAAACCATATATTTAAGGCTTTCTCGTCTCACTTTCAAGGTTCAAAGGTTGTCCTACAGATGTTTCGTTACGCTAGATATATTTTTAAAACTTTTTATCTATATCCTGTTAGTTATATCTAATATTTATTAGAATTTTAAATGCTCCTGCTTTACTGACGAAAGAGTAATATAATATATAGTGTAAAAAATTATATCAATTTTAATTTGTTCATAAATTGTAATGTTGAAATATATGATTAGAGATTTATAGTGTTATCTACTATAGTTATGATTTTCAGGAACTTGTATTATGCCCCTTTTTCTTCCTGAGCTTTGTTGAAGTCAATTATTGTGTACCTAACGATTCCGGTAAAATTGACAGGGTTTCATGAAATCGCAAAATTGTTAAAATGTACCATTAATTCCAAATCATACTAAATAACACTTTTTATAGTAATTGCAAAGATTATAAAAATAAACATACGACCGACGAGGTAACGCATGTATAACATAACAGCTGTAGTTGAAAATTATTCCTTTGTTTAAAATTCCTGATTCCAATGATAATAATCCAACTTTATAAATGTAACATGAAGTGTATGTTAAAAAAACATAGCATCGGTCATGGTTGCTTTGACTTTTTATAAATATCTAAATATACAACGTGTTGTTTTTGATATCCCATAACTCTAAGGTTATATTCTGTAGGTAAAAATAATACTAAAACTCCAAGAATAGGTGGTCCAAAAATGCATAGTTTCGGAGATATCATCAATCATAATAAAATTTGGTCAAAAATAGTCACCAGTATGACGAATCATTACTTTTCACCTACCTAATTTTGTTTGCTTACCGTACAAAATAGATCTAATTTTCATTGATAAATACGAGTAATTCATTCATATTTAAAGTTAAGAAAATGCGACGTTCTCATATTTCACGTAAAGGTGTTTTACATTAATAATCGTGACTTTGTCGAATTATTTTGTATGAAAAATGATAAAAAAAGGATGTTTGAAACATAATTCATATGCCACTTGATTCTTTGATATGATCTCGGTCATACCCTAGAGTTATGGGATATAAAAAAAAACAGATTGTATATAAAACAATGGATACATGTAACATAATGCTAATAAATTGTAGCCAGATGCTTACGAATCGAAAACGATATTCTAAAAATAATAAGTGTGCAATAGTCAACTTTCAATAAAATAAAAAAGGACATATTTCATAATTTGCAATGTGCTTATTTTCTATGGATATGTGTTTGAAGGCACAATTTTCAGCTATATCAAGACTTTGTAAAAGTTTTGATGTGGCCAAATATGGGAAACACAAAGCAAATTCAACGAAGTCAATTTTGTATTATTCCTTGCAATCGCTTTGAATGTTGTCATACTTATTACTAGGTTTAAAGGTCATCATGAAATCTTCAGACAAAGAAATCTCCAACGTACGAGTAGCTGTAGGTGTTTAATGCTCTTCAATATTTCTTAAATTACATTTATATTACTAACTTATATTTTATAGGAATTATAATTTATTTGATGAATTAGAGTGTCGTTACCGGATAAAGAAATTTAAATATTTTGGTTTCATGAAAATATTTATTAGGTATTCATGTTTTTTTTAATCTTATATAGATCTTTGTAAAATGATGGAATATTCATGTGGCAAGGTGATTTCCAAAGTGAGAATGTATTTTGAGAATTCAATTATTGTCTATAATATTTTAGCAGAATATTTTCGATATAATTAGTGTTATGCTGTGAAAACAGAAATTATGATATATAATCGTAATTACCAAAAAGATTTAGACTCGTTACGGTTATCAATATGGTAACAATAACGAGTCAATTCTTACAAATTGGTGTTGAAAGTCTTCCTGCAGCTCTTTACACTGACTATTGTAGAAAGTTTATTTGTTAGGCTAAAGCATGTGATAAGTTAGGAAAAATGTGTATATTGATGCGAAATAATAAAATATATTTTAAAAATATAGAATAATTATTTATGTGCTATTGTATAGTTGAAATTATATAAATAATGTACTATAGATACAACTTAGGCGTATTAGGTGAAATCCGTTAAAATTTGGCTGACAATTGTTTCTTAAATATTATGGTTTTTTTTACACTTCGTGCGTCTTTAATTGGTCTTTAATTCATCGTAAAAATTATTTAATTTTGCTTAGGTTATACTTATATAGGAAATACTTTTGTGTTATAACCATATAACTTACGTCTAAACTAAGATGCTTGAGGGTTTATACATTACGACAATATTTATTGGTATAATAAAAAGCATCAGTTCAAGTTTTTATGAAACTATGAGTTTTGTTGCGAGAAAAAACGGCTTGCGGGCTATATTATTTGTCCCTTAATCTATAATATTTTCCGCATATTCCTAACATTTCTATGCTTCCATCCCTACACCGCGACATTTATTGCGCTATTTATTCCGGAATACATCGTTACAGGCACTGTTACAGCAGTTGTTACGAGCTATCGTCGCTTGTGTTTTCTTTATCTTTTATTTATATTCATTTACAAAGATGTCTTCTTATATTTTCTTTTTTACATATTTCATATTCATTTTATATTTTTTGCAAATAATTTTTATTTCTGTTGTTTTGAGTATCAGTTTTTTTACATAACGACAAATTGATAAATATGACCGGTCCTCTATTTGATTCGTAACTCATAAATAAATTATGAGGCGTCACAATGGAACTGTAGGTATAGTGACATCGGGACGTGAAGTAGTGCTTCATTCTATTAGAGACTGTCGAACTGAATTTTCTCTAGAAATTTCGACGCTTTTTGTAGTAATATTAAGGAAAATCTTTGTAAAAGGATGTAGGTATTTTTGAAAATTCAAGAGGGATAAAATAGCTAAATAGATCATAAATATGCGTTGTACACACCTAAAAATCCTGTATCTAAATCCTGAACCACCTGGGGAGAATTTTAGGTACATTACTTACTCAAATGTCAGATTTATGTAAATGTTGGCTCAATGTTACTAATGAAAACATTATTAAAGGCATGAATATTTGAGTTTCTATCTAACTAACCAGAAGAAAATGTTTTGTTTTTCATTTAGCACGCTGTCTTTAGCATTTTTTTGCAACGTTTTATAAAAGTAATATCTTTATGAACAGACTACTTAGCTTATCATATTATTTGGTAATTGTTACAGACAATTACACTTTTGCAATATTATTTCATTCTCATTTTAATTTATATAAAAAATAAGAAGCAATTGTCAGCACTGATATTTCATATTTTTCGTTTGTCCTCTGGCCATTTCGAATTAAATTAATGAATGTACATGGTCATTCAAAGTGAACGATAAATATAAAGCTTGATTTGAAATGACTTGGTTTTATTTAATTTTCCTATAAATTAAGGTACCTAAATGGATTTAGGAATAGACTGGATCGAGTCATCCCTTGTCAAAAAAGGCGCACAATATATCGTCCGTATGATAATGTGTGTCCTGAGTGCGACCATATGAAACAAAATACTACGCGAATGTCCAAAATTGGCAGCATTTTAGATGAGCGTCCGTGAAGCTTATATTGACAAGACAACTGGCATCATTGGGTAGCGTTGTTCGAATGTTTGAAGTCAGTCTGACCATGAGTTTCAAGTCCATATTTCCATGTCCATGGGCACCTAATGTACTACTACAGTATTACAGGAATGGTACTAAGAGGGTAAGTGGTGTATAAAGAATTGAATAAATAAGGTGCCCATTGCAACTTGAGGCTAAAACAAGGGTAAGATGCAATTTGTAATTATGTTGTTTAGTAAAATATCTGGGAAGTTGGTCAGTTGTAGGTACCATTTTGATAACACAGTATTTTGATAAACTAGCATAAAACCAAATAGGATACTTTTCTTACCAACCACGTGAAATCTTTATGCAACTTTATCAGAAAACTACAAATAAAATCATAAGATTAATTTTAATTATTATCTCTAGGGTCTCTACCCTAGAGACAATGGTCAGTGGTAAGCCCAGTGAAGGTCAAAATTTGGTTGGAAAACTTTATACAGCTAACTTACGTTCTCAAGAGGCTATTATATAATGTAACTTGCTAACATCAACCTAAATTCTATAATAATCTCAGAATTATATGAATACTAAACTAAATTCTTACTATTCATATTAATATTAAAATACGAAAGTGAGTTTCTTTGTTTCTTTTTCACGCCTTAACTACTAATCCGATCACATTGAAATTTGGCACGCAGATAGTGTGATACTTATGAAGAAGGATATAAGCTATATTTATCCCGGGAACGGGTAAAGCCGTTGAGCGGAGGCTAGTCACTACATAGTATAAAACAAAGTCGCTTCCCGCTGTCTGTCTGTCCCTATGTATGCTTAAATCTTTAATACTACGCAACGGATTTTGATGCGGTTTTTTTAATAGATAGAGTGATTCAAGAGAAAGGTTTATATGTATAATACATGTATATTATAGTACAAAAAAAACGAGAAAAACCGTGCAAAGCCGGGGCGGGTCGTATTTAATAAACTCAAAAAATATCAAGACTGCCTCGGTGATTGTTCAGGCTTAGTCTCATAGCTTTAGTTATTTAAAGAAAAAACATGATTAAGATCACATTATGAGAAAATTTAAAAGATACAATTTTCATATTCATAAAGTATCAAAACATCTATAGAAATATCAATGATTGGAACACACTCTATATACGTGATTGTCACTCCACTCGATATCTTTTGGCATCGTATCAAAAGTATCGATCGAAATCGATGAATAATTCAGTAGGATTCGCATCGACTTGTTATCGCTCATAATTCGATGCGGGGTACAATAATACCCCCGCCTCATTTGAAAAATTTTATTATAGGCGAAAAAGGAATAATTCCACATGGAGTTGATATATTGTTTTTTTTTTACGTATTTCTGATGTTTTCGTCATAAACTCTTGCGGTTTGTCTTTTTTATTTATTTATTTATTAAGCATACTAACAGTTGTTACACAGAAAACATACACAAATTATAACTGTTAGAAAACAATAATTACTGTATACAACTAATTAAAAGTAAGCATAACATGCAACTAATAAAGACAATTATGTTTGTAATGTAAAAAAAGAAAAAAATACGTATATTTGTGTGAAATAGAATTAAATACCTAATATGAAAAAAAAAGCTAAAATATAATATAATTATACTAAAATATAATATAACAATACTAAAATATACCTGAAAGTTATGGAAAAATTAAAAAATAATACAAGATATAAATACCTATATAATAATAGTTCAAAAAAGCTTAATTAAATGCTAATGCAATATTGATGCTCCTGCGATACGTTGCCAGTGAATCGCTATATATATCTACAGTTGAACTGATACCGTTGTATAACCTGCACAATCTAGGTATCGGTGAATTTGTCCCCAGTACCGTTCTGCGAAAAGGAGGCACAAGCGGGGTAATTAGTTGGCGTGGATAGCGTCTTGGAACCCTAAAATTAATTCGCTCCAAAATCTGGGGGCAATCAATCATACCTCGCAAAAGTTTGAAAAGAAAAACTAGATCCAACATATCCCTGCGTTTAGAAAGAGGTAATATTTTAAAGAATTCCAGTCTCTCTTTATAAGATTTAATTGTTTTAGCTTTACCTGTTGAAAATACAAGATGGTATAAAAACCGCTTTTGTATGCGCTCTATTCTAAGAGAATGAATTGCAAAATGCGGGCGCCAAACAGCACAGCAGTACTCCAATATACTCCTGACAAGACAGTTGTATAAAAGAATCTTAGTTCTGGGGCAACGAAAATCTTTACCGACCCGAATGACAAATCCCAACATTTTAGAGGCTTTCTTGAGGATATTTTCCATGTGATTACCAAATGTAAGTTTTTGGTCGAGCGTAACTCCTAAGTCTTTGACACTATGGACTTCTTGGATATTAATGTCGTCTATTTGATAAGTGGAAGGTATAATTTTGTTTTTTCTTGTACATTTCATATGCAGACACTTATTTGCATTTAATTGCATTAAATTGGCTGTGCCCCAATCATTGAGTGAATCAAGATCCTGTTGAAGCAGATTTGAATCGTCAATACAGTTAATTATTCTCAGGAATTTCAAATCGTCTGCGAACAAGAATGGAATAGAATTTTTGAAACAGTGGGGAATATCATTAATGAATATGTTAAATAAAATAGGACCCAAGTGTGAGCCCTGGGGGACTCCCGATAGTATTTCATATACAGAAGATTCAAAACCACAGGCGACAGTGAAAAAATTCCGACCAGTTAAATATGATTTTAACCATTTCAACATGGATCCGGAGTAACCATATATTGATAATTTTTTTAATAATATCGAGTGAGAAACCCTGTCAAAAGCTTTGCTAAAGTCCGTGTAGACAATGTCAATTTGTTGGTTTCCGTCAATGGCTTCCGACAGGATCTCTACAAAAGACACTAGGTTTGAGCACGTAGAACGAGATTCAACAAATCCGTGCTGATATCTAGTAAGGTTTTTTTTGAAATTCCGTTGAATATGGGGACATACTAAAGCTTCAAAAATTTTGCCAAATGTGGAAAGTATAGATATGGGCCTATAGTTGTCTACTAAAGCATCATCGTCTGATTTAAATATAGGAACGACTTTAGCCGTTTTCCATTTAGTAGGAAAAATACCTGAATTTAAGGACTCATTAAATATCATCCGTAAAGGTGCGACAAAAACTGAAGATAGAGCGTTAACAAACAACGGTGGGATGCCATCTGGACCAGCTCCTTTTGTAGTATCCAACGTTTTAAGTTTATTCAAAATGGCATTATAATCAATTTGAAGGCAACATAGATTTTCACTTGTCGGCATAAAGGTAAGGTTGCTATTCTCTGTTGGCAAACAAGTGTCAGTACTATAAACGGATGAGAAAAATGAAGCGAATAACTCGCAAATGATTGAACCATTTGATGTTGTTACAGTACCGTTTGTCATAACTGCTGGATAAGAGCTCGAGCCACCGCGTTTGTTTTTGAAAAATGACCAGAAGTATTTGGGATTTAACTGAATTTTTTCCTCAACTGTTTTCAGGTAATTACTGTAACATTCGCTTGCCAACTTCTCACAACGTTTACGAAGCAACTTGAATGATAACTTATCCAAAGGATTATTGTATTTTTTAATCCTTTGTCTAATGTTATTTTTTTCACGGAGACGCTTAATTAAGTCCCTGGAATACCAAGGCGGAAATTTCATTCTTTTATTGACCAATTCTGGCACATACTTCTCAATCGCTTGATTTACAATGTCATAGAAAATGCCAACCATTTGGTTTACATCAGTGCAGTTTTTAAAATAGTTATGCCAGTCAATGCAAGATAAATGTTCTTCAATTAATTTATAATCCGCTCTACGGAAATTCCTTTTCACATTAGCAAAGTTAGATTGTAGTCTGCCTTTTGCAAGACATGAAATATGTATTTCAATTGGAGGGTGGAACAAATCAATTCTGCTAAGCGGACTATAGCTTTCTTGCACATCACAAGCGGGAACATCACTCAAAACAAGATCTAAAGTTTTTTTACTGGTATTACAAACATGATTATATTGTTGGAAATTATTCATATTAACAAAGTCTAAGAGTAATTGGCCTTGAGTAGGAATTTGTGAGACATTTTTTGTATCATCCTCCAGATCCCAGTTTATGTAGCCCAGATTAAAATCACCGACAATACATATATGACAACATTGTAATTTATCTATGACAGCATTACAATTATTAATGAAATGATTTAAGATTGATATCTGGACAGGAGGAGGTAAATATATGGCACAAACAGCGATACTGTTTATAGAACTTGAAATATTCATATCAATAGAAACCCAAACTTCTTCACATTTGCTTTCTAGATGGGCCAGTCGCCTTGACTTAAGATGTTTAGATACAGCGATTAGGACCCCTCCACCTTCCTTATCATTATTAAAACCCGAATCTTCTCTATCTTTCCGATACACTATGTAATTGTTATCAAACAGTTCACTGCTATAGACACTACTATTCAACCAAGTTTCTGTTAGGATGATGACATCAAAGCTACTACAGCTCATATTACGATAAAAAGTGTGAGTCTTTGTTCTCAGGCCACGTGAATTTTGGTAATATATGTTTATATAACTGAACTTTAGAATATTTAGTACTAATACATATCCAATTAAAAAAAAAAGTTGACAATTAAAGAAATAAAATTACTCTAAGTCATTTAGAAATTGTAAGTCCTTAACAAACTTGTAGTCTGATTTTTCACATTTTCTCATGAAAATTCTTCCATTTCTGATCCATACAAATTTATAGCCTTTTTCTTTTGCCTTCGTTCTTGCAGCCGCATGTAGAGCCTTGTTTGAAGCTGACAGGTGTTCGCTGATATAAATTGGATTCCCAGTTCCAGGAAAACCAAGATGAGATGTGTTCAGCTTATTATTAGGTTCCGACTTGTTGTATTTAAATGATGCTGCTAAGAAATGATCTCGGAGCTTAGGTGAAGAAAGTTGTGCTACTATAGAACGGGGTCGATTACTGTTACGGTTCAGTTTGGCAATGCGTGTGCAGTTTAAAATATCGTCGTTTTTTATGGGGTAGTTAACCACCTTGCTAATTTCAACAATAATATCCATTAGATTCTCATTTTTCTTCTCTGGTACGCATTGAATTTCCAGATTATTTGCCCGCGCATGTTGCTCCAGTTGATTGATTCGCATATTAAGCTCTATAATTGTAGATTGCATGCTCACTTTCTCCCTCTGGAGGTTTTTTATTTCATCCCTTGCCGCTTTTTGCTCAGTGATAATATCATCAAATTTGTTGCTAAAAAAGCTAAGTGATTCACCAAAATCCTTAATTTGTTCTTTGATGGATTTTAGCTCTGTATTTAAGATAGCTTTCATGCTTGTATTGATTTTAGTCATTAATACATCCATCTCTTTAGCCATAATATCCTGAACTAAGTCTTTCGCCTCGGTGATGGTTAATTGTTCGTCGGATTTAGTACTAGTAGGGGAATGAAGTGCCTGTCTCTTCTGGGGCCTTCCTGTATCTTTTGAGATTGAGCGTTCAGAGATGTCTTCTTTTTTGCTTTTTAGGCTGTTGTTTGCGTTGCATTTAGGGCATATCCAAAAATTTGACGAATCCAAAGATAAGCAGGAGAAGTGGAATGCAAGATTACATGTTATACAACGAGTGTGTTGCTCATTATCACCTGCCGTAGAACAACAACCAAACTTCAAAAGAAGTTGCTTAGGCATTGTTACTATAGTAAATAGTGAAAATAATTCACAATGTGTTTTGTGTGGTTCGAACGCAGGTCCACTGAGTCGACCACGTAGCGTTATCTAACTGAGCTATTAGTGACTCGATGTTAGTGGCGAAATATGTGAATGGTTGGCCCGTAATTTGAATATTAAGAAAGATGGAGGTAGGTTATTAATCCAACATAGGTATCTATTTTTTAAATTACCCTCTCTTGTAGTATATTAACACTATTTGTGAAGTAATTTGTCAGTAATATCTACTAATATTTGATCAATTTTGATACACAATTTCACTAAACGGAGCTTTGCACTTTACTACGTTATATTGAGGATTATTTCTGGACGTTTTTCAACTCTTTGCACAAGAAAAAGATTTTTTAACGGAGACGAAATGGAACACGTCTTTATTACTCTAACAGATCGTATACCTATATTGAGAAATCTTCTTGATTAGAAATATTGGTTTATATCGATACTAGTTATTCCCGCGGTTTAACTTGCATTTCTACGATTAAAAACGGTCTGTAATTCCAGGGTATGATCTATCTATGTGCCAAGTTTCATCATAATTCGCTTAGTAGTATTTGCGTGAAAGAGTAACAAACACAATCTTTGTATAATCACATCCTTACATCGAAACAAACTTTTTTTTTATATATTATAACTGTAAAAAGAAAGATACTATATGTTTTAACTAAATTATATTGTGTATCTGTACTAATACCAATAATAAAACTGAAGAGTTCGTCTGAAAACGCTAATATGCTAATCTCTGGATCTACCAGTCAGATGCGAAAAAATATTTCACTAATAGGAAGTTACATTATCCCCGATATATATATGTCACCGGAAATATATGAAACATAGGAATTGTACACAATTCCTGTGTACTTCCCCTAGGAAATTATAATTCAATAATGATACTAGGCAATATATAAAAACTTGAAAAAAATAGGTTACGGTTATTTTTTTTATTTTGCATAAATTAGAAAGTATTCGCAAAAAAGTACCTTTCACTTACAACCCCAAATACCGCTATCCTTACAAATATCCCGAATGTAACTCCGATAGATATTTAGGAAATGTTTGGATTTCCTAGGAAATGTATACAATGACGGATTAGATACTTTTCCGTTAACATATATACTCGGCTACTTGTTATCCCGGAAACGTGGGTGAAACCGAGTGGGGATGACTAGTATTAGATAAGCAGATAATATTTTATCTACATCAACAATTGTTTTCCACATATTATTGAAATAGAAACAAAATTATCTAATCTTACATTTTTATTATTTAACTTATAGATTTGTAGGTTTAGGATCGAACATAATTTTCATAGAGCATAAAAAACTTTTCGCCGCGAAAGTAATCTCGAATCAAATTAAAGAACCTGTAATTTACAGCTCCTGAAGAATAAAAGCTTTATCGGAGCTTGAAAAATAAAACTTAAAACGAACTGTATAATTTACATTTATCTCATTCATCATCATAATGTATCCTTTATTTTTTTAATATACTATAAGCAATGGAAAAATATTACCTAACCATTTTTGTTCAATTAAAGATAAACAAAAATCGTTGTTAGAAAAATGCTTGTTTTACTTATATTTTACTTATAAAATATCCAATGAAAAACAAGTTTAGAATAACATCACTATATGTGATGTAGTACCTAGTTTAATTGATGGTAAATACTTTTTAGACAATGTTATGTGCACACACAAAAAAAGAAAATATTTACGCTATAAAACGAATCCATTTCATTCGATTTTTGATTATTACTTTTTAGTTTTTTTTATAATGTTAAGTACAAATATATAATAATGTAATAATATACCTAAATATTATATAGGTATTATTTCTTGTTTTTATTAGAGAAATACCTAACTCATATAAAAAATCATATAATTCTGAACAATTTAATGTGCGGTCGACAGCTATTTCAAGCAGAGATAGTGCCGAATAGTACCTATTCCGAAATTATCAAACATCAACCCTTTCGCATTTAAAGCGAGACGTATACAAGTTACGTACTTCGTACTTCCAACAGCTATGTTATAGTCTGTGTTAAACGAGTGACGACTTAATGTCGTCGAGATAGCACCAAAATGAGGCTGTTAGACGAACATAGGGCGAAAATACTCGATATCTGACTCCATAAAAATATAAGAACAGAATAGGGCAACGTCTAGCAACGTCTTATGAAGATAAATGTAAATTTTACGGCAATATTAGTTATAAGGGTTACGATATAGAAGGTCTATCGAAAACTTTTTGATGTAATCAGTTCCAAGTCCAAGTTTCCTAGTACCTATTATCAGAGAACATTGTTGTACTTACTTACGTTCAAAGTGGATTAGTTAGAATGTATATTTAGGTATACTTATAGGGTGAATCTGGTTGGGTATAATAGGCACTGTTGATACTGCCTATAATACCTAATACTGTATTTTTAGCTTATTATTATCAAGTTAATTTGCTTTAAAGTATTTGTTAATATAATAATATTATTTTTTTATAATCTCAAATAGAAGGAAAGACTGACTGACTGACTGATCTATCAGCTCATACCACTGGACGGATCGGACTGAAATTTGGTATACAAAGAAAGGGGTTTTTAAAATTCAACCCAAGGATAAAATGGGGGATCGCAGGTGAAACCGCGAGGCAGAAAGCTAGTTGTAGATAAAACACAATATCACACAACTAAATACGCTAAGGAAAACAGTTGCCTAAACTATTTGAATAAAACAACTAATAAACAAAAGACCTAAATAAACATGACAATTTTCCCTGTATTTGTTTACTGAGTAAACTAAACATTTAAACCCAATTTGTGATCTCTAAATATTTAGCTGCACGAAATATTTAAGGAAAAACATTAACTTTTCTCAACAGTGTTTTCAACACCCGACGGTAAATTTTTATTATGTGAATAAGATAGAAATTAAATAGAAACACATCACATACACAATATTTTTATACAAAAGATATTTACTTGTACTTTTTATTAGTGATAATACTTATTACCTCCGTTCTGCAGAACCTGCGGGCCTAGCACAGCACATAAGATTTTTAATTGTTTTTCGGTAATCTAGGTATCACTATAATAATACCTAAATATCTGTCAGAATACTCTCTCCCCCAAAATATTCGAAAATTGTACTAATTTTTATCCTCAAAAGTCGTAGCAGATAATAGTAGAGGATTTCCATCGCGAGTTGAGAGGACCCATACCTACCAGCTCCGCCGTGAAAGTAAACTGCATACTTGAATTTTCACTGACAAATAGTCGAGCAGAAAGGACTGAGAGAGTAAAAACAGTTTAAATTAATTCGCTCAGCTCTTTCTTCTTTCAGCGGAGTACGTTCCGCTTAGCCATTACCCTTTCGCGGTGGAAACCCAGGTTTAACCGCTGATGTTTAATAATATAAACAGCCCAACTCAAAAATCTCAGAGTTTTTAGCGCTATCTCGACGAGACGAGTATTCTTAGTAAGGTCTTCACTCTTCGTTTATGAAACGAGCTCGTCAACCTACATACTATACGTAAGCTACGCCTTCAATGGAAAATCAATTTTCGTGGCATATACCGAAAGGAGATTGTCACGTACTTCGTTAATCATTAAACAGGTTAAAGCTCAACGTTTCGTCATGTCGACATTATTGTCGGTTGAACGTAAATCCCTAATTTTTATCTAAAAGTAGGTAGGTAATAGGTTGGGGAAAAAGTTTCTTCACATTTTTTAATATAGTTTATTTACATTTAACTAAAGTATGTAGGTACCATTTTGTTCCATAACTTTTTGCCATCTTGTAGGTAGGGACATGATACCATTGCTATAGAAATTTTGGGACTTACTTACTTATTATCAAAATACCGCAACAAGTGGTTTTGGCAGTCCTCTCGTGATGTTAACCTGACACTGCCTAAAGAATTCTGAAGAGACCGAAACAGGTGGAAATCTGAAGGTGCAACGTCAGGACTACACGGCGGATGCATTAACACCTCCCAGCCAAACTCTCTTAATTTTTGCTGAGTGGCTAAAGATTTGTGAGGTCTAGCGTGATCATGATGAAAAACCACACCCCTTCTGTTGATTAATTCCGGCTGCTTTCTCTCAACTTCTTACCTTAATCTCATCAGTTGTTTGCAGTAGAGTTCAGAATCGATGGTCCTGCCTGGTGGTGACAGCTCATAATGAATAATGCCCTTCCAATCCCACCACACACACAGCATCACCTTGTTGCGAGTTAACCCGGGTTTCGCCACAGTCCGTGAAGCCTGACCGGCCTTTGACCACGACCTTTTTCGCACGTTCTTGTCGTACGTGATCCACTTTTCATCACCAGTTATCAGCTTCTTCAAAAATGGTTCGGTTTCATTACGTCGTAATAAAGAATCACAAATGAGTACACGGTTCAGATTCAGTAGGTTTCTTTCAGTGAGCTCGTGAGGTACCCAAATATCGAGCTTTTTTGTGTACCAAGTTTTTTTCAAATGCGCCAAAACTGTTTTGTGGTCAATTCCCAGTTCTTCAGCTACGTCGTAACTACTGATATGCCGATCTTGCTCCACTTTTTCAAAAATGGCATCCATTTTATCCGTAATAGGGCGACCAGAGCGATGTATATCTTTGACATCAAAATTTCCGGATTGAAAACGCTTAAACCAAATTTGTGCTACTCTCACAGACACTGCACTAGGTCCATAAATATCGCAAATTTTTTTCGCGGCTTGCGTTGCATTTTAACCTTTTTTGTAGTAAAATTTTAAAATGTATCGAATTTCTTCATTAGATTCACTCATCTTGATAGTACGAAAAACAAATGAAAATCACACATTTTCCTAATTTGAATTTGGAATTATGTTCTTTAAAATTTAAACTTTCAATGATACCTAAACCAGCCAGATACAAATAGTATAGCCAAAGAGATTTTATTACTAGTTCATACATACTATAATGCGAAAAGACTTTTTCCCCAACCTAATATATAAACAGAAAATATTTTTGTATTTTTGTTTGTAATGAATACATTCAAAAATTAGTTATGCACAGGACGGTCTATAAAAATCTAGATTATCACTGAGTAATTAATATAGGCAAGTAATCATAAATCTTTAATTTAATTCGAAAATCTGGCTAATGTAAGTTTAGTTTTTTATTGTAGAAAAACTAACAAAACACAAAATATCATTTGTGTTCCAATTTACGCAAGCACGCGTAAAATGTAAAAGTTGGCTCCGTCATTTGAAAGTCATCCCAATTTACGGTACATATACCATATTCTTGAGTGTAGTGTGTTTATGTTTCTCAAATAAATATAGGTTTATTATATACCTGTTATTTTTTTATAATTTTGCCAACAGAGGCCGTAATAATACACGTTATAAGTGATGCAATTTAAATAATTAGGTACTAGCTAACAGTATTTATGTGTGCACAAATAAACAGCTGTTCTACTTTGACCGCCAACCGCATTATTCGTAATGTGTTTCATGTGCAGACATTGTTATTCTATTCATGTTTATTTACTCTGGAATTCGCTGTTGAAATTCAATCGTAAAATCTTAAAATTAATTGCATTCATTACATTTCCTACTGGTTAACCATGATAAATGATTGTTCAATCGTTTACCCATAATAACTTTTGTGTATTATCACAATGTATCTTTGACTTAGATTTGAATATGAAACTACACTTTCAGCGATCCAAATTTAAAAAAAACTCTTTATTTCAATTACTAGCTGTTTCTCGCGGTTTCATTCGTGTTATTGGTATAAAAAAAAGACCTATAGTAGGTACTCTTATATTGTGCCTCTGTGAAAGAGTTTTTAGAATCGGATCAGTAACTCCGGAGATTAGCGCGTTCAAACAAACAACCTCTTCAGGTAACTATATATTAGTGTAAATATACCTAGATATAAAAGATGAATCACATAATAATACAGTAGACTCTAAAACAGAGGCGTATTTTCATTGAGAACTCTCCGGCATCTGCCCTCTGTAATCCCAGGGGTGAGCAAGCATCTGAGCGTGGGCGGCCTCAGTCAAAGCACTTTGCACATGCCGCCTTAATGTATCTTTTACACTTGTGCCAACGACTCTTCAGCTATGTTATACACATATTAACGCTTTTTAAATTTAATCTATTGTTGGTATTAAAAAAATATTAAAAAAATTATGTTTCTAAAGGTTCGGTTCCATATTTTATAGTGTAACAATCTAAAATTATAATAATTCTAGTCTATGACATTTTTTTACCTATATATTTCATTCTATTACCTGTGTTATCTACCTATCTATTCTAAATGATAGGATATTTTAGTCTTTATTACAAAAGAAACCGTTAAAATTAATTACTATTTTCAATGATTCCCTAAATGTAATAAAAATATTTAATATTTAATGTAAATTACATCAAATTGGATTACTAAATAAAATGTTCCATACATGCCTAATGAACTAATTGTCATTTTATTTTCTTTTCAACTGAAATATTTATAAATACCTACTCATATATATTTGGAATGTTCATAATAAGTGGACATAGAAATGACAAATTTATAAAATAATCTCTACTTGTGTTTATATCACGCTTAACGAAGCACTGTGGACAAATCGTAGCAATTCTTCAAAAGTGCTTTTTAGGCTCGGGATTTGGTGGATATCATTATATCACTGAGTGTGCTTGCCAAGTTACAGGTGTACTGAAGGTTGATGGGATGGCTTTAAAACTTAAGGAAAAAGTTATTTTATTATTCCTCCGACAACAATAGCAGAGGAATACAAATGCGGGGTTTTTGGCTTTGAACCCCAAAAGATTCAGAAAAAGAAGTATGGAGGTGTTGTTTTTATATTATTTTTTTTGATAAACTTTTCACTAAAATTGCCTAAGTTATCAACAAATGATAAAGGCACAACAAAAATATTTTTGTGAACGATATGATAGAGTCAATTTAATGGTAAATCAGTCTTTTGTGTAAATTTATTGCAAAATAAGGATTAAAGGTTTATAATTATTACTATTAGGCATGCTGTATCAGTCATTAAAATAAGCGTCGTCCCTTACGGTAAGTTTGACTGAAGTATTATTTCTATCAAAAAAGGAGAGACTAGCTGATATATTAGCGCACAGCCTAAAGTAATGGGTCTAAAATCGTGAAATTTTACGAAGGTTTTTCTTTTACCATGTCTAGACGAGGAGTTAATTTTCAAAATTCAACTTCGGGGGTAAAATATGAGGTGAATCTGCTGCCAGACAAACAGCATGAAAATTGAATGCACTGGCTTCAGTTAACAACAATATCCACTAGCATTTCCAATTACACGATGCACCCGTCGCGGGAGTGCAGTGCCGAATACCGTTGGAAAATTAAATTCATAAATTGTTCCATTAGCTGACATTGAAATTGAGATTCCAATTTCATCACGTTTTGTTTTGGTAGATGTTCACAGTTTTACCACGTTTTCCACTGTTATGGGAATATCCTGTGGCTGTGGTTTTAACTAACAAATTATCCCATTTTTATCTTATTTTGTTGAGATGTTATTTTAGATTGCTTTTATTTTAGATATCTATCTAGAAAAAATATTATTAAATGCTATGGTAAACAACATATAAGGAAACTTTCTTGTATCAGCAGACTTAAAAACTCCAAAGAGTATCCGAATCATTTTATGATATATTTTTTTTATAGTAGGTATGACGATACTAGTTGAGTATAATCAACTCACTATTACTGAAGCCCAAAACTGATAGTAATAAAAGTTATAGCAATGTCAGAATTTCTCAATACATGGAACCAATAAATCGTTTAATGCTTCGGCGAACGCCTTTCTTACTGTAGGTACTTTAGAACTGTAATATTATATTCGAACCTTGCACATGAAATAAAGCGTTGTTTTTTTTATGTAGTTTTATAAAATCATTTTATTCTTTGTTTGGTAGCAATTACGTAGGTACATATATAGGCTGAAAATTTATGTTAATTTATAAATTGGCAAAAACTTGTGAAAAATTAGCCATTAATTAATGTTATTGTGTATCTTATAGATGATGGAATAAATACAATTTTAATGTTAGGTATACTTAACAATATTATTTAAAACTAAAACAATACTTAGACACATATTTCGATCTCTGAAACGCCGTAAAGCTAGGCTTCAACAGATGGTTTGGCGCTTTCAACTGGAATCGATTACTTCCTTCTTTCAACGTTTCCAGTCAGATATCTTATTCCTTAGTCATAATGTCACTCAAATAGCATAAAACTGAAGTATTTCTTTTATGAAAAAGCAAGTCTTGCATAATATTTTGTGTAGATACCAAAATCCTTGTACACGCCTGATGGTTATTTACGGTATTACCTACTAATCAGATTTTAAATAATGTCTCATTTGGATAACACCATAGAACAACATTTGTACAACATAGTACTTACTAGGAAAACATAACCAGTAATCTACCTACCGGTTTGATGGTAAGGGTCAGAGCTGTGACGTCAGGTTCTGGGGCAAGTTGGTCGAGTGTAGCTCGCGTCGTGCCTTCGCATAACAATATTAGTTTATGCAGACCAGTTATCTGAGTCTGGTGGCCTGGTATACTTTTTTCTTTTGATATGCAAATTTTTATCAAATTATGGCTTGGTTTAACGCTGCATATATTTTACTCATTGATGTATTCTCAAATCAAACGCAAATTAAACATAGTAACAAAATTTGGTATGTACCAACTACTTCCAAAAATCTGCGTAACCATAGGGTTACGCGGTTTTTTATGTGTTTTTTTTTTCGAATCACATGTTGATAATCTTACGAACTGTAACTGAGCTGCTATTAGCAAAAAATATAATTTGAATTTCGCGGGCTAACTTGAAGCATCTCCTTATAGGTGGACCGAATGAAGATTCAGATTGTACGGCTGAGAGAGTTTTCAGGTGGATCAGTTTATTTTAGAATTAATTAATGATTACAATTGCTAAGATTAAGTTTGGAATACTTACAAGTAATTTTGTGTAGGTATCTTGTGAATACAACTTTATAAACCTAGAAGTCGGAACTAATTAATTAAACAAAGTAAAAATTCAGAAGGTACCTACAATCTAAGCGATTGGTTTTCGAGAAGTTTTATTGAAATTTCACAAAAGGAATTTCCTTTAGGAATTTCTTTTCTTTATATTATTCATTAATTAAAAGACATTAGAATATTTTATGTTAGACGTAAATATGCTAAACAACTTTCTTTGTAAATCAATTCATGATGAAATGACCATACCAAAAAATTACGGAGGTCTCGTACGTAGCGAAATTTACGACATCACATAGCTCTTGTCCTATGTAAACGAACGAATGCAAATGTGGGATCCACAGATCACAGAAAAGGGATCTATTTAGTCAAGCCACGGGATAATATAACTACATTACACTCTGTTCGAGTTCTTTTGACCATTCGCGCTTGAAATTTTTAATTTGTATGTAAAATAAATATAATCAGTGCGATGAAGGCTTACTTGTTCAACCACCATTTATAGATTGATACGACAATGGCCAGGATATGTAAGTATTGTGAACTATAAGGATTTTTTTTGTATGTGATTGACTACAACCTCACTGTGGTCAGTAATGTTGTGGCCGATGGTACAAGCACACAAAGCCTCAAAGGCCACTGGCTCTCAAGTGCACCTGTCGGAACCCGCCGGTTTGTTGTTTGGCTTGATATTTTCAACTTAAGAGATGATCCGCCAGCCAAACAGAGATCATCTCTAATTCGAGATATGTTGAAACAAAATGGCGAATCTCTAATAAAATCAATTTTTCGTATTCTCGGGATGTCACTCTAGAGAAATGTCGAATCTCTTTCGTTCGAGATGCAACGGATGGTCCGGAGCAGTAGAGATTTCGATGTCGAATGGTGACATTTTGGTGAAATTGTTCATAGACATTCATCTCTACCTGCGCGAAAATTGGCCTCCTGAAATGAATATGGCTTTGACTAAAGCCGAACTATTAAGTAAGCTGTTCTAAAATACTTCACATAAGATACCATGATATATAAGCGATAGTCTTGGAACGGGGTTTCAAGACTTATCTGTTGAAGTTTAGAGAATTATTTCGGTATAACAGTGGAACTTTTATTGAAAAATCAAACTTCGATAGATACCAGCATCGAAGTGGCCACCGTCTGGTGATGCACATTCACTAGGTAGTTTGAAAGCACGTTTCTTATTTGCCGAGATGGTATTGTGAAAACTAAGATAAGCGATATTTTTTTATTTTAAACCCGTTGTAAAGAAACTGGTATTAGTTATATGCTCCTTCTGGGAGCTAGAGGACCATCTGAATCTACATATACTTAATCTTATATTATGCATACTTTATTACAAAGACATAAAACTCATTTTCATATCTCTCTGGCTACTGTCATCTGCACCAAGCTACAACGTAAATAGTGTATTAGTTAGTGTTAGTGTATTTTTATAGTTCTTTATTTGTATTAGGTACTCACAATGCATAGGTAAATATTTAATTTCATGATACTCACAACATTAAGTATAATATTTATCTGTTAACTTGGGTATAAGGTTATGAAGATAATTATTCATTTATAGGTATAAATTACATACTCTATATTCTGGCGAATCAGAACGAGGAAAGCCTACCCCAAATAATGGGAGGAGGCAAAGGAAAAGAAGATTTTATTTAACTTTGGTGAAACATTTTAAAGGTTAAAAATATGTTTGCGAACCCAGTATATAAGTACTAAGTATAGTAAGTATCACAACCCGGACACAGATCTGGGTCGTGCGTCATGCTCGTGTCGCGCACAATGCATCGGAAAACGTCTCACATTTCAAACTGAAACGCCCACACGTCATTTCTAATAAACTGACGTTTTCATATTTCCTGCTAATCTGGGGAACAATGAGGCTGTATGTTTATATTATGTGTTATCTACTAATAAGAATTTAAAACAAAAAAAAAACCTTTTCATACAAAACATAATATATTTCATCAATTTGATCAATCCTATGGTCCCATAGTAAAGTTGTTCACAATGAGTACAATAATCCCTAAAAATTTCGAGATGGCAAAAAAAACCAGTATAAAAGAAAAACGTGACTGTCTGACTGACTGTCAGTCGTCTGTCAACGTACTGCTCAAACCACTGGACTTATCGGGCTTTGGCATACAGATAGCCATTATGATCCAGGCATCAGCTAAAAAGAGTTTTTGAAAGTTTAACACATAAGGGGTAAAATAGGAGATCGTGTGTGAAACCGTAGGGCGGAAAGCTAGTAGATTACTTCGACTACTAAGTGAGTTAGTTTGTTACCTAAAAATGTCCCTTTGAGGCGTGACCAATTGTGATGAAATTTGGCACTCAAGAAGATAATAATAACTTAGAACGATAATATAGTTAAAAAAAATATCAACAGCGCAATAATACCACATTACATTAACATTCCAGTGTTAAAAAAAAATACGTACAATTTGGTAAACAAACCGTTCATAAAACAAAGCCAAAGGGATGGTAGGTACGTGTTATAATTAAATTAAGGCAAAAAGTTAACCGCATAGAGGCTAATTGTGAGGCGAAGGGCATGCCCTTACGGCCGAGCCGGAGCAATACGCACCCCGGTACAAATTACCCAATAACCGTATGATATCCTGCTTCAAATTATCTTATAACTTAACTAAATACTTTTAAATAAGAGAATTAAATTGCTTTTGGTACCTAAATTCCAAACGTGTGGTTTTTATATCAATGAATCATAATCCCTTTTTGAGTTATCTAAGCAAAACTGAGATAGAACATACATAATATTGCTCAAAATGCAGCAAAGGTGGAACAACACTGCATGCACATAATACACAAACCGCTGAAAATGAAAAAGCACCCGAGGCGGCTGTTATTACGGTACTTTGTATCTTCATTCAAAAAGATAGCGCGATAACCTACCCATTCAAGTTGCCATCTATTCAAAAGAGCAAAGAAGTTCTTTTTCATTTCACATCGAATCGTTGCAATTGGCGCAGAGATTTCTCGCTTAAGGTGATCTCACCTCATGCAGTGCATGCAGCCTTTGACGGAATTCAAAAACATATTTGGGTATACATAAAAAAAAAATACTTTCCGCTTGATTCTCTTTTAAAAGCAGTGTTTATCTTCTTTGTCTATTTAATTTGAAATTAAAAATATATCGCAAGATTTCAAATTCATTAAATTTCAATTAATTGATTCATTTCTAATGAATAGTAAATACACATTTTGTGTTTTTTTTTAAGAGTTTGATTTAATCTCCAATGTGTGGGGTTTTTATTTTTAATCTAAATATAGGTATAAAAGGAAAACGTGCCTGATTGACTGACTGATCTATCAACGCTTAGCTCAAACCGTTGGACGGATCGGGCTGAAATTTGACATACAGATAGATATTATTATGATGTAAGCATGCGCTAAGAAAAGATTTTTGAAAACTCAATCCCTAAGGGGGTAAAATAGCGGATCGCTGGTGAAACCGCGGGGCGGAAAGCTAGTTCTTCTATATTGTTAATGTTAAAATTAAATAAATTTTGTCGTATAAAAGATCATAGAATATTTCTCCAACATAAGCGCACCTTAACATCTCTTTATTATTATTGAAAACGCCTCGAGCCTCGACGGTCATTCGAGTCCAAGCAGCCTCTGTGACGTCACCGTTTTCTCGCAATATCTCCTCTTTACGATCCCTTTGTGATTTAGTACTTTGTTTTCTTTAGTTGAAATTCATTGTGTGTCTTACCAGACAATCTCCGGACTGTCCCACTCGATTGTAATTGTGAATCTTCAGTTTTCCTACTAGAATTATAGGTAATACCTTTCCTACTTATTATTATTGATTTTTCCTGTTACACTTTCAGGGATAAATTTAAAAAGTTATTTCAAGTTATGAGAATCTTAAATGTATATTATTTTATAATTTCACGATAAATATTTTGTCTAACGAAATTGGTGAAAATTTACTCCTTTTTCTTCGAAACTATTGGCCTTAATTTACTGGCTAGCTGGCTACTTAGAAGTATAAAATATAATTGAGTGGAATCACATATATAATAATATACCCTTGTAGTGATTTTAGGGTTAAACACTACATTAACACGTAAAAGAGCGTTTTATGTATAATTTATTTAGAACTGTACACTAACTTAGAACGGAAACATCTCGACGAGTAGAAAGTTAGGAAGCGTAAGTATATGTGTGTTAGATGCAAACTAGTTCCATGTTACCACAAGAAACTGGTTTGTTCGCTATAATATCTTAAACACAACCTAGTAACACCAACAATATTACCAACGTAGTAGGTATTTACTTTAAAAACCAATCTATTAATTAAAAACATTAAGCTTTTGAATACTGTAAACAATTTTTTTTTTCGTATTATCTACCGACAATATATTTTGCAAAATTAAATAGCAATACCTACCTAGTACTTATCTTTAATACAAAATCTAGATTTTTATAAAAGTCTATCGCTAAATTGAAAAGTTAATACGGCGAATAAATTATAACGCCCAGCCTCAACAAAAGACTGAGAAACTTTAGAAGAGAGTATAAGCAAAAGCTTCTACTCCCCTGTACCTAAAGTTTATCTTGAATTTAATTATCCTTAATGGTCCCAAAATAAGCATGAAGGTAAAATTGCGTAGATTTCCTTCCATCCTTATCAATGAAGTCTTCAAGCCTATCTTCAGTCCCGAAATCCCTAGTAACCCTGTTAAGCCCGCCTCATCCATTTATCGAGATGGAATTTTGCGAAAGGGATAAGGACTTTTTAAGATTCGAAAGCCTTAGTTATTTGTGGAGAACAGACGTTTTGATAATGGAAATGATAACTCGTAATAACAATTTACCTATAATGGAGTCGATTCTGTCTGTTGTTTACAAACTAAATAAATTTAATCACGCCACGTTTCCATCACAGAAATATTTAAGAAAAAGAATATAAAATGAAGATGTCAAGTTTGTATATGCCATTGACTTTTACGGGGAAATAAGTGATGACCGGCCATCATGGAGATCCATGGGGGAGGCCTTTGTCCAGCAGTGGACATCTTTCCGCTGACATGAAGTGTTTTGTGTAAAAATTTAATTTCTCAAAGTCATTACACTTTAAAGCGCCGTATCCAGCGGTCCTTATCTATACTATTAATATTATAAAGAGGAAAGATTTGTTTGTTTGTTTGTTTGTTTGTTTGTAATGAATAGGCTCCGAAACTACTGGACCGATTTCAAAAATTCTTTCACCTTTGGAAAGCTACATTATCCCCGAGTAACATAGGCTATATTATATTTTAAAAAAAATTAGGGATCCTTACTAAAACTCCAATAATGTAACATAAGGTGTAAAAAAATGACCTGAAAAATTCCTTACGTGGCGTGCGCTGCGAAAACTATTGATGATAGAACAAAATCATTTACTACGACTTTGCAGAACTCATCATTATCTACAAAAAGTGTCGCGACAGCATATGTCTAAATATTATAGTTATGTCACAGTAAGCAGTTTTTTATTCTAAAATATTAATTTATATATGTCGCCTCTTGAAAAGGCTCTTCATTTGTACCTTGGTATTAATCCTCATCAAAATAAATTACTTTATATTCAAGACGGCTTTAATACCTTTTTATATCTTTTTGAATTATTCAATTCGGACATTTCATTCGGAAGATATCACGAGTTTAAAAATGCAAGTATTAGAAAAAAGTCGCGTGGTTGTCGCTCACCGCGCTCAGCTAGCCAGCATGCGATGTAGGCTCCATGTAAGCGTCACTGGGGTACGGGGGGGGAGTAAATGTAATCTATATATATAAAAGAAAGTCGTGTTAGTTACTCCACTTATAACTCAAGAACGGCTGAACCGATTTAGCTGAAAATTGGCAGGGAGGTAGTTTAGAGCCAGGAGAAGGACATAGGATAGGTAGGGGTAGGTAGGGTAGGTAGGTAGATAAGGTATGTAGGGGTAGGTAGTGGCAGGTAGAGGTAGGTAGATAGGTAGGGGTAGGTAGGGTAGGTAGGTAGGGTAGGTAGGGTAGGTAGGTAGGGTAGGTAGGGTAGGTAGGGTAGGTAGGGTAGGTAGGGTAGGTAGGGTAGGTAGGGTAGGTAGGGTAGGTAGGGTAGGTAGGGTAGGTAGGGTAGGTAGGGTAGGTAGGGTAGGTAGGGTAGGTAGGGTAGGTAGGGTAGGTAGGGTAGGTAGGGTAGGTAGGGTAGGTAGGGTAGGTAGGGTAGGTAGGGTAGGTAGGGTAGGTAGGGTAGGTAGGGTAGGTAGGGTAGGTAGGGTAGGTAGGGTAGGTAGGGTAGGTAGGGTAGGTAGGGTAGGTAGGGTAGGTAGGGTAGGTAGGGTAGGTAGGGTAGGTAGGGTAGGTAGGGTAGGTAGGGTAGGTAGGGTAGGTAGGGTAGGTAGGGTAGGTAGGGTAGGTAGGGTAGGTAGGGTAGGTAGGGTAGGTAGGGTAGGTAGGGTAGGTAGGGTAGGTAGGGTAGGTAGGGTAGGTAGGGTAGGTAGGGTAGGTAGGGTAGGTAGGGTAGGTAGGGTAGGTAGGGTAGGTAGGGTAGGTAGGGTAGGTAGGGTAGGTAGGGTAGGTAGGGTAGGTAGGGTAGGTAGGGTAGGTAGGGTAGGTAGGGTAGGTAGGGTAGGTAGGTAGGGTAGGTAGGTAGGGTAGGTAGGTAGGGTAGGTAGGTAGGTAGGGTAGGTAGGTAGGGTAGGTAGGTAGGGTAGGTAGGTAAGGTAGGTAGGGGTAGGTAGTGGCAGGTAGAGGTAGATAGGAGTAGGTAGGGATAGGTTTGTAGGTCCCAGTTTTATTTTTGTTCTCAGGGCAGGACAACGTCTGCCGGGTCAGCTAGTTTATAATAAAAATAAAAGTGAAATTATATACATCTTACGTGCATGGAATATGTAGAAAGTAAACAAATTCTGTTATCAGCAAATACAATAGATACCAAATTGAAATTAGAACTAGCGCCGACCCCGTGCCTTTCCGATTGAGCCGGAGATTAAAACCATAAATCTACCCTTCATTTTGCAACTTTGAACCTTAAAATCCTTTAATTTTACACTTATTATGAATTCATTAACTTATGGCAGTTGATTGAAGAGGGATCAACCTGATATTTGATGATAGGTTTACATGTTATGTAAAGTAAAACAAACGTAACGCAACGGACACTGTAAGTACTTATTTGGGAAATTACTATCGAATCATATACCTAGTAATCAATAATATAATTGATGCAAGCTTCCTCGTTCGCAACTATTTATAAATAATAATTCCTGTGTCATCTATCTCCCTCTATTACAACTACTCAGTTACGTTTTTTCCACCTGATGGTAAGGGGTTACCGTCGCCTATCGCCATTTGCAATACCAGAGGTATCATCATATCAGCCGATAGACGTCCACTGCTGGACAAAGGCCTCCCCCAAGGATCTCCACGATGGCCGGTCTTGCGCTACCCGCATCCAGCGGTTTCCCGCGACCCTAACAAGATCGTCGGTCCACCTTGTGGGGGGGCCTGCCCACGCTGCGTCTTCCGGTTCAGAGGTACCAGAGGTATACGTATAGGTAAATGATAAGATAATTAGTTAAAACTTAATAATGCTTTTGAAGAAAGTGCTGAGACCTAGAACGGGACGATTAAGATCGTGCAAATAGTGCCCTAGAAGAGACCTACACTCAGCATTAGGTGGAAACAGATTGAAGAAGAATACTTTTCATTGTTACATCCAGCGTCGTTATTTTGTTCATGCATACCTACCTACAGATGTTTTCTATATATAGGAATCAAACCCATGTCTTCGAGCGTGACAGGGTATCACACCAATCGACCCGTAAAAGCATTCTAGTAAAACAAACCTTCCTATATAAATGGGTTTTAAAAAGCCTTTCCAATTTATTTCAATATCAGCAGATTGTTAACATTAAAACCACAAATGAATCGTTTAAAAAAATCAGACAATAAACAAAAAAATATTATTGGTGATTCAAGCTCCAATGAAAATAAACATTCGTTTTATCGACGTACTTTGAAATAAAAAGTCGCCGGTTGACTTCAAACTGTTTTGTTTACTCCCCGGTGAGGCACCAATAACAAACCCCTATAACTGTTGTTTATGTTTGTTTTGATATAACACGTCACGTTTTTGTATATATTCACTTGATTTAATAATAAACGGACTTCCTTAAAGACATACTAAAATGTAGTACAAATTTACTTTGGTTACCTTACAAATATTATGTCTTTGTTGGTTTGGACATAAAATCAAAATCAAAACTCATTTATTCAGTTTAGGCCCTAATAAGGCACTTATGAATGTCAAAAGTTACAGTTTTACAATAGACTCTACTACCGGTTCGGAATACACTTGAACTGAGAAAACTCCGGCAATACCGACATACTCCGGCATACAAGAGGCAAAGGCTACTTTTAGTCATGGACAGCGGATAAAACCGCGGGGCTGAGAACTTGACTAGTTTCCCGCCTCGCGGTTAGGTATATCTGCGGTATTTTAAAAACTACTTAGAGTTATAAAATAGAAAGAAACTCAAAACTCATTTATTCAGTTTAAGCTCTGTTATGACACGTAAAGTTTTAAATACTTTATAAAATCTATACAATGCTAGGTAAGGTACTATGAATGGTTATATTTTCCACTCTTTTCTATCAGTTTAATAGGTACTATCACACGTTGCAATTAAAAAAAAAAAGATTTACCTAACAAATAAAGTTAGAATTAAATACATATTCATAAAAAAACTAATAATAATTTTCACAACCGCCAACACTACAAATGTAATATAATACAAACTATAGTTAATTGCCTATTATTGATTATTGCCATGTTACGAGTAGGTACCTCCAGTTTATATGCGTAACAAACACCAGTTGTTTCATATTTGTGACTGAAATAAATCGTGAATTATTAATTTCTACGGTCCCGTGTGAGCGTAACATACATACTGCCTTAAAATTGAGTCTGTGCTCAAATAAATTTTCACGCTTGTGAGTTACTGTGGCGGTTATTAAAATGAACCTTAAATCTGAAATATGCACTCTTCACCTTATACCTACATCGAAAAATTATTGTTAATTTATTTTTTTAAACTACAAAAAAGGATGTTCATATGACTGAAATAAGCACAATCTGCCTAAAGCTAATAGAAACATTAACCTATTTATTATAGTCAAGATAACGCATACGACGTTGGGTTTAAATTTTAGTAACTACCCAAATACCTACTCGAGACTTCCCTATAGTCTCTCTAAGCCCCCATCATGGACGTGGCTTTATTCGGCCTAATTTAATTACGGCCTCAGATGACCTCATCATCGCCCCTCGCGTCGACCTTTGTTTTATTTAAAGACCCCAAAAGGTTACTGAAGCTGTGACATTGAAAAATTTATATTGACGTGCAAACCCTTATATACCTACCTACTTGTAACGGGTAAGAGTTGATTACTTTGTACTTGTTTCAGATAATGCGCTTCCTATTCTGATAGATTTTTAATTTGTTTTATCTGTTATTTATTAAAGTAATGATAGCACAGCCGTAGTCTAATATGCCGTGGTGTTAGGTCAGGTTTAGTTTGATTCTAATATTCAGAAAATTTGTCATCAAGCACTTGAGTGTGTTCCGAAATGTCTAACTGAGCGCTTGTTCTCTTTTTAAATGTGTATGCTTATTTTTGTTCCGTATCACGGCTAGATTGTGATCAACTTGTGTATATGAATAAGCTCTTTTAAAAATTATATAAATATAGGTATTATACAAAGCCTCAAACTAACCATGTTTTATTCAACATTTTATTACATAAACGAAAAATATATCATCAATATTTGCTGTCATAGTATCATTTACGCTACACAAAGAAATTTAAAGCATGCTACATCAAAAGTGCTTTCCGATAATAGGTGCGATCAAATGAAATACACCGATCCACCTTTGCCTAATAAAAAAATACCAGTATTCAAATCATTTGTCTGTCAATCCTCAGCCTCTATATCGAACTATAAAAAAAATGCACACAAAAATATTTCCAGCTATTTACGCGACCTATGTATGACATGCACCTATCAAATATTCTTTTTTATATCCATAAAATGTTATGAACATCTGATATTACGTCATCGAACAAGTGCAGCGGTTGGCGGAATAAATTGGCAGACGGAAATTGAATGTCACTTTACTTTGAGTCACAATGACGGTTGGTGGTCGCTGAGAAAACTTTTAACATTGACAATACTAGCAACACATTATTTAATACAGCTCTGAATTGAGAAGTGTTTTTACTAACTAGCTGTTTCGCGGTTTCACTCGCGTTTCTGAGATAACAGTAGCCTATAGCACTCGTGGATAATGTAGCTTCCTTTAGTGAAAGATTTTTTAGACTATGATCAGTATTTCTAGAAATTACCTGCTACACCTAAACTTACAAACATTTTCTCTATAAAATTATGGACTGACTAGCTGACCCGGCAGACGTTGTCCTGCCCTGAGAACAAAAATAAAACTGGGACCTACCTACCTACCCCTACCTACCTTACCTACCTACCCTACCAACCCCTACCTATCTACCTACCCCTACCTATCTACCTACCCCTACCTTTCTACCTACCCCTACCTAACTACCTACCCCTAGCTAACTACCTACCCCTACCTAACTACCTACCCCTACCTACCTTACCTACCTACCCTACCTACCTCTACCTACCCCTACCTACCTTACCTACCTACCCCTACCTACTTATCCTATGTCCTTCTCCTGGCTCTAAACTACCTCCCTGCCAATTTTCAGCTAAATCGGTTCAGCCGTTCTTGAGTTATAAGTGGAGTAACTAACACGACTTTCTTTTATATATATAGATAGATTACATTGACTCCCCCCCCGTACCCCAGTGACGCTTACATGGAGCCTACATCGCATGCTGGCTAGCTGAGCGCGGTGAGCGACAACCACGCGATGTTGGTTTTTAGTCGATTTACATTGCAAAAATTAATCTATGATTGTTTTATAAGTACTGGTAACACAGTCACTAAATGATTAGTATAAAAGCAATGGTTACCCTCACTTCCTCCTTCTTACTGCTTCAATCATTCACTGTGCTAGGAGACAGACATTGTAACCTTCATTGTGGCCATATTGAATATACGTCAGTTACCATTTTATATTTAAATTCAATCTGCATTTTCTTTCACTCCCGTAATCCTATTTCCTATAGGTTATGGGCCCAGGATTGCTTTTCTAAAGTATTGTGTTAATCAAGTAAGTGTTTAATTTGACTATTCTTAATAAAAATAAAAAACACGTGGCAATAGCTAACATGGAAAATTTGAAGACCAAGTGAAATATTAAATCTTTCAACGGTGAAACGTAAATTTCGAATTCGCGCGTTGCTGACCGAGATGGATGTAATTAAAGTTATCGACGACGAACCCATAATACGGTTAGAAGCATGGGAGAAAAATAACCGTATCGCAAAAAGTGTAATCGAGTATTTAGCAGATTCCTTCCTTGGTTTTGCGAAAGAAGATTTCACAGCAAAGGAAATCTTGCAAAACTTGGATGCATTGTACGAAAGAAAAAGTTTAGCGACTCAATTGGCGATACGCAAGAAACTGCTGAGTTTGAAACTTCAAGGCGACACTTCGTTGGCTAAGCACTTCACAATTTTCGATGATCTCATTGCGGAGCTAATGGCGGCTGGAGCAAAGCTGGAAGAAACCGACAAGAAGGAAATAAAATAACATTCCTGCTGGATTCCGGGGCATCTGACCACATAATTAACAGGGAAGACCTTTTCTATACATGTACAAATTTAATCACTCCGTTAAAAATTTCAATAGCTAAACACTGTGAATTAATTACAGCTACGAAAAGAGGGACATTACAAGTGATTAGCAATACCGACATTCAAGATACACTAGAGGACGTGTTGTTGCTGTCGAGAGGTGCCGCACAACCTGCTATCAGTAACGAAGATGCAGCGTGCTGGTTTGACAATCACTTTCGATCAGGATGGAACTAATATCAGTAACAATGGTATAATACTGATGCAAGGTATGGCAATTAATAATTTAATCTCTGTTGGTTTTCAAGTTGTAGTTAATCGATCTGTTTCTCAAATATTCAATAGTAATAATAGTAATTACGATTTGTGGCACCAACTAGGCCACATTAGTAAACAAAAGTTTTTAGAGTTGAAAAATAACTATATGATCGATGATGTAAGCCTAATTGAAACTGTATTGCCCGATAATAAATTGTACGAAGCGTGCATAAAACACTTTTACCTTTTAACACTTCTAAAGATAAAAGTTACATAAAACGACCGCTATTTGCTGTGCATACCGATGTGTGTGGACCAATCACTCCTTCTACAATTGATAATAAGAAATATTTTGTTTTATTTGTTGATCAATTTACTCATTACTGTGTTGCATACTTGATAGCATATAAATCGAATGTGTTCTCGGCATTTAAGGATTTTGTGGCAAAAAGTAAGGCTAAATCCAATTTAAAATTGGTTAATTTATACTGTGACAATGGTCGGGAATATTTGTCGAGAAAGATGACTGTATTTCTAAAGGTATTTCATACCATTTCACTATTCCTAGAACACCGCAGCAAAATGGGGTTTCAGAGCGTATGGTTAGGACAATAACAGAAAAAGTCCGCACTATGATTAACGGTACTAAATTACCAAAGTGTTTTTGGGGTGAGGCAGTCTTAACTGCGGTATACTTAATAAATATTACACCTACCCGCGCTTTGAAACAATCTCTGACTCCATTCGAATTGTGGCACGATAAAAACCTACAGCTAAATATTTAATGGTTTTTGGTTCTACCGTCTTTGTGCATAATAAAACCAGTAAAACTAAATTCGATGTAAAATCATGGAAGGGTATTCTGATAGGATATGTACCGAATGGCTATAAAATATGGAACACGGAACGCGAAAAATATGAAACAGCAAGGGATGTCATAGTAGATGAGGTTAATTTTCTGCAGTCGAGGCCTGCATTACAAAGTATTGAAGGAAATGGAATCCAACATTTCCGTGACAAAACTGATGAGAGCACAGACGTAGCGTCAAAATCAGTGTCAATAAAACCTCAAAATAGTGACATTCCTAAATCTGATATTTCCAAAGCTGATAGCTCAATCAGTTGAATCAAAAATCAGATAGTTTAATAATAAACGATTCAAAATCGGATAGGTCAAAATGACAAAACTGATGAGAGCACAGACGTAGCGTCAAAATCAGTGTCAATAAAACCTCAAAATAGTGACATTCCTAAATCTGATATTTCCAAAGGTGATAGCTCAAAATCAGTTGAATCAAAAATCAGATAGTTTAATAATAAACGATTCAAAATCGGATAGGTCAAAATGACAAAACTGATGAGAGCACAGACGTAGCGTCAAAATCAGTGTCAATAAAACTTCAAAATAGTGACATTCCTAAATCTGATATTTCCAAAGCTGATAGCTCAAAATCAGTTGAATCAAAAATCAGATAGTTTAATAATAAACGATTCAAAATCGGATAGGTCAAAATCTGATTAATCGGATAGGTCAAAATCTGATGAATCTGTTAGCTGTAGTAAAATTCGCAAATTAAATGAATTAAATGGTTCGTTAAAGCCAAATTTTGATGACAAAGCAAGTTCCAGTAAAACTTGTTCATCTGATCATAGTATCGATGATTCATGTCTATTGAGAAGGGAGTGCTAGGCTCAAAGGTCGTCCCCCAGTGTCTTATAATGAAATTGAGGATATTTTATTGTGTGCTGAAGCAATCAGTTATAATATACCTACTTCATATAATGAGATTAAAAATCGGGATGATAGAACTCGATGGGAGTGTGCGATTAATGATGAATTAAATTCACTTTTAGCTAATGATACTTGGACGTTAGTACCCAAACCTAGTAATAAAAACATCGTGGATTGTAAATGGATTTTTAGTTTTAAAAATGATGAGTTTGGCAATCCATTAAGATATAAGCCACGTCTTGTTGCCAGAGGTTTTAGTCAGGAATATTTAACTGATTATAATAAAACTTTTGCCCCAGTTGCTAGTCAATATAATTTATTAGTTCATCATATGGATGTCAAAACTGCATTTTTAAATGGCATTCTGAAAGAAAAAAATTTATGAGAGTGCCAGAGGGGGTAGTTAGTAAAGATGGTCAAGTTTGTAAATTAAATAAAGCTTTGTACGGATTGAAACAAGCTGCTAGGTGTTGGTTCGAATTATTTGATCAGTGTCTTAAAGAAAAAGGTTTTGTAAATTCATCAGTTGATAGATGTATTTATGTTTTGGACAAGGGTGATATTCATAAAAATATTTATATTTTACTATATGTTGATGATCTTGTTTTGGTCTGTTTTGACCTGAATTCAATAAATAGACTTAAAGGTTATTTAATGAGTAAGTTTAAAATGATAGATTTACACGAGATTAAATTATTTCTGGGCATTAAAATTACTCTATGTAATGATACGATAACATTGGTTAAAAGTACGTACATAAAAACCATTTTAGATAAATTTGGTATGTCCGATTGTAATCCTATTAGTACACCTTTAGAGAATAAACCTAATTACGAAGCTCTAAACTTAGACAGTGAATATAATGCACCCTGTCGCAACCTTATTGGTTGCTTGATGTATGTTGAGTTGTGTACTCGTCCTGATTTAAGTGTATGTGTTAATATTTTAAGCAGATACACAAACAAAAATAATAAAGAGTAGTGGCAATGTCTTGAAAAGGTGCTTAGATATTTGAAGGGCACAATAGATTTAAAACTAACTTACAAAAGATGTAATGATTTAAGCTATATTTTATGTGGGTATGTAGATTTAGATTGGGGCGGTAGTGATGTCAATGATAGAAAAAGTACCGCGGGTTATTTATTTAAATTCAATAGCTGTACAATAACTTGGAACACAAAAAGTCAAATGTCTGTAGCAGCTTCATCGACTGAGACTGAGTACATGGCATTATTTGAAGCTGTAAAAGAAGCATTATGGCTAAAGTCTCTGTTAATTAGTGTTAAAATTAATGTTGACAATCCAATTGCTATTTATGAAGACAATAACGGTTGTATTAGTATAGCAAATAACCCTACTAGTCATAAAAGGTCTAAGCACATAGACATCAAGTACCATTTCTCTAGAGAACAAGTTGAAAACAATGTAAGAAAATTGTTTTATATACCCACAGGTAAACAAATAGCGGATATGCTGACAAAGCCGCTACCAGCTGTCGCGTTTAAACAGTTCAGATATGAATTGGGTTTATAATCATTTTGTTTCTTATGAGTTATTGATTATGTTTTATTAATTTATTGATTTTGTTGAAATGGTCTGATTAGGTTTTACTGGGTTTCCCTAATCCTAGCAACAAATGTTGGACCATAAATATTGTAATTTTCCCAGCAATCACTTTGAAGGTTTTATAATGTTCTGGTCAGTTAGATAATTTAATTTGTAAATAGTTATGTTTTAGTTCATTGATGATTTAATTTTTGAGGGTGCGTGTTGGTTTTTAGTCGATTTACATTGCAAAAATTAATCTATGATTGTTTTATAAGTACTGGTAACACAGTCACTAAATGATTAGTATAAAAGCAATGGTTACCCTCACTTCCTCCTTCTTACTGCTTCAATCATTCACTGTGCTAGGAGACAGACATTGTAACCTTCATTGTGGCCATATTGAATATACGTCAGTTACCATTTTATATTTAAATTCAATCTGCATTTTCTTTCACTCCCGTAATCCTATTTCCTATACGCGACTTTTTTCTAATACTTGCATTTTTAAACTCGTGATATCTTCCGAATGAAATGTCCGAATTGAATAATTCAAAAAGATATAAAAAGGTATTAAAGCCGTCTTGAATATAAAGTAATTTATTTTGATGAGGATTAATACCAAGGTACAAATGAACAGCCTTTTCAAGAGGCGGCATATATAAATTAATATTTTAGAATAAAAAACTGCTTACTGTGACATAACTATAATATTTAGACATATGCTGTCGCGACACTTTTTGTAGATAATGATGAGTTCTGCAAAGTCGTAGTAAATGATTTTGTTCTATCATCAATAGTTTTCGCAGCGCACGCGACGTAAGGAATTTTTCAGGTCATTTTTTTACACCTTATGTTACATTATTGGAGTTTTAGTAAGGATCCCTAATTTTTTTTTTAAATATAATATAGCCTATGTTACTCGGGGATAATGTAGCTTTCCAAAGGTGAAAGAATTTTTGAAATCGGTCCAGTAGTTTCGGAGCCTATTCATTACAAACAAACAAACAAACAAACAAATCTTTCCTCTTTATAATATTAGTATAGATTAAAAAAAAATCGTCATGAAATTTTGTAGCTCTCATTGCTAAGCCTGAGTTGACAGGGTTTGATTCCTACAAGATATTTATATGTATCAATATGTCTGTTTATTTTGAATCTACGTATACTAGTTATCTACATATAAATATACAAAAAAAATGGTACTTTTATATTGTCATCTTACACTGTAAATTTTGCTAATTTGAGATCATCTTTGAATGTGTCCTAGGATATATATTTACTTATTAAAAGCAGACAATTGTATTAATTTTGTGAAAAGGTTGCAGGATTTACCTACAAAAGGGCTATTTGCTCACAACCTTAATTATCTCAATTCTGTTAAGTAGGTAGCTGATGAAATAATAATGAGACCCATGCCCATCAGTGGAATATAAATTGGTTAATAATAAGAGTGGCACAGTATTAAAGGATCGCTATCTGATTACATAACTAACTGGCAAAGCCACGCACTAAAACGCGCAGTGAGTTAACATTCTGAAAAATGATCGTTTTCTTTGTAATATCAAAAAAATGGTTTCTGTGAAGAATATGAAACATTCTAACTACAGTTTTAAAAACTTTGAAATTATAGGGGTCTTGTGATTGGAGAAAATGACAATTTGGCTTACAGTGATTTCAAGTAGGATTAAGGGCTATGTATGTCGATTATGGCGCAGATATTGAAGCCATTCATGACATAACGCTTTCTGTCATGGGCACTCTTACACTGATTCGGGATGTGTCTTTGAGCGATATTTTCGATTTTGTCGTTTGGCACACTATAGATAGACGAGTCCATCGGACAGGGGGGAGGAGTCTGTTACATGACTAATGCCCCGTTTAGAGCAGTAACTAATAGCATTAGTCATTTGTTCTGAAATGTCTTGGGTGTTGCAATAGGCTACGGTAACTGCTACCACTAAACGAGCCCGATTCTAATTTATCGACTTCATCATAAGATAAAAAAAGATAAATTAGATTGTTAACTCTAAATTGATTGAAAAATGAAAATGTAATGTCAAATAGACCTGAATAAATACGTGAGTGAGACATTAATCCGAAGTGGAAAAATTGCATTTGAAATTATACTTTGAATTCTGTGACAATCCCTTGAGAACATGAGAATTCACAGCTAATTTAATCGCATGTACAGGGAAATTATACCGTCTCCCAATGTGACCACTGGAATTGATATGTGTGTATTCCTAACGGTATTTAAATAAATATCAATTCAGAATACAATAAGTAAATTAATGCACTACATCAAAAAATACGTTGCCAAACTCTACTAAAAGTAGGTAGAAAGTACTAAAGTAGTGTCTTTTCATTTTAGACGTTTAACCACTTAACTACTAAGATCCAAATGTATGTTGAAAAATATACGATACTTTTCAGCTTCCTTGAGTGTGAGGTCGAAAACCATTTCTTAATAATTCTAGCTTTATTAAAACGAGTAAAATTAATGTATCTCTTTAATTAACCTACAAGTAATTATAGCTACAGAGACTTTGATGCATATCCGACGTTCCGAGTTCTTCAACAATTAAAATCCATAAATCAAGTATCAAGCAATGAAGCTCCTCCTGCCTGAGTTATGCTATTTATCAAGCAGGTCTATTCAGCACAAATAGCTAGTGTATTATCCGATGACAGCAGATATTGGGATCATTTACAACGCGACAGTGGCTCCAGTAATTTAGCCGGAGCTGTCCGTGAGTGGACTGACAGGCATGCGATGCCTGGCCGGACACTATAGCCATTTGGGGCCCGCATGAAATGTAGATACGCCCAACGTATTGGGTATAGGCATCTATTATATTGTAAAAATTACGACAATTTATAGCGAAACGGGCTTTTTCAGATTGATCATTTTTGCTGGCGGATAGTCATGCTCTGTATTCATCTGATGAATTTTATATAAATTAACTCTTGAATTGAATTTTGTAGTCTGTACGTGCTAGTTTAAAAGACGTATTAAATTGCCTTAGTATCTTTCGATTCAGACACTTTTTTACGTTTTCTCCAGTTAAAAACGTCCTATATGTTATTCATCAGTAATTATCGTGCCGATGATTGATGCCTCAACATAAAAAAGTATCAAACAAACTCACTTTCATCATTATAATTTTCTTATTATTATGGATGAAAGTCGAGACTATCTATATTCAATGATCAATATAAAAATGAATCAAAGTCAGTGACCATCTCAATCCCTAGACGCCTATAAGTCTCTGAGAGGCTATACCTACTTGGTGAGTATGCTCGGTTTAAGCAAAGCCACTTTCATTATCCTATCGCCGCCGGCCACTCGCTACAGCGCGATTGAAGCTTGATAGTTTGGTATTTTAGTTAATTAGTCAACATAGGTACTCGAATATAATATAACATGGTTTAATTTGCTTCAACAACTTTGTAACAAATTACAAACAATATCTTAGGAGACCGTGTTATGCAAATATTAGAACAATGGCCTGGATAATTTGCCAGTTTTTTACAAATTGCTTGGAGTGTTCGAGAAAATTGGTAGCACTTAGAAACATAACTTGGTTTAACATATTTCATTCAATAATGAACTTTATGATTTTATGAATAATATTGAAGCGTATTGGTACTTCTTGTTAATAATAAGAATAGGCTGTAAACAAATAAACAAAATTGGCTCCTATATATACCACATTAAAATCTATTGTAGAGTTAAAGGAACCAGGCAAATAAATTGCGATGGTGTTTTATACCTTTTATAGAAACGTTGAAATGCTGGACATACATTTACTGTACCTATCAATAAAACTAATATAAAAATTATGTGTAAAAAACAGGAGAAAGAAAAGAGACAGATGATCTAACTTATTTAAAAAAGGTCTGCAAAATAGACATCGTAAGTAATGACGTAACGAAAGAAGCTCACGAAAAGTTCCTCGAGGTACAATAATTTGATGAAATTTCCTTTTGGGCCTAACTTAGTCAAATTAACCTTTATTATATTTAACATTATTCAAGCTTAAGTAAAAATTAAGTAGGGAAATGGTACCTACCCAAGAAATTACGTGTAAAATAACTAAGTGATTTGGCTTTAATAGTAAAATATAGTCTATATAATCTCGAATTTCATGAGTGATTAAAATTTTTAAGTATTAAATCATAATATTTGAAAAAGGAAAAGTATTTATTCCGTGGAACATAATTACCTACTACTGTAGGAACAAAGTTACAATTATTTAATAAATGCCAAAGTGTAGGTATTTGTACTACTGTGTTCTAAAGCAGGTATCTAGGCCTGCAGATGTTATATTTCCTAAACCTTAGTTGGTCTCGACATAGGTATTGTATATGTTTTACAAACAATTATCCTTGCTAACAAACGTAGTGTTTGCAATTAAATATATATTTAGCGATTTCAGACTTGTTCACATAATAAATACCTATTGATGTCAAATTAATGAACAAAAAATTAAGGATATCAAAAATCTAAGTAAGTATTTGTTAAATCTAAAATAGTTTCATAAAAGTTTATTGTCGGATAATTTACAACGTGTGAACCTGTTGAACTTTTGGCGTGTTGGCGCCAAGCTTGGCGGCCGGCCAACCAGCCCCACCGGTCTTTTGCATAATTCCACCAATTCTGATACGACACGTTTTAAAGCCATTACGCGATTGATGGCTCTTTCAGCTCATCGTTACACTTTAATAGTTTTGTACCTACGGCTGGTTAGTGCAACGTAATTTGAAATAGCTCTTGCATTCTTACATCTTGCATTATTTTAGTCTACCAGAAACAGATTTCCAGCAATCGTTAAAATCTTCTATTTTTTATTTTGACACCTACCTCCGTAAAATATTTAGTTACCGGAATTATAAAAAACCAAATAGGGTTACCGTGCGCCAAATACATAAAAGTAGGCAAGTGAAGCGTATTTCTGCCTAGTTTTACTATAGCTACTTGAAATATTATATAACTACAAAATTTAGATATTACACAGACGATTATTTTGATTGTATATAGTTAAAATAAGATTAATTGTCCCTACATTTGAAATGTAATAAAAATTAAAAATTTACCATTTTTTAAGAGAAAGGAGAATAATAAATTCCGATCACCGTTATTACAAAATACATTATTCGTCCATTCGTGACATAAGCCGAATAAAACACCGCAACAACCTTCAATAAGACAGATTTATCTGTGAAAAGAGGCTGCTAAGAAGGTATTTTATGTCTTGAAGACGTGAAAAATGTTGCTGGCAACCCAGCCGAGTAGGGCATGTGTGCAATATGCCACGGTATGCGAACTGACACGCTGGGGCGGTTTACGACTGCCCTAGTTTAAAACACGCTCCATGTCGGCACAAACTGATTATTCGAAGGGATGAACAATGAAAATGCTCCTTTTGTTTCGCTATAATAGTTTTGAATGGATCAATGAAATATGTGATGTGGGATGAAAAGCTTTAGCTATTCGTAATTTTATGGTTCAATTTATCTTTGTAGAATATTATGTAGTTCGTGTTGAAAGTATGGGAATTCATTTCTTAAGTTTATTAAATTATAATTGAAAATCGTTCAGCGTAGCAATTAGATGGAGAAGATTTTTATATGTGTGTAATAAATCAATAATACTATAATTTAATGCCAGCAAACTTCATGTTCGTGCTTATATGCACGAAAGAGTATCGAGATCATTCGTTAATTTTGTTTAATTGTTTGGTGCCTTCATTATCCTCGCAGACCACGCGCAACAATGAAACGTTTTCAATGTTCATTAATCAAGTTTCCTGTCAACGAAACTTTGTCACTATGTCACTACGTTTATATTCATGTTTCCAATAAAAGTTTTAATAGAAGATTAGTCACATTTGTTGTTTCAAAGTTTATTGGGATCAAATGTTCAAAATCATATTTCTACAGCTTTACACATATTCTCCCGATCAAGATTATATCGAGATTTATGGAGTTGATTTTCAGGACATCCTTCATAAAGGTATAAAGACATAGGATAGAAGTAGACATGGTGAGACTACCTTAAAAGCAAGGCGCGGCGTCTTGAGAACCAATATATTGGTTCGCGCGGCGCTATAAAATCGCAGAGCGGCATCGTTGAAAGCGGCGTAAAGTGAACAGTCATTTTATGATATCTATGTCATAAACAAATACATTCACATTACATAGTTCCATTCTATTTGCTACATCAACATTGTATTTGCAATAAATTGTTGGTAAATAAATATTCCGGTAGGTTGGTGGTGTCATTAGAGAGGCAATATTAAAAAGCATCCATATCGTAAAAGCATTAAAACTTTGCAGATCTAAAATGTAGGTTGAACGCACAAATATTTATACATCATTAAAATTCCTCGAAACAAAACAAGGTCTGTTATATAATTCTGCAAGCACGGTACTGACCGGCAGATTATTTTAATAGTTTTCATTTTTAAAATATACATTCGTTGTCTTGCCACATGTTGCCCACAAGTCACTTTGCAGAAACAAACAGTTTTATCCAAAGCTACTTTCACTTTATTTAAATTTGAGATCCCATTTTTTTATTTCATCTTCAAACTAAGGAATTACCTACCGTAATATATACAGCCATAATTAGATAAAATTAATCAGCCCGTAAGCTTAACAGTCTTTGATGTTACACGAAAGCAGGTAATTATTCTAACCATAGATATGAAAAACGTATTTAACAAATTGTATAAGATAATTTAGAGCTACCACTCGCTTGTTCTACATCGGTCGAACCGTCTATTGTTCTTCCACAAAAGGATAGATACCGACAAAATATTGACAACGGTTGAATGAACGTAATGTCGTAGTTAAGCGCAGTATCAAGTTTGTGCAGACTGGGCAAACAAACTACGATAGGGCGATAAAAACTGAGTGTAAATTAAAATAAACTCAGGGTATTCTTTTTTCAGGGTTCTTATTTGCAGATATTATTTTCTATTATTATAGTATAAAATCCTTGAACCAAGACTCATTTTCCTAGAATTTATCAGAAGGTTTTTAACGGACTTCAAAAAAAAGAAGAGGTTCTCAATTTTGGTTGTACTTTTTTGTTCAAAGGTTAGGTTAGGTTATACTCTTTTCGTTAAAAGTTAATCTAATGGATAAGGAATGAAATCGCGAATGACGGCGAATATCTGTCCTCTCACCTCGCACGCTGATGAGATGCGAGGAGAAGATTTTCCGCCAATCGTGATTTCATTCTTTATTGGTCCATGACTAAACATTTAAATTTTACCAATATTTCACATTCTTTTGTACATAATGATAACCTCACCACATATTATATACCATTGCTCCATCCAACCACATTTTTGTAGCCGTAATGTTGTATTAAAAATGTGGCATGTCTGAACAGTCACTAAGCTCCTCATGGACTATACAACAATAGGTGGTCGTTGGAAATTGTTGTACTGATTTGTACGTCTCAATCCCCAATGAATAACCGTCTACATTCAATAGGATATTGTCGGATGATTATGGAATATTGTATTGATTAATACAGGAATACAACGATGCTTAAACATTATAAGTACTTAGTATAAGTACTTTGTGTGACGTAAATTGATAATGTTCGATTACACGTTCTTATTATTTTGCATTTATTATAATAATAGTAGCATAGCTACTATACTCGTATCTACTTGAAAAGTGAAAAGAAGATTTGCGTAGTTAAAAAGTAACAAATTTAAATAAATAAATATTCTGGGACATTCTTCACACACGATTCCCAAACTAAGCAGAGCTTGTACTATGGAATCCAGATAACTGATATACTACATATACAACTTTTTTTTTAAATACATACTCATATAGATAATTACATCCAGACACAGGACAAACAGACATATTCATGCACACAAATTTGTCCTGGATGGGAATCGAACCCATGACCAGTGGTGTGATAGGTGGTGTCTTAACCAACTGCGCCAACTGACTTGTCAAATATATATTAATATACGTTAAACAATCCTCAAACTGTAACTAACAAAATAATTTATTTAGCTGCTTAATTTCAGGGTGTCGGGTGTCTCGACAGTTTCTTATAACCCACGCAATAATACTCGCTATTACCACCCTTGCAATGAAGTGATAAAGTCCATATTCCATTAGCAACAGCTAGATATACTAATTACAAGGGAGGCTGTACCTTAGATGGGTAGGTAACCGATGTAATTTATGGTACGTGTTACGTTCACCGACATGAGATAAAACGAGTTATGTTCGCGTGTACCTCATTTTATAGAGGATCTTTGATCATTAGAGGGTTGGAAGCCAATAATTAATTTTCAATTTAGGTTAAGTTTAATGCACGTAGTAAAATGTTGCTATAGAATTAAACTTGGTTGATTAAGTGAGCTAATTATTACTTGTAACGATTATTCTAAATACAAACGTCAATATTTATTCTATGTCTCCAAGAATTAAGTTATACTAGTTTTTGCCCCACGATTTGTGTATAGAGTAGCTAGCTATAAGCTACCGGTGTATTAAATTTTATCATGATCATTTTATCATTGCTATGCCGTTGAGGCATGAAACCAAGTAACTTTTTATTCTATTCCTGGGATATAAGTAGGCTATGTATTTCTTTGTCATAAGCAATCGTTTCATTACGATTAGTTCAGCCATTAAGACACCAAGAGGTATGAAATAAACTAACTCATTTATAATGTTAGATAGTTTATTACGTCATATTCAAATTAAGATTGACTTCCAAATATATCTTTCTATAATAACAAAACAAACTGAATAGCTATTTCAAGTGAAATAATAACTCTAAAGTGGAGACATAAATACTGTTAAATTAAAATCGTCACGCAACAGTCACGTTTATTTAAAACAATTCGATGTTTCTAAACAAAACTTATTTCAGGAAGTATCTTCGCAAATAATAGGTATTTTCTATGTTTGTGTTACGCGGTAGCATGTCGTAGTACGTAGTTGCTCGTAGCTACTCGTAGCTTCTCGTAGCTTCCCGTAGTAATAATAGAACGAGCTTGTGCTCTATTGATAAGCTCAGTTAATGTAGAGTATAACGCATTATAGCGCTATTAAACTACAAATATAAGCCAGGAACAATATTATGTTTGGTCATATATAATTAGACATGAATTTTAGTATGTAGGTTTATAGCGATATCTTCAGTGATAATAGATTTTATTGGACTACTAATAATTTGGTTAGTATAACATGAATTTAATTATTGTCTTAAGTCAGGGTAATTTATTTTTGAGACAAAAGTTGACGATATTGTTTGTTCTAACGAAATAAAATGAATTAAGTAACATCTTTAATTTACCGAGCTGCTTTGACGACGTTTCGCTCTTTGTTCAGTGTTTATTATTATCTTGCCAAAATTAACTTGACGTTTTAGCTTCATTAATTAACTTTGTATTTCAATTTAAGTCACGGATGCGAAAAAGAATTGGTCGGTGGAGGAATTAAGCCTCTTAAAAAATAAGAATCAATAAACCCGCGGACTGTTTTCAAGGAATAAACTGATTTATTTATAACACTAGCGACTCACCCGGCTTTTCTTAGTTTTTCAGTACTATACTATGCATGTATTATACATATAAACATTCCTCTTGAATCACAATTGCATGAGAATCCGTTGCGTAGTTTAAAAGATCTAAGCGTAGGTACAGACAGCGGGAGGAGAGACTTTGTTTTATACTATGTAAAGATGAGCTGAAAATCACACTGAACTAAGTTCGAAAGAAACTCGGTCTATTTTTTACCTGTTGTTAGAACCAACTCTTAATTTGTTTTTATGTCAGTAGGCTGACAAGCAGGCAGGCGGTCCACATGATGGTAAGTGGTTACCGTCGCCTATCACCACTTGCAATACTAATGGTAATTGTCAATGTGATTCCGTCTTGTTACAATGCCAAGAAAGTAGGTACTCTACCACCTTTATATGGTTTCCTCAGGATTTTTCTTCACTTCACCAAAATTTTAGGATTCGAACCCACGACCTTCGTTGCGGCATCCCACGTCACTAGCAACACTAGCTATTGTTTATGATGAGTACAATAATCCCTGTAAATTTGCCTACTCGTTGAAAAGTAACCCTATAAATTAGGGTGAGGGTTACGGGCTATTTATAACTCGTGAAACTAGAACAAACAGCATCACCAATCATCACGAATATTTGGAGGTCTGTGTATTTAAGAAAAGAAAAAAACATTTACCTATTTCTAGACAACACACAACATTACAAATTTAAATATAGTACAGTAAGACACAGTAGAAGACAGTTAAACAATAATGTTGCGTGATGCCCGGAATAGTTTCCGTCTCTGTATTATGCAAAAGTTAATTATGAAGGAAAACTAACTCTCGCGCAGGTTTTCAGGCGGTGCCTAAATCCATGACATCACGAACATAGCACGGTAGTAGAGTACCTCGTACCTGGCATTCATACCTGCTTAGACTCTTAAGAATTGCCGTCAAGCATTTACCAGTTTATTATTCTAACAGCTGCACTTGAGTTCCGGTGTCATTCTAGGCTATTTCCAGCAACATAATCAAAAACAAACTAACCATAGTAAATAAACCCTTTATTAAAAATATTAGGACAATACCACAGGTTAACTATTGCCTACAGTTTGGTAACGAATGTAGTTGTGCAGAGTATCGGTGGAATTCTTGCGGGAAAGCGGGCAGCGCGGACCGCTGCCTGCAAACACGTTTAGTTTGCAGTCTCAAACGTTGAGGGACGACGCGAGCGTGTTTTACGAAACTTCGTAACAACTTTGCACGGAGTGTACCTATGATATACCAACAGTAAAATTATAATAATATTAAGTAATATAAATGAATGTGTAGTAAAGTACATAACTTTAAAATTTTCCATTTTGTGACAATCCTGACGCCCGACATCAAACGCGCTTTCTATCTATATACTAGTAAAACTGTGACAATACTATAAAAAATTCCAGAGTAAACGATATGGAACACTGCTATTAATCTCCAAAAATAAACCAAACCTACAAACATTGTACCTATCTCATAAAAACCCATTTTGATCATACATCGAGTCACACACTCGATGCGACGCGTTCTCTCTACGTTACGGCTGAATACTCGTGTATCTAACTGAAATAGGCTGCCGTCCTTATAAAAGCGAGACTGCCAAAATATAAACTGAATATAGAATAAGTACTACGATACATATTCACTGCATAAACAGCAATCGCTGCAAACTGCATAAAAAATAGTTCCTTCGTATTATGTTAGGCCTGATGTATTTTTATAGGGTAACCAATTCATGGCATTAAGAAGAGCTCAATGGACCTTGACTGGTCGTGATAAAATTCTACGAGTAAAGATCGCGTGTGATGTTTAACACAAATATCAATCTGTATTGCCCGAGCAAGCAGGCTTGAAGTGTCATCACGTAACTTCGTTGTATGTTGGTTAAACATAGCAGTTATCGAATAACTTTTGACATTTTTCGTAATTCCATGAATTATTCAAAAAGTGCTTCATTGATCATGGACACATTTTCAACATTGTAAAATTTCTAACGATTTAAATATTGAAATAGATTGAAACTGAATGCAACAAAGTTTCGTGATTGCCTCATACCTATATACCAAAAGTTTTTGTCTTTAGCGAAAGAATATTTTTTTAAATTAGTAGTCCATAAATCAATGTCAGGGATCTGAAATGTATAACACACATTTTCATTACATAAGTTTATTTTTAATATTAATTAATTTATTAATATTAAAAATAACATAAATATTCAATAGATTAATAACATTAAGTTTATTAATCTGTTGAATTGAATAACCTAACTAAAAAACCTTCAAAAATGATTAAAAAAATGTACCTAGGTATGAAACCGAACTCCATTTTACTGTGGTCGCAACTCAAACGTACATCAATACAAATACGAGCAAAGAGGCGGGAGCCGATCTCTGGCTCAGGTGTGTTTCGAAATTAGGCAAGTGTACCCGCTCATGCCTGCTAAAATTATGACGTCGCCCTGATTTACTGCGCACGCTTCCCTAGTTCTGGATTGAAAAATATCCTCCCCTCGTTGTATTGTCTAAATAAACTGAAACGAGCTTTGTCACTCCGCCGTTTAATCCGTCAAAGTTTGCCGTTTGGGATTATAAAAAGAAAAATAATTTTCACCTAAAACAAAAGTTTCGAATTCAAAAAGAAGCACAGCTATTCATGTATTTAAATAAAGCAAAGTCTTTGGAGTGATTCTCAATTTCTTTGTTGAGTGTAGCGTTATATTATGATTTCTTATTCAATTATTTCATTAAAAATATTATTTACTACATAGTGTTTTACTCCGTTTACCTACCTGTAGTGTGTGTACATTATTGCATTATTACGTTAAAGGCTGTGACTTCTTGGACATAAGCATTACCTATCAGAGGGATTGCCAATGTTACTGCCTACTTGATTCAAAGTATCAATACAAAAATTTGGATATTATTCGGCTATACTGATATCGCAGTTCCATTATCTTGCTCATGAATTTCAATATTACTTTTGAAAAAATATAAATTGGATTTTTTGATATGTCAGTCGGTGAATGATCAGTCAGGGACTTTTATATATACAGATAATCAAGTTGAATTCATTTAGTAGGAAATGTTTGTACATAAATAGTTCCATAGTATCTTACGTTAATCGTTTAAGAGCTGCGATTAATTTGCTGGAGATTATAGGTAGTGACTTGGCTTATATAGGTACAATAGGGATGATGACTGGGTAAACAATAATTAATTCTGTTGAATCCGTCAGTTAGGGTATCAAAAATATTGAATACGTATTTTTTATTTTATCAATACAATAAAAACTTACAATGACAAGGCGCATGAAAGTTCAAGAGTGCTTGTGACGTCACATCTCCGAAAAATGGGTACATAAGACGTGATGTCATGCGAAATATCTTCGTTATTTTTTTCTTTCGGAACTATAGAAAAAATATGTGTCCAATATTTCTTGGTAATCTAACTAACGGAGTAATATACAATATTTACAATTATTTACAACAAATATACAAACTATATATAAAATAATTCCTCGAGGCGGCCGCTGCTGCCAATCAACGACAAGGTTCCCAGAAGGCTGGCAGCGTTCCCTCTTTGTATGGCCAAGCTAACGCGTTGGCGGAAAAAGCTCCCCGCCTGCCGGTCCCCTGTGACCTCAATTAATTTTGAAGATAATGTTCGAGAAAATCGGCGAGCCTCGGACCCCCAAGGACCCATGGTCTCAACTGCAAAAGGCAAAAATAAATAATTTGGGCCAATACAAGCTTTTTTTTTTGGATTTGGAATTTTCCGCACCAGCCGCAGCCGCTCCTGCAACTCTACATGTCGCTGGCAAGTGAGATGGTGCAAGTGTGTAGTGTGTGTGAGTAATTATATTTATTCAGTCATCATCCCTATTTTCATAGAAAAATTATGCATAATCATCGATGATTTGGCCAATAATATTCAATACTTCTCCATCTTGTTTTAATCTATTATTATCAAAAATATTATAATCCGACAATTTATATTTGAAATATAGTCAACATATTCGCATTATACCTGCTCACTAAACCATAAATAGCTCCACTCGTGTCACTGCGCAGTTTGAAAGGTCACTGAATCTGACTTGTTAAATGACCTTTTTGTGTGAACCAAACTAAAGGCGTTATGAGAAGTAAAGATAGCAAGTTCGTCTAAAATATATCTAAAGGTTTTATTTTCTCGTTCTACTGTGTTGTTTATAATTTTTTCTCCTTTATGGAAAATGGAAATTAATAAATAATTTATTAATTTCCAAAAAATATGAACTACTTAATATTGGCTCACCAATATTATCATTTCCGAACTCCAATCTAGCAGGCAGTATTTAGGTTATAGCTTCCAAACTCTAGCAGACATCATTTGTTAATTTGAACAAAAGTAGTTATACGTTGAGATTTTAGTGATTATGACGAGATTGCTACTTATCTTGTCACTATTCTGCTGTTAATGGGGTCCTCTCCAGCCAGGTCAAATCACTAGAAACCGCTGGCAAATATTGTTTGTCATGCATATTTGGAAACTTATGACAGACAATATCCAACCAAGAAATTCAAAAGATGCAAAGTGTACATATTGATAGCAGGCTATAAGCAAACCTCTTGTAGCTAGATATTACATATCGTGGTAATATTTTGCGTTATATTCAAGTTTCATAAACATCAACAAAGGTAAGGAAAGGAGGAGGTCCCATAGCCTTCTACGACATCTTTAACCTTAAACAATTTTATTAACACAATTCACCCTCTTTCTTTGTTGAATTTAATGTATTATAAATCAAATTTTATTACAAAAGTCGACTATTGCTAACGCAAAAATGCTGCTAAATGGCCTCAAGGGTTTTTATTTCTGTCATAAATCATATTAATTGTTTTCGTACAACGGACCGTTCTGAAAGGGTTTCAGATTTGGTCTCAGTGGGTAACTCTCATACTGTTTAATGTCGCCGACCAATTTGTTTTGTATACAAGCGTGACTCGATTAGCAAAATTTAATTATAAAAAATAATTTTGCAATCACCTCAATCCACCGGGCGACTGGCGTGGCGTACCCATGCCGTACAAATTACTGACGGAGGGCTAAAGAGTCACCAGTTTCAATGTAAAATAAGAAATATAACAATAAAAAATATAATTCACTTATGTCCCATATTTTAATACTTTACGATCAAAACTTATAGGATACCGGATATCTCGTTGACCTAGAATCATAGAAGACAAGACAGCAAGATATTACAAATCCAGTAAAAGAATAAGTCTGAATCTGATCCTTCAATCCGATTTATCTGTTTGGAAAAGTGCATTTTTTTATACCACGGTAGCATGCCCGCCTGACAAGCACCACTCGCACGTTGCAATACTTAGCAATAAATTAAAAATGTAACTGAAATCTTACACATGTTTATTTTTTATAGGGTACAAATACACGAATACCTTGTCATCCAACTAAATCTGTCGGAAACATTTTCTAAATTATTTTGATTGGTTGATTATTTAAATTGCAGCCTTTTTTACGTCTAATCGGGTCGTAGAGCATCAGGAACGTGGATCTTGTTTAAAAAAATCGAAGCGTAAAATACCGCCAGTTTTATCCAGTCAGCGCTGCGTCAAATCCCTTAAGGTTTTATGGGAGGCCCTTGAGAGTTACAAATAAAATTGAAACCCTTTGTGAAGCAAGAAAATACCATTTGAATATCAATATGCGTAGATATAATTTTCCGCTCATGAATTTATTAGGTATTATCTCTTTAATCATGAGTAGAGTTTTTTCGACATTTTAATATGCATGAGAATGTAAGTAAGTAGTACTATGTATGAATTTCTGCGTATGATGGAATAATAATATTTAGTAAAGAAAGGACGTTCACGGCGCTTATGAATATTAATTTTTAGCAATTTTTCAAACTAAAGAATTTAATAATTTTTTTTAATCAATTTTTAATAAAAAGATGAATACCTCTCTCAAAAATCGATAATTAAACAAAAAAGATATGCGTAATTAACATAAAAAAATAATTGTTAAACATACAACCGAATTGAGAACTTCCTGTTTTTTATTAAATCGGTTAAAATGAAAATCACCTGAACTTAAGTAGCCGTCAAGCCACCCGGTAATTTCGTATACGTGGCCCCTCTTTCCGTTGATTATTGGTTCTTCAGCTAATGTAGCCTGACTATTTGCTACCATAGCTCACTAAGTATGCTATTATGTTTGATTTATGAGTAGATATTTCTAAAAATATTAAGCTATTTACCACAAGACACTTAATAAATGATTCGAAATGTAAAAATTATAAGTGCCTCTATAATTTTGTTCCACAAGTAGGTACTACTAGTTACTTACCGGTACAGACGCGGTGCCAAGTTTGTCCCATTAGCATTAAGCTTCCTACGCTTCCCAGTCGCAACTTGTTGCAACTTCCACAAACTTTCTCTTACCTATCCAATACTATGCAATTTGCTACTTCATCCAATAAAACTGGATCTCCTTTGTAGCTGACAAAGACGGAAGAAATTTATACGACATTAGTACCTATAGTGTGGTTCGTTTGTGAGAAATCGATGAGAACAAACCGTTCATATTGGAAAATACCGTCTGTTATAAGGAGTAAAAACTAACTGGATCATTTATTGGCTAGGTTTTGTCTCTTTTCTAGTTTTAGAAAACAAAATTTACGTTCTTTTATTAGATGATTCTAGGCTTAACATAACTGTAACATATAGGTACTGTAGAAGTTTTACCTTAACGATTTCGTAAGAAAACCATAGCACGATGCTAAAATAGTTACAGTAGCCAGTTATATTGCCCGACGCCATACGAATCCCGTAACCTAATTCAGGACATCACCTAGTGAAAATACGACTCGTTTCTACATAAAATCTTTCTTGGTGAAAATCATAAAATGAAATGAAATCAGTACCGACTAATAATTATAAAGAGATAGTGTGAATTTTGTGAGTAGTGAAGTGTTCCAGTTTCCATCTAGAATTTGCGCTTTGCTATCTTTAACAACATACCTAATCACTTTCTATCACGGCTATTTGAGAGTATGAAACAAACATTAAATTATCACTAACCAGTGTATAAAACATCTAAAAACACGCAAAAACATCACTTAAGATATGATATGCTGTATATGTTTTTTTATCATCAACTAAATATATTTCTTGTTTTTATTTACCAGTTCAAAGTAGCTCAATTTATGCTGTAAAATAAAGACGTCATACGCAAGTATTTCATATAAAACTTCATAAGTAAACTATCGTTTTGACGTTCAGTAAAAAGTTCCTGATTTGATATATCATCAAATACCATATTCACGCAAATAGAATTATCGAGATTACCTACTCATCCATCACTGATACATGCTCACAATGAACACATGAACATGTCAATCTAATAATCTTTTGTAAAGAAACTCATAAACTCGTTTCTGACTTACCAAATCCACTTACAAAAGGGACTGAACAGAATAGGACATTAAGGGATTTTAGCTTGCCTGATAGCTACTTATTGCCTCGAACTTTATGTCAGTAGGTACATAAAATACGATTATCTACTACTATTTACCTACCTTACGTTTTCTGTGACTTTCATGACCAAGACAATCTTCTAGAAAAATTGACTACAACTAACAACGAAACTATTTGCCTACGATCAAAAAGTAGGTAGGTACTTATTAATTTAGCATCACAATATATTTTTATGAAAATATACCTAATTATTTGTACATAATTAACTTTTGAAAGAAGAGTAAAACCTCGTTTAAAGATAATAATAATAATATGGGACCACCTTGGAGCTATACTGAAGCTTAAGGCTTAGGTAGCTTTTACAGAAAATATTTTTTGTATATGATACCTACAAGTTTTAAGGCGATGATAGCTCACTGGTAAGTGACGTCGAATGCCGAGACGAAGGTCACGGGTTCGAATCCTACAATGAGCTTGAGCTTTCGGTGAAGGAAAACATCGTGAGGAAACCATAGCACGGTGGTAGGATACTTTGTAGTACCCGCCTAGCTGGCTACCACCCTCAAGTTGAAAATCTGTCGCCAAGCACCTTCCAGTGTGTTCCGACAGCTGCACTTGAGAGCCAGTTCCCTTCTAGGCTTTGTGTGGTTACCACCATCAGCCACATCATCACTGACCACGGTGAGATTGTGGTTAAACACAGGCCTATACAATGGTAAAAAATATTTTTTTTTTTTTTGAAAAAAGTAATTTTGCTAAGTTTATTGCCAGTTCTTCTCAGTAAAAGCAAACTTCCAAACTGAGCATTAGAGTCTCATAATATTTAAGAAGAGTGCTTGTGAAACTTTTAACGCACGGATATACTAAATTATGTTACAAAATATTATTTTTATTGATACCTATTGTTTTTATTATTTTTGTCACGACAAATATACGATTATATTTTATGTCCAGATCACGGAGTTAGTTTTAAAAATGGAAAGAAGAAAGAAAAGGAATGTGATGGCGTAATAAAAAAATATAAAATTTTTAAAATAATCAGAAGGTCCGATTTACTTTTTGATGTACCTAGGTATATTTACAAAAACAGTTTTTGGACAAAACTCGGTCATCCAAGCAAAAAATTTTTTAATTCCTTACAAATTCCTATCCTTAAACATTTTTATTTATTTCGTTAGTAATAATAAATATTGTCGTAAAATTGACTTAATACTGCATAACCGCAACTCATTGGCAGTTGTTTTTAATTTTAAAAAGGCCTCATTTCTCTGGCGCTGAGCGAGGGTTAATTACATCATTAATTCAAGCTCAAACGTGATTATTATTTTCCGGTTTGCTAGTAGGTATTTTGGTTCTCGGGCTTGGTACGAGGGGCCAAGGGGCCTAATTTTACTGATTTCGGCGACAATGTTACATAAGATATTTTGCCCACAACGAACTGTAGGTATTGCAAAAGCTCATGATTTCGAAGTAGGTATGGCAGGCAGGCGCTCCACCTGATGGTAAGTGGTTACCGTCACCTATCGCTATTTGCAATACCACAAGTACTGCTAATAAAATACCGACCTGTTAAAATGCCAAGAAAGCAACTGGCTCTCAAGTACAATACCGAAACACACCGATAGGTAGGTGCTTGGCTACAGATATTCAACTTGAGGGTGGTATCCAGCCAGACGGGTACTACAAAGTACCCTACCACCATGCTATGGTTTTCGCACGATTTCCTTTACCGAAAGCTCAAGCTCATTGTAGAATTCGAATCCACGACTTTCTAAAATTGATAATTAAAAACCCTTGCTTAAAGAAACCCAATAATATAATTCCACAGAGAGCTTAAAACAGGGTCCGTCTTAAGTGGGCACCAAATAATAGACAACTAAGGAATCCTTTGTGAGATAGATCATTAGTGCTCCATTAGAAAATCGTTAAAATGAAAAATTACCTCAATTTACCTGAGCCTGTTATTTTTTGTATAGCTACAGTACCTAACTGATAATTTTACATTGCATTATTTTTGTATATAGGTAAGTATGAACGTCAATTTTGTACACGCTCACAAACTTAGTTAAATTAAGAGTACCTCCTATAACTTGTCTGATGTAGAAGCCAGGACATTCGTAGTCTTTCTCAATTACTCATGAGTTTGACTCGAATGCAAAGTTTACGATTCTTTTTGATCCGCCATGATTTTTCTATTCAATCCAACCAAGATCCAACTCTTTAATAATAAATGCGAAACCCCCCCCTCCCGTATACACCGTATCCATAGACCAAGGCAAGCCCTCAGCGAGCCAGATGACCCTATTACATTAGCTCAGATCGAAGCTGACGAAGTTCGTAAAAGTACACAACACACTACACACAACCGATCACGCTACCGTCCTCGACGGCGAGGACCGCCGCGACGTCCCACTCAGTCTCGTCCCGTTCAAGCGGCCCGAGCTGCCTACAGTAATCCGACCGCCCCCAATTAGTCGTAACTCGTACAAAGTCCTCCCCCTCCCCCGGTAACACCCTGAGCCGAGGTTCGTACCCCATTCGGGGGTGCCCTCAGGCGTTGTTACCTAAATATTACCCGGCTGTGAGCCCTCTGCGCTCGCCGATTTATCCGGTAAGGTTGTTGCAGCCATCTGAGGCTACCAACTTAGTCCTTTCAAAAAAAAAAAAAAATGCGAAAGTTTATGAGAAAGTGTGTGTGTTAACTCTTCACGATCAAACATACAAAACACTGCAAAATACCATAGCAACACGATATAGCTTCCTTACAATATGTATTATTGTTGATTTTGAACCCATGACCTTTGTTACCATATAACTATTACATTTCTTATTCCTTCGTGTTGCAGGATCACACATAATTAGTACACAGTAACCTACCTAACCACTGAGACAAATTAGTACATTTCGATTAGCCCAAACAGTTGCACTAACTGTTGTTGTGTTTAGCACATGTAGGGAGATACTATTGTACTAGTGGCCTAATGAAGCCAATCCTTATTCTGTTATCTGACATGGTTATCCTGGTTCTACTAGTCATGCCTAACGATGTTCGAATTCTATTGTATTCACATACTGTACCAGGAAATATCAATACAATTAAATAGAATGGATATGATTTTTTGTGAACAGCTTATTTCTAAATGCATATGAAAATAAAATATATCTATTACGGTAAATAAACAAAAAAATCATGTGTTTGTCAGTTTGTTTCGGCTAATCTCTGAAGCGACTGGATCAATTTTGATGCTACTGACTGGCAGATGGCTTTCGTTATAAGGTAGATACTCCTTAGCTACTTAGGCTACAAAAAATATCCCGGAACACGGGTGAAACGGCAGGGGATAGCACTTCTTTTATAATAATTGGAATAAATGCATTAAATTAACAAAACATAATTAATCATTCAATTTGGGGATACAATCGTTTATTCAGATTTTTGTAGGAAGGAATTCATTGTTTCATGTTATAGCTTACAATTGAAATCAATATTATTTCTGGATTAACTCTACCAAATACAGCAAAACAGTCTATACCTGTTTTATTTTACTTTTTAATGTTTATTTTATTAAAATAAGGTCAATAGATCAATACAAATCTATTCCTACCAGGATACTTGTGACGATACCGTATTCGAGATCAAAGATAAAATCAGGATTCAATCCATTTGGTTAAAAGAGAGTAAATGAAAGCAACCCGACCAAATTACTAGTCTACTGCAATCGCATTGAAACTTAGACGTATAGCTGTCAGGTTTGTAGAACGAACTCAAATAGCTATTGACTTCTAAAATAAGCTGGGAAACTGTTAACAAGTGGGTTGCGATTCCAGCTCAAATGCCCGAAGTTCAGTTCTGTACCATTAATCCTTACATCTTAACGATTGTTTTCAAGCCTTAAAAGCCATCTGCGGCCGAGGACCGATGGTTTTCGTGAGACTTTGAAACTGCTAGGATTTAGAAGATAAATCTAGAATAAATGTCTTCTTGATTGGATGATTGAGGATGCATACTTAAGTAAGTAAGCACAGCGTGGCATAATATATTTAGGCAGTGGAAAATATTTATGTATTTTGGTCTTTTTAAATCGTGAAAGAAAAATACAAAAAAAAAAACAGATAACTGAACTTGGAGTTAAATTTTATATCCACACTTAACCTATAAAATTGGAGGAAACTTTACTGAGAGGGGTGCAATAAAATAAATGTGTTTCAGGAACATCGTTTTCACATCAGTTCCGAAGGCCGTGCCTGGTGGCAGACTTGCCTCTTCACTCTATTTTCTTCGTGTTATCAGCCATGTTTTCAGTTTAAGCCAGGGATGGCATATGAAAATAATAATGTTTCTATTCCATTCTTGCTGATGAAATAAAATTATATGATTAGCTGTCACTCGGTTTCAGCCACGTTCCGTGGATCAAAAGTAGCCAATTCTCGATAATGTAACTTCCTATTAGTGAAAGAATTTTTCTATTCGGACCTGTAACTCCGGAGTTTAACGCATTCAAACAAATAAACAAACTCTTAAGCTTTATTATTAGTATAGAATAGATACATTGAAATATAATACCGACAAATATGCAGGTTTAGATACAATTGTAGTCACCATGCGGCGTGATAATTATAAAACGAAAACTTAAAACAGAAAAACATATTTATATAATATATTCTAAAAACTAGGTACTTACTAACATTGTTTTTGAGATTAGTCACTGGAAAATTTAATAAAAACAACCCTTAACTCACTTCACATAAATTAGGAAATGTATTATAGGACCAATATTATATTACGCCATAAGAAAGCCCCTCTTACCCGAAATAAGGTCAGAAAGGTAACGCTATAAAAGGATAATATTTCATCAAAACTTTGATATGACAACCCTGGATATACTTGAGTTTCTTACTAACTACTTCAATAGACGTAGTGCTTTATACGATTCATGTCCCAATTTATATTAAACTAGCTGTTCCTCGCGGTTTCACTCGCATTCCAGGGATGAAAAGTAGCCTTTAATTTTTGGGGATAATGTAGCTTCCTATTAGTGAAAGATTTTTTTTTATATCGGACTAGTAAATCCGGAGATTAGCGCGTTCAAACAAACAAACAAGCTCTTCAGCCTTATTATTAGTATAGATATATATATAAGTATTTGTAGATAGATTATAGAGTATTTTGTTAATTGAGATAGATTCTAAGTTTCGATGTAGGTATATATAGGTATATGTGCCAATTCAACTACTTACTCTCTTGTTTTATTCATTAGTGTGAATCTGCTGATATGATTGTAAAATTAATTTATTTTTCCACGGATTAATCGTGTAAAAAAAGTCAGTACCTAGACTTTTGAAACTCAACTGCACATTTTTGAACTCGTGTAATTAGTTTGAAGTAACAATTTAACGAACAAAGTTACCCACTGTTATACGCGAAAATTTATTTGCTGAATTTGATAGGTTTCGTTTTTATGACCTAGATACCTATGTATTTGGAGAAAGCTCGTTTGGACTATTTAATTAAACTACTAATTCTCTGAAAGTTAGACGTTTTTACACGGGAGGTACCTAGATAAACTCAGTTTGAAATCGGAAGCTATTGAGTTTACCACCAAATTGTAGTTACCCCAATTTCAAAACACTTATCCCGCATAAAATTAATATAGAGCCACCGATTACGACCAGTGGTCAACCAAACGAGCTATTATAAACCCACTCCTATACAAACGTAAGGTTGTCTTGCTTAACCTGCTTAACCCATGTTCAAAAACCACCCTGACATTGGACAATTTAATCTCTAAAGACAGGGCGAGGGCCCAACACCTGTTCACTTAAAATTTCATTAGCTACCTGAGCTTTTACTGAACCATTAGTAGAGACACTTAATTGTTTAAGGGTTTCTTTCACTAATAAGGTTTTTGAATTGAGTTCGCTAAGAACGTTGTTTCGTAGCCAGATGCCCTTCGCAATTACCTTGGCTTTAATCTTTTTTTTTATTAATTGAGTTTTTTGTATTACGCGTTAAAAGAATAATAATTCATCATAAAATTGACAACGTCTCAAACTACCTAATATTATAATTTCATATGATATGAAAAATAGCACATCCATATACCTACAGTTTTAGATTCCCAATTATAAATGTAATGAGATAAAATAACTAAATGTAATTTTTACTTTTTTTTTATTATTTTTGGGTATTGCCAATCAATACCCAAAAATAATTAAAAAACAAGTAATGTGTAAAATCAAAAAAAAACAAAAAAATGTTTTGATTATAGAAGCGGCTTAATATACCTGAATAAATTGTAACAACTAGTGTAATAAAAAAAACCGACTGCGATACGAAAAATAGTTAGGATTTGTTTTATTATAATTTGATTTCTCATTCATAATTACATTAAAACATATAATTTGTGTATATTTTTGTAGTTACCTTTTACTTTTACCTTTTGATACCCAACTCAATAGGTTTGGGACAAACAAATATTTTGAAAACATACATTCTCTCAAAAAAACCACCATTTAGATTTTTGATAATTTTAATATAGGTACCTAGTGATACTCGCGTAATAAAGAGCAATATCATGCATTAAAATTGGTTCAGCCGTTTAGGCTACACGAGGTAACAATGGAACAGACATACATACTCGTAGTTATATACATCCGCGCGAAATACATTACCCTCCTTCTTAGGTCAGTCAGGTAATAAAACTTCATTTACATGACAATACTGATAACCAAACAGTAAAATTTGCACCTACCCAAATATTTCGACAACAGCGTAATGAAAAACTAATAACCACATTACATAGTCCTAGGTATTTTTCTGTATTTAAGTTTGATGTGTATTTTATATTTTTAATAATTTTTCAAGCTGTTAAATCTATCTGAAAATGGGTTTGCACATACATACGATAATATATTAATAAGGACTTTAATTTTTTATTTATTGAATAAAAAAATTAAGGTAGGTTATATTTGATTACGTTTACAAATCTAAAAAAGTTTTGATACTTATTGATAGTTTTATTACCTCATTTTTTAACACCACACTGGAGTAATTGCAGTCTAAGAATTATTGAAATAAATATAATATCAGCATAGTTAAAAATAAAGGCCTACACACACACAGATCATAAAAATACAGTAACATTTGTCCCGGTTTTTTAATTTACGACTCATGATAACACTAATCTGCATCGAACAAATAAATTTTCTAATTAGTCATAAATTGCATTATCAGTATATTATACCAATAGTTCATATCGAGAATGATAAAATTTTTCAGTCACAATCTAAACTCCATTGAGTGTATTGATAGTAAATATTATTGTAATGCCTTTTATGTTAATGTGACCTTAATATTAATGTAAATAAAATTCTTTGTTGTCATACCTACTTCTTATTTTAGTTGAAATGGACGCGTAAATGTGAGCGCACGTGCAAAACAAATTCGTGTTCATTTTTATAGGAAAATCTTAAGTGTTTAATAAAATATAATATTATAACTAATGGAATCAGATTTGGAAGGAGCTCTGGATGTCGGTGAGAAATAGAAGATATTCTATATTTCTGTTACAATTATGAATTATTAATTTATATTAGGTTGGTACCTACTTATATTTTAAAAATATTATTTTCAATATTTTTTGTAAACTAATTTTAAATAATTTATAGTAAAAAAAACTTAACCTACTTAACGTCACGATAAAATTGGAAAGAAATGGCCCCATCCATAATGAAAACACAAAGCCATAATTCTCAACATCAAACAAGATTTCTTTACAAATTAAGACCATAAGCATTTCCTTTATCTTTAGTCGTGCGTTGTATGATTTACTCTGAAAAAATATGTATTATAGCTACTACTTTACAATTGTTTTGTTGCCAGGGTGAAAAACATAATTTCTTATAGATTTTTTTACAGAATCTAAAGCTGGCCAAAAAAAGTCGTAGTGAAACTAAAGGTCTAAAGGGTTCTTCAGTTGGAAATGACCGTAAATATTAGCTGTTTAAAAAAAATACATAAAAATCGTGTTTTTAGCTCATTGAGATTGGAATATCTCAAATAATGACGTTCTAGAGCATTTCTGTGACCAGATTTAGATTCAGCGTCAAAAAATCTACAAGAAATTATGTTTCTCACCCTGACAACAAAAAATAAAATAAGCCAGTGTTATTAATGTAATTACCAATTATAAAGTGTACTGTAAATTGGAACCATTACTACTTATTTCTAAAATGATAACCTCATTTAACGTATTTATTTATATTAGGTATGGACATATTTATTTCTGTGTACCATTTAAACAGCTTGCAAATTATAATTATAAACAGAAAAATGTATTAAATTCAGTGAGCCAAAATGGCTAGTTGGTTAGTAACTTATGGCAAGGCTTATGGTCAGTAAATATTTTTAAATCAGTTGGCAATTTAACGTCACACTGGACTTCTCTAAATTATTTTGTTTGGTAAATTAAATATTATGTATGCTGCATTGAGCGACCCACTTAAAAATCAATCAGCGGGTAAGCAAAATATTGGGGTTAAAGTATGCCAAGTAATTATTTCAACTAATATTGGTTAAATTGTTGTCAGTTTTTAACATTTTTTGCAAAACGAGGTCTAAGTTGCTGCAAAAAAATCTTTGTAGGTATGCTTTCCAAAATATCGGCTTATTTTTGTTGCGAATCAATTTTATTACGGCAATTTATTTACTTCCCTTAATTTATTGACCATTAGCTTCTACACGCATAAATAAGCACCCGAAAGATTGAATGCTTTGATTTAAAAAATATTCTTCGTATTAATCCAAACTATACTCTATTGGATGCCAAATTCCACCTGTGGATGATTGAGTCCCTAACTTACACATGTAATAATGTTGGTGAGATGGGACTGACATTTTCTAATTATTCTCAAACAAAGTGATGATAGGCTATAATTAATATGATTAATTTTAGGTCATGGACGTTACAATGTGTTGGTCCTGTTTACATGCAGTATTATTCAAATTGCTGCAGTCCTGGACATGCTGGGATTCAGTGTGGTGGCGCCAGCTGCTAGTTGTGATCTGAAGCTTGGATTACAGGAAATAAGCTGGCTTAATTCTATTGCATATGCAGGTGAATACACTGATACTATTATTGAAGATTAAAGTTTATGAGTCGATTTTTAATCAATTGAATCTGAATTCAGGTTCTGTGACATAAGGTTTATTTATTTTCTTTTTAATCGCTTATTTTGTGAGACATTTCAAGAAACTTCTGGCACACCATTGAAATGAGCATGAAATAGAAAATTAATTAAAGTTTTGAAAATTACTTAACACGATATATTATTCTTGAAACTTGAGTAACGTTTTGATTATCGTTATACGATTAAATTCTAATCTAGTATTTTAATATAATCCGATTAAATTAATATTTTGTATCATCTATCTCTACAATTATTATCTTCTATATTATTAATGATTTTCCAAAAGGTTGACTACAGCTTACTGAATTTGTTATTTTTGTTTGGGATCTAGTTCCAAAGTTTCTTTGTTGAATGTCAATATCGAAAAATAATATTGTTGTTTTGATGGACGCAACAAAGTATCGGCAACGAACCATAAAAAAGTCTCGCAGTAAATACTTTTGTCATTAACGAGACTTTCCTTAACTTCCAGCCAGTTTCAACTGACTGCGGTCGACTCTGAAAATCCAAAGCAAATTTTTTTTAAAAGTTTGTTCTTTCTTGGTACATATTTCAACCAAACAAAAAATCAACACCATTGCAGTAATAATGTTCCATTTTTTTAATCTTATATTTGATAAATTATCTCTTTGAAGATAATAATAAATTATAAATGGTAAACTTTACCGCTGGCAATCAATTATTGTTGCACAAATATTTTGCTAAATCTTTGACTTACTTTGTGAAAATCCATATTGAGATTTGTAAGCTAAGTACTCAGACAATGAGGTAAACAATACATTGTTTTTTTATCTACTGAAAAGTATTTTGTATGCAACATCACGTTCCAAAATAACATTACCGTATGAATAAAAAAGTAATGGCTTAGAATATGAAACAGACGTAGGTAGGTATCTACATAACTGACAAGGAAATGGGATTCTACTATCGCACTTCACTCGATGTTTTAGGCAAAGCTCAAGTTTTTTGTAGGATAATGTAGGAAACCTATTGAGTTAATATCTCATTGCAAAATATGTGATGTATGTTTTTCAGGCTATTTATTTGCGTTACCTTGGGGATATTTTGCTGATATTCATGGTCGACGGAAAGCTATCCTCATATCTACGTCGGTGGGATTTTTCTTCGGTGTGTTGACAAGTTTTGCAACCTCCTTCCAATCTATGATGATATTGAAGTTTTTAGGATGTTGTTTGTAAGTAAAGAAAATGTAGTTTTTAATTTATAGTTTGTTTATTTGTATTAAATTTTATTTATTATTCATTTTGATGAAGTTTAGTGAAGATAATTTGATGCATGAAGAAATGACAACAAATAAATGAATAGATGTAGCGTAATTATAGAAACTTAAGAGGTTTTTATGTAGAATTAAAATATATAGGTTGTATAGGTAAGGTACCTAACATAAATAATATTAATGTCAGGTCTTTCGATCTCTAGATAAATTTCGGATAAGCTATTCTATAAGTCTTTACACATAGAGTATTTAATTTATTTAGAAAATCTATATAAATACTGTTCGAATTTGAATTAACAGCTGGATAACTTTTATCTGACCATTGAAAAATCGGTTTACTAATTAAATTTTGCGCACTAAAATTGGTTTTATGAGTGAGCATAATTATAGCTTTCAAAGCTAATTACGATTAACATCTTTCAAATTTCTATAAAAGTAACTATATATTTGAAATTTGGGAACAAAATTTATACTCATAAAAAAAATCAAACTTTTTCCATAGGATACCTCCGGTAGGTATAATTTAATTATTATTAACATAATTTATTAGTTTGGTAAATCCCCATTTAGGTATTTTTTTCTTTTGCAGTTCAACAGCATCTCTAACACTGACAGTCGCTTACGTAGGTGAGTGTACCGGAAGGAGAAGAAGAAATAAATATCTGTTTATGCTCAATGGATTTAACCTAGGATCAGATTTTGTATGTTTCGGTAAGTTTAAAAACATTTATATGCATCAATCGCGAAGCTAATTTGTTTAATTTTGACGGTGTCAGCTAATAATTAGTGATAGTTAAATTATTTTTTGAAGAATAAGATAATACTTTATGCTAGGTATTCAAAGCAGAACTAAATACTCCTTCACTATTGAAATAAACATTCAATATATTGTAAGTGAATATTCAATAATGATTAGAAGAAAATTAGTCATTAGTCATTTGATGACATCAAAGGGACGTAGTTAAGCAGAAAGGACTCAACCACACAAAGTCACTTTTGAGTTATAAGCGTTTGAAGTTCAATCGGCGAATACATTTTGTGTGCTCTTCATACTATGGGTTGGGTTGGAATAGCGAAAAAAAACAGTTTCCGTGCACATTTTAGAAATAAGGTTTTCACTACAAGATAGGTTTCTACCTTCTGAAAGTTCGATGGCATACTTACGTCTATTTTGACCAATGTGTGGTTTGACTCCTTTCTGCATAAAAAACAAGTACATAGTTAAAAAATACTGTATTTTTTCAGCTCTAGCATTTGCAATCCTGCGCTTAGACTTCAGTCTTCCTCTTCCTTTGTTACCAATTACATACAGACCTTGGCGATTGTTCACTCTCGCTTTAATATTACCTCTCGGAATAGGCGCTTTATTGATGTTTTTCTTGAAAGAAAGCCCCAAGTTCCTGGCCAATAAAGGAGAATCAGCCCAGGTGTTGGAAGTATTGAGGACTTGTTATCGTATTACTGGGACTCAGGAAGAGCATTTGGTAAGACTTATCTGAAATATTGATTAACTAGATTCCGCCCCGCGGTTTCACTCGCGTTCCCGAGGGATCTTATGTTTTCTCGGGATAAAAAATATCCTATTTGTTAATCTAGATTATAAACTATCTGTGTTCTAAATTTCATCCAAATCCATTCAGTAGTTTTAGAGAGTAACAAACATCCATCCATACATCCATACTCACAAACTTTCGCATTAGTAGGATTTTGTTCTTCGTGTTTGCTACTTGCATTATGGAAGAACATCATGCCTTATATCTATGTGCCAAATTGCCGCAAATACATTGCCGTTGCGAAATGATTAATTAACTTACATCTACAGGTAAAAATTTACATTAATAGAAAGTAAGGGAAGGCATATTTCTTGAGTCTAAAGGTTTGCTGCAAAACAATATTTCTGCCTTAAATTTAGGACTTAATTGTTGTGCATTGTGTCCAAAGTTCCTATTCCACTTTACCACTGTGCTGTATAATTATTATAAACTAGCTTCCGCCCCGCGGTTTCGCCGGCTTTCCCGAAGTATCTTATGTTTTCCCGGGATAAAAAGTAGCTGTTATTGGTAGGTGTGCCAAGTTTCAACCAAATCGGTTCAGTAGTTATTACGTGAAAGAGTAACAAAAATTCATCCATACTCACAAACTTTCGCATTTATATATTAATTAGTAGGATTAGTGGGATGATCACAAAAGTAGTGATTTATTGAAGTATGCTACTGCTCTAATGAACTAAAATGAATCTCAAGGATTTTAATAGCCCAGAGCCGATTGATAATCTTTGTAATGAATAATCAAATGTTTTCAGTTGAAATCCCTCGTAGAAGAAGGGGAGAAGAGGATTTTAGTCAATGAAAATACATTTTGGCAATCGATAGTAAAAAAGATTGTACCAATATTCCAGCCTCCATTGTTGAAGAGTACGTTACAGCTGTTTTATATAATGGCTATTTGTAGTGGCACGTAAGACATTCGTGAGACATTCCTTTCAATAATAATCGAGCGTAACAAATTAGAATTACCATATTTTCGATCATAATTTACTAACATGACCAATTTTCACAAGAATTTTACATATAATATATTTTACTATATATTGACGTGTGTTTGACATCAATTTAACCGTAGTCAGTGATGATGTAAGCGATTGTAGTAAGTATACAAAGCCTAAAAAGGAACTGGTCCTTAAATACAGCTGTCGGAACACTCAAATACAGCTTAGTGATAGATTTTCAACTTGAACCAGCTGGATAAATACTACAAAGTACTTATGTTATCCGGCTGGGTCATCTACTGTTCAGTGACATAGCTACCTAGGAGGAAAATAGCCATCCAATAAATTCACATTTATTTTCAGAAATAACATATTCTTTATGTGGTTCCCAACGATGGTCAATTCATTCTACTCACAAACTTATGACAACGAAATTAGCTTCTGTGATAAAATAATTGGAAATATTTCTAATAAAATTGATAATGAAAATGTAAGTAAAAAATACAAGCTAAAATACACATTTTAACTAACTCAATTTTGCCCGACGGTTTGCCTGCGTTTCAATAGACTTTGTGGTCCAATATTAATTTGATTGTCCTTGAAGGAGGATTAACTCTTTTTCAAAAAAATATATTATACTTAAAATAGTTAGGATTGAGATAGGTTATTAGTTATTATTTTAGCAAGGATACCTTTTAACCTTGTCAATTATAGATTCATCTAAATCTAAATCATGATGATTTAAATAAATCAATTATTCTGTACCTTTATCTGATTTCAGGCCACTTGCAACAAATCTGGTATATCTATTCTAACACTATACTGGGGAATGGCATTCAGTTTAATCTTCATGACAATAAATCTGCTTTTATCGACAATTGCTGATAAAAGAAAACTAGTACTTATTATTACATTAATGATATCTGGGGTCAGCGCTGCATTAGTAGACTGGATTTATCAGCCTATAGCTAATATGATATTGTTTATATCAGTACAGTTAACGGGTATATGTATTGGAAACGTTGCGTCGTACTTCGTTGATGTTTACCCTACTTCTTTTAGGTAAGTTCTGTTCCAGACATGTTGATAAATTGAATCTTTCCTAACTATTAGTTTGCATGAATTGCATTATGTATTATTATGATTTTATTTTTCTATGAAATTCAGTGCAAAACATATTTAGTAACGTAATTAAGCTTTGTATATTATTGATAGAAACACTGTTTTAAACCTACTAGGTAGTCTTTTCCTCTCACTTTCGAGAATAAAATGTCACTTATGTTAATCCAATGTATGGTCTTTTTATATGCCAAGTTTCATCCAAATTCAAAGTCATTGATGTGTTGCGTTGAAGCGTGGTTGAGATACATACAAACATCCAAATATTAATGAGATAATTGTGAAAAGAACTCATCATAAAATATTATTCGAGATATTATGACCTAATAGGTATAATGTAAATTGTTCACAACTCCTTTAAAATTTCAGAGGCACTGGCACCAGCTTGGGCGTGATGTTTGCAAGAATGGTCAGTTTGAGTGGTGTCAACATCATTGGGGCCACAATTGTCGATCATTGCAGATTTACGTTTCTTACTGTTGCTACAATTGTTTTTAGTAAGTTTATATTTGACTTTATTTCCAACGGTGCTTTCAAATATGTGATAAGTATCAATTGGCTGTACTGCGGTTTAAATAACGATCCAAGTTCACTTAAATTCACTTGTTTATCTATCAAAGGTCACCTTTTTCCCGTTAACCTCTGACGCTCTTTATGACATTAAACTGCAGTTCAGATTGAATGGTATTTAGAGGTTGGTAAATATACTTTTTGCTTCATTGCCCTCACGCGACTTATGTACATAATTATATAAGGCTTTCCATTAGACCTGATGAGACAGACAATTTAGCCGCAAAAAATCGCGTTGTAAAATGGCTACAGATGGGTTCCTTGCAGTGAGATTTTGAAAGTACTAGTAAAAGTAGGTATCTACTGATCCCGGTCTTATTACTGATCATACTGTGGCATTGCAGTAGAAATAAATGCTTCATGTGAGCAGGCCCTAATTGGCGCCAGTATTTAATTATCTACTACCTAAGTATTTATAGTATGTTAAAGGAATAAAGATAAGAATCACCTGCCACCATCAACCAGTCTCCTATGAGCACATAACCTGTAATCTAAAGATGAAAGTTCAAATAATTACGTATCTATCTAGTTCATAAATGTATTGAATGATAATTAGTATTAGGTATTGCTTAAAGATTTACTGTAAATTCAAAACTGCAAAATTATGTAAGTAAGCAGTAGTGAACTCACTGAGTAATCTAATACAAATTAGGTATGTCAATTTTATTTAAAGTGCAAATTGATAAAATAAGCATATGATAAATGTAAGTATATCATGTGAATTAGGTTTACTTTATTTCGTAATTAGCTTCCGCTCCGTCTCGTTTCACCCGCGTTCCCGAGAGATCTTATCTTTCCCGGGATAAAAAGTAGCCTATATGTTATTACAGGGTAGATTTTTTATGTAAAGGAGTAACAAACATCCATGTATCGATACATCCTCACATTTATAATATTAATAGGAAGTAGAATAAATAGGTACATATTTTTATATGCGTATATTATTATTTCATATTAGATATAATGTGTAAAGCTTTTGAAAAAGTTAACCTACCTTACATATGGTACCTTCTCCTGCCCAAATAACAGATGTCAAGTTGTTGCCCTTTGAGGCCTATCTATGCTTATTTTCATGCCCAAGGGATCTCATCTAGGCCCATGTTCTTTTTTATTTTTATAAACGATCTCTGGCTGTTTCGTAACTTAAATGCAATGCAATTTGATTCTATGTGCACAAATTAATAAATATGAAACTACATTCAAAAATAGAATACACATATTGAAATAAGGAATAATATTTGTACTATAACATTCTTGGAATTATTATTTACTTATAAAATTTCAGGTGGCGTTGCAGTAGCCTTTTTACTGCCAGTAGATAAAAAAAGAAAAAAACTGGACAAGTGAGCTACACTCACCGTGGCCGATGATGGTAAGCACACAAAGCCTAGAAAGGAACTGGCTCTCAAGTGCAGCTGTCGGAACACACCGAAAACATATATACCGAATATTTACAGCGCAAAGTAACTTCCATACTTACCTACTACCTAACACATACCATATACCTACCTACCTACATATTTATAAATTTAAGTATAAAATACATGCTTCCCTCCCTACACATCCCTGTTTTCCATATTTTCATCTAAAATTTGCGTTTGCAGGCGCACTCTAGTCAGTTCTATTGCAAATCAGGTTTAAAAGAAGGAAAATATCTGGGTATGTAAAGTCGGCAGATAAAAAGAGATGGCGCTAGTTAAGGTGGAAAAGTGAAAATGCAAGATGTATATACACACTAAGCCTTTAACTTAAATAGAAAGTACCTTACTTCAATAATAGATAGCGCTGTTACCAAAACGGTTTCAATTAAATAGATTTATTTACCATAGCAAGCCTGTGTCAATTGTTCTCATTTGTACTTTATTATTCACTAGCTGTTCCCCGCGGTTTCACTCGCGTCCCTGGGATAAAAAGTAGCCTATAACCGTCGGGGTGGAAATAATGTACTCTTTAGATAGGTAGGTACAAAATGCTCAGAGCCATACCTACAGCCTTATGCAAAATAATTTTTCTTTAATTGTTTCTCTTATTTGTATTTCAATTGCTTCCTACTTTAAGTCTTGAATATTGTAATTTTAATATTTTAGGCTATATGTAAGTAAAAAATTTTTTTTTTCTTTTTTTCTTTCCGTGGGCTAACATTTCCTACTACAGGTTAGGGTTTACTTAAGTACATAAAATATGAACATAATTTCCGTCTGATGTGCCAACATTGCGGTTTGGTTGCAAAATACTTACTTTCTCAAACATAGGTACATAAAATTCAAATAAAATTACCTTGTTTTGTTGCAAGTCATATGATACCTACTTAACATTCAGCCATCCACATAATATTAAACACTTACTGTCCCGCGGTTTCACATATAAAATTTCAAGCACTCCGGGATAAATAAATTAAGCGAAAGATTAATCAAATTTTATGAAAGTTAGCTTAGTCTGACAAATTGTAGTAAGGAGTAAATTGAATCAAAATAACTTTATCGATTAAACACAACTCACATAAAGTGTTTTATCTACTCTCATATCGTAATGTTCTTATTATGAAATCAAAATCAGTACTTTAATGACCCACTTTATGCACACCCGTGTATAATGAAATTAAAAAATTATATTATAGCACAGTTTTCTTCCCAAGATAATGCTATAAAATAACTTTTTTTCATTAAAGTACAACTATTTGGACATGTCTGGCCACTTATAATGTTTTTTGGGTTTTAATACTTCAATTACTGTCAGTCGACTTGTCAAACGAAATAATAAAGAAAAAAACATTATAAGTGGCCAGACATGACTAAACAATTAAACGTAGTATTATATTCTCTTTGTAAACAATTAGGAATCAATCAGTATCAATTCAGTTTTAGATGCAAATTTACTCTGTGGTCGCGTATGCGGTAGGGAGTTATTCCCAACACGGATTTGGGTGCCATGATGATTAATGTTTGTTTATTTTATTGTTTTTTTTGCATACATATTTTATTTTGCCCATAAATGATAGTAAAATAGCAGTGATACTAAGGTGAAATAAACTTGGATCTGAAATTGTGGAGGCGGCAATGGAAATGACGAATAATCGATACCCGTGAGTCATGAAAACCTATGACAAAATATTATCGATTTTTTACCTTTAAATTACATTATTGGAAGAGTTTAGATAAAGTACTGTATGATACTGCACATAATTAGGTATTAAAAACTCGTGTGATACTATTAAGAACCTCGCCTACGGCTCGGTACTTAAACTCACACTCGTGTTTAATAACCCCTATTATGCAACAGTATCATAAACTACTATTTTTACATACCTACCTACTAATTAACAGATTTTCAAAAAATAACAAGACTGTCAAAAAATTAATTTTTGGTACAAGCTTTTATTGCCGACTGTACTTTTTTTTTGCACCGGTCTCGTTATCTCGCTCTTATGAACTTGTTTGGATTATTTTTATTTTACCAAATACAGTTTTTAATCCTATTCAAAATATATAAAATAAGTAGCAATTCAAATCATAAAGAATATTTAAAATTACAAACAGTCAAACATAAAAACTCCTCTTTTATGAAGCTTTTTAAAAAATATATCTGCGTTGTCATTTTTTAGGGTTTGGAACCAAAAGGTAAAAAGGAACTCTTGTCTGTATGTCAGCGGTATGTTTCGGAAACCACTAATGCTGCTGATTTGAAAATTGGTATAGTTTTAAATACCTATTGCTGACCCAAAAATGTTGCAAATAAAAATATATTTTTATTTTCTTTGCAAGTTCGAATGGGGTATCATATGAAAAAACTGTATTGTGTACAATCCAAAAAAGGTTTTTATTTTCTTTTATGGTGCGTAGCTTTTGACTAATTATGAATTACATAAAAAAAACCATTCCAGCCATCTCCGAAGTTCTCAAAGCAATCTGAAATAATTACAGTTAATGGACTAATGTAAATATTACCTACAAGAGAAATAGAACCTCGTTTTTAACTAACAAAGTTTTTTTTTAAAATCATCATAATTCCTTCACAAATAAGCTTGGGTTTGGATTTTAACAGGCCCAGTGACAGGCCTAAACCAATAAATAAGTCAGGAAGGACCGAACCCTCGGTGCGCGTGCGAGTAAGGCTCAGACTCATACTTAGCCGGCTCTTATTTATTAAACACGCAATTCAGAACCTTTACCATATATAAGTATATCTTGGTTATATTTATGTATAAGTAATATAAAACAATAATAATAATAAAGTGCATACCTACTCCATACTGTGTGCTTTGGACCTCGTCTCCATCAAAACTTTCTGTTTGGTTATGAAACAAAACTGTTGGTTTGTTATACTCTATGGTTATAGTATAGATAACGTGTTATTGCCGCATCACTGTTTTGTTTCAAGGTATACAACGTATTATGTAGGTATTACCTACTATAAAATTAATTTTCATCACTCCTACTCGGAAAGTAGGTCATTTCATATATGAAGTGGGTTGAAGATTTCTAAACAGAGTCAGATCAGATTAGAGTTCCTACACCATTAATTTATACTTTGGCGGTTTTTATTCTTTTTCTTCTTCCTAGACGGACACTCTTGACGGAGTGGTCGTGGTTATGGTAGGTCTTTTTTATTTTTTTATAAAAGTTATATTTGTCAATTTTGACGTGTATGAAACTATAGTAAGGCGATAATAGCTCAAGGGTGTGACGTCAAATGCCGTGATCAAGGTTACGAGTTCAAGTCTTACAGTAATCTTGAGCTTTCGATGAAGGAAAACAGCATAGTGATAGAAGGTATCTACTTTGTAGTACCGCCTGACTAGCTACTACCGTCATACTGAAAAGTTGTCGCCAAGTACCTAGGAACCGAATTTTGAAAGCCGCACTTGAGAGCTAGTTTCTTTCTTGTTTTTTTTTTCTTACCTACAACACGGTGAGATTGTGGTCAAAGATAGGCCTGAGGCCATAGGATGGATACAAAGTAAGTACGTATATAAGGTTAACCTTTAAAGCTGGAGCTATAAAGTAAACGAAAACGGTATTTATAAATAAATGATTATTCACTAAAACCGTTAAAAGCAATGTCAGAAAACTAATTTATTAAATAAGCTGTTTTCAATTCCTGTTCATTTTAAATTGCCTTTGAATCCATTAAATGATAAACAGTTTAGAGATTTTAAGCTTGCCGCAAATGTTCTGATAAATCGGATTCAATTCATTCTACATTGGCGTTCTGTAGAATTATGCAAATAAGGAAATTGCACATTTGTTTAGTTTTATAACGTAATTTATAAACGGACATATTACATTTGCAAAATTTCATTGAGTGATCGTTATTTTTTAGTTTGACAGCCTTGTTTAATTAAGGTGAAAATATATGAAAAATTATGATTTTAAATGTAGATTTTCTGCGCATTCTTTATTGCAAGAGATTTATGAAAAATATATATTAGACTACCGAATATTTGACGAAGAATAGTTTGTTTTAATTTGAATTTTTAATTAGTGACGTCAGAAAAAAAATATATGCCCCTTCGTAAACTTTGAAAATATTGTTTCTATTAGTTGGTCCTTCCAAATTACTTGAAAATATTAACATACATTCTGAGATCTGATAGAACTAGTTGGATGATCTGTCTACAACTTCGAGTGCAGAGTCTCCAACCTTTACTTGAGTGGGTGCAACATAGACGTTCGACATGATTTTCGTCGACTCGAAGGCGAGTGATGTACTCGCCATTGACATTGATGCCAAATCCGTTCCAGTCCAGAAGCTTGAAGACATCTTCCAATGCAGCGATGAACAGTTTCAGAGATATCACGTCTCCCTGTCTCACGCCTCGCTGCAATTTTTAAAATACAAGTTAAACACACAAAATAAAAACTTTATCTCGTTGAAACTGAAAAGATTGCTCGACTGGTACTAAATAGAGTTGTGCATAATGCAGAAAACTTATATAAAAGTTGATAGATAGTCTAAATAAAGACGTTTGAACATAAAATCTCTAGATTTGGGTCAAATGCGACTATCGTGACATGAAATGTGTTACATTTCTTTTTTTTAAATGAATTGGATAAAGTTAAGTTAGGTATTGTTTGATTTGATTATTAACAATAAAAATAAAATCATCCAAGTTTGCATAGAGAGTTCCAAACCATTCCATTTTCTATGAGAACTAAGATTTGTAGATTAATTAAGTTATCCTTTAAACTATGAGGGAGGTCCAATATTTCCTAAAACATTATTCATAATAAATTTGGATGTAAGGGTCATACATTCATAATAAATTTGGATGTACATTTGTTATAATTTATAATCTTTTCAAATTATAAAAAAATTATGCCACGTTACTACCTATATTACTCAAGTGTCAAATATTTACAACAAAATAATACTATCTACATATAAAAAAAAACATCGAAGCAGCCGCTGCTGCCGATCAACGGCAAAGTTCCCGGAAGGCTGGCAGCGTTTCCTTTTTGGATGGCCCGACGCCTGCCAATCCCCCGAGGCCTCGTGTCAAATTATAAATAAAATATATATTTTGTTTCACTTAGGCCCAATTGCACCGACGTATAGCTTTAACCCACGGGTTAAATATGGCTATGTGACAGAATTCGTATAGAGAATCTGACAAATTTACATAATTAACCTGGGGGTTAGTGTTATACCTACGACATTGGTGCAATTGGGCCTTAACTACTTTTCCTTTATTTATTTTTATAGGCCCACTTGCACGCATAGTCAGGTTAAATAAATAAATGTAGAGCTTGTATATCTGCTCGGGGTAGTACACAATAACTAGATTGTTAATATTTTAACTGACATTTTGTCTTGCACCGCAAAAAATTGCACCGAGTTAACTAACCTAACATTTATTTTTAGCTGGGAACATTGAAATATCTATGAGCTTATATTATTACTCGATCACAGGTGAATGAATAGGTAAACAAAGAACGATACTTCTATGTTTATCTCTTTTACACTACCGTAGAATGGGGCGACTTTTATCAAGTTCGTCCCGTCATTTGAAAGTCGCCCCATTCTAATGTACATGGGCTTGGTTATGTTAGGTATATGGCTTGGTTGGTTATGTTGGTTATTTGTTAAACGACGTATTATTTTAACTGTATTGTGTCTCGAATCATTTATTCACTTCAACATGTACATTTAATTTTGTATACGACATATTTTGACATTAAACTACACTAACCCAGTGTTAGCGACATATCCCTCCCCACGTCCCTTCCACATCGGTGAGTTAAAAATTTATAAAATTAACTCTAGGTAGGTATTTTCTTAACTTTTGATGGTGCAAGATATATTATTTATCTAACCCTGTGTTAGCAGTTAGCTCCGAGTTAATTAAGTTGACCCAGGAACGTGCAAGTGGGCCTTAGCAAGATTTTTTCTTTAAGTTCTTTAAGTTTTTTATTTACAATATTTTTTTAACCTTGTTGATCGGCAGCAGTTTTTTGTATGAAGATTGTATTTTGCATATTATATTTGTTGTAAATAATTGTATATTATAAAATACTATATTGAATATACATTTTTTTACTGAAAGCATAATATGCTTTCAGTAAAAAAATGTAGGTAGGTATTTTAAAAATATTTCACATAAACATAAATTATAATTTATAAATACATAAATAATACTTAAACTAGCTTGCACAGTTGTAATAACCAGTTATAATTATGTAAACAGAAATTATTCACGAGCGGTAAACAAATTACCTTTAAATCCATTTACCCGTTTGCCACGTAATGTTAGTTGTCACATTCCGTGTGCGATACATCTCTGAGAGATAAGAATATTACGCAAACATTCTACAAACATTTGCCGTATTCAAACCTGTGATTCAAACAAAATATTCTAGATAAGTTTGACACAGAAGCAAAAGTAGGTATGAGTACATGCTATATTGTAGCTAACTTTTGCTGCGAACTATTGTAAGAAAGTGTGAAGCGGTGCTCGTGAACGTTGTGAATTTCTCTACTTGTTTCCAAAACGTAATTAAAGTTAGGCGATTAACACATCTACATGGAAATTCTGTGTTAATTGCCTTTTCATGCGGATCGACGATGATGGAGGACCGCGCAAAAAGGAATCCAACTAAGAGTGTAATTGACAGCAGAGTCCAAAACTTAACGAAGACTGAATTCCTGTAGAAATCTTAATGTCTCTACCGTATATTAATTGCCTTAGACACTTTAAAAGACTGGAGTAAATAGAGCTTTTGAAAAGAATATTGCTAAGTATAGGTGTACTGCCGGCTTTTCTCAGTTATCTGTAAATATTATAGGTGAAAATATAATATATAAAATCCCAATCTAAATATCAAAGATCTAAATATTAATAATCTATACTAATAATTATAAATGCGAAAGTGAGTTTGTTTATTTGTTACCTCTTGGCACCACAATACAAATACAATTGTGATGAAATTTGGTACGCATAGCTTAAGGCAAGGACGTGGAGTTATTTTTATCCCAAGAGCGCAGGTAAAAATGCGGGGAACAACTAGTTTTTAAAAAAACTTGAAATATGACTCATAAAATGGAAGAAGGGGACTACATTTGTACCTATTTTCAAAAAAATATGAGTGTGACTATTTATTTATAAAAAAGTTTTAGATCTAGAAATATTCTTCAGTGTAGGTTATATTTTCAGATAAGAAAGTTTTCCACGAACTTCATAAGGTTTTCATAAAAGTAAGTCTTGTTGAAGAAAAATAAATCTTTCACAAATGTTTTGTTCTTAGTTTTGTGAGTGACATAAAGCTTAATGTCAAGTCTTTCCCAAAAGAGCTTTGAGTAGCCAAAGCGGATTATTAGTGACAGATTGGAATTCATGTTTGTAAGAGATTTTTCTATAGTAATATGTCAACTAAGACGTTTCATTAGGAATTGTAACATTTCAACTCGGAGATGATTTGGGAGTAAGTAAGTCGAAGGTAATAGGTAAAAAATCGGAATTAGATGTCAAGATGATATATTACGGGAAAGAAGTTTCTCGGGCAACTGACAGTAGGTACATAGTAGAAGCATAATAAAAACTTGAGATTTTTGCTTACATTCGTAAGCAAAAATCTCAAGTTTTTATCAAAATAATATTGAAACTTGAGATTAGAAGTTTACATCATGTTGCATTGACCATGATCGGATAAAATTTGCTTTAATCATTTTCTTGACCAATCATTTTTTACATATTTCATTTGACTTTTGTCTCTTCAGCTTACTTTACATGCTATGTCAGCGACTTTTGTACTTATAAAGCGACCCATATAATAATTCAAATTGGGTATAATAGCTTTGATTTAGTTTTTATTTTTAAAAGATTGCTGAAATATCTTAAAAGCTATCGCATTTTTTATAACGGACCGCGTTTAGTTTTCGAATATTATATTACAGTATTTACCGATCTAAATATTATTCTAATTCTCTAGGCAGCCTTCTGAAATAATTCTACCTAATGGAGATGGAATCAAATCAATATTTAATGGAATTGGAATAAAACTAATATTTTTAATGTATTTATATCGCAATTTTTAAGAACTTTATGCGGCGTTCTAGATATTTTTTTCCACGAAATATTCGGAAGTTTTGCTACAGGATTAATACCTAAGTAGTTGGGTAAGAAACCCACGAAACTTACAAAAAAATTGGTCATAATTTTCAAACGGCTCAGCGGATTTTTTTGAAACATAGCTAAAAACAATCTCGATTACGACACCTTTCAAACAAAAATATCGATATCAAAATGGGTCCATCCGTTCAGAAACTATGATGCCACAGACAGATTACACACTACAAACTTATAACTCTCATTTTCGTCGGGGGTTAAAAAAGGTGTTGTTGTATTAACGAGTGTCCGGTGCTACAAATGTCTATGGATAAGTTGACAAGACTATTTTTTTTATCCCATTCATATGCGATTTTTGTTAGGAAGTGAGATTAAATTAGTTTAGTTTTTAACAACAGAATCGATGCCTGATGACCTGTATGCGTTTTTGCCGACTAATAAAAATTGGTAATTATCGTTAGTCCGGGTCGTAATGGGCAAGCCCTTCACAAGCCTCTAATGACACTGCTGCTTTTAATTTCTCATCAATTTTATTGCTAATCTAATGCTATATGCTTATAAAGTTCGATATTTCCAATATTTAACAATAAATCAATGTCTTCGTGTCTATAACTTCGAACAGTAGGCAGAGCATGGTTGCTATCTCTCGAGTAGATTACTGTAAAATCACTGCCCCAAAACAAATATCGTTCTGTTCTGTTATTCGTTTATCGAACCCTCTCAAGTTGAGCTAGCAAAACTAACTAAAAATGGACTAAGCTAAAAAAAATTGTAGGTACCTTACAATCCTTATTTTTACACTCTTCATATATTTTTTCACGATTTATTTTTACTAAAACACAGGCCTATACGCCTGTGTTTGACCACAAGTTCACCGTGGTCAGTGATAATGTGGCCAATGGTGGTAAGCATACAAAGCCTAGAATGGAACTGGCTCTCAAGAGCTGCTATCGGAACACACCGAAAGGTGCCAGGCGGTACTACAAAGTACCCTACCACCGTGACAAACCAAACTTAACTGTTCTATTTCAAACTAATCTTAATTGAATCAAACTTTATATGTTGCAGCGCTAACTAATTTCAACTCAACACTCCATATTATGTCTACATATCTATTTCAATATCCTACTATAATAGGTACTTATTTTAAATGTGTTTTTTTTTACGGATGTTATGATATCTGTTACTCTTTCACGTAAAAATTGCAGAAGGGATTTGGATGAAACTTAGAACATAGATAGATTATACCCTGGAATAAAGACTCTTTTTTATCTCAGAAAAACATAAGATGCTGTGCGGAAGCTACTCATGAATAAAGGTAAATGCTACTTGAAAATCAAATTGAAAGGTAAATTGTGATCGAAAAACTATTGGGATTCAAGACTATAATTTAAAATCTAATATCGCATATGGTACATAAGTAAATTTTGTGCAATATTGCCTTCGCGCGAGTTGGTCAGTTACTCTCGAATAGCGATCAAATTGAAAAACTTTTATTTCCAATACCACAAGTTTACAAAATATATTGGATGTTCGTTGGCTGCAAGTTTTATTTAACAAATACCTACCATTTTTTCAATGTTACCTGTTGCCTTATTGAAGTCCACAATGCTTTCGTTTAAATTTCGTTAAGTACTTACCTACTTCTACTTATTTTATGTACCTATCAAAGAAAAAAAAACCATCAATTTATCCTTTAAGTACCTATATGGTATGATCAAAAGTTTGTTCACACAAACGAATTATTGCGACTAAGTCAGTATTTTTCTCCTATTCAAATTTTCAAACCTACTTAGAAAAAGGGTAAAATACTGAAATGGAGATAAAAAAATAAAAACAAAATTTACGCAGAATTTTTTTTTTGGCATGTTCAGGGCCCACCCTGAACATTGATGAATACTGTCACCTTATGATGTACTACAGGTGAATTCTTATCATTACAATGTATGCTACCTTTTATGTGGTTTTTGTACAAACTTGAATTTTAAGCAAGGCAAGCAAACGTAGCGAGATGGATAATGAAAAATATATATTTTGATATATTAAAAAAATTCTTCCCATGTACATAGGTATAATAATTTTATTCAAAATGCAAAAGTGTCGTCTTTCTTGGTTTCCTTTCTTTCATGTAGTAGCGAAGAAACAGATTCACGTAATTTTTTCCCCATATACATTATGTTTTTTTCCCATAAAAGTGATTTGAAGTGAAAAGTAAACTAAATTACATTTTACTCTAGAAATGCGACTGAAACTACGGGCGGAAGCTAGTTCCTCAATAATATAAATAATTTCACGCTACGTAGATATTTCTTTGTATGTACCCCTACCTCCTATGAAATACAGTTCCTATTATGAAAGAAATAAATCTTTGTGAGGGACTATAACAATGTAATAAAGAAGTAACGAACCGTGAATTCATCTAATATTAAATTGAGAATAAAATTCAAATTACCTCTTTCTTTTCAAATAGGTTAATGTAACGAAATATTTCTACTTTACCTACTTGTAAAGGTCATGTTACTTCAACCTGTATAAAGCTTAAAAGGTCATAAGAGCAAGTAATAAGGATGCTCGAGGAATTACATCTAACAGGAACTGAACAGTCTGTACATTAGTAATCTTTTGAGGAAACGAAACAACAAACTCGTTGCCACGACCACTTTCCTACAACCACTAACTGCTTACATAGCACGCTCCAATTTAGGAGTCACCTTATATTGCACGTTAGTTACAATTGAAATGCCTTCCATTCCTGGTTGCATTATAGTAAAGACCTGGTAAGTATCGTGGGTATACGGAGAAATGGCATTCTCAAAATTTAATCAGCGCGGGAAGTCATGCCAAGGTACCTCATTATATTTTGTGCTTGTAAAGTAGTGGCATATAGGATAACATAATGGGATATAGGTAAGATAAAATTTTAAAATTAATTATAAATAATTATTTCATAATAGAGACTATTATGCTCGATATTTGGTCGACTCGGCGATAGGATAATGATTATTTGTGTTTCTTTTTTTAGTGTTCTTCATTACAGGTTCAAACAGGTTCCAATATATATCTTGATATGGTTCTCATCACTAGTAATGTTTTGTTTTGTTAGTCTTCACTCCAATTTAATAAGTTCCTACTTCTCTTTTTATCAAGAGCACTGTTATAAAAATGAATTCTTTTTCAATATTTACACAGTGACGGAATACTGAATATACGTTGAAATATTTTATTATTGTTAGAATTGAAAGGCTCAGCTGATGTCTACTATACAAAAAACGATACACGATAGTTCGATCATCGTTGTCAAATTATTAACGTCTCGTCAGTTTGCTGCAATTGTATTGGTTTGAATCTGAATTATTTTCGAAAATATTCCGTGTTTTGTGCCATGAATTTTTAAGGTGGAGAACCTTTAAAATAAGGTTAGGTTCTATATTTTTTTACGCAGCCCACCACTTAAAAATAGTAGAACACAAAATCTGACTCAAATATGTGCATTCAATCAATACCAAAGGGTCCTTTTATATTCTGGCTACCTACTAACAATGAAAGTTACTACTAATATAGAAAAACAAGTTTGTTGTAGTCGCAACCCTGATATTGAACTTAGGTACTAAGTAATAAAACTATGCGTGTCTTTGATAAAGATCTAGCAATAAACAACAACCTTATTAGGAGATTTAGGTGGTATATAGATTTATACCACTTTAACCAGTTTGGGGTATGAAACACGGCACACAATTCCTAGCACAGTGAATAATCGTCCTAATTAGATATTAATGGGCTTCCTCGTAGCTTTTCACTGCAGTGGCAAATAATACTAACTAGGTACTACTTACTACGTAAATGTGGCGCACTCACTCCCACTACGTACCTAATAGCGTAACAGTACTTATAATAGTCTTATAATCAATCTAGTCTAAACGTAATTTCGTGTAAAGTAGGTATCTGCAAGCCTGCGGTTTTATCTGTACCCAATTCTGAAGATTTTATAATTCCCAAAATATAAAAGCGTGTGTGGATAAAATACAGTCCCAGAAGTCACAACTCGTGTCATGTCATCTCATCTTATGCGAAAGTTTCGATGTCGGATAATGAAACTTGGCACATAATATAAAACATACATTAGAATAACCTATACGATATTTTTTTATTCTGGGGAAACATTAGATGCTTTGGGATCGCGGGCGAAACCCAGGGGCAGAATCTAGTTGAACAGAAATATTTTTATAGTATAGTATAGTATAATTAATTTGATATTTAAAGCTTTTATTTACGCAACTAGCAACCTAGAGATCCAACTAATGCGAACAATAAATATTTACTTAAATGTAATTATTAAATGAACGACCTTTTTTTGCAATACCAATTAGCAATTCCTTTACGCTGGAAATTCTATTTCCAGCTGATTTATAGCTTTTGAAACGTCAATAAATAATATGGCAAATGCAGCCAGATCTTAATTAAGTTCGTTATGTACTTACTAGAAAGATAGATCTGTTTAGTTGCACTGAGAAAATTGTAGAGAGAAATTTGCATGTTTGCATTTTAGCCAAGTTTTTATTACTCTTCTAATATTTCCTCTTACATTTTACAGGCTCATCATTCTCCTTGGTCTACTAACGGGAGTTCTATACAGTCTTCACTTGCTGGTGCTGGACTACCAGGCTTTAACAGCACCGAAACTACTGAGGTTCCTCTTCAAAAGAGATGCCAACTCACAAAATAATAACTATTTGGTAAGTATACGTTAAATGTCAGCTCGATCGTACAGTCTGCAACATAAGTTGATAAGATCAAAATTTATAAAATACGTTTACAATTTAAGTATTCACTAGATGAAAACCCGGCTTCGCTCGGGTGAAATATGAATCTTAATACAATGTAGGTACAAAATGTTGATAGATATTTCTGTAGTTATCGGTTCTCAAGTAATATTAAAGGCACAGCTAGGCATATATTCGTATAGCATCGTTCATTGTGTTTAATAAATACTATTTTCCGTATATAAAAAGTACTCTGTGATCACTATGCAAAACTAAATGAACACTGAAAAATGTACATTTCTTTCGACTTTCGTTTCGGCATCACACTTTGTGTATTTTGCCAGTGTCAAGTTGAGCATTGTATTTTATATTCTTCATGTATTTTTATATCTTGCCAAGTAAATTTGAATTCACGTTAATAAATCATTTTCAAGTCATAGTCAGTCACGTAATTAGTCAGTTTATGTTTGGTCTCATTAGGTGTTAGGGTTTTAGTACAATGGTGGTCGCTCTACAAAAAAATCATGGACTTTTGTGACAACTTGAAAAGCCTACCTACTTTACTATACACGTAATCATTGTCATTTTACTTCACTGGTGCACTTGTATTGATCTTTATTGGACAAAATACTACCGATAATATTTAATAAAACTCAAAATACACAATTTTATGAAAATAAAATGAAAACGAAACGTCACTTCGCAAGTTCCCACCAAAAAGTTCAAAATGTACGTTAAACTTTTATTACGAAAAGATGGCCAGTATTATTTTTAAATGTCATCCGGTGTCAGTGACGTTTCTCTAGAATGGTCAATATGGAGACTGTAATTTGTCTGTCAGCAGTCAGCACCATTAAAATTTAACAAAATACTCGACAATCCGAATTTTGCGGATATATGTTGTAGACTCGAAATCTTTATTTTTTTATGTTTTATTAATTAGGTAAGGTTTCGATCGAGTCTACCGTACCTCTTCACGAAATTAATAATATAGATAATATTAATAAATAAAGTAAACAGATATTTTGTAGATAGGTAGGTATGTGTCTATAAAAACCTACATATTAGGCATGACATTTTTAAATCATGCAATATGTACATGTACCAATATTTTTAAATTACGAAAATGATTCCTTGCTTATTTAATTTGCAGTGCAAAATATAGTTACAAAATAAATTAATTTGATATTGCAAAATATTAATTTTAAATATTTCATTTTTTTTGTTGAATATTTTGATATGTAATAACTGTTAATTCATTAAAAATTATTTTATTTTTCAAATTTTCGTTTCTTATGTGTAATCAATGACCTCTTCTTGAAGTCGGTTACAAATAAGAACATAATACGATTGAAGTACAGCAGTACTTTTAATAATCATTCCTTTCCCGACTGCTTAAATGTAAACAACGTTGTATTATTATTTTCCATGATATAAAAGAACAATTTTATCATTATTATCATGTACTCGTTTTCCTCGATTGTTCGAACAAACAATTGCTCTTTCATTTTCACAGATGTTTACATACCTTTTGTTCCCTTTAAAATGTAATTTTAATGTAAATTCATATGAATCATTGTGACACTCACATTGTGAAGTTTCAGTCTGATATTGTGCATGCATGTCCTATCTTCGGGGTTAATATCGCAACTTTATGGTGAAACATATACCTATTAACTGACGGATTTACAAAAACATGGGGCCAATTCCGCTAAATTACAACGGTTGTCATCCAATTTCGATTCAGTTAATGTTCGTTTCTCAATCCAATTCTAATTTTACTAAAAAACGGTATTCCACCAAATAAACGAAACCGAACTACGATTGGATTACGACTAGATTGTAATTCATTAGTGGAATCTGTTTCGCCTTAAATTGGGCTATATTACGAAACTCCATACAAATCTGTCAAATTATATTTATTTATGTATTTGAAAAGGGTAATTTGTTAATAAAATAATATAACTAAATCTCACCAAAAAAATTGTCATATAAAATGTTGCCAAGCCGACACCATAATAGTTCGCAATTTCAAAAATTTATCAGATCTCATCTGATAACTTTTATAATTAAAGATAGTAGTTTAGTACACCTACCCAAAAATGACCTAAAAGAGACAATTAATATCATGACAATCATAAATTCCACTTATTTATATGTGGAATATGAATTGATGATGCCAGTTTTTAAGTCTAATAATCTGCATCAAGCCGTACCTACTCTTTAAGTCAAGGTGTAGGGTTAGTAAAGTCAGGGCTTAGGGGCTTGGCTTCTCCTGGGGCTGGGGTCTGATAACTTTTTTACAGCGAAAGCGTTATGAGCAGACAGCATTTTTACAGAAAATGAAATCTGTAAAAAGTATTATTTTATAATGAAAGTAAAATGATTATTATACCACGAATAAAATCTGAATACGAAACACAGATCATAACAGTAAGAAAAATCCATGAAATTATTAATAAGGTGAGCTTTCATTGCTTACGTGCCTTTGAAGCCTGTTTTGTTTACATAAACAATACATTGTTTTATATTTGCAGAGGCCCAACGTGAGATGGAAAAAAATATTACTCTACGATCAGATTGAGTGCGCTCGCTTCTTCTATTGTAACTTGGGAGCGAGGCCGGCTAACAATGAAGTACGACAGGGCTTCACCCTATTGCTTACGTAAGTATTATAGAAATTATAAGGGTGAATTATATAAATCATAGCTCGATTATGTGTCGAGATTTGTAAAACGGCCTCTAGTAACAGGGATTATAAGTAACGGTCAGTTCACATTCCGTAAGTGTAGCGATTCACCTGCCGAAAATTCAGCGCTGAAAGTTCCGCGGTAAGTTCGGTCGTAATATTAAAGCGCGTTACGTCACGTTACCTTCGGATGTGATGTGTCATAGGTAACTTAAAAAAACACTGCAAGCGTGTTTAGCGGAACTTTCCGCGCCGAACCATCGAGCTAAGAAAACGTGACTGTTTCACGTGACTGGCAACGTGTTTTTGTTTCTTTTTACCAAAAGAAAGGTTTATTAATTCAATGTGAGAGTTGAATTTGTAAGAACATTGAAGAACTCTTACTAATTCAATGTATGAAAACAGAAAAGCAAAATGTTTATAAAATAAATAAATAATTTATTTCAGAGTATGATCTATATAAATGCCATGTTTTATTATTAGCAGTAAGGAAATAAACGCCCGTGTGTGACGTAAGTGCATTCCACTACTGCGTGCTGTTTGCATAATATAGAAAGAAGCAAACCGTTTGTTATAACGACAGCTTGCTGATCCCCTATTTTACTCACTCAGGGGTTACAATTTTCCAAATCAGAAAACAATTAAGCAATGTAGATAGACCTACCTACCATAAAACGTGGCAAACTCGCGCATACATCTGAACAGGATTTAAAAACAATATAGGGGGTCAATATCGCTACATTTGCAGCTTCATAGTGTTTCGGATGGAATTTCATCGACCTGTCAAATATGTTTTGTTTCATCTAATTTGGCAGATTTGTACCTATGGAGTTAATATATTAATATTATGTTTCGCCGTAAATCCCAGGTTTTTTTTAAATAACCTTGTAATATTTTATGGTTTCACATTCCACCATTACGCAAGCTCTGTGTGATTAGATTACACAAGCCTTCTAAAATGTTCATATTCACTGAGAATATTTTATTTTCACCGTCCTTGTAAGTAGAAGAAATATAATCTACACGTACAGGTACGGAGACTTTAAGCTTATAACGTCCGCATCTTATAATAATTGTGTATTCCATTAGCAACACTCTGTAGGTACCTATGTGGAAATTCTCTCACAAATAACCGCGGGGAGATGTGCAAAGTCAAATAACTTTGAATAAATTCGCATTCACGTTTTCGTCTTCATTAAACTTTGAATGTTAAGCTTTACCTATAGACGTACATAATAATAAATTTATATTTTCTTAGCGATGTTTTTATTTATTTGTAAGTTTTATAGATGTGTTTACAATATTTACAAGTATTGAAACAATATATCTAATCTAAGCTAAAACTAACTATATGTACCAACCTAAAAAAACAAATTTAAAGATAGGTATCTAATATCAAAGATCATAAAAATTGACCATGGAACACATGATGTTGGTGGCGTTGCCCCACTGAACAATCAATCTTAGCCTCTACACGAAAGCCTGTAGCATGGCGGTATATGCACTCTCTATATTTTACCCAAGACAGACCATGACGCCCTCGGTCATCGACATGGTACCCACAACTGCGACAGGTATGGGGTTTGCAAACGGCAATGCGGAGCACCACCGCTTCTAAAAGGTTCCCAACCTATATTTAGTGGAGGAAGCGAGTACAATCAATGACCAGACTCTTTATGTGAAACTGCTTCCAGCCTTTTTTATCCACGTCATTAGAGATCTCAAGGGCACAAATAAATGTTGAATTTAGATGTGGTGAATCCTACTCTTTCTGTGACTCTCGGTTGAATATAATTTTTTCTCCTGGGAATGACGATTCCCGGAGAGCTAATGCATCCACTTAACCACTGACACGAACATCAGCTAAGCGTAAACTTGCTGATGAGTGTCAGGGTGCTGTAGGCAAAAGAACAAAAAACCGGAAGAGACTACTACCTAGAGGGTACTACCTACTTTAGATTTTATGCTGTGATTTCTTTCTATATCAGGTAATTATTTCTATATCCAAATTAATGTATTACTATTAATAAACTGATCCTGTGATTGGTTTTTACTCATGTTCTGCTTAAGTCAAGGCGTGTGTTCTCGATGTATTGTTTGCGCGGCCTTTTATGTTACATACGTGTTTATCCATGCCATACTCTTGTATAACCGAAAATTTCCAAGAATAATACCGAGAAGATTAGTGTCTAGTAAAGATAAAGCCCAAAGCTCAGTTGAGCAAAGGTCAGATACATTTCTAGAACGATTATCTTAAGTGTAATAACTGACATATTGGAACTTTCATGAGAAGATAAAGTACCATTTAATGCATCGTTTAGTGAAATATCAATATCAAGATTAGTTAATCAAACATCAAACTTGAACGAAGCATCCGATAAATCTGTCGATGTATTAATAAATATTTAATAAATTTTCTACTTTTTAATAAATGTCAAAACGATCGGTTACATGGAATATTGTATGAAATACTAAGCTATGACGTCATAGTTTTACAGCATCAAATGATCTACTCTTAGCGGTTCTACTGGTAATTAAAAATCATAGAAAGTACAACATATTTGATGTTTCCGCGTGTTTTCAGATGTTTTATGTATTGGTTAGTGTTTGGTCATTTATTTTTGACACTGTCATAGATGACACTGCCTATTCAGCAACTGTTTTGCGACTAACAGAATTAACAAAGTTTGTTTCATTAGCGTAGAATCACATCAGTCTTACTAACGACGAGTGGATACCTCAAACTCGCGGGCAACTTTGTAAAAGACAATTTTCTTCGTCGCCGTCGGATTTTGGGAACGATATTCGGTAGCAGACTAAATTAGGAATGTGATCGCTTGTGGAATCCTTAATAAGACTCCTAAAATGAACCAGATAAAACTGGGCAAAGTCAGATGTAAAAAACACACTCGACAACACAACACTTTTATAAATAAGGTTACACTTCTGATACGTTTCTATACTGTGTGGATGAGCTTGCATTCTGTGCGGCCAGCTACCTACTGACCGACGACGTGATTTGAGGGTCGATGTATAAATCTCGTATATTTGTTCAATAAATTTGCGGTAAATAGGTTTACATTGTAAATTAATTATCGCATATTTTGTTTGTCAAAATAATTGTTGTATATCCTTACATGTATGTTCAAAAATGTTCTCTCAAGCAAGAGATATTATGTAATTTCTTTTTGAGAAAATAATGAAACATTTGCTATGTACGATTATTTTCATAATTTGTAAATTCCATAGATTTGAGTTCCCATGGGATTAGAGGGAATAAAGATAATTTAAAATAAAAACAAAAAAAGTTCATTGAAATAAGACGATGATAGTTCAGTGGTAGTGACGTCGGATGCCGCGAAGAAGGTCGTGGGATTCGAAAATTGCAAATAGCGATAGGCGACGGTAATCACTTACCATCAGGTGAAACCGCCCGCCAACTTTTCAACCTTCTGACATAAAAAAAATAATAACAATCTATTGGTTACAGGTTGGAGCCTCGAGATGAAGACAAACCCTCACACGAAATTTTCAAAATGGCGTATCGACATGGAAATTCAAGTTTATCATCCGATGAATGTAGAAAACAGTATCCAATTTGTCCATTTAATGCATCTACACTGTTCGGGCTGATCCAATTACTTATTAAGCACAGCTCATAGGCACTAGGTAATATATGATAGTGAATTGAATAAACCATTTCACTGCTAAACGAAACACTGACTAGAATAAATAAATAGATACAGCTATCAAAGTTAGAATTACTGGATAACTTGTATTGTAATAAGTAGAAGTGGCACTTATGAGAGTGATTACGTATTTAATGAACGCATAGATATTAATTATTATTGCAGATTTGGAAATTTATTAGTTAAGTCGTGCTTTTGCCTGTGCTATTGCTGTCTGTATTTATTAATTTAAAAAAATATAAGTTCAAAAGTTGCCATAATAATTTAATTTTTTACGACATTGTAACTGAATTGGTTTTTCAATTTTGTCTTTTGTGGATATTATTGTTTTATTAGTATGTATAAACTAAGTAGTGCCAGTAAATTCTAGTCTATCGAAAACCCAATGAAGCTTTCCAATTATTTCCTATTACTGAACATTGGACAGGTGCTGATATCTTCCCAATATCTGCAACGCCCATATTTCTGTCAATTGAACATATTTGATTGCGATTTGTGGATATCCTACAGTGTATTTTATCATGCATAGATCAATTATGAATTATCCATAAATAATGGTGCCAATTCTGTTGTTTAGGAACTTAACTAATATTAGTCAAGTCACCTCTCTTTCATGGTAACTGTGTATACCGGGTAAGTTGTTACTAATAAAGATCTCGCTTAAATTCACGTCAAATAAGTGAGCGGTCTAATCATACAGGACTAAAATATTTTACATCCCTTTTTTATAGGTATTTGTTATTATAAAGAGATGTTTTGAGATTAAATTTGTTTAAATTGTAATCAACAGAATTGAGGCCATTAGTAGGTACCTATCTATCTTATTATTTAGTTTTTCAATTACTAATCTCATGTGCATTTTTCATATATGTTTGCTCTTGCTTTGTTTTCAATATAATTTATTTAACCATAAGCTTTATAAATTGTATTATGATCTCAAATCGTATCATGTTCCAATGAGTTCTTATCTGTTAAATAAAATAATTGTACGTTGGTTATTAAAATATATATAGCATATTGCATTTGTCGCTTTATTCAACCTTTCGGTCATTATATAGCTACAATATTAGTAACCTTACTCCATAAGCCATAGAACACAAAATCAAAACAAATTATATAAAACTGGTTAAATCTATACCCCGATGGTAGCTGAAAACAGCATTCAAATTATAATAAAGGATATTGGAGGGTTTAAGTTTATGGTGATACATTTATAAAATTCTATCCGAGCTAATTAAATTACAAAATAATTTTATGCATCAATAAATTATTACATGAAATATCAAAATATAATGAATGTTCTAATGTTTATATGTAGGTTTTATCTTGAATATTTTGTTGTAAAATAATATATTTGTTATCAATCTTTTTATTTTGCGATTGACTTAATTCAATTAGAGATAGACAAGATATTATTTTGATAGATTTGAAAGCTCAACAAAATATGAACTTTTTATCAAGGAATCTTTTAATTATTCTATATTTTTTCATTTTTTACATATGGTCGCCATCGTGGAAATTATTTGGGTAGACCTTTGTCCCGCGTGAACGTCTTTTGGCTGATAAGAATAATGATGATCATTATGGTGATACGTCTGATCACAAATTAAAATAAGAGCTTTAATAAGGAAACCAGATGACTGATCTACATACCTACTGTTTTTTTTTTAAACATATACTTTTATAAATTATTGTAGGTCAGTATAATACAGATATGTCGAAAAACACTTAAGTTTATTCTGGTTGGGAATCGAAGCCACGACTGTGACATGACAGAGTGGTAAAATAACTAGAAAAGGCGGTTGGCTAGCCGGCCCGTCTGGTTATTTTATTTATTTTTAGGTGCGATCTTTAATAAAACAAACAGTTACTAACACATTTTAGTAAAAGCTTATAGTAATTAAGTAATACAAATTTTAAATAAATTTAATTCAAAGCAGTATTCACTGGCACAAATGACTATTTAATTTGAGTTCACTAACTCACACGTCAATAAACACTCACCCGTAAAATTGTTAATTAGAAATACTAACTAACAATACAAATTAAAATGTTCATATTCCTTGCGTACCTAAGTATTGGCAACATTGCTTTGAACCGTATTTGGTAGGGGCACATAAAGTTACATCCAAGCTTCGTAAATTTCGTAATAAAAAGTTATGTTCAAGCCACCTTCGAAAAGAGAATTCCGCTGTGGGTAGTATCGTAAGTGACGAAAATGTTGGCCAAGATTTGGAAACCAGTTGCTGCCTATTTCCGTCTTCGATCCAGCCAAGCCTTACCGGAAAACTTTGCCACACTCAATAACCATCTGAATACAAAGTGGTCATCTGATTTGATTGAAAAAAAAGTCCATGCGTAGGTTGCCGTCGGTAATAGTTACTAAAGGTAAGCGTCCACAGTTCCACTTCACACGCACGTATCGTAGGTATGCATTAGGTTTACTATTCTTTGTATGGAAACTCATACAACTGCGTCCACTGATTCGCATTGGCTTGTTAGTAATGGTAATGCCGACGCTATTGCTCCAAGGGGTAACTTTTCCGATCTGTGCCGATGATGTCATACGAATTGCCGATCAGTGGTCGCAATTCATTGTCTCACATACCTCTTCAAGTTTCACTCGACACAAAGGTTTCGATGTATCGTAAGGTCGAAGTAATAAACTGTCCGAAGCGTGCGATGCGGAACTGTGGACGCTTACCTTTAATCCGAAAGTGGAATATTATTATTCGGTTTTAACAAAATATTTCGTTTATAAGTTAAGCTTTTTTCAGATCACTGATTGAGTAAAATAATCTATAATAACCTAATACGTATTAGGTACCTAATTAAAATTGATTAAGTATCCTTCAATTGGGAATTTAACATGCGAGTACACCTATAATTAAATTTGTTTGCGAAATGAGTTCTAATATAATAATATGAAACATAATGTAAATTAGGTTCAATACTTTTTCATTCTAAATACTTAATTGGCTTATAGCTAAGCTCATAGATTTCTACGATGATAAGTTGGTCGTTTAAACCAACAAACATTAAATTATAAACTATTATTTTCCTAATATATTAATACCTAGTGTCTATGGGCCAGTAATGTTTTTTTAAGGCGATGATAGCTCAGTGGTAGTGACGTCGGATGCCGCGACGAGAGTCGTGGGTTCGAATACTACAATGAGCTTGAGCTTTCGGAGAAGGAAAACATCGTGAGGAAACCATAGCTCGGTGGTAGGATACTTTGTAGTACCCGCCTGGCTGGCAACCACCCTCAAGTTGAAGATTTGTCGCCAAGCACCTACCGGTGTGTTCCGGCAATTGCACTTGAGAGCCAGTTTGCCTTCTCGGCATTGTAACAGGACAGCAACACATAGGCAATATCTCTGGTATTGCAAATGGCCATAGGCGACGGTAACCACTTACCATCAGGTGGGCCGTATGCTTGCTTGCTACCTTAGTAGTATAAAAAAAAATGTTTTATATAATTGCTGCAAAGGCTCAGCTTTAGTTTAGTCATTTAATTATCCCATAAAATCTCTGATTATTCTCATTTGTAGGATAATTACAGAGCAAATATTATTTATTATCGCGGGTACTAAAACATCATTTGACTAACCTTTACTCAACCCTCTTTTCTAAAAACTATTCCCGGTGATTTTCGTTGGGTTAAATAAGCGAAATATTACAAATAGTTGTACACCAATAATCCAACATAAAACCTCTTGTGAAAATTCTTTGTCGTGATCAGAAGCGTAGTGACCTGATGGTATGAGATAGTGATTTTAGTACCCGAGGTATCTAGTATAGGTAACCTACCCAGTTAGAACTATTTATGTGTATTATAAATGATTTAATAATGGTGCCAATTCTGTTGTTTACGAACTTAACTAATATTAGACAAGTCACCTCTCTTTCATTTCAACCTTATTGAAAAAAGATAGAACATTTTTAATGCTGTCAGTTTAATCCATACCGTCGTAGGTAATGTACGGGTAAATAGTCGTGACCATTATAGATCGCGCTTAAATTCACGTTGAAATGTGTGATCGGATTAAACTGACAGGACTAAAATATCTTGCATCCCTTTCTTATATTTACTATTAGAAAGAGATATAGTGAGATTAAATTTATTTAGTTCGTAAACAACAGAATCGACACCAATATCAATTATAACTATAACCTACATCAAATGTCAATGTCAGTTGATCCAACTGGACCTTAGTGCTAAAATATTAATCATAATAATTTATTTATTTCAAAGAATATGGTATTTACAATAAATAAATATCCTGGGACATTTTTCACACACGGTTATCTGATCCCATGCAAACTAAGCAGAGCTTGTACTATGGACACCAGATAACTGATATACTACATATACTATTTTTTTGTGGACAAACAGACATGTTCATGCACACAAATGTTTGTCCTGGATGGGAATCGAACCCATTACCAGCGGCGTGATAGGTGGTGTCTTAACCAACTGCGCCAACTGGCTTGACAATACTACCTATAGGTTGGATTTTTACATAAATCTATATTATAGCATCACAAAGCTGTATAAAAAGATGCGTGCTCATGGGCATATCCATGGTGTATTGATATTATATTCAGAATTTAATATGATTCAGGAACATTAATTTGAAAAAAAATAATTTAACTGTAGGTAGCTAATGCGTTGAAAAAAATTGGACTGTTATTAAAAAATCACCCGGTATAATGTATGTTAGTAATAAAGCTATCAAAACTTGCTTAAATTATTAACTGGATATTAACCTTCCAACTTTTTGAGTTTCACTTTTTTGCACGTACGAAATTTATTATTTTTCAATAACAAGCGTGTAACTTATAACTCTCAAAACATAAATAAATATAATATAAATAAACATTGGTGTGTGAAGATTATGTTTGTAAATAAAAGATTCACAGATTCCTACCAGATGTTTTTAAATACAAATAATAACATTGATAAAAATAATCAGACTGTCTTGAATATTCGATAACATCTTAATTTATGACTACATAAATTATGTGAATATATTATTATGCTTCGAGCAAGGTATGGGTAAGCTTTGAATATATTGGTACAACGGTTGATGTAGTGGGGCCTTAAAATTAACTGTCTATCGAAAGCGAATTTATTGTAAGCGGTTGTGAAAGTCGAAATGAAGAACAAGAGGATACGTACGTAACGTAACCTTTATAAGTATTACCAAATAATGAAATCATTAAAAAACAATCCGCAGAGTGTTAAAATATGCGACATAAATAACCGCATTTTTCTCAGTTTCAAGAGACTGCAGACCCATTGATATTAATTTCAATTTGATCTCCACGCATTTCTGAGAAAATACTTTTGATACTTGTCCGACAGACATACAGACAGACAGACAGGAAGGGAGGGAAGCATAGACGCTCTTATAATATTGTGAAAAAAGACAGCTCAGGTATAATACCATCTGCAATTTTAGTAAAATTACGTAACAAAAATGGAAAAAAGTCTTATTAAATTTGTAAATTACCTGCAGCATTATATTACAGCGGTATCATAAATGTTCTAGAGAAACTAAAGTTTTTCAAGATAAAAAGTATCAAAGTATATAGGTAACATGGGTCTATAAAGAATGAGATTGCGAACGGCGGCGAATATCAAGCCCTCGAATCTTGCACTATTAGCAGCGTGGGAGGTGAGAGGAGGACAATCCTTCTTTCCAATCCTATTTATTTCAATTGTGTGTGCCTAAATGCTTGATTGCATTAAATCTTCCATTATATTATATTTATCTTTAAAAAAATATATATTAATATTTATCTTTAAAAAAATCTTGAAAACAAAAACATAAATGCGTAGAACCATTAGGTAGGATTTTATGATTATATAATGGCAAGAAAATTCAATGGAAACATAAAGTTTCTTTTTTAATTTTTTACGTGCCTTTGAAACAGAGTAATGCAGAGTTTTAAATAAAAACAATACAATATGTGAGATGGAAAAGAATATGATTTTACTAACAAAAAAAATTGAGTAGGTTTGCTTCTTTTGATGTTACTTGGGAGAAACAATGACGTAGAACAGGGTTTCACGCTGTAACTTACGTAATTAAAAAAACTGGTTTATAAAGAGGAAAAAGAGTTCACTGTTTATGAAAATACTGTTCTCAATAACTGAACTCTTTAACAATATCTATCAACGCACAGCTAAACCACTGGATGGATCGGGCTGAAATTTGGCATAAAGATCTACTATGAAGTAGGTATCCGATAAGATTTATCAAAATTCAAACCCTAAAATATCACCCTAAAATTTAATCTCACTATATCTATTTCTAATAAGAAAGGGATGCAGGATATATTAGTCCTGTCAGTTTAGTCCGATTACTTATTTCAACGTGAATTTAATCGCGACCTTTAATTGGTCACGACTATTTACCCGTACATTACGACGGCATGAACTAAACTGACAGCATTAAAAATGTTCTATTTCAATAAGGTTAACTTGAAAGAGAGGTGACTTAACTAATATTAGTTAAGTTCGTAAACAACAGAATCGCCACCTATCAATTCGATGTGGTAAAATGTCAATCATTCTATCCTTTGTTGCTATGACAACCTTTATAAATATTTTGACAAAAATCCTTGTATTCTGACGAACGCTAATTTTGGGTTTCAATTGGAACTAAATTATTCATCGAATTCTGTGATGAGATATAAAATTGTGGCGAGAGAAGACAGCAATTAATTTACAGAATCGTTGCCGCTGAGTCAATTATACCTATTTAACTTCCGAAAAATAAAAATAAAAACTTCTTTAAAAAAAATCTATTCCTCGTCACATATTCTCTAGTTTAATATTATATTTTTTACAAATCTCTTGCAACACACTGAATTTCTTGAAAATGATTGATTTGTATGATTTAGTATAAATGTAATCTATTTTGTTTGTTGTGATCGCTAATGACCTTAGATGTTAAAAAGCGGCCTGAAATAAATAATAATAATAAAAAAGAATGCCGAGAAAAACTAGAATCATCATTTCTCGGATATTGTGTTACCTATTTGGTGTAAACACGTAATTATATTTTTAGTGTCATCAAACTTTTCATGTGGCAATTATTTTTAGTAGGTATCTTATAAAACGGCATTTATCTTGAGGTATTACAGTTAGGCCCAACTCCACCAACGTCGTATACCCCCAGGTTTTATGTAAATTTGACAGATTATCTGTACAAATTCTGTCACATAGCCATATTTAACCCGTGGGTTTGTGTTTAAGACGTTGCTTGGTGCAATTGACCTTAATATTATATTCGATAGGAAAATGAGAATAACCTTCCATTTCAGAATAATACGAATCAATAAATAACCTATTAACCTGCTAGCACATACAATGTCGTCGATATAAAGTAATTGAAAAATAAAGGCAAACAGTATTCAATTATCCGACAAATAAAGCCTTATTCAGTCTAAGATACGTTTATTTTACTGCGAAAATAAAATGGGACATCCGTTGACTTCAATAAAACAGGGGGCTGGCAAGTACCTAAGTAATCCACATTTTATGGATGCGTAAAAAATATAACCCAGCTAAATAAAATTGGTACGACGGTAATAAGAACGGTGGTTTAGTTATTCTTGAAACCATCACCTGCTCTTATTGAAGACTTTACTATTACATAATTAAATAATATTTAATTTACCTATTATCCTATGTATTTTTAGGAGAGAGAAATGAACTTTAATGTACGTGTTAGTAAGTAATTTTGAAGTTTATTAGCGTATGTAATCATGATTCTTAGAGTTACACTTGACCTGGTCCATATCCGTAACTTTTCGTATTTCACGTATTTTCGGATTTTGTCATTTAACTCGTACCAAAGCTCAGTGAGTAACTTTTGGCATAATCAGAGACAGTAAGCTAAGCCGAAATGTCGGCCTGATCTGAAAAATCCAAGGGATGTAGTGAATATGAGGACGCAAATTCAATGACTCCCTCTTCTTCCTAATATGTCCCTTTGAAATAATTAGGTTCACTGGTTCACACGTTAGTAATTTATGAGCATAGAAGATTATACATTAATAATTAGGTTGAATAATTATCAGCAAATAAGCTTCATCCTTTAATATCTACTTAAAATAATAAAGTACTAAATTTCATACTAATTATTCTTATTAATAGATTAGATAACCCAGTTGGCGTAGTTCGTAAGATAATTATAAGGTCACAGTTTGTGGATTCGCTTATCCAGGACAAACATTTTGTGTGCACTAATATGTAGGTGATCCTCAATTAGTCCTTCAATCAGAATTATTTATACGGAACCCTCGGTGCGCAAGTCAGACTTGCACTTGTCCGATTTTTTTTGTAACTTTGATTTTCGAAAGTCCTAGTTATATTTTAACGATGTTTTTATTAATTGGTCTTCAAAGCTACATACGAGCAAGTACATAACTGAGTGCATAACGATGCATACTATATTTGGAGTAACAGAATACCTACATGTTAGTTCTAGAATATGTGTTTAAGTTTACTAAGTATTTATAGACTTGTAGCATGTACCTACTTGCGTAGCTAAGTCAAGCGAAATTTCTAAGCTATATGGATTTGGGAACTTTGGTGTTAGTCACGAGAAGGTTATATTAATTAACTCTCAAATATAATGATGTAAGTATATATACTTACATCATTATATTGTTAGGTATATAAACGAATAAGGATCGATTAAGATTTTTTAGATTTACTTTGTTTCAATTTTGCAAATAATATTATTATTATTAATAGGTAACTCCTTAACAAATTCAATTAAAATATAAGGTTTGAAAAAAAAATATTTCATTTATGATACTACTATTCCTACTACTAATAAATAGGCATCTTATAGATAAAAAAAAATGATTGTTTTTTTTATTTCCTGGCTTAGTAATCATTTTTTTTTAAAAAAGTTGTTGTTTTTTTTTTTAAAGGCAAAGGTACAGAGCCATACAGCCTTGTCTTATTTGATCATCTTCAGTTGGGTTTTAGTAGAATGTTAGCAGTTCTACTAAAACTTTTCATAGACTTCTTGAGACAACTTGAAAAGCCACTATACACGTAATCATTTCATTTCACTGGTGCACTTGTATTGATCTTTATTGGACAAAATACCACCGATAATATTCAATAAAACTCAAAAAGTACACTATTTTGTGAAAATAAAATGAAAACGCAACTTCACTTCGCAAGTTCCCGCCAAAAAGTCCTTTTTTTAAAAAGATACTGACATTACATTTATATAACCTCGTTACGATAAAACCAGTGTGTAGGTACGGATATTTTTACCTTAATAAAACTCCCTAACAATGTTCCTCGTCGCAAATCCCTAACTAATACCTACTGTTCTTGTTATTAGCTGTCAACTTGTCTCTCAAGTATAGGATTTAGTTCAAGATGAAGCCGATGAAAATAATTCTCCTCATTCTCGGGGTATTGTTGACTTTGATCCAAAACAAATACTTATCAACTACAAGCTACTGTTCTATGGATTCACCTCTTCCTACGGGATTATTGTAGTATTAACAACGTCATAATTTTTTTTTCCTCATCTATTGAAGAATATAAAGGGATCTAAAAATAGGACACAATATTTTTTTTCAAACAGGTTTAGAAATTTTACCCCCCGCGGGAAAACTGAAAGCTAGTTGTAAATAAAATTTCAAGCAATCATTTTTTTGAGGTATTTCTTTTTAGAGAAGGGTAGCCATCTATAATAATAATATGAGGACAGGTTCTCAGATTATTGCTATGGAGCTACATGAATTTAAAGGTAGTCTCGAGGACTTCTCATCTCTAGCCTAGATTACATTCATCCTATTGATGCTCGGCGCGGGTCAAGTGCTCTATACGACGACTCGCGCGACGCAACCCACAAACCATGTCACAGTTTTATAGACTGACAGAACGCTATTGATGAGTGTGGAAGGAACTTATGAAAAGAATTAAAGAAAGAAAGAAAAAGTTTTTATTTTTTGCGCGCCATAATTACTGATTAATTACTGATCATAAGATATTATCAGGGCAAAAAGAAGGGGTTATTTATATAAATTAATATTTTTGTAAAAATGTTACTGAAATGTTTAATTCTGTATCAGATGTATGGTAAAAGAATTATTTATTAGAAATAAGCAATCTCTTTATGACTTGTATTTGTTTTTTCTTTTCTCTTTATATGTCTGTATTTGTGCATAAAGGTATTATTTGATACCTACTCGACTATGTAATATTGCAAAGAATTATTGTGAATTGTGAATGAAAAGAAAGGAGATAATAAAAGAAAATTCAATATATTCAAATCAAATCATAATGAAGAGCACTGTTCACTGTTCTGAAAAGAAAAAGTAAACCTTTTTCTTTAAAATTTAATACAAACAATTTTATATTTGCGTAAATAATTTTGTTAAAAAATATGATACATTCTTGTATTTCATTACTAAAAAAAAGCCTTTTAAGGGTTCCGTACCTCAAAAAGAATAAAGGATCAATCGTGTGTCTGTCTGTCTATCCGTCCGTATGTCACAGTCCATTTGCTCCAAAACTACTGGACCGATTTAGTTAAAATTGGGTACACTTATGTAAGTCGGTGACCCAAACACGTATAATAAATAATAAAATAATTTTAAACATTGGGGCCACTTTTGGGGAATAAATCAGAGAATTAAATAAAAAAGTTTTGCAAAAATGTTTTATTTATAATTTTAAGACAAATAGTTTTGAACTTATATAAGAAAATAGGCGAAAATTAACCATTCTCCACCCCTTCCTTATCTCCGAAACTACTAGGCAAAAAAAAATTAAAAATGACTTTAACCATAGATTACATGAAAACCTATAATAAGTCTATGATATAAGTAACATAGGAAGTTACGGAACCCTTGGTACCCGAATCAGACTCGCACTTCAATATAATAATAATGGTGTTGTCAGACTGGAATGCCGTCGTCTCTGCTGCGTTCAGCAAATGTGAAACACAACCATTTTACAGCAACGTGACATCACAAAATATCTCCACATTTTTGCGACGTTCCAGTTTATATTCTATCAGGAGAGTGCCATTCAAACATAGGTAATCCAAAAAAATGTGTAAATATGCAGCAGTACTAAAACATCTTGATAAGTATGTAAGAATTTAAGGTTCCAAATACAAAGAGTAACCACAAATTCCTACTACGCCGTCCGTCTGTAGGTATGTTAGTTTATCACAGAGACAATAGGTAACGTAACTAGTTGAAATTCTAACAGAGATGGCATCTAATACAAAATTAACAACCTCCATAATCAATCTCACAAACGCTGTCACATACAATATGTATACAAAATTAAAATGGTTATCTATTGTATCAAACTATTTGTATTATTATTTTAAATGTAATACTATATTAAATAAATAAAATAAAATACATTTATTTCGAGTTACCATGACTCATACTTTGTCAATGAGTAGGTATACAAATAAATTATTACAAAAACAGATAAATATACACAAATTAGCCGCATTATCCGGTACTATAGGCGACATGTCTGCTACAGCAGTGCCGGATATAAGGACAGTCTAATTTAGTCGCGATCATCGCCAGGACGGTGTTCGAGCTGCCCCGCACTCTGTGCACTAGAGACGCACCACCTCTTGATATTAGCTGCAATAAAAATTAATTGCAGAGCCACAAAATTTAATTATATTAGGTATATTATACTGGGACAATCTTCACGGCTATCTGATGCTGATCCCAAACAAAGCAGAGCTTGTACTATGGAAACTAAGCTACTAACATACCTAATACTGCTTATTCTTTTTGTAAATACAGACTATAATATACATATACTTATACCCAGTCGCACTGGTAGACACGATGGTATTGAATTTTTTTATTTCCTGCGCAAAAGAGCATGCATTGCAATTCTGTAAATATACAGGGTGGAATTTTGTAATGCCACCTGGAGGGGAAGTACTCTTAATACTTTAGATATAAAATTTTGCTCAAAGGAAACAGTCCTTTATTTTTGAAAAGAAAAAAAACGGCATTAAAGATTTTTAAAAATTCGCTTGCCGCACACGGTAATCGAACCGACTAAAATCTGTAAAAGTTGCACCGTGTACTTCTATTGCATTGATTGTTAGGGTCAATAAGGATGAAATCTCTTTAACAAACTTCATAAATTGAATTACATGAAAACAATTAAATTTTAAATTAATTTAATTATGTACAAAAATTTAAACTAACTAATTAATTGCTCGAAATGAGCTCCATTTTCAGAAGTTAAATGAATGGAAAACAATGAAATCTTAAATTATTAATTCAATCGGTCAAGTTAAAGCACTTTTACTCAAAGATCTATCTGTGTACTTATGTTATTCATTGTTCATTAATTATTATCATTGACGTCATTTATCCATCGAAATGACGAATTACTATTTAGATAAGACGATTGCAATTTGCACGTGTTTGTAATGCAGACTCCTTTCTTAGATGTGACATAACTGCGTGTATGACGTAGTTTAAATATGGAATGTTACATTTGAAAATAGATTTTCATCTGTTATTCACATTTGATTGTTTTTACAAATCATTTCATAATTGTTTCACGGTAAAAATGGCTTATCAAGAGCAATTTGATTTAATGGAAGCTTATTTTTTAAATAATAAAGATGTGAATCGTGCTCTGCGGTGGTATGGAGAGAGATATCGAGACCGTCAGACACCAACTCGATTTGTACTGAAAAGAATGATAGATAATTTAAAGAACACTGGAAGTTTCAAAAAGCGACGGCACCCTCTTCAACAAAACAACTTTGATTTTGAATTAAATATTTTAACATACTTCGAAGCATTTCCGAAGGCTTCAAGCAGAGATGCTGCCGAAGTAATTGGAACAACCCACACTCGCATACTTAAAGCGCTGAAAAAGTATAAGTTTAGATGTTATCGTGATGGTCGGTTGGTACAAAAATTGCATCCTGGGGATTGTGAGAGACGACTAATTGACCGTAACCCTAATTTTTTGAGTAACATTGTATGGTCTGACGAAACCAACTTCAGCAATAACGGCATGTACAATCGCCGCAATAATCACTATTGGTCTAGAGTGAATCCTCTTCGTGTTCATGAAACTAACAGTCAAGTAAGATTTTCTTTCAACGTTTGGTGCGGAATTATGAGAAATATGGTTGTGTTAGTCCATGTATACGAAGGTCACTTAAACACTGTTAAGTATTTAGAAATACTCGATTTATTAAGAAACGAGTTAAATGGTTTCCCCGAGGAAGAGCGAAACCAAATAATTCTACAGCAAGATGGTGCTCCAGCCCATAACAGCAGAATCACTACTGCCTACATTAATAACCATTTTAATACCTGGATTGGTACAAACGGCACAATCAGATGGCCTGCGAGATCACCAGATCTCACCCCTTTAGATTTTTTTTTGTGGGGATATGTAAAAAATCAAATTTACACTAAATGTTATGAGAATATAAACGAGTTGAGAGTTGAAGTTCAGAATACGATTTATAACATTCACCACAATACGTTATTGAAGGTAACTAGAAATGAATTCGTTAGAAGAATAAATTTGTGTATCCAAGAAAATGGAGCCCATTTCGAGCAATTAATTAGTTAGTTTAAATTTTTGTACATAATTAAATTAATTTAAAATTTAATTGTTTTCATGTAATTCAATTTATGAAGTTTGTTAAAGAGATTTCATCCTTATTGACCCTAACAATCAATGCAATAAAAGTACACGGTGCAACTTTTACAGATTTTAGTCGGTTCGATTACCGTGTGCGGCAAGCGAATTTTTAAAAATCTTTAATGCCGTTTTTTTTCTTTTCAAAAATAAAGGAATGTTTCCTTTGAGTAAAATTTTCTATCTAAAGTATTAAGAGTACTTCCCCTCCAGGTGGCATTACAAAATTCCACCCTGTATATAAAACATGAATCGCTGAATGTGTTGCTAAGCGCAAATCTCGAGAGCAGCTGAACCGATTTTGATCATTCTTTTTTTGTGTTTGTTATTGTCAGGAGAAGGTTCTCATGAAAGGAAAAAAATATACGCGGAAAATTTGAAAATTTAAGAAAATTTAACGAACGCCTATTTCTGCTGCGAAACTACTAGGATAGCATACGTTCTATGTGGGTAGGTAGGTAGGGTATATAGGGGTAGGTAGAGGTAGGTAGGGTATACAGGGGAAGGTAGTCTCAGGGCAGGACAACGTCTGCCGGGTCAGCTAGTTGAATATAAAACCATAAAATATAATGTAGGGGTGTCACTAACCCCATGCAATACACAATAAACTCCTTTGGCAACACGTTCCTGATGTCCCATTTACGTTTTATAACATCCCCTCGTACCACACCGGTATGTAATATCTATGTTAGCTTTTGAGAGAAGAGTGCATTACATAAGTCTGCATCCTTACTTTACATTTTATATTCTAATATTTCCAATGCATTTAAAGTGATGTTCTAAATGGGTTGAGCTGGGAAAATATCAGTGTAAAATCGATACCAGAAATTTAAATTATCGTAAAGAACTTTCGCTAAGCGACAAAGCCTTTCAATAAAAAAAAAAAAAATTTTTGCCAAATATGAGAAATATTATTGGAGCATTTAAAGCTTAAAAATATGTCTCTTACCTATGATACTAATTGCTCTTTAAAGTTTTTTTTATAAATTGGGACAAATACCTGTTTTATCAGTGAGCAAAACAAGGGAAACCTGAAAGTGCTGATCGCCACACATAGTTATTAACACAATCACTTCGGGAACCATAGAACAAAATAAAAGAAACTGAAGTATCTAATAAAAAAAAGTCTATTATAGGCTGTTCCATAGCCAATCCAGAACTTTCATAGTGGATAGAAACCCGATATTTAAAACTCAGTTTCTTTTTTATTTTGTTTTAAACGGCTTGGGAGGACATGTGAAATGTTTTAAAGACACATTCAGTACGATATTAGACTTTTTGGACGTATATTTTGGATTTGTTTAATGTAACACGGTTTTCATTTGCACATTAATATGTAGGTATTTTCAAAATTAAATTAAATAAACGTTTTTAATATTAAGGTTACTTATTTATTGACTTATTAGGTTTTCAGTTTTCTTCTTTTTATTCCCTTAAATTCTAGATTATTGGTATTTTCATATTATGTTAAGAAAAGCGATAAAAAATACATGCATGTTCCCTATTTTGATTACGGATCAAACTACGAAGTAGATCAAAGTGTGGGACGGAAACTAACTACAATATCACATTTTACATTTTTGGTAAACTTTTTAGACCAACTCCAATTTTGTAACTTCGTTAAAAACAGCCGCGTTCAACTTCAATCAAATAAACTCGTACACTATCTGTCTCTATGTAATAAAATTGATGAAAATCGTTTTATGTGAATTTACTCGGTATTTGTTTCAAGCATTTCTGTACTGAGCAAATGAACAGAATATTACTAGTTTCAGAAACTAATCCTTTTACGTTTACACTCGCTTGGGCAAGGCCCGGTGTTGCAAAGCATCCTAGTATAATATCAAATTGATCTAGCAGTTCCAAGGGTAAATAATATAGTAGTATTTGAACAAGACTGTTAATTAACCTACCACCGTGCAAAGGTGATGCTTCCATTCACCGAAAGCTTTATCACTGAAATTGACATCACTATGCCAACAAAGTGACAGACTAAGTTGGATCCGATCACGTCTACCAAAAATGGACCTTCAGTCCAGTACTTAACGGTAAACCAATCTAAGTATTGGATCGATCATCTTATAAGAAAGCCGTAATTATTATAACTTGCAAAATATGGGCTATAGTCATCGATTTCGAGTCATTAGAGAAACAGCTAGTGATTTCGTGACTCACTAGAATTTGAAGCTAATTTGCAGCAGTTGTAGAGAATCTTAGTCTTTCGACGTTGAATCCGCGTATGTTACACAGTCGACCTGCAAGAATAACTTTAACAATTTAACTTTTCTTTGGTTGCAACATTTAAGTTTGAGCCACGAGTCTTAGTAAACTTAAGTTTTGTTTTATTGAAGCGAATAAAGTCTCGGTACATTTTGGGGTCCCGTTTTCAAACATGGAACCCTTATGTTGGTTTCACCAAGTCCATCCGTCTGTATGATACTTATCTGATATACTACGTACTTTTTTGTAAATATAATACTAAATCGTAACCTGGGACTTGATTTAGTTCTTCTAATAAATATTGTTTATCAATTACGTCATTAAACTTATTGTTAGTTTTGTTTCGTTCAAATTGTGCTCCTCATTTTGCGGTTATAATGAGTTTTGTTATGATTGTATAGTTGTATTAGCTGTAAATCTTTCATGTTATACCATTCCCTGAAATATGTAACTTTATGGTCTTTCTATGTAATTAATGTTTTTGTACCTATTAAGTACTGTATTAGATTAAATACCATACAATAACTTATAAGGAGAAAATATTCACAGAAAATTTTGCGATCGAGAAAATTAATAAAATGATCAAAGCGATGGACATAATTAATTTTGAAATTACCAGGATTGCTTTTAGAAATATTTTTCAAGACGAATATTATACGATTTTTATGTTATTATTGAAATATGTAAAGATTGATTGCTTTTTAGCTACTATCTTTATAATTTCCCCTTCACACACAAATATTGCTAGAAATAAAGTATACCATTCTTCTAATATTATAAATGCGATAGTTTGTGAGTATGGATGTTTGTTACTCTTTCACGCAAAAACTACTGAACGGATTTGGATGAAACTAGGCACATAAATAGATCATATCCTGGAATAACATATAGGCAACTTTTTATCCCGGGAAAACATAAGATACCACGGGAACGCAGGTGTAACCGCGGGGCGGAAGCTAGTTATTCATAAATGGGAAAAGTTAATGTAGAGATATTTTGCCACCAAGTTTATTATATTTTATTTCACCTATCTGTCTCTTTCGGTCCACTGGCAATCCAGGTGTTTCACAAAGGTGGAGTCGAGTGGAGTTCAATGGAGACGTTTTGAATGCAACGCCATGATTGATGACACCATTTTCCAAAACTTTCTCCTCGTTTCTGTCCTTTTCATATAATTTTTGGGTAAACTATTGTAACTTTTACGTAAGTATTTTATGAATAATTTATAGGTAGGTAACCTATTTAATCTCCACTTTCATAGTAAGTAATTAAAAACCTATTTAATAAAATTTAAATGCTGCTTGTAAACAAATCATTGATGCTGGATCGATTTGGCTAGATTTGTGTTAAATTAATATAAAAATCCAAATAAAGTTTTTAGAGATATAAAAATTGAAAAGGATGGCTATTGCAGAAACTCGTGAAAAAAATTATAGTTCTTTCTTCTATGGGGATGTACCATCCCAAGTTTGAAAGTAGCACCAGTAAATGTTATCATTGATTTGATACTAACGGTTCCTCGTTTGTCGTGGTATGGACATGTTATGAAAAGGGATGAAACCCATGTGACTAAAAGAGTTGTACCTACATAATATATGAATGTGCATGAATAATACTTTTTAAACTATCGCGAACAATATTCATGTTTAAGTATATTAATATGTTGGGTCTATTCGTGCACAAAATATCAAATTATAAATTCGAGTAACCTCGACGTTTCGATCAAGTTAGGTACTTTGATCGTGGTTGCAAGTGGACTGGAAAAGCGAGCATCAACACTTGTTGGCAAAAGTTGTCTCCAACTATCTGCATTTGGTCTTGTAAACAATAACTGTCACGGTCTCGGCACACCGTACTAACTGTATCAACCAACACATATACTCGAACGTAGGTAAGTCACGGCGCGAACACTAAGGTACAAGTCCATGGGCCGCAGCCGAGGCGTCAGACGCGCGTGATTGATGCGTCGTGGCTGTACCTATAATGACCGTCTCAGCCGCGCGCGTCTGTCGCGAGCCTCGGTAGTGGTTACATACATTCTCATACTATGATTAATTATCAATTAATTATTAATTAATAATTATTAATAATAATTATTATTATATTTGATTTTTTGATTGTTTATTTGTTTGTTTGATTGTTTGCATTGAATAGGCTCCGGAACTACTGAACCGATTTGAAAAATTCTTTCACTAATAAGAAGCTACATTATTCCCGAAGGTTATAGGCTACTTTTTATCCCGGGAACGCGAGTGAAACCGCGCGGAACAGCTAGTTTGTGAATAAAGAGAATCTCTAGATAAAATGTAGTTAAACTTTTGAAATACAAAATAATACTGCTACCAATACCTACCTTGTGTATCTTCAGTGAACCGTAGAGAGCTGCAAGGCGGACCTCAAGTCATAAAAATCCACTTTTATATCTCAAGTTCTCTGGGGAGATTACCTTTGTTCAATAAAAACCCATTAGCATCAATGCATCTCAGAAAAACTGAAGATTTTTATATTGATAAGATATTTACGTTGCAAAGTTGACGGATTTATTATATTTATTCCGTTCTGACTTTCGTTTTGTAAAATCTAATAAATATTTTTTTCAGATTATAGATGAATCGAAACAATATATAAAAAAATATCAATAATCAAAATATCCTACTCATACCTATAGGTAATGACCAGAAAATATATAAGCTACTATTACAATGAGTTAAATTTAAGATTTTCCAAATTTAGCTAATAGAAGAAGTCGTACTTAACTAAAAATGTTTATATACTTAAGTCTCTCCCCTGAGACGGTATCTTTTTTTTTCATTTATTAGAGTTTAGACAATTATTCCGAATTTATTCGAACATCTTGACTCTGGAATCGTCGGCACTAGGCTAGTAATTGAGGCAATTACCTCTCAATGTACTTAAAAACCAGAAAGAGGTTGGCAACAGCACTTTGGAGAGTAAGGGAACAGCAATAACGAGTAGACTTTCAGACTTTTAATTAGACACAATGTAAGTACTAAAGCTTTTTGTATATCATAAAAAGTAGAGCTATGTCGATGACTTCGTTCTCATAGAATATTTTAAACAGGAAGTAATTAGTCAGTTCCGTAGTTCCCCCGTAATGTTGCCACTTTATAATAAAACATTTGTAGAAGAAATATTTTTTTTTAACTACCTACTAGTTAGTCTTTTTTCCGCTTTGGAATATAATCTGACTCTTTTTATTTAATTTGAACAATTACTAAAAAAATAATTACTAATACGATACTACTAAGAAGGTACTCTACCTTACCAAAAATCCATAGTAACTACTATGAATACTAAGTAAAGCACAAGCTCAAAAAAAAACTACCACTGAGATATCGCCGCTTCTAAAGAAACTCAATAATAAGCTAATATACAAGGGGATAATAATACAAGGGAGTCAACAATACAAAATCGATTAAATAATTGTAATTAGTTGATTATCAACTAAGATCAATTTTAAATTGAATTCTGAAATGAATTCCTCACAATATAATATTTTACGCAAAATTTAATATTGTACTTTCATTGAAATAAACATATCAAACCGCAACTAGCTAAAAAACTATGTAGTTTACCAATAATCTGAGGTTACCTATTAATATCAATTACATTGATCCCCGATATTGCTGAATCACTATAGCACTACTAGCGATCGTCCACTGGTAAAACAACAAAGCCGGCCAACAAGCATACGGGCCGCCTGATAGTAAGCGCTTAAAGTAGCGCTTGTAACACCTGGGGCACTCACCACATAACCATATTATTCTTCCCCAGTCGAGCTCTTCGAGCGAAAAAACGTAATGCTCTAACTCTCTCATAAATTTATTTCTGGAATGAAAGAAAACTCAATATTACTTAGGAAAGGAGAATGCTGTCTTTGCCCTGACAGTTTCACCGCAACGCAAAGATACGTCATGCGAATACGACCAATTGACGCCGCTATAAGGTGCGAAGCGTTTTACACATTTTTTGTTCACGTAACGTTGTTGTAAACATTTTCATACACATAATTCTAACATACTTGTAAGGTCTATAAACCACGTACATTTTGTATACGGCGTAGGTATATAGTAGGTAAAAATATTGTCAACATAAAAAAATTGCGATTTCAAAATTTATCAAAAATCGCTGGTTTAGAATATATCTCAGACACGTCTCATTTAAAAGTTCTTTCTTTTTTTGTAATGTAACTTGTCAGTTAACTTTAAAATTTTACTCTACATAAGGTAAGCGCTTTTCAGATAGGACTGTTTGAAGCTCCCCCGGGGCTGCTGGATATCCTATGAGGATAGTGAATATATCGTGTAGTGTAGGTTTAGGCAATGTAATAATGTGAATATTTAATTTTATTCCATATCAAGTTAAGTATATTACTTCCATGTAATAAGAGCTAGTCAAATTTAGACATTTCAATTTTTTTTTCTGAAACAAAATTATATTTTTTTCGTAATGTAAACTCATAAAAGAACTTGTAGCTAACGTTTTTCATTGATGTAATCCATGATTATATTACATGTATGGTTATATAACTTTTTAGACAGATTTATTAAATTATTAAAGTAAGCAATAGAGCAAGCAACGGAGAATTAACCCCTGACAAAAAAAAGGGGTGTTATAAGTTTGTAGTGTGTATCTATGTGTCTGTCTGTGACATCATAGCTCCTGATAGGCTTTACGGTTTCGCTCTTTCGGTTTTGAAAATCTTCAGATAAAACACGTTTAAAACCCTAGAATTAAACTAGTATTGAATCAGACAAATAATTAGATACTTCCATTTCACAGCTGAGTAGGGCAAGGGGATCAATGCCTCTCGGTAATCAATACCTCAAGTGGATTCCGAATGGGATTAACAAGTCGAGAAAAGGTCAGTACTAACACTACTTTTGATTAGGTTTGTTGGGAATCCTTCATTATTTTCCTACGTTTTTCTCGTTCAAAAAGAACATTGACTCTCGGCTTAAGTATATAGTATTAACTCCGTGCTGTGACAGAGAGATCCAACGGATCATTTTATTTGGAAATTATATAAAATATTGAAGTTTTAGGAAATTATATTAAACTTGCGACCAGTCCCGGCTCCTCACGGCTTTTCTCGGCTTTTCTGTACTATAATATACATGTATCATACATATAAACCTTCCTCTTGAATCACTCTATCTATTTCTGAAAACTGCATAATTCCGTTGCGTAATTTAAAAGACCTAAGCGTACAGATAGCGAGAGAGACTTCGTTTTATACTATGTAAAGATATTGAAATTGTAAAAAAACGTCCAATTGACACTTATTTAAAATAACTATCTCATCCCATCACTATGATTCAGAATGCAAGTCAAGGTTTTTACCAGTGAATTATATTAAACTTCAAATAAAAATCATATTATAGCTTCATAATGCTCAACTTCGTAAATTCAAGCTCCTGAAATTTTGTGGGATTACAAGCCAAATATTTCTGAATCAAAAATTATACTGTATTCGGTTATCAACTGTGGAATCAGAATCTTGCCGGAGTTCCAATCAAATTATACCCTAATTATAGATAAATCCTTTGAGATCAAAACGGTTCAATACCATTATAATAATGAGCAGATGAACCCTGAACTTCATCCCACACTTGACACATTTATCGCCATATTTCCTACAAAATATTTTGAAGATTTCGTACCGTTCACACACAATGAGTCAATTCCGTTCAACGCTATTGGTTTCGTTATGTAAATAGGAATGTGCAAACATTCGTTCAGTACTTGACGGTATGTTGATTCAAATATTCGATTGTACCTATGGAGAATCGATCATAACTACCGATATATTTTGATTAGGTAAATGGATGCTGAAATTGAACATTGATTTTCCTTTGTATGTAATAAAAATAATTATTATAATTGGTAAATGTATGTAGATTATCTAACAGCGATTATACAATTATAGATGGTATTATTAGACTTTATTTTTACTTTTATTTAATTCACCCACGTTATATACAAAACTTTACATGTTAATGAAACTAATAACAAATTTAGAAACAGTAACTTTATTTCAGCGTAGGCAGTCTCTTGGTATTATATCCTATAAATAGTGCTAGAAAATTTAAAATTTACATAGTTACCTACTTTAATATTCAATGGTATTTTTGGTGGTTTTATGTACTATTATTACCAATATTATTTTGCCAGAAATGTCAGATTAAAGAATCCATTCGAATTTAGATTTGAATTAGATAGTACCTATTACAAAATCATATAGTAAAAACATCTCTCAGTAAGTCATTAATATTTATTTAAAGGCAACCTTTATAAAAAATTGAAAGCTTATTAAATATATTATGAAACTATTAAGTAATGGTGTAAGTATTTCAAAGCTTACAAAAACTACTTATAGGTACGTATGAAAGCGCAAATCTCAACATATAGACATAAAAAAATATAAATTTTATTTTTGTCTTTTTTAGGTTTAGAATCGCATTCTAATTCGTAGAGTCTGGAAATACAGACACTGGAAGCAGGTCCCGGAAGCTGGAAACGGATAAGATGTTTCAAAATAAAAGGCTTTAAAAACTAAATTAAAATACCAAATATAGTAATTCTAATTTTGTAAGTCGTAGTTTTTTTTATATAGGTAGGTACTAGGTACACGCGACCACAGATCAAGCTACACATTTTTGTTGCAAAATAGCTCCTATTACAACTGCATAAGGTGCCGCAGTGTCTAGCTTGATCTGTGGCCGCGCGTACTCCTAATTTGATGAAAATAATCATTAAAAAAAAAAGAGTAAAACCTCCTTCACAGACCAAAAAAACATACAACCGCATTGAGAACCTCCTCCTTTTTTTTTAAGTAGGTTAAAAATTATGGCGATGAGAGCTCAGTGAGAGCGTAGTGACGTTAAATAGCATGGCAAAGTTCGTGGGATCGAGTCCTAAAATGAGCTTTCGCTTTCAGTAAAGGAAAACATCACGAGGGATCACAGTCAGGTACTATTTATTAGTTTTTATTAAGTACTAATATTTTAAAAGTATTATTATTCATCCTGCTGTTGCCATTGTGGGACCAGAGACAGACTTATGTAATTACCGTATAGCATCTTCACTTTCTAGCAAAACGCGGATCAGAGACAATTTCGTTCATTAATTCCGACCAAACGCGATTCTTTTTTATTTGAAGCAAATAAAAAAGAATCGCGTTTGGTCGGTTGGTACGAATTTTAACAGATCAGTTTAGGTACCTAGACTGGATTGCATCGGAACTGAATGGCTATCTAAAAGTTAATGGCAAGCCCCCAGATGTTTGTATGAGTACCTAAGCAAACTATACTATAAGTTATATTGTTGTATTTCACTCTACGATACCAAATTGTTACACCTCAGCAACTAGGTCAAGGAATCTATAGTAAACAACAAGTTTTCAAAACACGCAGTTCACCTGAATGTATGAAGAAAGTTACATGCGAGTGAGTGTTTACTTTGAATATTGAAATTTTATGCAAATTTGTTGTATTTTCTCATTCAAACTTTAGACATATAAAGAAGTGTTTTATAAGAACTTATAATGTTCTTAGTTGGGTATATTAGGCCGCATACCTACTGCGGATAGTGTACGACTTTAACAGCAGTATGCCTAACCCTTTCCTACCTATCAAAATGATATTATAAAAACCTAAAAGTTTCCCAAAATAATATAAAACCAGAATAGCTGTTTTTTAGATTAAATAATTAATTATAGATAATTTCTTTTACTTTTGAATGGCTTAAGCATCAGTCAGCCAGTCAATTAGATGCTACTTAATGGACTGGCTGGCTATAAATATCCGCTAGTTGAATGGCGCCGTTAATTAAAAAGACTGAGGTAAATATTAACATATTAACCGCTGGATGCGGCTAGCGCAAGACAGGCCATCGTGGAGATCCTTGGGGGAGGCTTTTGTCCAGCAGTGGACGTCTTTCGGCTGACATGATGATGATGATGATGAAATATTCACCTACTAGAAAACGGTGCGATAAATTATAATCAGGCGTTTACCATGAATTTTCGTAGGAAAAAGTCATCTTAAACGCCCAATTATAATTTATCGGATCGTTTTCTTGTCCGTGAACATCGGCCTAAGGTGGCTAAGCTAATTTGCTATGACGTATACATGATCATTCAACATACTTACCGCATATTCCAGAAATTAAATAGCACAAATTCACCAGTAGAACTGAACCTGCTAAATTGTAGATATACATTAGTCCAACTTGTGCCTGTCACATTCTTCACTGCCATGCACCAAGCAACAAGCGCTAAGGAATATTGTGCTTGACAATGGAAATAACGAGGCAGATATTAAAAAACAAAAAAACCTGACTGTACGATAAATGGTTTAAAGGTTTGGTTCGGAATTGTTTTTTACATCAAATTATGAGCTTTGTTGTAAAAAATATTTAATAAAAACATCCTTCACACACGGCTATATCAGTTGATCCCAAACTAAGCAGAGCTTGTATCGTGGAAACCAAATAATAGACTTTTTTTTTGTAAAGACATACTTAAATAGATAATAATACCCAACCTAAGAACAAACAGACATGCTCATGTAGACAAATGTTTATCCTAGACGGGAATGGAACCCACGACATGCGGTATGCCACGAGGTACCTATCTTATCCTGGCCAAATTTGAATAGGGAATATGCCTGATATTTGTTTTTTGCTTTAATAAAAGCTCATTAATTTATGAAGCAGTAAGAAAAAAAAAATTCGGTTAACTATAAAAATAACCAAGATACCTATAAGTCATCAAAGATTTATTCCTATCTCTTTTTAGTTAAACAGAATTTAGCATGGAGTTTATAATATGGCCATCATAGTATTATGACGTCACATCTTACGTCCGATCTCTGCCTAATCGCTGTCTAATTAGTTGTTTAAGATCTTGGCGGATTTTAATTTTAATTTCACTTCTTGAAATCTTTTTTACGGTATTTTAATATTTTGAAAACAAATGCGATAAGAAAAATCATGCATACCTATTCCCTATTTCATTCACCCACATGTCGTAAACTATGTAAAGCTTAAATTTACCTATTTAGAGGCATAGTAGATAGCCAAACTGTCCTAATACGCAAATTGTTATTATCAGTGATATTATCCAGTAGATACTGATATAACAATACCTTTGTATTCTGATACTACCTCACAATAGGCTATCAAATTTTAGATGTAACATTAGGTATCCAAATGCTTATGACGGCATTAACCACCAAGCCACCCTAGCCAACCAATAGTCATCACAATCTAATAATGGCCGTTACAGGAGCGAACAATCTTGAACAAACCGGTAGATATTTGACAGATTTTCAACTTGAGCATAGTAGCCAGACGGCCTACTACAAAGTACCTTACAGTATGACACAACGATGATAGCTCAGTGGTAGTGACGTCGGATGCCGCGACGAAGGTCGTGGGTCGAATCTTACAATGAGCTTGAGGTTTCGGTGAAGGAATACATCGTGAGAAAACCATAGCACGGTGGTAGGGTGCTTTGTAGTACCCGTCTGGCTGGCTACCACCCTCAAGTTGAAAATTTGTCGCCAAGCACCTACCGGTGTGTTCCGGCAATTGCACTTGAGAGCCAGTTTGCCTTCTCCGCATTGTAACAGGTCAGCAACAAATTGGAATATCTCTGGTATTGCAAATGGCGATAGGCGACGGTAACCACTTACCAACAGGTGGGCCGTATGCTTGCTTGCTACCTCAGTAGTATAAAAAAAAACTTAGATGTAGTATCGGCAAATCGTATATCTACACTTCACTTCCGATTTACACAACTAATAAAAATCATTCACTATCGGGCTTTCAACGTTCAACAAGATCATTTTCGCCTAAAGTACTAATAAACATGGATAATGTTTTAGGAGCACTCTTTTCGGAAATTATAGATTGTACGAATTTTGCCGATGCTTCATCTAAGTTGTGTCATACTGTACCATACTATGGTTTCCTCACAGTGTTCATCACCGAAAGCTAAAACATAATGCAGATTTTTAACCAAAAACCTAGGTATGTCTTGACATTCGACGTCACTACCACGAAGCTATAGGTATATACTGCTAACATTAAATTATTCAAACGTTGTTTTCAAGAAAAATAATAAAGAATAAAAAATCTACGTCATCTGTTACGTATATACTAGAATGTTTTTGTGTTTCTTCCAAGTATTTGTAGCTGGTTAATTGCTAAAGAACCCACCAAAATGTACATCGTCAGCCATACGAAATAACGTTTTATTCAATGGTCCTACAATATTTGAGTCTACTGCTTTCATATAAAGGAGGAATAAAATTGAATTGTTTAAAGAAAGTAGATTCACTAGACCCTACACTAAAATTTACTGCTTTGTTAAGTTCTACTTTATTCCCACGGGAATAATAAATTACAACAACTCCATGTTACCCTTCTATATTAAATTTGTACAAACATGAAACTCTTTATGAAGACTTCATTAAATTATAATAATAGTGGCAAGTCTAATCATAATCAAATGTTTATTTCGTCTAACGGTTTTGGGTTTTCATTTCATACATATTTCATACGTGTACGAGCTTTAATTGAAAAATCTTTCAATTAAATAAATTAATATAATATTCATTACATCCATGCATATGTAGAAGTAGGTACATAAAACCTTGATTAGATTTCATTATACATCGCTTTACTTTTACTACAATCGGGGAACAACTCTGAGAAATGACGAAAATACATCGGCATCTGGTATTTCTTTATAAACCAAATTTGAGAAATTTTAATATCTTTATACTTTGCAACGTTAAATAATTTATAAAATGTAGCAATAAATAGGTATTTCAAAATCCGTTAATCATTTTTGAGATAAATGAAAATAAATGATTATGGTTTCGCCGTTTAATGGTATTATATGTAAAATATTATCTTACTCTATATCAACTACTTAATCTTTAGGTTTACTTCTCACATTTTTTAAAGTAATTTCACCGGAGTGGGTTAGACAGAGTGCGCACGGGAGACTTATTTCTCTGCGATTGTTTCGCCTCTCTCATTAAGTGCGTACGTTGCGACGCGACAACTGTGTGACATTTTTTTATTTTGTAACGACGAAACTGTATATTCTAGCTACTGCCAGTGCTGAAAATAAGCAGCAAAGAGTTTTGTATCTAAAGAATATCTTAGTAAACATATCTAAGCGATCTAAACATTTCTACCAAAAAGCACTCGTTCCATTCAATCAAACTTGGCTAATTGCCCGCCATGTGAACGATCACTTTAGTTCCCCACTGCGAGGCTGGCACGCGATCGCATGATTAGAGCTTTTGAACAATATGTTACTTACTGAAAAAAGTTAATGGAACCCCGTAATAGATTTAGAACAAAACTCTTGATAAAATCTACCCTTGCATAAACGCATTTTCTATCGCGATAAAATGCTTTAAAGATTGCCACTCAGAATTTACTATAGGTAGGTAGGTACTATTTCTTTTACCTATAGTTTTCAGAAAAATCAAATTAAAAACGTATGTTTTACGTTTAAAAAAACCTAAAATTACAGTTGGAAATATAAGGTTATATATCCACAAATATAATCCGCAAATATGATAACATGTTTAATTAATAAATGGCTCGCTGCACAATTGGATGCCTCAGTCTGCAGGCAAGAGATGCAACAAAGAGAGCTGCGCGCGGCGAAGTTACATACTCGAAACAGTCACAGAATATCACAGATAAACTATTTGTGTTATAGAAATTCTAGACAAAATTTAATGAGGTCACCTTATACTTTTATGTTAACACCAAAGGTGACCTCATTATATTTATTTTTATTGTCTAGTATTTCTATCTATTTTATTCATGCAATTGTATATACACCTTAGGGGAGGCCTTTGTCCAGCAGTGGACGTCTTTCGGTTGAAATGAATGAAATTGTATAGGTATAGGTACAATTTTTGTATTGTTTTTTCAAAATATGGTTCAAAAAGGAATACAATATTCCCTACTACTAATACTTTCCCAGTAGACCTGCTCTTTGAGCAAACTATTGGTGTCGATTTTGTTGTTTACGAACTAAATAAATTTAATCTCACTATATCTTTTTCTAATAGTAAATATAAGAAAGGGATGCAAGATATTTTAGTCCTGTCAGTTTAATCCGATCACACATTTCAACGTGAATTTAAGCGCGATCTTTATTGGTCACGACTATTTACCCGTTCATTACGACGGTATGGATTAAACTGACAGCATTAAAAATGTTCTATCTTTTTTCAATAAGGTTGAAATGAAAGAGAGGTGACTTGTCTAATATTAGTTAAGTTCGTAAACAACAGAATTGGCACCATTGAGTATGTAAAACCATTATCTATTTTATTATTGTATCCGGTGTACCTACTTTTAGAAATAATAACGTCACTCATCCTTAGAAGAGAGCAAAAAAAAAATTTACTTATTTCTGAAATTTTATAAGCCCTGTACAAGGGCATTACAATGAAATCGATTGATTGTATAGTTATTTAATTGCAGCAATTGGATTGCATTCATTTACTTGTTACGATAAAATAGGTCAAAAGTTGTCTATTAGGATGGAAAATGAAATTACGTACCTACCTACGATAGTTAGTTTAATGTACGTATAGGTTTTTTTTATTTAATCTCACTTTATATTTTTGAATTAGATATACATTTTAATTTAACTTATTTTAAGTAAGTATTAAAACTTATACCCGAAATTCTATGAGATATGCTTTATATAAAAATTTCTAATCATAAACTTGTGACGATTAGTTTAAAAAAATATATCTCTAGAACTCTCTTATCGACTCGGCAATAAGTTTTAAGTGAAAATCAAAAAATGCCTACGCAATAAACATTTAGTTAAATTATAAACATTCAAATTCTTAAACCTAATTATGGATAGCAGTAACATGAATAGGGTATTTTTAAAGTATTTTATTTTATACCTTACAGTCACGAACCTACCCTGAAATTTATTAAATGAAATATTTTAAGCCTGTTTCACCACCGATAAATGTCTTGATAAACGGCACTTAAGATATTTAAGTAAATTTAATCAGGAGGTGGAGTATGATTTAAAGCAGAGGCTTGGTTACTAGGTAGGCGTAACTTATTACGAATATCCTTGAATAACTTGAAGTAGGTACTAATACATACCTAATCGATGAAACGAAAACGTGATAAAGCGAGGAATTGTTTATTCTTTAGAAACTACTTCAAGAACATTGATTTCTTGTCGTAATATTTCATTTACGTACAAAAAGTGAGCAAACATAATTTCAACAATGTGGACGAACAGAAAATATTTCCCCTGTATATCACGCGTTATTTACTACAACATTAAAATAAAAATTTGCATTTATACGAGCGAATGGCCGGTGATTCCGTGACTCCAGATTTCATTTCGTGTCGTTATTTTATTTGCCTTTTATCGGCCGGCTCTCGTTTAACGGCCGGAAAGGATAATCATAATGTTAAGCGGCTAGGAAAAACTGCATGTTCGAAGGGATTCACATCAAATCGTCCCAGTGCGGAGTAAGCCTTTCATCGAAATACTACAGTTCAGTTGTGTGTTGAAATAAGCTTTCTGTTGGTAAGTTTTTATGAAACTTTTCCCCTCTATTAAGAAACTAACATTCTAAAGTTGAAAATCTGTTGCCATGCACGTACTAGTGTATTCTGGCAGGCTTTTTTAGATATCAAATGTAGTTACATAACTATACAATCAAGTCTGTCATCAGAAAGCTCAGAGATAGGTCTCGTGAGCTCGATGAGAGGTATGATTGTATTGCATCAACGTGGGTATTGTATCTCCAGATGTCCTGTTGCGTTTGCGATTTTTTGTTTAAAATACTAAAATCACAATGTTTTGTTTTGTTAGGTACTTAGTACTTAGATTTAACTTATCCAATCATCACCAAATGTATGTCCTATATTTTTTATTTTATCTTGTGATGAAAGTGGACTTACGACAATTATCTTAACCCTTACAAACTAGATTTGAAAATAAAGTCGTTGTTGAAGCATTGAGAAGAATATTAAAATATTGTCTAAATACCTATCCGCATGACAAGATCTGTTCCATTATGTTCAGTGTTTCTAAAAATAATATTGGATCATACAACAAAAAGATTTAATAAAAAATAAATAAATATAACGCAGTGATTTTTAGCGCTATCAGTGAACTCCAATCCTCTGTTCCATATTGATTAGTCCGGTCTAGAGCTGTAAGTCAGTGTTCAAACGTGGACATAAAAAGTAAGCCGAAGCACGAATCACTAACTAAAACTTCACTCGGAACTTCACCACATAGAAAAACATTAACAAAGACCCACTAAAAAACGTATATGTATTAGTTCGAAGATAGCCTGCGAAAGTTTGTTACTTTTTTTTGCTAATTGCAGCTCAGTAACAGATCGTAGAAATATAAAAAAAAAACTTGTCTTTTAAGCGTTTTTTTCTGCAGTGTCATTAAATCTACTTCCAACGCATTCGCCACTTAATTGTAAAGAAAATGCCTCGACGTTTCATATTGAAAGTTTAACTTGGTTTATCTCGCGATTAATTATATACATATCGTTACAAAAATATTTGGCGGCGCTTAATGGTTTTAGAGTTTCAATGGATTGAGGCAGAATTTGTAATAAGGGTCTCCAGGGACCTGAAACGGGACAATTTCGGAGTTGCTGAAGTGGGGTCCATATAGACAAGAGCCGTGGGGCGTTCCTTTTGTAAATTATTATCGCTATTTGTTTTGTTACAAAACACTTTGTTAGTCCCAACCAAAACATTTGTTGAAAAAGTCAATAGCCAAAGAAAATATTACTGTACCCTGAGCCAGGGTCGTCTCGCCCAGATGGAGTTAGCAATTTCATTGAAATAATAGTAAAAAAACAACCCTTAATATCTTTTGCACGACAGATAGATATTGGATATAATAGGAATTGCAATAAATTGGATGGGCGTAAAAGAATTTGTATTCACAACAGCAAACATTTTAAGGAATAAAAAAGGGCTAAAAGAATTTCCAAGCACGTCTGCATATGCGACTGGTAAGGTAAGGTAATGCAATTGAAATTCGTGTTGACTTACTTTGGTAAAACATTCTTGTTTGTGTCAACGAGAAAAAGTCCCTGGATATTTACCAGTGTTTCATATACACATCAAATAGCTCAGGCTTCTTTTCACATTTAAAAAAACCATTCCCACTCTCTTTCTCTTCCATAAGCCACCTTTTATCTACATATCTGCTGATTATTTGTACCCGACTGACCCAGAAGGAGGGTAAAGATTTTCTGCGCATGTATGTATGTATGCCTATTCTATTGTGACCTCCTTAACCTAAACGGCTGAACTGATTTTGATCCATGATACCTATAACTCGTATGTCGTTAGATTCATCTTTATTGCGCGAGTGCACTAGGTATATTAAAAAAACTTTTAACAAAAAATAGAACTGCCTTCAAAGGCACTTAAAAGCACAAAATAACTATGTAGGAACTTTAATCTGACACTGTTTTGAAGTGAGAGAGAGAGAGTTCCTGCATAGTTATTTTATGTTTTTTAGTGCCTGTTATATTTTTTGTTAAAAGTTTTAAAAATCTTTTCTCCTGTCCAGGTATGTCGTTAGCAAAATCTCTACAACTATTACTGCTCCTAATATTATGGACGTCAATTTGTGCACGAGATATGTCATGCATCAGACGCGTCTATCCTGCAAGAGCTGAACAGTCGGATAAAAATGGAAAACGCTGCTGGGATACTGTAAAAGTACCATCGTGTGGAGGAAGATGCGATTCCAGAGAAGTAATTTACATTTTTATTAGAAAATTCCTGAGAGGTTGTTTTCCCGAGTTAAAAAGTATCCTGCGTATGTTATTCCAGGATATGATTTACGTTAAAGCGTCAAGGGATAACAAATAAATATACAAACTCACTTTTGCATTTATTTAATTATATTAGGATTGTTCTTCTCTAAAATAGTATAAAACATTGTCGCTGTCTGCCTCTGACCTAGATAGAAAAAAAATGTGCATATCTTAATATCCTGTATATTCATACTTCAAATAGTAGATAACAAACAGACGTACAGAAGAATTATATATAGGTTGTTTTTTTTAAGTGGGCGTGGTAGACCAAATCCTATAGGGAATAGCGAAAAATGCTGAAAGGAGTCTCAGGGCCGATTTTGGTAAAAACTAAAACACTTTACTTGGATTATTAAAAATATTGTTTGCCTTGCCGGGAATCGAACTCATTGATTTTGACTAAAAAAACACAGCCTGTATTATTGCTTCATCTCATAGTGTCGCTTATAATGATCAATTTCTGCGAAGAAATTTTATTTTGATAACATTTCTTCGCATATGGCTATTTATGGTATCAGCCTGTTATTACCACTATCTCACCGTGCTCAGTGATGATGTAATCGATTGGAATCCGCAATGTCCTTGAAAAATAATGTTTTAATAATTAGCAATGATTTATTTATTCTAAGTTCTGTTGTAAACACAGCCTAGAGGGGTCTGCTCTTACGTTTTGTTTCCGGAAAATGGCGGGAGACTTTCAAACTTCTAAGTGGTATGCAGCCAAGCGGGTATAACAAATCCTAATGCGGTTTTCTCACGATATTTTATCCGAAGCCTTACTGTCACTTGGAATTTGAGCCGTCCCAATTATTTTAAAAATATTTATTACGCCTCATTCATACGATTGCTGGTGTCTGCACAATGGTAATATTCTATTGTCAAAGTATATTTCGTAATGTGGACAATAAAAGGAGTTATGCCAATATAGTCCTTATTATAGGCGGGCCTGTAGGCGTAGTTCGTACGCTAGCCGTGAGTACAAATCCCAGCTATCACCACCCACGGGTATTATCTATTTAAGTGTACCTATACTTACAAAAAAAATAGTATATGTACTAGATACCGATATCAGTAAGGTATCTGGTTTCTATAGTAGGTACAAGCTTTGCTTTACTACTTGAATTGCAGTTCCTAGAATAGTATTTTTTACAATGTAGTTATGGGGCGCGTGCCAACCACGTACCAACGATCAAATGGCCGTGGTGTGAAAAATGTTTCAGTCTATTATTATCTAGTACTAGCTGGTCCCACAAACGTCGACCTGCCCTATAAAAATAAAAGAAGCTAGGGCCAACCTACCTATCTACAAAAGCTATATGGCTATAAAAACAATGCCCAGAATCCAGTTCACGAACAACAAATCGCAAATATTGCCTGTTTTTTTTTTCAATTAGGCTTAATAGAATACTAGATGGTACAAAGTTGGCAATTATAGAACACGTGCTTACGAATTTAATTAGGTTAGTACTATCTGCATATGATCTTAAAAAATATTTTTAGGATTTTATCTATATAATCTAGGTTTCATGGAGAGGTTTTATTTTATTTAAGAACTTTTTCACACACGGTTATTTGATCCCAAACTTTTCACTCCACTATGGAAACGATAAATTAAATAGACAATTTTTGGTATCTAGGGGCTCGAAAGTGCCCCTGCCAAGTCGAGCAAAAAAAGGCACGACCGTAGCATCCTTTTCTCGAAGCCATTAGAGTCATTTTCGACTCCCCTGTAACTTCGTTGTGGAAAGAACTAGAAGCCTAAATTATCAGTGACCAAAAGGCCATTACATAGCGATATATTTACAAATTATATTAAATTTGAACCAGTAGTTTAAGAATTATTGCAAATTCCTTAATTTTATCACTGACTGATCAAAATCCTAAAAATTACTTTTCTGTTAAATAGTTCTTGTAGTAACAAAACGGTCAATCTACATATTTTGAACAAGCTAAGCTACATATTTTTTTTGTCCTGGCTATAAAATAAAATATAACAGAAAACAAGAGTAATGCGTTATGCTTATTCTGTGTACATCATATTTCAGTATTTAGTGTAGATTTCTACTCATGATAAACACTTAAAATTTAGGACTTTTTAAAGACTTAGTAACAAATTTTTTACTTATAAGTTGGTAGTAAGAAGTTTTTATTTATTTTTTTTATGTACATAGTTAATGTTAGTTTAGTTTAGATTATATAGTTTTAAATAAATCGTGGAAATTTCAAAATATTATATCATATTTCGTAACATCCATCAGCCAGTTCCAAAGGGTAACCTGCTCAAAATTTGAATATGACCCAGATTACTCCCATAATATTATTTTTCACAACAATGAAGGCTTTATTGTACGATTCATTTTTGACAATTCACTGGAGAATCATAGCCGTAAATATGTAAGCTGTCAATGATTGTGTTGTGTTTTGGAGCTTGTATTACGATATCTACTCGTTACTCTTTTGCATGAGTCATTCTTATTTTAAAAATATAAATATGTACGTATTATAGATGTCCTGGCTGACTGCTTTATCATTGTAGAGTCGAAACCACTAAAGCTAGAAATATGAAATTTTTATGGTAGCTGTCGTAACTTAATAACACTAGGTAACGACTAATTTCAGGACTGTTGACTCTAGCATAGAGTAAAAATTCTAACTCATAGTTTAAAAAATCTATATAAATTTTTTAAACTAAAGTAGAATGGGAGCTTAAATTAGACATGTCTGACCGAAGCCAGTATATATAGCTTTTGCTCCAGACAATTATACAAAATTAAGAACTTATTTATTCAAGTCGTGTTTTAGGTAGGTAAAACACTATTTCTAATGGAAAATGGTCCCAAAGGATTTTTTTGGGACTTTTCTAGATTATTTTCTTTTTCCTATTAATTTAATCAATATTTGAAAATCAAGAGAATAAAGAGTAGTACCGTACCACGATTGGATTATTATGATTAGATTGTAATCGTTGTTGCCCTTGGCAACCGAAACATCGTACGTTCATCGTTGTCAGATTTATTAGTGGAATACGAAAACGTGTAAAAGTCATGATTTAGCTGAGATCCAATTGTAATCTAATCAAAATTTATTAGTGGAATTGGCCCCCGGGTATGAAAATGAATCCACTACCGTAGCGACGCGACAGCTAGTATAATAATATGTGAACAACGGCACTGGAAATCATCTCGTAACATTTTCCCCCGAAACAGTAGTTCCAGCAATAATATAGGTATTATATTAGCATAATTTTGAGCCTAAAATAACGTTAGAAATGCTTGATTAATTTTACATAGCCCTAGTACCTAATGTTTGACGAGCCAATTAGTTAGCAAGTAGCTTTAATATGAGATTACTCCTTGATTAGGTATAATTAATTAATAATATTATTAATAATGTTAATATAATGTACATGTTAGCAACAACGTATGTCTGTTATGATTTGAAGCCTTGTGTTTGTGATATGTCAGTTATCTACATTTATATAATTACTCATCCTGATTCAGCAACGCACAGCTCAAATCACTCACATCAAATTACCAAAATTGGTAATTTAAATTGGTTATTTAACCAAAATCTTTAATTTGTTGTGACTGTTCAACTTACTTACCTACGTACCTACTACAAACTTTGTTTTTACATTTCAATAAATATATTTTTCAGTAAAAAATTAAGCCATAAAATATGTGAGTGTGTGATAATAGATACTATTTCGAAGGTAAATAGTAGAGCGTTCATAGAAATAATACTAACAATACATAATCGCCTAATATTGAATTGCCGAAATACAGGATAGGTGGATAATTTAATAATGGAAAAATAAGTTAATTCTCGATTTTCGCTAGTACTAGACAATACATTTACTAGTTTTCCACGTAAACCTCCGAACAAAGCTAAATATTTATGCCGAGTGTTCACAATAAAACAGAGTCAACCACATTGTATTTGCCGCAGTCTGCTTAAACTTTTAAAATGATTCGTCTTGTTAAATAATTTTACGATTTTGTCTACCTATTTAAAAATAAAATAGAGAGTTATTACACGAGTGCCTAAAGGAATTTAATGTTTTCATATGTGAGTTTCTTTATTCCACCATAACTTTTAAATGCCCCAACAGATTAGGTTAAGTATGTATGGGATACATCCCGAGTGATGCAGGCTTGCCGCACCTCCGGAACTTTCCCGGATAGTAAATAGAGGAGTACCCGCTAGATTACCATAGTCCGGCAACCCTGCCATAGGAAAGGTTAGATGCACGGCAGTGCATTATGAGATGAGCGCAGGTATTATTCTGACAAAAAAAAATGGTAGTGGGCTTCTTCTCCCATCGGGGATTCAATCTGCTAGTACGTAATGTGTGCCGTGGTGAGCGATTATAACAGTTCCGGTACCACTCTAGACAAATGGGAGTGAGGATTCACGGGCCACTCACCCAAAAGTAGGTACAGATGGTTCCCGGTGTTTCGTAAAACATTGTCAGGAATAGTGTGCCATCTTTTTATGACCTTCGGGTTCATATATTGATAGCCATTATAAAGAAAACTCAGTAGTCAAATTCAAATTTATTTATTCCTAGCAGTTATAGGTACACTAAGGTCTTATAATTTACATTATGTGAACAGCTATAACCTGTCCTTCCGGCATGCAAGTACATATTGATTTTAGTCTCAATAATCATATTTTTACATTTAAATCTAATGCTAATAATTTTACAGTCGAAGGGCGTCTGTTTTAATCGTACCATGTTCAAACTCGCTAAACGATGCACTATGTCACATAAGCTAGTTAGGCATATAAAATCATAATACTCGCCTATCTTTAATGAATTTAATGCTTAGGTTATTTATTGAATAAAATTGCAACAAATAAATACTAAAAATACTTCATGGAAATAGAAACATCACAGGCCGGCTTTTATCGGCCTATGGATCTTTCATTATACTATGACGTCACATCCTCCAGATTTAGATAGTAGTTTGATGGTCTGCCGTTTGAATTTATGACGAATATTTCGTACGTTTTGATTTTAACCTTAATTTCAAACGCCTATAAGTAAATCGTTTATTTATTTAGCCAGATAAATTGTTTTAGTAGGTACCTATTTTCTTTTTTTATAATTCATCTCCCTTCTTCTTCCACTCAATTTCGTCTATTGCGTTACGTATTTCCATGTACATTTTAGAATAATAGCGTCAATTTATTACACATATAGGTACCGACTAGTACCGAGTGCCTAATGTGCTCTAAAAATCACTGCACTGCAGCCTTCATTTATCAAAAAGCCTCTCCTGTGTAGAATTTTTCATCGATCCGTTCTTTAAAAACGGGAACGTGTTTTATAAAAGAAGTATAAAAATAGATGATAACATCACAATAGATCTAAGGCTTTTGCTTGAACTGCACATGATAGTAGCATACCATGCATCCCACATGCCAGAGCGCTTTTGATAAAATATTTTCATTCAAAACCTATTCATCCCCGCACTTTTGTAGAAACGCCTTAAACGTGGTGGGTACCTACAAATAAAACAGATTACTCTTTTACGGTACGTTTTTTGTGGTTTGATTGGACTATTTTATCTGCTGCAATGGAAATATATATGCATTTATGCCTTTAATCATAAACTTCAGTTTACGGTAATAGGAGATTTTTCAACAGTTATTTTATGCTTTGACAATATATAATTATGCGATATGGAAACAATTTACTACATAATAGGCTACATTTATATATATATATATATATACTAGCAACCCGCCCCAGCTTCGCACGGGTGTACAAATCTTTTAATTTCTCGACATTTCTGTACTATAGTATGTATGTATTACACATATAAACCTTCCTCTTGAATCACTCTATCTATTAAAACGCATCAAAAAATCTAAGCATCCAAAGGAACAGACAGACAGCGAAAAGCGACTTTGTTTTATACATACTATGTAGTGATCTATACTATAATAATATTATAAAGAGGAAAGATTTGTTTGTTTGTTTGTTTGTAATGAATAGGCTCCGAAACTACTGGACCGATTTCAAAAATTCTTTCACCTTTGGAAAGCTACATTATCCCCGAGTAACATAGGCTATATTATATTTAAAAAAAAATTAGGGATCCTTACTAAAACTCCAATAATGTAACATAAGGTGTAAAAAAATGACCTGAAAAATTCCTTACGTCGCGTGCGCTGCGAAAACTATTGATGATAGAACAAAATCATTTACTACGACTTTGCAGAACTCATCATTATCTACAAAAAGTGTCGCGACAGCATATGTCTAAATATTATAGTTATGTCACAGTAAGCAGTTTTTTATTCTAAAATATTAATTTATATATGCCGCCTCTTGAAAAGGCTCTTCATTTGTACCTTGGTATTAATCCTCATCAAAATAAATTACTTTATATTTAAGACGGCTTTAATACCTTTTTATAACTTTTTGAATTATTCAATTCGGACATTTCATTCGGAAGATATCACGAGTTTAAAAATGCAAGTATTAGAAAAAAGTCGCGTGGTTGTCGCTCATCGCGCTCAGCTAGCCAGCATGCGATGTAGGCTCCATGTAAGCGTCACTGGGGTACGGGGGGGGAGTCATTTTACTTTTTTTTTGAAACCCGATGCAAAAAAAGGGTGTATGTGTGTGTGTATGTACCCGTGCGAAGCCGGGGCGGGCCGCTAGTATATAATATAATAATAATATATAGTGATAGTGAAAAGGAAAGCGTGTCAGATTGACTGACTGATCTATCAACGTACAACTCAAACTGTCTCAAACCACTGGACGGATCCGGATGCAATTTAGCATACAGATAGCTATTATGATATCCGCTAAGAAAAACATTGTTAAGTATTCATCCCCTAGAGTAGGGTAAAATTGGAAGTCGCGGGTGAAACCGCGGGGCGGAATTAAAGATTGAGCTTGTACTACTGTTAGATTGCAGACTGGGAGTTTCCATTTAAGAAGTCCCACCACCCCGTATGCGTGTATGGAACCCGTCGACCTCTGATGGTGCACCTGCGCCACTGTGATCCAGGAGTCATGCCAGGAACTGAATTGTTTCACTTCATTGCCGCTGAGGATTGCCGTTGCAAGGTAAGTAGGTACATGCAATAATCTACCCCCGTAGCATGTCATAGCATGCTGAGAATCGATCGAACAATAATAATAAGGGGCTAATTTCATCATGTCATATTTATGTGATTTCATTAGCCGAAGATTCGAGTCTTCTCTAGTCTACGCTTGCCAACTGTTGTCTCAAAAATCTCAAAAAGACTTGGGTATATGCTTAAAAGTAAATTATAATAATAATTGTTCACACAAACATACATTCACACTTCACCCACCAATAATCTTACGCTACACTACCCATTTTTTCGTTTGGCCAAAAGCCCGCGAAAATAAAAAGAAAATAACAATAATAGCTTTTTATTCCTAAACATAGGGTTACAAGAAGTCCCTAAGTTCGGTGTGCCTTTTGGCATAGGCCTCCTCCAATTCCTTCCAGTGGGTCCTATCCCTTGCTACTCTCAACTAGAGTGGTCTCGCTGTCTGTTTCAAGTCATCTTACCATTTCCTGACTTGACGACCGTAGGGGTCGTTCTTTTGCCGACTCTTGGTTGCCAGAGCGTGACTTGCTTACTCCATTTGTTAATGGGATGGCGTAGCATATGTCCAGTCCAAAGTAAATTAGCTTACTTCAAATCAAGGAGGATAAATACTTCAAATCCAACAACAACAATCACGCAACAACAAATTACTTACTTGTCGTAATTTATGCCATCTACATACCTATTATAAAACGTTATTGTACTGTTCGTGAAACATTAGCTAACGTGGGTAATTTTTATTTTAGCTTTACGCTCGTTATTCATGAAAATATTTGAGGTATTTTTAATAAAAGTTTTTTTTAATTTAATAAAGGTTATTTAGTAGAAATTACATAATTTAAGTTGTCCCTATCGTGAAACGACTTTTCAACTTTGTTTCCCTACAGACCAATTCTAAATGACTATGTCCATTGGGTACCATGAAATTTATTAATTTAAAACTTTATCCATTAAACAAATTTTTATTTGTGGTAAACAAAAGTTTTAAAAAAGCTTGTTTTATTGTACCGGCCAAGTATACCTGCGCAGGAAAGGATTCCGCAGTCTATTACACCAAAAAAAATAAAAGATACTATGCGAGACTATTTAGCGATCAGCGGCTATAACTAATAGTTTATCGTATGCATAAATAATATTTTCTTTTTTATTTGAAATAGAAGTTTAGCTAAAAACATAGATTGTCAATTTGTCAGGCAGATAATAAAAACAAGGATCGTCAAATCGCACGGCCGCGATAATAAAAGCACCTCATGTCTCGCACTCATCTCTGTGGCCTACCCTTTTACAACCCTTGGAGTGACACATGGTCCAAAGATGTCTTAAAGAATTTCTTATAACAATATAAGATGTCTTATTGTTATCCATGGACCTTTCTCAAGTACACTATGTGTCTTCTTTTGATTTGACTCGAGTAGAATATATCGTCGAGTGTAAACATTGTAGGGGTTGTATGTAATTATCTATTGATGTAATTTTTCCTATTTCAATGATTTTGTAGCAAATTGGTCTACTCCAAAAATGGAAACACCATATTCTGGCCATATTCTGGCTTTTGTTTTGAAATATTAATCACCAAATGGAATTGCAAAAAGCTCACGTGGCAGTTAAGCAGTAATTTTCACAAATATCTAGTGGTGTCATTCAATTGATGGTAAAAAATTAACCAGCGGTCGTAAAACTCTTGTTAAGTTAAACTATGGCATGTTTTCTATTTCCACATCAAAATTAGTACCAACATGTTACTGAACCTTTTTAATACAACATAATATCTTTATTATGCCTAAAGTCATAAACCAATACGGGTTAAATGTTTTATTACCATTTCTCTCATAATCTCGCATGAAGCAAAATATATGGCAAGTTTAATTACTTAATAACATTTAGGCTCGTAAACCAATTCATTTAAAATTATTTTATGTAATAGTCGGCTTACTTAACGATTAAAATCTTAATAACAGCACCTTTCTAAAAGCCTAAGTAAATATATAATTGTTGGAGGGTTGATTTTCAAAACCCATACAAACTATATTTTCTTAACTGAGATTTAATACTTCTTACCTACATTAGATTGGATGTTTTTTATTGCCATCTCGAATTAACAACTACAAATAAAAAACATACAACCGAATTGAAAACTTCCTCCTTTTTTGAAGGAGGCTAAAAAAAAACTTTCATCCCACATGTTTACTTTATCGTCATGATTAAATTCTATGATTATGTTTTCTTAGTCCTCTAAAAACATCTGTCAAATTAGACAGCTATTATTCAACATTTTTGTGAGGATCCTTGAAACTGTGTGCTATAAAATATCTTAATATTACATTACGAAGAGCACACGCTACAATTCCGCCCATTGTTACGTCTTTTCTTATATGAATTGTTTATTTTCTTTTAAGGGATATCTCCCATAACGCCTCTCCATAAACGTACCATATTTTCCAATCAGCCTGAAATATCCTAATGGGACTGGAAGCGGTGGCTTCCAATTCTAATCAATAATTACTTAGCAGGTTTTCGGTTAAATTCAGTGGAAGCGTTTTTTTTTACTAGGCCTAAAGACCACAATCTCACCGTGGTTAGTGATGATCTGAAGGTCGTAAGCATACGAATTTTATAATTGGAACTGATTCTCAAGTGCCAGTTGTTTGGTGAAAGTGTTTTAGAGACTGGCAGATGTCATCATATCCGATTAAGTCAGGTACCTATACTAAACTACAGTCGTCGCACAAATAGTACAAAATGTTATGAGTAGTACTTACCAACCTATTGTTAAATTTATTGACGTTAGTAGGTATTACAATTAATAAAGGTAGGTACTATACTAAAAAAATATGTATTTCAATTTACCATGACTCATGAACAACAGAAGCCATAATCGAATTAAATTCATTCAATTTAAAATTCAAAGTAATAAATAAGTAAATAAGCAATCTACATACATGCAAAAATGCTGTGCTACGAACACCACCGCGCCGCAGGCATACAACTAGTTTCATACGAGTTGGGTCGTCAAACCGGTTTGTAACGTCTTGAAGTACGTAGAGATGACGTCTCAACCTATTATTATTTTATAATTCAAGGAACTTTAAGTTTATTACAAATTAATATTTTAACATTCATTACCTACAAATATGTATCCAGCTAAAAAACACAACAAATAGGTAACGAAATGAATTTACATAAAACTAAACAATAAACAAAAAATATAATTGCTACCGGCATAATACAATACTTCTATAAATATTTTATATAATTAAATAGTTATTTACACCAAGCCAAGACTCAGACGAAATGGCGTATCCATGCTCAATTGATAGTGAAAATTGGGAATCGATTATCGAGCCAACTACCAGTACAAATTTCTGTTCTCCATTATGTAAGCAATTAGACTGAGAAATTCAGCCTCTAAGTTAGTTAATAGTTAGTTAATCAAAAGTTGAAAGATGTTCACTTAGGGAAATAAGTATACCATACGCAATCCACGCCACAACACCCGGCTTCTCGACTTCCGCACCCAACCAATCTCACTACCTTTTCCGTCTAACCAGGCGCTCAGTTAATCAAACGTTATTTCTTTTTCAATCCCTTTCTAAATCGCTCCAGAAAGTTTTATGGTTTCAGTCGTTTATTTAGCTTCTCAAAATAAGAAAAAGGCTTGGGATTCAGAATCAGTTATTGGAACTCGCAGAACAATGAATCAATAACTTTTAACTGGTAAGTAGGACCATACAAATTGTTTTGTATTCCAGCTCGAAAGTATTTGATGTCGACTAAACGTTTGAGGTTTCGTGGTTTGTTTGTGAATATACTTTTATATCAAGGATAGTCCCGAATCAGTCCTTTTTAATAGTTTCGCAATTATTACGCAATTATCAGGACACTCTAGCTTGATAAGATGTAACTTTTTGTTGTGATATCCTGTCATTGGTGCCGATTCTGTTGTTTACGAACTTAACTAATATTAGACAAGTCACCTCTCTTTCATGTTAACCTTATTGAAAAAAGATAGAACATTTTTAATGCTGTCAGTTTAATCCATGCCGTCGTAATGTACGGGTAAATAGTCGTGACCAATAAAGATCGCGTTTAAATTCACGTTGAAATATGTTATCGGACTAAACTGACATAACTAAAATATCTTGCATCGCTTTCTTATACTATTAGAAAGAGATATAGTGAGATTAAATTTATTTAGTTAGTAAACAACATAATAAGCACCATTGGCTTTTATATATTGAACATGATTCATTAACCTAGATATACTTTTTATGCTGTTGGATATCCTGATAAAAAAATACCTAAATAAATAAATTAATAATGTTCTGTAGTGTCAAAATAGTATTGCCGCTATACACGTGGTCTTAGTCTATATTTATAGGACTAATAATAATAAATTATAAAGAAGTATAGAATATAGATCGGATGTAGGAGGTAATCTCCGGATTTACGGGTCTGATTCTAAAAATTCTTTCACTAATAGGAAGCTACATTGTTCCCGAGGAGTGCTATAAGCTACTTTTATCCCAAGGACGTGGGTAAAATAGGGAAACGGCTAGTTTTATTATCTCACTCATATTTATAAAATACTAAGGCAGGGCTTTATGTTTCAAATTCTAAAATAATACTTATTGCTTACAAATTATGTATTTACAAAAAAAATACAAATGTAATACCTACAACGGTAAATGATATACCTACGTATATCATTTACCGTTGTACAGGCTCAGCTTAGTTTGAGATCTTTTATCCTTTTTTTTGTAAATAAATAAACTATTTTAGTTCACATATGAAAAATCGATCATCAAAATTATCACCAACATAGCACGCTTGTTATTATGAAATGGATAATTCGACGGTAGAAAAGCAATTCTGAATTTCAAATGCGTTACCTACAATAGGTATATGCTAATAAAGAAACAAAGAGTTTCTAGTAAGCATACAAAAGATACAAGTACTTAGTTATTTCTTAAATTTTATTGTTGGGAAGTAGTAAAACTCGAAATCAGGACTAATAACGTTCTGCTACATAATAAGTAAATAAATTTTGTACCTACTAGGTAAGTATGTGGATACCATTTTGTCATATAATTTCGTCACGTTTCGTTGCTTCTTGCGAATGCATGAAATTCGCGCTTTTATTGTCTCCCTACGTGTATGATTATCTTTTCCTTATTAACATGTCAAATGAATTGCGAAAAATAATCACGTATTTACTTTTTAAGCATCAGCAATACCTAGGAATATTAATATTATATATAATTTCATTACTAAATAATAATGTTTTATTGATACACCACTTGATTGGTATGTAATACAAAAAAAAACAGAGTGTTACAATGTATCACTAAAAGTACATTCATCTAATAATTCTAGCTTGAACTGATTTTAATTGTCACTTTTGTATTCCTCATTTTGTTTTGATTTTGTGTTCCTCAATTTCCCTAACATTATACTGACATATTATAAATAAATAAAAAAGGAGTAGTACATATATTATGTAGTATCTCAGTTATTTCGTTGTCGTAGCCGTTTGTGAAGAACGTCCCAGAATATTACATATTGTTATAAACACAAAATTCTACGGGGACGACAGCGCAGTGGCGCAGTCGCGTGCAAGTCGGGCAACTATAAATAAATAAATAAATTGCGAGTTGATTTTAGTAATTTTTAGTCTTAGACATAGTGTAATTAGTGTGCGATGCGAATTTATTGCAACCTTATTCAATACTAGGCAGTGACTATTCTACGACTAGGTAAAGCATAGCTATTCAATAACTATATTTTTTTTTCTAAACAAACCTACCTAAAAATATTTTTTAGCTGTAGGTTTGTTTAGAAAAAAACTACCGTATGCGTGTTTTCTATACTACTAAAGTATATAGAAAACACGCATACGGCACGTCTGATAGTACGCGGTTACCGTACCACGTAGCCAATCATGAAAAAAAAAAACAATATACGAGGAGATTCGTAAATAACTCCTTTCTCAAATATATACAAAAATGTAGAGCATACTGGTATTCTAATGACAAGACCACGTTTTTTGGGTTCCGAAACCAAAAGGTAAAAGAAGAACCCTTATGTGGCCTCTACGTCTTTTTGCGCGGACATACCAATGTTATAAGATATAAGAAAAAATAAATAATCAAAGAATTAAAAACGAAATCCTAAAATAGTACGGACCTTGAGTCTGTAGAATGTAGTTTAATTCAAAGGAATTATGTAATACTTACCGAAACATAAAAAAATAAAAATGTATTTTTATTTAGAGCTACAAGTTGAAATGGGTATCATAATAAGCGTAATGACAGTGAATGATAGCCCAACCCAATAAATATACCTACGTCCTAGCAAGGAACCCTCGGTGCACGAATCAGACTCACACTCGCACATGGCCGGCTTTTATTTTATAGGAAGAGGGAACTTTTTTAAATATTACATGTGTGAGCTGCAATTTCAGTATGTGGTGAGTTTTCAGTATTTTGTTTTAAACCAGTGCGAGTTTTTTGCGGCTACGATCTCGTATCAACGAAATGTAGGTACCTACGAGTCTAGTTTCACTTCGTCCGCCAAAGGCGCTTTATGAAATGTTGTCTCGGATATTAAGTTGACTCAAATATTTTAGAGGAATGAAGGCGGTATTTTAGAGGAATGAAGTAATAATAATACAAAGGACATAATTGTAAAAATATTTAAAAATAATAATCTCAACTGAAATGTTTACAATACCTACTATTTTATACATGTACCTACTTATTTATATTATACCATTTGCTACCTATTTATTTTGAGATTTGTATGACAATTTTATTATACCTATTATTTTTACCGTTTCCATTCAGCAACAGTTTGAAGTATATAATAAGATGATATATAGTATCACAAAAAATACTCGCCAAACCCTTCACAAAGCTCATAAGAGATTAAACACGCACAGCTTGACGATCTTTAGAATAACGCTCCTTGCATTTTCAGGTGTGTTCCTCTGAGTACACCAGTTGCGAGTGGCTCCCTCCAAACTCAACGTTCCTGGAAGGTATAACAGACTACTTTGACGATGAAGACTAAACACAATGAAACAAAAGGACTGATCACAATGGAGGATAATGGTTTATTTTAGTACAATTTGTGTTACAAAATCCACAATGAGTCGCTTCAAAACAAAAGAAAACATAGAAGGTGTATAAAGTGTTTTAATAATTAAGTAAAATTTTTGCCAATTTGAATAAATAATGAGAGTGTCAATCAAGTAAAAATAACAAGTCCATATTATTTATCCGGATAACTTCAAGTTTTTTAAATCTTATATTTTAGCTATGGAGCTCCGTAAACGTACCCAAAACTATCGGATATATAAAATAAAATTCTATCCGAAACCGGAACTGAATCTGCTTGCTTTCCCCCCGCGGTTTCACCCGCAAATAACTATTTTGCCCCCTCAGACGTGGACTTTCGGAAACCCTTTCTTAGTGGATACCTAGACTTTACAAAGAACACACCCTCCAACTGTCATATCTCTAGAACCAGCGGTTAAGGCTGGGCGTTGATATATCAGTCAGTTATTTATTTTGTCAGGATTTTGAATTTTATATTATAATACAGATTAGTTAGAAAAAAGGGTTAATTAAATAGGTAGGTGGGCAAAATGTATCCCAAATATATTAAGTTCGTTCGGCAAACGTCTCTGTTATTGATGGTTATTAAAAAAAAACTCAAAAATAAATGATATATTATTGTCACTTAGTACTTTGACAATCAGATTTCATATGAAATTTTAATCATAATTATTAATGAATGAAAATCTAAATCTACTTACCTACTGCAAATTATTGGACAAAGAAACTTCAGCTGAAACTTTAATGAAGTTAGTTGATAATATACTCTATGTTTTGGATCAAAAATTAAGTCTGATTTAACTTTTATTTTATTTACCCTGAAATTACGAAAAAAAAATAAAGTTCTTCATACATTTTGACCGAACAAGATAGATATTTTGTATGACGTCACACTTTTTGCAGGGTCGATAGTCTGCTTACGACCAGTAATCTCGCGGTCCTATTTTCAATTCTTAGAAAATGCTTAAACTCTTTATAGAATCATTTATTTTAAGACCTACGTTAAAGGTTAAAATATAGTAAGTGCATAATTCAGAAGTTCGTTGCTCTCCATCAAAATACCGCCACAGATTGTATGACGTGAACTTGGAAACGAATTATAATTTTATTCAGTGCACGAACCGACTTTGAATAAAGCGTAAGCTTAATTAACTAACAAAGACTCCTCTCTGTTCACTACTTATTTTGTTATAAATTGATTGTTACAAACGAAAACTTTTGTTTAGTTTGTATCTCGCTGAAATAAATAAACTGAAATTTGGTAGGTACACAGATACCGTTATGACACGGAGAAAAACATAGGCTACTTTTTATTCCGGACGTGGATAAAACAGTGAGGGACAGCTAGTGTTAATAATAATTAGTGTTAAATAATATTTTTAGAACGTTAGATATTTAAATCGTAATTTGTTGTGTCATGTCTACACAAATCAAACATGATATATGGTTTGATGATAAAATATATTGATTCAAGGTATATCGCTACAATGTAGTGGTTATGTAATTAACACATAATTAGTGACGTAATCCAATGAAACGTATATTGAAAAGCGCTGTTGTAAGCAATTAGCCAGCCTTTGCCAGCGGCTATACGAGTATGTACGCCTGAAGTGTACAGCAACGGACGGATACAAAACCATTTTAGTTTCCCAAATACCAATTAAGAGACGGGGAATTATAGTTGACCAATGTTGTGCGCATTTGGTCATCAGATTCAATGAAAACATTACTGCATTTTTATTGCTTTTATAACGTTATTGCATGAGACGTAGTTACATAATCATGCAAAAATGGTGACTATTACAAGTTTTTGTACTTGAGACGTTTTTGTTCTTCGAGCCCCAAGGAATAACCAAGTTGAATTTTAATTGCTACTTAACAACTTAACTCTGAGCAATTTGCAAGATACTTGTTTTTCAAAATCGACTTAATTTATTGCTTAATTGAAAACGAGAAAATGAATTAAAGTTACGTAAAACCCTATTACTTAAATAAAAAAAAAACGCTGTATAAAGCTATTAAAATAAATAATATAGTAAAACAGTAGAATAATAAATGATCTAATTAACTATTTCAAATGGTTTTTTAAATATTTTGGTATGTTTTTATTAATTAATTTATAGCACCACCGTGTTACTCTATTTACTTGATAAAGATATTATTACCATTATCGTTATTTTTTTGTGCTGTATAGGTAGCTAATACCTTAGGCAGGTATGCACACTTGAAGATTCAGCCATTTTTAAAACATCAGGATAGGTTGCTATATTGCCAGCGACTATGATACCTATCATAATTATTTCTATTTGAGGCAGCTTTTTAATGCCTGCCCTTTATTAACAACGACACAACAAATTGTAGTGCAGAGAAATCTAACCCATAAATGCCGTTTCCAAAATCAAACACGAAAACAGTGGATCCGACTCATTTACTCAACACATGTAGTCTAGATTAGTGAACCAATAGCATGGTCAATAACAGCTCGATGTAACTCGCAGGCAGTATGCCAGGGTATCTATATAATCCCATTAATATATGCAATAACGAACAATGAATAAACATCAACCGTATATTCATTGAACAGTATCGACACACGCACCCGCCTACACAATCCTTTCTATGCCTACGTACGTAAGTTTTAATATTTGTATTATAACAGCCTAAGGCTTTGAAAACCATGGGTCTGGATTAATAATAATTGAACTATTAACAATCCATCAAATAATAAAGGTAATGAACCGATAGAACGTGGGTACATGTAAAATGGGTCTTACGTAAACATCTTTTGTTTTAGGTGTATTTGTGTAAAGAGATTTTAATCAAACAATGCCGAAATCTTGGATATATTTGAGATAAGAAACTTTTTCGCAGAATTTATCAAGGCCGTAATTATCAAATAATAAAATGAAACAGAACACGAACAAAGTATAGGCATAAATTTTAATTGTATACCAATCTTCAAATAATAGTTCGCAAGGTAAATTTTAATCATCGTTATTACGTAGTCGTTTGAATAATAATGAGTTGGTACATCAAAATTCGCTGCACGCTATGCAATTCAGTCAGCAACGTGATAACATTGTTTTAAGTGCATCCTACCATAAGAAATTAACTACGGTCCTGAATAGAAGCGAAGCTCTGTTTCAGAATGGATGTAAAGTAGGTACCTACTTAGAAAACTAAAAAAAAAATTATTTGATATAGTATACACATTTTTTATTCCATTTTAAGGGTTTAATAAGTTTTACTAGATAATTAAATTAATGAAAATGTAGTCGTTAGATTTTACTTTTTAGACATTCAAATCCAATTTAAGCGCAGATCTAGCAAAGTAAATAATATGTAAAAATAATAAGCATTAGATACTCATAAATTAAACACTAGAATCTGATGCCGAACCCCTCCCACATTCTCGAAGTTGCTGCGCCAACTTTGACAAGGGACTGAAATTAAAAGTCGTAGTAAAGTAGAATTTTGTCATTGCAGCGCGACACATCCCAATTACCAGTAATTGTACCTGCTCGATAAAAGTTTTGGCTCTATGTCCTAGACGAGACCATATTTCTTATCAAATCAAAGTTGATACTTACTTGATTACTTATGGAAAATATTTTAAGTTGCTTCTCGAAGTTAATTTGCGATACTTAGATGTAAATTATTCTACTTACTTGCTACAAGTCCTAAGGCTTTTTAAAGTAGATGAATTTCATAAGTTTTTATTTTTATTTTCGCAAATGTAAGAGGCTTGATGATTAAATTATATATTTCTATTGATTCTTTACAAACATACTCTATCAGTACAGTTCTTTAATACCTAATAATAAATATTTCAAATACCTACTATTTCTTCAAAAAACATCCGATTCCAGCGTAATAAAAACTCGGGTCTAATTAAATATGAAAAAAAACCAGTGTAGGTAGGTACCTACACTGGTTTTTTTACCTAGATAGGTACCTACACAAAAATACGTAATAGAGAAAGGTTTCTTGTGAACAATTTGAAAGTGAGGTCATACCCGTACATTTGTTTTCGATTCCTTTGTATTTCACATAATACTGTTTTAGTGAGGCCTTCCTTCTAACATAAAAGAATTCTTGATGAAACAAGTCCTTTTTACCGTGGACCACGTCATATGTGGTCGGAAAAACTTATTTATGTTGATATAAATTTACGTATTTCATAGAAAGTAGTAAAAATGTAGTCCAAGCGTAGCAACTTAACGTGAAAGAGATAAAAACTGCTTTCGGGACCGCACTTAGGAAGCGAACCTTAAAAAAAGATGAAAAATATCGAGGTCGGTGAAAAGAGCTCAAACCTCCGTCTCTCTCATTATCGCGAAAGAATCTACATACGCCACCTCTACAGTGTGTCGCACGAATGATCACACGCTTCCAATTTCATTTTGTAAAGGTATAATGAGTTTTACGCTGAATTAATACAGGTTTTTGAATAAGGTATCTCGTATACCAGCTCGTTTACACGCTCACCCTGAGCACGTATTTTGCACGCAATCACGCCTTGTATTAACCGTAATGCTACATTGGATATATTATTCACTTGTATTTCATGTGAGGATATTGTTCTGTTTGTGCCAATTTGTGATAAAGAAATAAAATGTTTCTAAGCGTGACTTCATTTTTTACTTGCTTCAGCCCCGTGGTTTCACCCGCGATCCCGAGGGATTAAAAGTAGCCTAAGTTAATCCAGAGTGTCAGCTACCTCCTTAGTAAATTTCATCAAAATTGGTCCAGCCTATTGAGCGTGAAGAAATGACAAAACATACTTTCTCACAAACTTTCGCCTTTATAATATTAGTAGAATGCGTAGACAATTTACAGGCGTTTTTGACTTAAATACCGATCCGTTCAAAAGGTGGCACCTAATTACATACATTGCTATTATTTATCTATCAGAATTAAATTTTTGAACAGTTGAGAGTCATTCAGGTCTGTAAAAATCATACAGTACTTCTTTAAAGAGGCAAGGTGGGCTTGCCCAGAAAATCTCAACATTATGCGAGTCTGAAAATACAGACGCCGGAAGCAATTTCCACTCCTTTGCTGTCCACATTATAAATGAGGAAGCAAAACGTTGTGTCCGTATATTCGGTATGTCAACAACGTATGTGTGAAATTCCCGGGCTCTAGCAGAGTAGTGCTATGGATTATTACAATCTATTACTCACTACGTTTTTCACTACCGTAAACAGGTATTCCTTGAAGTATTCGAATCCTGTTCGAATCGAGTTCGAATGTTGTTATTATTGTGGCAGGGCAGGCAAGAAATCCCTGAGTCTGTGGTACTTGATTGAATAGAAACCGAACCACTCCAGAGCCTTATTTGGCGGATATGAATTCCAAAAATACCACAATCGATAAAGCTGCAAACGGCCAATGTGAAGGAAATTCAATCGAAAATCGGGCTCTGATATTAGAAAAGCTAAGTACAAAAAGTAATATCGCTCTGCTGTGCCGTTTATTGGTAGAGTAGTATTTGGTTGAATTATTTGGTCGTGGTGGAAATACTTTCTTACTTGTATTTTTTGCATTTATGCAATCTCCTCTGGGATGAGCTATTCTGTACCGTGTGTGGAGATATTACAAAGAGATGTTTCGATAATATTTAAAAAAAAAAATATAACTAATATTTACATGATTTTTTTTTTTACAGAATTTACTTTATCCTTACTAATAATAAAGCTGGAGAGTTTGTTTGTGTGCAAATCTCTGGAGTTACTGGTCCGATTAGAAAAATTCTTTCGCTAATTGGATGCTACATTACCCTCAAATCGTTATAGGCTACTTTTTATCCCGGGATCGCAAGTAAAACCGCGGGGAACAGCTAATGATGAGATAATTCACTAAAGCATATTCTGAATATGAAAGCAATTACTTGCTTAACAATATGTATTTTATTATAATCTGAATGATGTGCTCTGCTGTCATCGGAATGGGGTTGTAACCATAGTTTATGTATCCATTTTGTATATTTTTTTTTTATTTGTGTTCTGTGGTTGTGCCATACATATTATATAAATAAATACGTTTGATCGAGGAAGGTTGAATTTTTTTTACACGATATCTATTTTGTATGAGTACCTACTTTAATTGTACCTACCTAGATTCATTCCAGGTATCAATATTTACATTATGATAAGTAAATAAATAAGTATATGTACGTGTAATATATATAATTTAACGTATTAATATTTATTCTGTAACCGTTTAAAAAAAATATGATTTTTTCAACTGAACATTTGGATTCTATTTACGTAACGTTTTCCCTATTTTCCTGAATTAAACAGACGTTGTATTTACAAGCAGATAAAATCAAATGCTTCGTAGGTAATGAAGGTTGTTATTATTATTAGGAGCCGGGTTCCTCTTCATAAATATACACTGGATTCTGTAAGACAAATATACCGGTGTAAGTGATATTAGGTATAACGAAAACTGAAACCATTGAACATGCATGCTCTCTTAGACTTAGCAATTTAAGACTTTATTCGCAGTTTTTATACTTAACAAAAAAAAAACATAAATTTTTTAAAGGACCGATCGTCAAATTTCAACGCTGAGGGTGTATATATAGAAATGGTGTATAAAATTCATGGTTTCAGTTTTCGTTACGATGTACAAATACCATCATAAAAGTAATACAAAGTAATATCTTCTCTAACACATATAATAAAAAGGTAATATGCTTTCAAAAACGTATTATCTGGCATTATTATTTTACATGGGTAGGTACTAGGTACTTAACAGCGACAGTACCTAATCACATAAAATCTCTAACGTTGACAAACATAGTAAATAAAGCTCGCTAAGGGTTTCCTTAGGGTACTATACATATTTACCTATAGGATAGTACGAGAGGAAACTCCCAGCTAATGATGTCATTAGGTAGATTTAAAGGTGCGATACTTAGAGATAGCTTGACTTATCTGTCACTCAATACTTTATTTTCCTTTTTGAATGATAATCCTATTTTAAAAAAATCTAACAATAATAATATGTACCTACCTGTGGAGATCACTATCACACAGTCAAATCAATGTCGATTACCGACTATGGCCATTAAAACTTGGCATGGACTTTATTAAAACTTAAAAGTTACATACACTTGACAATTTTTTTGCACTTTATTGTAGTAGATATACTGACTTAGCTATCTCTCAACACTACGGGACGGATCGGGTTGTAATTTGGTATTCTTCTTTGTCTTAGTTCTTCGATTAGTCGGACACTCTTGACAGACTGTCGACTGTAGATCTCTATTCTTGAATAGCGGCTTTTGCAATGCGTCGATTTGGCTCTGTTGCTTGTTGAAATTTGGTATACAGATAGCCATTATGACGCGGGTATTCGTTAAGAAAGGATTTTTAACAATTCAACCCTTATATCAATAAATTAGTTTAGCGTTAAAATACGTTGCAATGTAGGTACCCAAGTCTCATGTACTAAACTAATATAGCTATTTTGCTTTTACCACAGATTTCGATAAACTTGTACATAATTGTCATAATTTCGTAATGGAACCTGAAATTTTGTATGATTTACGATGCATACTATCCATAGAATTCGGGCTAAAATACAATTTCAAAATTACCCTGTGCATACATTAAATAACTTTGATGTATGATTAATGTTTATCTCATTTAATCGGCAGAATTTGAAACTGTTAGAAATGTCGTCGTCACAAAACCAATGCCAGGTCATACCACAATTCCACCGATATTCTATTTATTAATTGAAGTCTACCAAAATTTAAAAAAAAACATGACTAGTTTAATAGAAAAAGAAAAGAAAGAGAGAGAAGAAGAAGTTTAATAGAAAAAGTTTAAGATAAGAAAAAGTTTAATAGAAAAACAAGTTTGGGGACCTCTGGATTAGAATAGATGTACTTACCAAATATATTTTTTTTAATTATCATTGTTGTAAAATATTATTGTTATAAATATATAGTAAAATATCATAAAAAAAAACTTTATGCAGCTTGAGAAACAAAGTATTCCAAATCAGACACAAATATATGAGGGTTTTTGTTACCAGGGTATCATACATCACGCAAAAGTTACCTACACGGTCCCAGGTAAAGTTAGATATCACAACGACTCTCCTGTGACGTCCCTAATGTTACTTTACCGAAGAGGAATATTTTTTTTTCTCTGTTTTCGTCATTACAAGTAAGGTACAATTTATCATATAACATGATGAATGTCGAGTCGGAGATAGATAAGCTCAGGTTTATAAGATATATCACAATAATCTGATAATCCTACATACATGTATCTATTTGTTTTACATTCCCAGGCCTGTATCACACAATAGTAAGTGGCGATGAAGCCGAAGGTGATAGCAGAAGATAACGTTAACTTAGATATAATAGTGCCGATTCAGTTGTTTACGAACTTAACTAATATTAGACAAGTCACCTCTCTTTCATTTTAACCTTATTGAAAAAAGATAGAACATTTTAATGCTGTCATTTTAATCCATACCGTCGTAATGTACGGGTAAATAGTCGTGACCAATAAAGATCGCGCTTAAATTCACGTTGAAATGTGTGATCGTGTGATTAAACTTGCATCCCTTTCTTATATTTACTATTAGAAAGAGATATAGTGAGATTAAATTTATTTAGTTCGTAAACAACAGAATCGGCACCAATTTCTAATAGAATTCTAAGATTAACATTATTCTTTTTATGTTTACCGACCAGATTATCACATGATGGCTTCAAGAAAATGCAAATTTTGCAGATTAATGTAGGTTTAGGTGCCTACGTAACTGTAAATAGGTAAGTATAGTACTTACCTGTATTTAATATTAAGATAAAGAAGAGAGGCAATGAGACCTCTTTGGACAACTTCTGGTCCCCAAAGCCTTTATGGTTTCAACCCCAAACAAATATTTGTTGGATTGAATATCACGATGGAATAACAATACGAACGATATAAGATTCAATACATTTCAAGTAGGTAGGTACTATGTGTAATTTGTATTTTTTTTTAACAAAGAATATTAAAATGTTTGCATTAACAATGAAACTGTAAAAATACAATGCCTTTTCAAAGCTTTACGAGTGAAACCAAAAAAAATCTATTCAGCACAATCATAATAAAATTGGTAGCTACACGCCTCGAAACTCGATTGTTCGATTTTCGTTGGTATACGAAACTACGACACTTTTTATCAAAACTTCGATACTGCTTTAATTGTTTTGAAATAGTATGAGTTCAGAGACACTTGTGCGAATCTAGAATCTAGAGATATGGTAAAAACCAATTTGACTATCAACAGCTATATTAATAGTATTATTGTAGAAATTAATCGTTTATAATATTTACAATAAATCGAGAAGGAGAAATCGTGAATGTATGAGGTGTCAAGAAGTCATCTTACAAAGTAAATTCAATAATTTTTTAGGAAAAGCCACATCAAAATTGAATTGTATTTTTTGATTAGGTATAACAATCAGTTCTTTAAATCACTTTTATTTTTTAAACCAATTTAAGCTACTTTTGCCTATTTTTTTAGGACTCCAAGTACGTCATAGTTACGACTTGCGAAATTTATTTATTTGATTATTCTAGTTTAATATTTATTGGGCAAAGAAAAGTCCGTTATTGAAAGTAAGTCTAAATTGAAATCTAAATATTATTTTAAATTTCACTGTCTGCATTGAATACAAATTAATGCAGACAGTGAAACAACGTTATAGGTACCAACGCTTCGGAAGAGCTAGAAGCTACTATGAGGAGAAGAAGCGACGCAAGAAACCTTTCAAGGGCCCGATACGTTTATTGTCGTAATTTAATAATGAAAAATAATCATTTCTCACTCGTAGAACTGACGGGTTCTGGGGCAGAAGGGTTCTCGAGTGGCGATCACGAACCGAAAGACGCAGCGTTGGCAGGCCCCCCACAAGATGGACCGATGATTTTGTGAGGGTCGCGGGAAACTGTTGGATGCAGGTAGCGTTAGAGCACGCAGTCGTGGAGATCCTTGGGGGAAGCTTTTGTCCAGGCGGCTTACGGATGAAACCATAGTCACACTAACTATTTAATAAAGAGTACGATCCAAATGCAAAACGCCTACCCACATTAAATTTGTTATCGATTATGGTCATTGACGTTATGGTGTTGCCAGTATTTCACTCAGTCCCTTTGCCATGAGAAAAAAATGTTACAACCAAGTTGGACCAACAACCCGAATTCCAATATTTATTTAATATAAAAATATATATGTAACTTCTATCCACTCGACATAATAAAGGATACCTACTACTTATCTGGCCATTGAAAAATTAACCCTTGGACTTTCCTACCAAAGAAAGCTGCTGGTAACCCACAAATAGTAATTAGGTACTCTTCTCATCAAAACTTTGAGTATTTTCTTCGTTTAGCCTCACGGAAACCAAAAGTTAAAAAGTATTTTAGCAAAAATCCCATCAGTTTAATGCCCTACTCCAATAGGGTTATACAAACCAACAAATGAAGTTAAGTCTATAAAGAACCTTAAAGTTCTTTCCCCGTTGGAGTAAATTTTAACACCAGGTGCACGATACTGCCGACCGAAAGCTGTCAGGGGACTATTGGGTATCATAACGACTTTTCTTTCTACTGTAGATAATACAAGTAGGACCATACTGATTCGATGGTGTATAATTTAGAAGTACCTAACTGTACCTAATGGTGCCGTATTTAGGCAACTTTCCAATTGTATGTTTTTATTTAAGTTCTTTGTTTAACTATATGCAAATAAACAAGGTTAAGTGCGATTCACTCGAACGAGCTTTTTTGAAATTTAATTGGAGAAATAAGGGGACGTTGCTGTTGAATGGAAAAATTAAAATATAACAACAGAATGATAGACAATGGTGCCATTTCATGCCGTTTACAAACTAAACTAATATAATCTTTTTTATCTCCTTCTAATAAAAAAGCTACATGTCAAATTAATCCGATGGCTGTTTCAACGCAATCCGCAGTGAACGAAAATAAAAATAAGTTTGTTAGAAAGAAATTTGAGGCGATTAAAATTTAATAGGGACCAATATTGGTCCGCCTTATTCATGGCTATACGGGTAGCTTTGCACCCTAAACAACTTAACTTATCAGCCCATCAATAAATTAAAACTAACGTTCAATTAATCTTAGTGCTTTACGGACGGAATCTATGGAGAGCTCGGCAATGCACTGCGTGTTTGGTGGTGAATAACCACGTAAGTATTTCAGCATTTCACGTTGTATCAAAGTCGAAAGTCGCTGCATTATTCGATTTCCTACGATATCTCAATAAAATTCGATTCGATAAGTATTTTTTGCATGAATGCCTATCCATCCTAATTAAATAAACAATTCACTGTAATCGAATAAAATTGAGCCAACGAATCAACCCTACTCATAATTCGTTAAGGAATAAAATACGCATCAGCCTCTGGAAAAGTCAATTTTCCTTTTACGAGTTTTTTTTATTAGTTTTCAGCTTTTCTATTTTCCTTTAGGAATCGTAAAAATGTTTTGTTGACTGTCGTTACGTTTTTGAAGCCGTCAAATGCAACAATTATCCAGTTTATTTACTTTAAGCGAGACAAAAATGTATTAGGTACAGTAACAGTATTATTTTAGGTAGTAAGTAGGTAAGTATAAAATTTTCATTTAAACATGTCAATAATTTCTTGTATAAAATAAATGCTAGACACATTTTTCAAATATATGATTTTTCAAATGATTCCAAACCAAGCAATGTTGTGGCCAGATCTAAGAATTGATTACTTCATGATGTGGCTGACCATTTCATAAAATGGTTGTATTTCATGATATTGTCGGCTAAAACTGACCAAATCATTTAAACGTCAATGCTTAATGTTTGGAATCCATTCATCCTAGGGTTTCCATGATGTTAAATGTTTAATTCAAGTTCTTTCGCTCAAGTAGTTTTGGGTGGTAACGACATTTTACTTCACTTTTATTTCATCAATTGGCGCATCATTATTAGCTTTTTTTTTACCAGAATAATTGTCCGCCGCTATGATGTATCACAAAAACAAAACGTTATCAGCGGCTCTAACGTTGAATAATATAACTATTTTACGGTTTGACCATGAAGTAGCCGTGTGTTTCGTTAGCTGTCCATATTGACAAACGCTGATTACTAATTTATATGTAAGTCCGAAGCGAGCACACAAAGAGGTAGCGACTGGAACACAGCATCGGTAGGTGCTTGGAGACATATTTTCGACTTGGCGGGTACCTACTACAAAGTAACTCCACTCTGTTTATGGTTTTAACAAGATATATTATTTCATGGAAAGCATAAACTCATTCATATCAGCTGAAAGACGTACATTCCTGGACAAAGGCCTCCCTCAAGGATCTCCACGATCGGTCTTGCGCTACCACCCCCCCCCCCACAGGGGCCGCGGTTTTATTGAATCCATCTTTGCGGTGGATATGCTATAATTGTCATGCTTTGCAGATGCTTGACGATCGCAGTATGATGGTTATAGTACTCAGAGAGACACTGCTGACCGTTTTCTGGTATATGTTCTCTCGGGAGGACTTTTGCGCGACAGGATAAGATGGGTGGTGATATTCATCGCCATCACCACACAGCAACACCCCTACGTAACATTTTATGTTGTTAACATAGTGTTAGGCAAGTGGAGCATTTTAATAAATGTTTCTCCATTTAAAACGATTTGTTATTTGATTTAACATACCGACGTTTATATTTTACTAACACATTTAATTTGTGTTTATTTAAATTGAAACAGTCCCTGTTGTAAATGTAGCACGAGAACAAGAAAATAAACAAACAAGGAATAACGGAATTTAAATAAAAATGTTTTATTCAGTTGCTCTACTCGCAATAGTATTAAATAATGCTCCATGTGAATTTGCGAAACATTTTTCAACTAAAAGTAGGTATCACTTATTATTCCGTTCAATAAGATTTTCATAGAAAGTATTTTTTTTTATTATGCAAAGTTATAGGAATCATTTTAATTTCTTTTCAATCATTAATACCTATTTTAAAATATTTTAATTGTCTCGGAAATTCGAAATTGTAAAGAAAGGAAAATCTATTCAAAATCTGAAAGGAAAAGGTGTCTGACTAACTACATATATATCAACGCACAGCTCAAACCACAAGACGGATTGGGCTGAAATTTTGCATACACATGGTTTAAAGCAAAGCTATCCGAGAAATGACGATTCTAGATTGAGATTTTTCCGGCATTCTTTATTGTAAGAGATTTGCAGTATGTTAAATTAGGGAATAGATTTTTTTTTTTAAATTGAAAATTTTCATTAGTAAAAAAACATGAATAAGCCCTTTTTTAAAACTAAGAATGATTTTTTCACTTTATTGGGCCATCGAAATAACTTGAAAGTATCTTAAATCCAAGAGAAATGGAATAGTTTTCTTAATTTTTTAAAGGCTTCATTTTTTTTAAATAACATACAACCGTAATTTTTCACTAAAATTGCGCATCTCCTGTCTCGCTTGTCTTCGTCAGTTTAGTAAGGGTCGGAGTTATTCGCGGAGGGCCTCTTCTGATGGATAAATAGGGAGGGGGGGTGAAACAGCATTTACTACCTATAGGTATAAAATGGCCAATAGTGTTGCCCTTTTTTCAACAGTAAGCGGTTATCGTAGCCAACAGGCGTTTGCAACACCCGAGGCACAAAATCACTACCCGGGCCCGCGTAGTGAGTAATCTGCGCCCCGGGAATTACTCATTCGCCATAGCCCCTCAAACGTCCCACCCACATACTGTGGATAAGGAGACGCGCCGTGTCAACACATGTTGTGGATAACGAATCGCGCCATATTGCTCATTTTATTGATTAGTTTGAAATCTCTGGGCCAAAGCAATAGCCATAAAAATCCGAGGCTAACGAATTTACCAATCAAAATCAAGTACAAAAAAAAACAAAGAAAAAAATCAAAGATTTTTAATAAAAGAGGAGCTATATCTATAAGGTTGATTTTATTGTACTGAGTCGATACTGCCAAGGATGAAAGACTCCGCAATATGAACAAACAACTTTTACTTTGAACCAACTCTAAAATCGTCGACTCGATATAATATCAACTAACGATCATCCTATCTAAATAAGCATTCATACCTCGTAGTCAACAAAAGCGATAGCGAGGTGGTATAAGGACTTTATTTTTGTTGTAATGGCGCTCCCACAAAGTAGATACCTACATAACTTTATTAGGTACCATTGCTACATAACTTTATATCAGATTTCATATACGAGAAAGTTGAAAACGTAATCGAATGTTACTGCTGTATTAGAATACCAATAATATTATGCCAGTAAATTCAACCATAACCGCCATAGCAATTTTAATGTTGCTATCTAAAATACAACTAAATTTAGAAATATTCCTAAAATATACTTTTTAGTAGAAATATAATTATTAATAAAACCTAATACACAATTCAATACCTATTTCCATTTTTAAAAAACGTAGGTACCTGTCGAGGATTATCTTTTCAACGTTACCTTGATTATCCATTAGTATATTATTTATGTATTGTATATATTTATATGTATTAGTTTATTATGGTACGTTTTTATGTGTATAGTACCTACGTAGTGTATCATTATTTTATAAAATTAATGTAGTTTATTTACTTTTAGTTTTTAGGACATTACATGTCATACACACACTGTGTTTACATTTCTTTCCAACTTTTCATTCGCAAGGCTATGCTGGTAAAATAAACTATTTGAAGTAAACAGTACCTTTTGTGTTTCATATAATAATATGTTTTGTATTTTCTCTTTACTTGGTAAATAAAACCAACAAATATTTTCAAATATAATACTACTAGAAAAGTAAATTTTAATTACTTTGTCCGATGTCGCATTAACACCTCCAACTACTAAGCGCAGCTTACCAACCACCAAACTATGTTGAACAAACTGTTAACTCCTAATAACAGAACTCCTACACTTAGTTAATCCTGGCCAATTAATGTTAACGTATTCAATGCAAAATCACTTTTATTATCTCATGTGTAGGTTTTTAATTTCCTATGCTTATATTTATTGTAGGTTAAATACCTACCTACCTACCTTTTCATTCTCAATATGAAAAAAATGTGATTTTCATTTAAAAACCTTCGAATTTATTACAAATTATTGGGTCATTTTTTTATTTTAGTAACTGTTTATAATTTATATTGAGTCAGTTCATAAGGTATAATGGATTTGATTTGATACTTAATGACGACCGTTAATCGAGTAGTTAGTGTGATCGTTAAATCCAGATATTTCTTTGCAATCCGCGTTTTATTACACCGCCTACTTGGAGAAGTCCAAGTGGTTCGAGCAGAAGATCACGCCGCCCGATCAGAAATCTACGCGATCGTAGCAGAAGATTGCGTGGCCCTAGTAGGTGACCTTCTACTAGGGCCGCTAGCAACCGTAGAAAGCCCCGCAAAAACGGCTGTCAAGGACTTATTCCTTGACGAGCAGCATTACATTAAAGTGATCATAATTATATGAAACAAAACAACAAAGTCGCAAAACTAACAAGATCAAATCCATTTAGGATAAACAATACTTTATTATGTCAATATTAATCGCCGCTTTACGACGAAACATATTATCTGACAGATTCGCAGAAATATTTGATTCACCAATAATTGGGGTATATTACGAAATACAAAGCTGTCAAATTAGATGAAATTAAAGATAGATCACAGGTCGATGGAAATGTCCATATTACGAATTTATTTCAGACTAGCTGTTCCGCGCGGTTTGACTCGCGTTTCCGGGATAAAAAGTAGCCTATAACCTTCGGGAATAATGTAGCTTCCTATTAGTGAAAGAATTTTTCAAATCGGTTCAGTAGTTTCGGAGCCAATTCAATGCAAACAAACAAACATACAAACAAACAAATCTTTCCTCTTTATAATATTATTATTATTATTTTTTCAGATGAATGAAACATATTAAACCCCCGTCGAAAAAGAGAGGGTTATTATAAGTTTGTAGCAACGGTATGTAATAGTTATTTATGGGAAATATTCGGGTAGCTTTAAGTTTTTTATTCTTTGACTAGTTAAAAAAAATATTTCAAATTCAGTTATTGTATAATCTATTTGTTTTTCTATTTTTTCATAGCAATGTGTTAGTTATAATAACAATGATATCTAAAATTTACTTGAGTGATTTCAAATCTGGTTATTAACCTGAGTATGATATCTAGTGAACGCATTCCCCCTGTGCCTTCAAGCTAAGTCATATAATTATAATTAATTGATGTGTTTCGAAAATCTCTGTTTTCAAAAAATATTTATTGCTATATTATTCAATGAATACGGTCTTAGAGAAATCATATTTTAATTTAAAAGGAAAAAAGAAGATTCAGGGTCAGGGACAACACTTAATCCCTGTTCAAGGGATGAAGCCTGAAATCCGGGCAATTCCCAGATCGCGCGTCTGCCAAATCAAATTATTACCTACATCATTTTGGTTAACGGGAACGGAATAAAAATATTTATAATGAGCTGGCTTACTGCTTAGAAATTTGCAAGCCAGAAATACTTAGATTGTTATTTTAGTAAGTAATCTTAATACATTACATCAAATTATACACCCATTAGTTCTAGTTCTAATATATTTTAATTTTAATGTTCTGTTAACAAAATTTCTTTAGTTTTGTTTTTATAATTTAATTCGGTATTACCTACTTACGAGTATCATAGCATATTATCCAAGTTATATATTTTTTTATGAAAACTGCTAGTGAACGGTGTGGGTTTCACAATTAAGATTTCATTAGCTGTGGAGAATTTCCATTTGCCTATCCAAGTATATTTAAGTACTTTATTTAACTTTGAGGGTTTCCCCAAAATCTTCAACTCGGGTCGTAGAAATTGCTCAGTTTATTATTCGTGGCCAACCCAATTAGTCAGCTTACTTCTCGATAACTTTGACAGAAAAAATATTTTTTCTTGATATAAATGAGATACTTTAAGATCTTATAACTCAAGTCTTAGTAATTGCATACCATTTTTTTGTAGGACTACATTTGGGCTTTCAAAGTTCGCCGTTCCACGATTGGTCCCGTGATAAAAAGCTAAATGTATTAATGTTCATTAATCCTTTCACCCCTGAAAAGTTTACGCAGTGTTTAAAAAATACCCTCTATTTGCTTTAGAGGGTATTTTAAAACAAATATTGTCAACTTCTTGTTTGAGTTATTCAAATCAACCTTTTGCACTTAAGTGTTATATTTACATACTTTTTTATTTTACTATGTTATATAGGCCAGTGTTTGATTACAATCTCGCCGTGGTCAGTGATGATGTGGCCGATGGTGGTAAACAAACACAATAGCTAAAATGGAACTGGCTCTCAAGTGCAACTGTCGGAACACTCCGTTAGCTGTATGGCAACAGATGACGGTGGCAGGTACTAGGCAGCCAACCACAAAAAACATTATATACCTATCAGTGGCGAGGGGTGAAATGATAGCGAAGGTAAGCCGTTCAAAAAATAGCGAAAATCTCTGTTTATCTCACTAAATCACAAAAAATAAACAATGCACCGACTTTTCGGTTAAATCCGGCTTTTTTCGTAATATTTAAAAACACTTAAAATTAATTGTACCTAGGTACTTTGAAATAATGAATCTGTGGGACTGGGATTACTAAAAAGTAAGCCGACGAGAATTGGCTTGTATGGACCCCTCGCCACTGATACCTATACTTACTAATTTTCCAAGATAAAAAGTAGTTTGTATTATGTTATTGAGCCTAGAGTGTGATCTATTTATGTTTCAAGTTTCAATCAAATTTGTTCAGTCGTTACGGCTCTGAGTAGTAGGAAACATACAATTACACATACACACAAACTCGCATTTATGATATCAGTAGGATTACTGGGTTTTAATTAAAATGTAATATTATGTAAATTGTATAATAAATACAAGGAATTTTTCATTTCTCAAATTTCTCGAAGAATTTCTCGCCGCTCCGCAAGAACTCCGACGTTGCTCTACGATAGAAGGCACATTTATTACACATCTGTAAGAATTGGAAAATTGTGCTTTTAAGCAGCTATTTCCTGAACTTTTTAAATATATTTTTACCTTTGCCGTAGAAAACCGTTATTTTTAAGGATAAGTCCTTATTTTAAAACTATAATATTCCTTTATATACTTCATAAAATAATACTAATATTATACATGCGAAAGTTTGTATGTTTGTTACCACTAAGGATTTGAATTTTACTAGGTAAGCGGTATGGAACCGCGGGAGACAGCTAGTAAAAGATATAGCTAAAGCAACTATTAATTAAATAATGAATTTGTGACTAAAGGTGAAGATTAAAAGTGTACCTTAATATAATATAGCACTAGATACTGTTTCCTCTTTTTATAACCTTTTCTTATACATTTATATAATTTTATTTGAAAAAATCTACACTGTATAATAAAGAGGTAATTTGTAAATTCGAATGAAGAAGACAATCATCGAAGCTACTACCCAGTCCTATTCTAAAAAATATTTTACTAATAGGAAGCTACTTTGTTCCAGAGCGCAGAGTGCTATAGGCTATTTTACCTCATCACAGGAACACTAGTGAATCCGAGGAAAACAGCTCTGCTATTGTTTGATTTGATAAAGTTAAAACAATAACAATAGGTACGTACTACAACAATAAAACATTAAAAACTTTGATATTATAAATACATATAGATACCGGCTTAAGCAATCCCCCTAAAATCTTACCCCCTCAATCTTAATGCATAGATATATACGTAGATGAAAATAAAAATATCGCCAATTTAACTAGAGCTCAGTCAGATTCCATATCATCAGTCCTTCTTTGGTATGTGAAATGTGCAAACTACTATTGGAGGTCTGTACAATTTGGGCGACACGGGGCAACGAACGTCCCAGCATTCTTGCATAGGAGGCAGTCGACTAGACGGCGCCGCTTTGTGACTCAACACTGCCAAATAACAAAATAGCTGCTTTATAGCTTTAGCGCTGACTCACCGTAATCTATCACAAATTTTAATTCATGACGTTGTTCATAATCATTCCTATTTGGGTAGATCTTGATGATGACACGTGATCTATTCAGTTGATTATGTACCAGATTGATGTTCGGAAACTAGGTCACTGTGTATTAATAAATTTATTGAGCTTAAATTGAATTTGGTTTAGGATTAAATGCAATGTTTACTTATTATCATAATTATGCATCATACTTGAATTTGGCTTTCATAAATGTATTTGGCATAGGATTAAATACAATATTTAATTTTAATTGTACACTAACTAGGTATATCATGTTTCTGCATACGTATTCAATTAACTATATCAACAAATATTGTGAAACAAACCTAGTCTATATCTATCCATACTAATAATAAAGGTGAAGAGTTTACTTGTTTGAGAGTTTGTTTGAACACGCAAATCTTTGGATCTACCAGTCGGATTCTAAAAAATCTTTCACGAATAGGAAGCTACGTACTTATCCTCAAAGGTTATAGGCTACTTTTTATCCTGACCAGGAACAGCTAGTGAATAATAAATTATAAATAAACTATTTTTAGACTCGATTTGTGATCACTGAACCGGTATATTAAAATCAACTCTTATTTTAGATTGCTTAAACGTTGTTCATCACAAAATTGATGACTGTGTACATTTTATTTTATAATGTTTGATTTAAAATTCCTTAACTAACACTAAAGCGCTTTAAGCGCTCACATACTCGTATCTGGCATTTCTATTTTGACATTCGACCCCATAAAATTTGGGTGTAATGTTTCCAAGTTTTGTTGGCATACTATCCCCTTGGAAAGCACCCTAGTTGCTGTGTCGCAATGCGGGCGAGATTCCTGGGGTTCGAAGCCGACTTATAAATTGCTTTAATTTAATATATCGCAACTCGGAGGCTGCGGCGCGGAAGATACTGTACGACGCAAGTTTGAGGTTCTTACGACATGCTTCATCAATCAACGAATGGAAATCGATTAATTCCGCTTCCGAATATTTCTTGCTTCATCACATAGCTCTTGTTATTTAGGTGAATTTTATGTTGGTAGTGTAAAACACTATTTATTTAGCTATTTTATCTCACTAGAATTACTCTGATTAGAATGACGAGGGTGAAGCACGTTTTCTCAGGAAATGCCAACAATACACTTAACCATCTATAAGCTCCTACGGGTAATAAGTATGTCAGCGAACAAAGACGTTGGAAGTTCCACTCCTAATGTTTGCAGGATAAAAAATAAGGAAGAAAGAAACATTTCTGTACCATCCAATGATAAATTAAACATACTTAATTAATTGTTTCTTCACAAGGTATATCCTCCTAGCTTTTACCTATAGATAGTAGGCGAGATTGGAAACGTTGTTTTATCCGGAGCACGAGCTTTGCAAACCTACACCTACTAAGCATAAATAAGGTTCAAATAAAGCTGAAAATATTACTGAGGCCTTATAAAATATGGTTTTTACTTGTGAAAAGAATGTAAAAGAGATTTTTTTTTACTTTCATCTTTGATTGTTCTGATTCGCAGAGAAGTACCTAATTAAGTAATATTTATACATAAGTACCTACCTCATACTGAACAATTATATTTTGAATAAATATCCAATGTTGAGTCTATTGACGATATAGGTAGTTTGTGGATTAACGTAAATAAGATTGACCTATTGTCATGAAAAACAGGTGACCTGTAGACTAAATGTCTACTTTTTCACAGTCAAATACTCTTATAAGAAAGGTCGTGGTTGATATAAGATGGTGGACATGGTGCGTCGCCTACGACATCAGTGTAATTGTATCATCAAAGAATACTAACTACTAACTACAGGCGCACTGTATCTTTCTGCGCATCATCATGTACCTATAGGATGAAGTCGCGCGCTACTATTACCCGCAACGTATAGAATGGTAGATTTGGACCAATGACAGGAGTTTAATCTGTGCCAATGGCTTCCTAGGTCTAAGTGCATAAGTAATTAAATCAGTCCGATTCTATGGAGAGCGAGTCGATCCATCTGGAGATGTGACCATTTCTTTTTTAAATTTGTTTAATATAAATACCTACTTATTAAATTTACCATGGAAAGATATTATCTGTTTAAGAAATTACCGAAAAATGTAGTCAAAGAAAAATAAAAATTATACTAATAAAATTAACAAATATGTTGATAATATACCTAAATATATCTAGCTCATAAAGTTATATTTTATTATCAAATTCTAGATTTAATTCTAGAAATATCTACGCGTATAATAATGTGGATTTATTCTGTATCGAGTTGAGTTATATGATACAGTATAAACACATCCATGTACGGAGTACCGAACACATAAAGTCGAGATTGCTTGCTTTTATTCCGTTTAATATGAGATCAGTTCATCGAACTATGTTGATTTAGGTCGGTTGACTCACAGTGATCAAGCCTTATTGCTATAATCTCTGGCTATATTAACGAGATTACCCCCCTACCCCCTACCCACGTTTATTCCTACATATAGTACCTACGAATCTTTATAACTACTCATAGATTGCAAATAATGAGATATCTCGCTTTAGAAAAAGCAAACTTATGAGCACACTTCCTTGTTAAAGTTTTCATGATATAATTCAAACATTACCTAAAACCTGCAGGACGATTGTGTAACCGTCTCGTAATGAGATTCCGATAGCGATGGCTCTCGGAATTGTCCATCTATTTTGATTTCGATGGAACGTCAAATGACTCATTGTTATGAGAACTAATTACAATGGCAGTTTGTCATCTAAGATAGACACAATTATAAGATGATTACGAGAGCCATCGTTATCGAGATCAAGTTACACAATCACCTTGCTGATCCTATATTTAATACGTTACATAAAAAAACAACATTGTTGAGTAAGAATAAAAATATTCTTTCGCTGATTTACACTGATTTTCATATTGTGAAAGTTGTTAGTGATTAGATATTTTAATCCCTGAAAGTTAGGGATTATAGATTAAATTGCGTATATAATATAAAGAGCTTTTAAAAGGGCAATTAATTCAACATTTTTCATAATGTAATCAATAAATTAATGTTACATATTAACTGCGGAACTATTTGGTACATACATTTGTCGTATACATCGTATTATCACGGTCGTGATCAGCCCTTGATTCTCAATATTAATTTCCATCGCTCTCTCTGCCTAACAACCATAGATCAAACAATAATTACCGGCTTGTCTTAGCAACCTCTGTCACAGGTGTTGTTTATGGTAAAAGTTTTCCACGCTCGACTCCTTCATGTATTTCAGCTTGCTACAACTTTAAAATCCCGTTTTACATGTTAACCAACATATATTAAACGGGCTTAAAAGCTAAAATTTAAGTAGAACACCGTAAATATACGTTGTACGACATTACTTATTCAGTGAAAGAGAAAATATAGTATAGATACCTATAGCTAAGACTAACAAAACTCCACGACTAAAGTTTCAAAATCTCTTACGAAGCAAAGCTTCACATCAGTATTTACATACAATAGATTACTTGAGAAGAGTATTTTTCTTTATTTTTTTACAACAACTCAAGCTAATATTGAACAAGATTTTGTGTGAGTGCTACGATTTAAATATTTTAAGTGTCAGTTTACGTTATGATTTTGTAATGATTTGAAAAACAGACTCTTTATTATTTAATTTCATTATAAGTTCAATGTACCTTTCTAATAGCGTAGTTATACCTAGTGTAAAACTAGTTAAGCTCTATGAGATAGGTAAGTATCAATTTATTAAGAAGTATTATAGTAGGTATACGTGCTTTTACTTATTCCAAGTTTCTACTACCGCATTTAAAAAAAAAGGCGACAGGTCCTTCACAATTTTTGGTGCAATACCTGCTCTACGGGTTTTTTATTTTCAAAGTTCTAAAACTTTTCTTTCCCCGCAAAGCGGAGAGCGCAAGAAAAGCTGTCGGGTCGACTATCAATACGTATTCATGTGAATGAATTACTTTACGAAGCTAAGTTTATTTCTTTTAAAGTTCCTTATATTCTCGAATGAATCGAAGATCAAAGATTTTATTATTCTCTTGGATACTTCATGATAACGGGCCAGTTCTCGATGTTGATTTGATATCCTACAAATTACGCTGGTTGTGACAATATTAGTGTGTATAAACATACTGTTTATCCGGAGTGAAGGTGTAATCATTTATCTAAATAAAGTAGGTATCATGTTTACAAATAAATATTCTATGTCATCCTCAAAAATTACTAAATCAATGATGTCAGCCTGTCTGGTTTTAATTCCAGGATCAGGCGACCATATTTGAAAAATATTCCAGGATATTATTATCACAAATTAATCACGTTACCGCCACAGGGGTACCTACCCATTTTACGCAATAAGATTTATGGTCTACGTGGGCTTAGAGTAAATTGCCAGACTTAACTTAATTGTGTTTTATTTCCCAGTTTCCTCATAAATTTTTGTTCACAATATAGACAGCGATGTCAACCTTAAACAATTAGAATAATGCAAGTTGACAATGTTACAGCTATGTAGCCTTGGTTATTACCTAAAGAAATATCATGTCAGCTGAAAGACGTCCACCGCTGGACAACGGCCTCCCCCAAGGATCTCCACGATGGCCGGTCTTGCGCTATCGCATCCGTAGTTACCTTCATGAATGCAGCAACCCAATAACTTATAAAAAAAGGACCTTCACTTTCTGAAACACTACAAAGTTTATTATAATAACTATGTGGGAACTAAATCTCTAATCTCTCTCTCTTTTATTAAAAGTTATATTTTTATTGTACCTGCCGTTGTTTTTGAAGTTGCAGCCAATCACTTTCGAGGCTTTGTCAGCTTTCATAAAAAGCAACAGCATAAAAAGTATTCAAAATTAGTTTTCAATTATTATAGTGCTTCAAAGCAAAAAGATAAAGGATTGTCAAAAATTAATTAATAAAAACAAATTTTGCCCACGGTGTAAAAGTTGCGTCAACGTAGACACATTATGGCTTACTTACCGTGGGAGGCCTTGTTGTAAAGTATAACAGGTGTCAGGCAAAATAGACATCGTTTCAGGAGCTTCACAAAGCCTACTTGGTGTAAGCAGCTTGGGCTAGAAATATTTCTCACAATTAGGTTTTTAATTGCTTTGCTTTGTTAATCTACTTAGTTGTCGATTATAATTAGATTCAGTTACTTTGAAGTACACTTTATATACAGGCTATAAAAATAATGTTTCCGATATTGCTCGAAAAGATTTGAGTTTACACCTAAAATTGCTATCTTGCTCCATCACTATGTTTCTGAGTGCAAATTAGGATTTTCATCATAAGTTTCTAATTGCTGTGCTTGTAATTGCTATAACTTTGTAGTAGGCTCCTAAAATTTAGTAGAATTAAAAAATAATATCTCATTTATCCAAAATAACTCCTCAATTTTTGAGGTCCACCGGTCTTTGCTGACACTCTGATTGCTCAATTAAAAAACTTATTAATATTTTGTTTTTTTTTTATGAAAGATAAAATTATTTCATATTAAAATTTGCTTTTAGCAATATTTGTAATTAGTCTTGTTAACTTAATTTAGAAATTATTTCTGAGATGATCCTTCGAACCCCACAGAGAATTATAATAGTGAGTACATTTTTATAATCGACTGTCTATAAATTATTTAATGAAACTTAGTAGGATCAACACAAAAATGAAAGAATTATATATGTCACCGGAAATGTATGAAATATAGGAATTGTATACAATTCCTGTGTATTTCCCCTAGGAAATTATAATTCAATAATAATACTTGGAAATATATAGAAATTATTGAAAAAAATAGGTTGGGGTTATTTTTTTTATTTTGCATAGAATAGCAAGTATTCGCACAAAAGTACCTTTCACTTACAACCTCCCAAATACCGCTATCCTTACAAATATACCGAATGTAGTACTCCGATAGATATTTAGGAAATGTGTGGATTTCCTAGGAAATGTATACAATGACGGACTAGATACTTTCGTTAACATATATATAAAAAGAAGATGGCTTTGGTAGTAGAATACGTATATGGACAAATTAAACAATTAATTAAAATTAGTACCGATTCTCTACTACGAAAAAAGATGATAGTTCGATAATCATTCTGACATGTACATTCCAGTGGTTATACAGTTATTCAAGTTTTAACTTACCTTTTTCAGTGATGATGTGATAAACTTGTCAACAGACACGCGATAGTTTATTCTTGCTATCCTACACTTTTTTACACTGTAAAGTACACAAACCATTACGTACCTATACACAAAGCACAAATCGTAATATCCTGTCAAAACGCATCTTATTTGTATAAATCAACACAGTAAATCATTTTCAACATTATAGAACATTACCAAACAAATATAACGATGTTTCATTGAGCCTTTTATTATATTAATCGACGATTTATTATTTGTAATTAATGCGTTTGCTGTTTTAATGCTAGTAGGGTTTATTTTTCATTGCAAATAATCTGTATTCATTATAATAATATGCATAAATGACTTCCAACTAATTACTTTACTTACATAAATACTTATATTCTTTTTATGAATAATTTAAACCAGATCGACCGATTTTATTTAATTTTATTTATAAACTTCACATTATTTTTGTAATCACACAATTCATTAAAAATATTTGTTAATTATAAGTACAAACAATACAAACAATATTTGGTAGTTTCTCAGGAAGGTATAATTTGAATTTTTTGAGCTATGCGTGCAGTGTGCGATTAAAAAAACACTAGGTACCATGCATTCAGAACTCTTATGCAATGCAGCAAAATAATAAATAACATTTTGAATGGAGAACGTTTTAAAGTAATTAATTTTTTTACAACATTCACACCAGATTGTGTGTCAGACAGAGATAAAAACGTTATTTCGTTTCCAGCCCTAACGGGACCTTTTTTTCTTACAGCTAATTAGACTAACAACGATATTTATATAACAGGAAACTTTTACAAAGCTTGCTTAAGACTTATACTTGTTTAAAAAATTACATGTTTTGAAATAAAATCTTCCGAATAGGTTTTTGTATTCCATTTAATGAAATACATAAATTCGGGTTGGCACAACTACAAAGTATTAACAGTGAAAATATAGAGAAGAGTTTTTCAGTCATAGACAACATCAGGGTGTTTGGTTCTATAAATGTAATCGTTACAATTAAATGATTATATTGTCACTAACTACTGAATTTATATGACATCATCTAAGTATGGTCAGCAGACAAATTGTGGTGAATGTGGCTATGGTTATGAGAGTAGTCGATGCAAACTCCTTGATGCTGCTGGCATCTGAAAAATAAAATTTCTTTTAATAAACCATATTTTCTGTTACTCACTCGAGCATCGAGTGACCGGGACCCGTTTTCTTAAGGCTTTTATTATAACAAGCAGGTTGTGTAACTATTTTTTTAATGTTTTTTTAAATTTCAACCTTGATAGGAAAACATAAGATTTATAATAATAACGTTTTTTTTAAATCAATAAGGATGAGAATCGACTGCGAAAAGGATAGATAGATAGATAGATAACACTTTATTGTACATAAATCAACATTTCAAAATAACAAATAAAAGCTTAATATTATGTATGTACAATGGGCGGTCTTATCGCTAAGAAGCGATCTCTTCCAGACAACCTTTGGATGGATAGAAATTGACAAAGGAGTGACTTTACACGATTTTCATTCTTATTTCGAATAGATAAGTACTAATAGTTAATATCGGATATTAACTTAATAACGTGGCGCAATATTACCAGTAAGCACCAGTGAGATTGAAAAAGATATACCTAATGGATAATGAAACAGGAAGAATATAACCGAGAGCTCATTCAAAGGAGGAATAGTAAAGAGTTAACTATAGCTACATATATACATAATATACCTATATATGTATCATCTAGATTAGATAATACCAAAGATTACTTGTATTTGTTTTTTTGAAAACTATCTGCAGAGGTATAAACAAAACAAAGTTCATGTATGTCCGCCACTTTATTCCAACCTAGCTCCTTAAATTCTTTCTTTCATTTATGCTAGAACTGATTATGAAGAGTATGGCATCATATTATACCAATCGTTAGACAGAGATACACTTCAGATCTTATTATAATAAGGTACTAACGAACATCACAATTGACTACCAGCACCAACCGGTTCAGAATACGCAAATATTTTAATAAACTAGGTATTTCACTGTTTGTAACAAATCAAATTTATTTCAGATAGGTACCTATATATAATAAAATAATGAGATAAATAACAGCATCCGCAGCCATGATTTTATTTCATCTATAATGTATATACCTACCTACTTATTATCATTAATTCCGCGTTACGTCTTTGTGAATAAATAATGTGTTATTTTCAAACGGAATACACAAGTTAAACCATTTCATAAAAACTTTCATTTCATAATTGTTTGAATGTTTGGATTTCGTTGAGCTGCTCACACTCAATACAATTTATGTAAACTTGTTTCGCACGAGTTGAATGTTCGTGTTTCCTTGTAAACTGGGTTTTCTGAATTGAAAATGTTAAGAACCGAAAAAAAAATACTTTGTTTTCTTTGTGAACATTTCCACAATCTGGTTGTTCAAATTCCTTGTATTCTACTTTGGGAACTGTTCACAGTAGTTGGGTAAAGTGTATTTTTTTTACTTATTTCTAAAATGATTATATTATGAGACAAATAGTTAATCATCAGAACTTGTGATATGAACATAAAGTTTTTTTATTTGTTGTTATAGCGGCAACAGAAATACATCATCTGTGAAAATTTCAACTGTCTAACTATCACGGTTCATGAGATACAGCCTGGTGATAGATGGACAGACAGACAGCGGAGCCTTAGTTATAGCATAGAATAATTAATGTAATAGGGTCCCATTTTACCTTTGGGTACGGAACCCTAAAAAGGAGCAAAATATTTCACAGTTTTTCCATTATTTAAATATAGGTAGGTAATAGGTTTATGAAATTCTTTTATGAATAACGAATTGATGCCCTTTGACCACGTTTATATTTTTTATGGTAAATATACGTAATAAATATAGTACGTAGCATTAGGGCCTTTACAAAATGGGTGGAGTGGTAAGTGAATTTCTTGATACTTTTGGCCGTAAATTTCTTTTTGTTGTCTTAATATTATTATGTTCGAAGTCACTTTGCAAGTTTACTCTTCTTAAAGGGTATCCGCCAAATCCCATACAAAAAACCCTAGGCCAGGCGCAAAAGAAATGTATTTTAGATTTCAAATAGGTAGTAAAGAAATTATAAATTGTATTTAAAAATTACTATATCAGTTATCTCGTACCTACTATGGAGTGCAAGCTTTGATTCGTTTAGGATCAGAAAACCGTGAATTTAGAATGTAAACAATATATACATGTAGGTACCTACCTGTTTTTTGGGCTTCCGTATCTCAAAAAGAGGAACCCTTTCGCACTTGTCCGGTTTGATTTATACCCTTTATTGGTAAGTGATAGCCAAAAAATTTTAATTAAAAAAACACCCGAGAAAGCTTATGTAAACAGATACTTTTCCCATTTTCAAATCAATTAGCAATGTTTAATAGCCTTGTTTGAATGGACGAAAATAAATTGGTGGAAATAAGTCTTGGTCTTACCGAAGTCTTGAACCATTCCCCCTTGGCCAGACGGAGCGGAAGGGTTAGGTAGGTACTTGTAAACTACCTTCTTTAGGTAATAAAACAATTCCCTTAGACCTGAATTATGTGAACAAAATACGGGAAGTTTCTTTTAAAAGCAGTAACTTCTTTTACGCTACGTTTCCTTCACAAAGTGGAGTAATGTTTTATTATGCAGAGTAATAAAATAGGGTAATTGAATTATGCTGGGGACAAAGTACATAAGGACAATCAATAGGCCAAAAAATTAGTTTACAATCCTAAGGTTGAATGTCATTGTCATGTACCTATTAGCACAATAAAGACTATATTTCTTTGCATACCAATCTGTTTTTATAAAATTGTAATGACGTCATGCTTTGATATTTGTTCCAATAGAGAAAATTATGGCACCTAAAACCTATTTCATAAATCAAATAACGTCTTATAATTATGCTTTTTTTTAGGTTTTATTTCAAGTATAAACCTGATATTTCTTAACCTGTTAAATAGTACCAACTCTGAAATACACAGAGTTAAATAAGTTTTTAACTTTATTTTAATATCCAAGATTTCAGAATAAATCCATTATTGTTATTTTTATACTTTTAATGGCTTAACGGATTTAGAAAACAATAAATTCATTATATCAAATTTCTGGTGACTACGACACTTCAGATGTTTACTAATTGTCAAAAGAAGATATTAATTACCTACTCTTTCATAATACTCTATTGAATTTCTCTCTGAACAGTTGGTTTAAAAGCTGAGAACTGCGTAATGTGACACGGTAAGTACTAAAGTAGCCAGTTTCCTTTGAAGCTAATGAAAAAGCAAATAATAAATTTTCGGATTTATTCCTTTAATTTTGCTGTGATACCTCGCCAAGGTTATTCTTAGTTCAAGGCTAGTCTTGCATAGGTTTTGATTTACTCGCGAAGTATCAAAATATGCAACATTAATCAAAACTCAATTTAAAAAAAATCTATTACCCAAAGGATGTCTGGAAGAGATCGTTTTAGCGATAAGGCCGCCTATTCTGATGTTTGTCTTATTATTTTTTGTTTTGTTATATTTGTGCTTTAAACAATAAAGTGGATTCTATTCTATTAATCACTGTATCTTTTTATTGTGTTTTAAATATTCTGTGACATTCTTCACACACGGTTATCTGATCCCAAACTAAGCAGAGCTTGTACTATGGAAACCAGATAACTGATATACTAGGTACATATACCTACTACTTTTTTGTAAATAATACTTATATAGATAATTACACCCAGACACAGGACAAACAGACATGTTATGCACACAAAATGTTTGTCCTGGATGGGAATCGAACCCACGACCAGCGGCTTGATAAGTGGTGTCGTAACCAACTGCGCTAACTGGCTTGTTTCATTAGAAGCAAGCTTGATTTTTACAGCCTCAAGGGACCGTAGGACTTTCGTACGATATAATACTTCACGCGTTCAAGCTTGTTTTCAAAAGACAGTTACCCAGTTTAACGCCTATTTTTTCATAACAAGTATCACAAACTCAGCATTATGCTAATAAATGGTTATAAGTAATGGTGAGGGTGGCCAAATCAGAAGTTATTATTGCTACGTATACGAAAATAAAATTAGAATAAGAATCAGTTTAGCATAAAAAAATGGTTTGCAATTGCAGAACGTAGGTAGGTAGTTAGGTAGGTCTTATTATTTCTTTTGCGGAAAATAATTATGCAGTCACGCTATCGTCACGGCCACTTGTAAATATTTCAGGCATTGTAAAAACCTAAAACTTAAACCTACAAGGACTACAGTGAAAACACGACAAAATAATGAATCGTTTGTTAGTATGGATATTGAGCCGATGTTCGTACCCCATTCGGGGGTGCCCTCAGGCGTGGTTACCTAAATGTTGCCCGGCTGAGAGCCCTCTGCGCTCGCCGATTTGTCCGGTAAGGTTGATGCAGCCATCAGAGGCTATCAGTTTTAGTCCTTTCCAAAAAAAAATTTATGTATAAGGTCATTTGAGTGTGGTATGAATCGGAGTGACGGACACGAGAAAATCTAATAATCTATAGGGTCATTTTGGTGAGAGATTTTTGGCGAATACCTATTGTGGATGCTGTAAATCACTATTAATAATTGATCGATTTGGAAACAAATGCCTACCTACTCATTGCACAAAACCCGCATTCATTTAACTCCTCATAATTTTCTCCTTCAAGTATTTTATCTTATCAACTATTTAAAATATTAAATATTTGGCAGTAGGTACCATACCACTAAGGTCGCGCCCCGTACAATTATCCCACAAAATATAAGGAGAAAAGCCATTACGAAGTTATAATAGGTTAGTGCTCAATTAGACAAACTTTTAAGTGTATATCATGCTAAACTAATTTGGTTGATGTTTGATTTTATTGAAGTTTGTGGTTTTGTTAAAGATAATTTATATACCTACTTAAACCAACCAAAATTTGATGAACTCGTGGAAGGACTAGTTTCTGCCACTCGGTTATACCAGCATTCCAGAGAGACTATGGTCCATTTTCATCTCTCTGGCTACTGTTACCCGCACTAAGCTACAACGTAAATAGTGTAGACCTATTGCGAGCGCCATTTAAATTAAATATAATTAAATACCTGTAATTAAGATTAATAGAATACAATGTTCAACTTGACACTGGTAAAATACACAAAAGTGTGATGCTAAAAAGAAAAAGAAAAAAAAAGACCTATGGCTATAATAAATAATATTATAAAAGGTGTTTACTCACTAGACTCTGATAAGCGATGTATAGAGTATACAATAGCTTCGTGCACCTCCGGAGGGCTGACGGTGGTTGTCCGTATCCTTTCCTCTTCAGCACTCTTCTCTAAGCTTTGTAAGTATATTGAATATACACTTGCCGTGCAACGGATCTGTTAAAAAAAACATTATATATTTTTATTCAAACCATTTAGAAAAGTAGCTATAATCTTATGTTGGTACACACGGCTACAGATCAGACTATACCTTTTTGTTGCTCCTATTACAACCGCATAAGACGCCGCAGTGTTTAGCTTGAATTGACGTCGTCCGTACATATAATTTTTAATATCAGCATGGTTGCAAGCAGCTTACTTTTATAAAATGTAACATACTAATTATTTTCTACTCTATGATATTGAACATTGACTACCTAATTTTAGATGATGCGTGATTTTATGATCTGCTAAATATTTTTATTTTATCATAAAATAAACGTTTGTTGATGATTGACTTCCTTTCCTTTCGTCTTTCAGAATAGTGGCAACAAAAAAACGTAAATAAGCCATTAATATTATATTTTTACCTTAATTTTCCCTCTAACGAAGTGATGTTTCTGGACTACAAACTGTATGGTGCTGTAGGCAGTCATCGGCCCTCCGATAGTCTCGCCGTCAACTCTGTGCAGTACATGCTGACTGAGTGCCTACGAACAAAATGATACAAAAGTTATATTTACCTTACATACATACATACATTACGTAGAAGTACCAAATTCAATCAGTTTTTTGTGACTACACTGAAATATTCTAGTACATAAAATAACTACGACTTTATTTGCTATTTGCTTGCAAACTTATTTGACACATGCTTTTCGCCTGCGGCTTCCAAAGCGTGGACTTTACATTTTTTTGTCATAGGTATAATTTTGAGAAACTTTGCTACTCTCTTTCTCCCCTACCTATGGGGTTTAATTTATAAAAAGAAGGAGAAACCCGTATTCCATTAATCCTATTCAAACGCATATGCATAACTAAATACAACTAGAAACTATATAGTTTGATCAGTAAAATATTATTTTTTAAATAAACTTTGCCACGTCTTTTTTTCTCGATCGCAAAATTATTGAAATACGAGTTGTATTTCAATAATTTTGTTGAAGAGAAATATATAGAAAATTTCAAGGGGACCCTGTAGTTTAATCGGTACCAAAACGTAATCTAGAAGCATTATAGGGATATCCGTTTATCGATTTTGATTAAACTAAGCCTATTCAAGGAACCAAGCTAAGCTTACGTTTCAGAGCTTAATTTTGTGATTACAAACAGACGGAGAGCTAGCTACGGAAATACGTTTACAATTTATAGAGCATCGAAATAACTCTAGTTAGTGTGCCATACTATCATTATTAATTGATCTGGGCACCTGGCAGTTGTTCAGCGGTGGGGGTGAAAGTGGTTGGGCAAAAAAGGGGCTGTAAAATAAATTGAAGGCATGCAATCGGATCAGAAATGATGAGATCCGCAGGCAAACCAAAGTAACCGACATAGCCCGAAGAATTGCCAAACTTAAATGGCAGTGGGAGGGGCACATCGCTCGTAGAACTGACGGCCGCTGGGGCAGAAAGGTTCTCGAGTGGCGACCACGAACCGGAAGACGCAGCGTGGGCAGGCCCCCCACAAGGTGGACCGACGATGTTGTTAGGGTCGCGGGAAACCGCTGGATGCGGGTATAGTGCAAGACCGGCCATCGTGGAGATCTTTGGAGTAGGCCTTTGTCCAGCAGTGGACGTGTTTCGGCTGTTATGATGATGATGATGAAATTTATTTGGCCTAGGAAGAAATTAATTTCATGATTTAAATTGATTTGGAAATTTGTTTCCATACTTCTTTTAGCTAGTTAAAATAGAGTAGCTAGTTACAGGGTAATGAACGGAAATATTCAAATATTTTACTTTGAACCAGCTCTCAACTTTGCGAAATATATTCATGAGACATTAAAGAGTAAAAGGCTTAAGTGGGATTAGGTACTTTAAAATATAACTAACCCGCTTGAGGCGCTCGCTTTGAGATGGTTTTAGCAGAAAAATCATAATCTTAAAGAACTGTGAAATTATTTTAGTGCCTCAATATGATGTTATCTTTTAATTTAATTTTATTTCTTTTAGTATCTAAAAAAAACTTTATAAGACAAGTATTAAATACATAAAAAAATAATCATTGAATTATACCTTGTATTTTAATTTTTTTGGGCATTGAAGTTTAATACCCTTTCGACCTATACTAAACCCTAAACAAATCTGTATTTACAAAATTTTAAACAAAATCTTTTATAAACGTTTTAGCATCGTTGAAAAAAGGTCTCCAATACCTAAAAGGTAGACAGTACCTAAACATTAATTGAACACAATTGTTGTGTAACATAATGAACGTAATTCTACGTCTAGACTGTAATCATACCTATCTGAAGAAAATCAATGTTTACTTTTTGGGTTTTAATTAAAGTGAGGTACATAAAAAATATTTGTGTATTGTTGTACTAACAGCAAAAAAGCTATCTTTACAGTGGAGTGTTCTCTTATTTGGTTTCAGTGAAGTGTTTTTCTGAATATTAAATACTAGCTGTCCCCCGTGGTTTCACCTGCGTTTCCAAGATAAAAAGTAGCCTATGCAACCTGATCTAGATAAGGCAACATAAAATTGTCCATGGGAAACACAGTTCACACACAGTGTTTTTAGTGCCTTTAAAGGCGGCGTATTTTATGTTAAAAGTTTTTTATTTTTCAATTTTAATTTTTTTATGTGTAATCAATGACTCTCAAAGTCACTGGCCTAGGATAAACATATTAGCGTTGTACCTTCCATCATCGTTCTTATAATATTTAAGAATTATCCCCTAACTCCTAACCGTTAAGGAGTTGTACCTTCCATCATCAGCTCAGCAACTTGTGATAACTACTAGACGCAAATATCTGAATAGTTTTAGAAAATATATGAATAGTTTTAGAAAACATTGTTAATGCCTATAAAATTTGAAGAGTTCCCTCGATTACTTCAAGATCCCATCATCAAATCCTAACTTGGTGACCAAGTGACCACCTGTAAGTATAGTAGTTTCCAAATCGGCTCAGGCATATTCGAGAAATCGGGGAACATACATAAAAAAAGATTCCGACAAATTGATAACCACATTTAAAAATAACAAAAACTGTAACCTAGGCAACCGCTGTCATCTATTGACAATGGCGTCGCATCGCTCACCCGTGCTATTACATGCTTGAGAAAATGATAAAAAGAACGTTATGCAGGAACGTTCTTGTTATCATTGCTCAGCTCCTGAGGGTCGTAGGGTGATGTTCTATAGCCTATAACCTTCCTTAATAATTGGGCTTTCAATTTCAAAAAGGTTTTCCCAAATCCCACTGGTAGATCCAGAGATTAGCGCGTTCAAACAAACAATCTCTTCAGCTTTATTATTAGTATATATATATAGATATAGATAGATTATAATACAGACATAAACATTTTTTATAACGACAGTAACGTAGCTTATTTTGTCAACAGCCTATTTCGCACTGGAAACATGCCTCATCGAGTTAACAACGTAACGAGCAGCTAGTCGTGATCACCACTCGTTTTTATACAAACCCCAGTCGTAACGACATAAGATATCGTTATAAGACTGAGCTCATTAAACTGGTGAAGGCATAACAATATTTTCAAATCAAACAGCGGCGCGCGAAATGAAAAGTAAAGAAAAATATATATTTTCATTGCAATGTATGATAATAAATTGAATTTAAAATTTGATGCTGTATATTTTGCAAAAAGGCGAGGTCGTTGTAAAATATAGACTATTCTTTTCTATATACATCTACTGTATACACAATGCATATGGCATATGTTTAGGTATATAACTTTCAGAATTAATATCGTATTGCAGTTTATTTATTGTTATATCTCTCCCTACTTCAAAGAGTTTGTTATTGCAGCAAACAAAATAAATTAAGAATATTATCGCCTATAAAAAACTATACTCGTAAGTAGGTAATTATTTTATGAAAAATTCAATGTAAAAATACGAGGATTGCCTACGAAAACTGAGAAAATGGGCCTAAAGCCTAAGTTAATTAATCTTTTTTGACCAACTAGAAAACGGTCCGATAAATTATAATCGGGTGTTGTCCATGAATTTTCGTAGGAAAAAGTGCAATAATTATTGAATTGTAAAATTACGACAATAAAACCAAACCATCAGGAATTTCTTGCACTTCTTTTCCTCATGTGGGACTTTAACAAAGCGTCGCACATACATTTCACTTACAAACATTTAAAATACTATAAAGCCCTCTTCTAATCGGATATGTTATTCAATTTTAACTGAATCGTGTTCTACTAACGCGAACGATTTTATTAATTAAAACTTAACTAGTTTGTTTTAACAGGTACTTGTTATTTAAATTTGGTTTCTATTTCCGGGGTTAGCAATTACGGTAGGTAAATGACTTACGATTTTATGGATAGGTGGGCTACGTGTTTAATATTTAACGATATTCGAAATAAAGGAAACAATTTACAGTTGTAAAACGATTTGAAAGCAAAATAATTAAATAAATCGATCACAATCACAAAATTATGACTCACAGGCACTTGATATTCAGAGTGATAAATTAAGAGGAGGGTATCTGTGTATGTCTCCGTCCCTTACTAAATTGGCGGTGACAAGCGAGACAGGAGAAACGTAATTTTGGTAAAAAATATGGTTTTATGTTATTTAAAAAGAAACTAAGCCTTTTTTGAAAAAAAGCAAGAAATCTATTCCCTTTTTAATGGATTTCAGAATGCATGTCAATATTTTTCAAGTTATTAGGATGGCCCAAATAAGAGAAGAATGCATTTTTAGTTTTAAGAAGGGGCACATTTACGATTTTTTTCTGACGTTACTAATGAAAAATTCCAATTAAAAAAAAAAACTATTCCCCGTCTCATATTCTTTAGTTTCACATAAATTTTTTCCAAATCTTTTGGAACAAAGAGTACAGAAAAAACGCATTTTAGAATCATCATTTCACGTATAGACTTAAAACGCAAGAAATATCCGCTGATCAGCCACCACGTGGGAGTATAAAGTTGTTTAGTTAGTTTGTTTAATTGTAAGTCGAGTTCAGGATAATTATACATCGATCAATTAACTTTACGTCGTCGCCAAGGTCTGACACCTGAAGGTCGTTTCGAAATTTACTGAATATCATTTCTTACCTTCGGATACAAAAACACACACGTGTTAAAATAATAGTTTATATATTTAACTTAGTTGTACATTATTAAACTTATTACGGCAGATTGAGAACATTGCATGAACAATCATAACTTTCTAGCTGAAAAAGGATTCTCGCAATACATCGATATCCATAACGGTCAATACTTCAACTGCAAATTTTTATTAAGCCGGCCAGCAAAAAAATGGCAATATTATTATAGACCTTATTAAACTGAACATTTTAAGCTATTGCATAGCTTCTATCGCGGGCGTGGAGACCGAATCCAGAAATTCCGTAACGAAAATAACCTAAAACCCCCCACTCCGACCGGCACAGCGGTGATACTTTTTAGTTTTGCCATCTATCGATGAATAGCAGAACTTTAAATGACTTTTTGAAATATCACGCTTGTCTCTTTAGTTCAGCAACTCGTCTCTAGGTGGCATTGGTTGTATCGGACCACGCTCAAAAAGTGTAACTTGAATTAATATCAAAGAAAAAAAAAACTGCATTAATAAAATAAATAAATAATTATAATTGCATAAGTTGATAAAAACAGCTATGCAATAGCTTTACCGCGGCAGTCTCCGAATGCCACACGTCTTTTTTATATTACTACACCAAAGCTCTAAGTCAATTTTGTAATCGAAAAAATATATTTTTATGTGATATATCTACAAACGATTTTCAGATTTATTCCTTTACTTGTACTTTGGGACCTTGCTTCTTGCCATATTTCAGGATACGTCTTTTTTAATTGCGTTAATTTAGAACCTTTTTATTTGACCTCCACGCATTCCTTAGACAATAGGACTTGACAGACCGACAGACAGACGGACGGAAAATGAAGTATTTTCCTAAAAACCAATCAAAACTATTATACAAAAAATATTACCATATCGGTCCAGCCGTTCCTAAGATTCGCTTATGAACGCATTTAATTTATTTTTATTTAAATTGTGTTTATTTATTTAACTTTTGTTTATATCTTTAACTTTTTAAATTGTTACATTTACCTTCACCCTTCCCTATTATCCACCGTTCGGAGCGCAACTGAAGCCCCCAGCTCGTAGCGTAGAATAAAAGCTGAATGGTGTCTATGTGACATTGGTGCCGATTCTGTTGTTAACGAACTTAACTAATATTAGACAAGTCACCTCTTTATCACGTTAACCTTATTGAAAAAAGATAGAACATTTTTAATGCTGTCAGTTTAATCCATGCCGTCGTAATGTACGGGTAAATAGTGACCAATAAAGATCGCGCTTAATTTCACCTTGAACTATCTGATCGGAGTAAACTGACAGGACTAAAATATCTTGCAACGCTTTCTTATATTTACTATTAGAGATATAGTGAGATTAAATTTATTTAGTTCGTGAACAACAGAATCGGCACCATGTCTTTATATCATGCTATAAAATAAACAATGTTTAATTTAAATGTGATTATATTTATACTTTACTTAATTAATTACCTACTACACAAATATGGTTACAAAATGTAAATGATAAGGTTTACACTTTGATAATTTGTAGTATTTTAATATCACACATACGCTGATATTTTCGCGGCAATACAAATATTTGGTTGGTTACCGTAACGTTACCACAAAAACTATAAAATAGTTATTATGAGTTTTTAAGTTTTCAGATATAAAATTGGAGTAATCTGTATATGAAATTCAAAATCCGGACAGACTCACTGACTGACTGTTATATCAACGCACGGCCTAAATCACTGGACGAATCTGGCTAAAATTTGGACAGACAGCTATATTATGACTTAGACATACGCTATGTTTTTTTTTTAATAGTAAACCTAAGCCCCGTAGGGGTAAAAGGGATAGTGGGTGAAACCGTGGGGCCCAAAACTAGTCTTTTTAATATCTATATATAGTATAATAATAATAAAGCTGAAGAGTTTGTTTGTTTGAACGCGCTAACCTACGGTGTTACTGGTCCGATTTGAAATATTATTTCACTAGTAGGAAGCTACATTATCCCCGAAGGCTATAAGCTACTTTTTATCCCGGGAACGCGATTGAAACCGCGGAAAACGTGACTGACGGCTCTATCAACGCACAGCTGAAAACACTGGACTCATCGGACTGAAATTTGTCATACTGATAGTTTTTATAACGTAAGCATCCGTTAAGACTTTTTTGAAAATTCATCACCTCGAAGTATAGAATATTTTTGCAGACGCTGAAAAGATATAAGAGTACGTTAACTTGACCCTTAGTTTGCACTATAGTGTATTTAGTGTCCATATAAAATAAACAAAAACAGTACCTCTATTTCTAAGGGTACCCATATAATACTCTACAATCTCAGCCTTATTTATAGAGAGAATATCAAGAAAAACATTGTATTATTAAATATAGATTTGATGGACGGTTGAAATAAATCACGTGTTGTCCAATTGAGGTCCATTCGGCCCACTCCACAGCTCTATCCCAATTTATTTCTGGACCATTGTGTAATCCTCGAGACGTAGTTATGAACAAAACAGATGATTTGGAAACAATACCAATAAGGAGACAACGTGTTTTGGGATTACAATCTTACGATTATAATTATTTTCGAAATAAAGATTTAATTTAATTACATCATCATAATTGAGCCTTAAACTCAAAGAACATTAACTATTACTATCTAAATACCTATAACCGTGAGTTTCCACTAGTCTAGTATGTTAGCAGAGTCTTATGACATTATTTACGCAACTAGTCACAAGACGATGTTAGATAAATATTATTGGGATAGTGTTAAATCGGAACTAGTCAATTGAATGTTACCTCCGATATGTTAAGATTAACGTCGTTAACTGACAAAGAAAAGAAAAACTTTAAAATCGACATGCTTGTTTGCGAGATGCGAGCGGATTGACCTAGAACATTGTTAATTAACAATGTTTTGTGACGAATCGGATAGACTTGTCACAGCTTGATTAGTTGTGAACACAGCTCTAGACAAAATGTTTATAATTGACTAGTCGACTTGACATTGTTACAAGATTAACACTTGATCAGTATTCAGCGTCGGTTTATTGTTCAGTGTAGTGGAAACGGTGAACACTTGATAGTATAGTCTCACCCATTAATTAATTCCCTTGTATGAAGTGCCTTGGGCTTGAATTGACTTGATGAAGTCAGGTGAGATTTACCCACCTGACTTCATTACTAAAATAAGGTGTTTTTCTTGTAGAGAAGAATAATTTTATTTGTACCTTTTTCTTTGCTCGGCACTGTACTACCAAATAATACTAATATTTGCGTAAAAAATGTTGTTTTTCATTTAAAAATACAAAGCCCGTGCTTATCCAATTACTAATCGTCTTAGTTACAAACAACTGAGATATTCTTTTACTTAGATTAATCGGATTACATAAACTCGAAATACAGGACGTTGTTTTGGTCCGCAACGAGCATCTCTGGGGTGATACACATGATACTGGTGCTAACAAAAATATATAAAAAAAATATTTTTATTTTCAAGAGAACATCTTGTAAAAAGTTAAGTGTAATCGTAATAGTCAACGGGAGTGCGAGGGGTTGAGAGGGTGGTGCGACGGCGGGGGCAGAAGTAACAATGCAATCGACGCGGGCGCCGGCATGTCTATTCTACAGTTACCATACGTCGCAGTCATTTTAGTTCTGCTTGAAAAAAGTATATAAAGCAGAACTAAAATTGAAACAGTAATTTTGTACTACCACCCCTGTGTCGCTCGTTGTAGCTCGTTGTGGACCAAAACAAAATCTTGGATAATCTCCCTAAAATTATCTCATTTTAACGGAATTCATTATATTTTAAGTTGGAGGGTTTTACCACCTACCTAATCTTATTTTTCATTGTTGAATTAGAACATCCTTAAAAATATCGCAGTTGTATCATCAATACAAGAAAGTATTTCCAGTAATCTTGAGTTACTATGCCTACCTACTGTATTATTATACGCATTATTTAAATTGATTTAAATCGAGATGATATTGTGTATTTACCACTTTATTTCAAGCAAATCTGTTTGGATCTGCTACATATTTTTATTCCATTTGAGAATAATATTGGTAGATATTTGTTTTGTATGTTGAACATTACCTATTTTCATTTGATCCATATTATTTATTGAAAATCGGCTTTAATAGGTACCTGATTTTTACCCAAGTATGGCGAAGCCAAAAAAGGAGATTGATGCATTTCTATGTATGTCCGTTTCTATGTTCCCTCGTAACTACTAAACGGCAGAACAGATTTTGATTCGATTGAATATAGTAATTATAAAAACTGCAAGGCAATTGTGTAACTGTCTCGTAATGGGATTCCGATAGCAATGGCTGTCGTAATCGTCTTTTATTTTTGTTATTGTCTTTCTATTTTTATTCCAATGGCTAATGTTAAATGATTAATTGTTATGAGAAGTCATTACAATGGCAGTTTCGTTGTTGCCGTTTCGTTGTCGGAATTACCTACTTACGTGAAAAAAACTTTTAATTCGTTTTACCGAACAAGATTGATGCTTTGTGTAACCTAAAGTTTCTTTTCGATATTTCAGGGTTGAACCCGAATAAAATTTGTTCATAAAAAGTGAAAATACACACTTTCCCCCCAGTGTTTTATAAATAACTTTGTGTAAGTCATGTAATTATTGGCTTTATTATTTGCCTACAGAACCACCTTTACTATAATTACGGATTATGAGATAGAGGAGAATGTTTATTCAAAACAATCCTATTTGCTCTAGCATTGAATATCTTCAAATTGTAGGACCCAGGAGACAGACACGAGATAAATTGGATCAGATTACTTTATCGAATTTCCTACAGGATCCTAACAACACATGTGTGAAATCATAACAATTTATTTCCTCAGAATAAATAAGACACAACCCTAGCGTATTTGAATAAATAATTTATAAATGAGATAACAAGGCGAACATTTTTAATAATTGCAAACTTCGTTATCAGACAAAACGGAGTACATAGGAGCCATGTAATAGCTTAGATAATTACTAGTCGTGAATGAATTAAGTGGTACAATAAAGAATAAAAACAATGGCAAATAGTGAACAAGTTGAGGAGAACAAAAAAGGACATACATATGTACAATGGATGATATCAATGTTAGGTAAGATTTATTTTTTATTGCGTTGATACGTCTTTATTTATTTTTTCAAGTAAATGACCTACTGGTAATTTCAATTTCAAATTTAATTTAATCTCGACTCAAAACTTTAGATCCGATTGACAGTTTAAAATGGACCTAATTTTAAACTGCCAATTTATTTATCTGGTAGAATCCATTTGTTTGAAATCTATTTTCATATTTACGAGAGTGTTCTATTATATGATCGTATAGTGTGAAAACCTATACATATTTTTTTGAGACTGTTACAGATAACAGATAAAGCAATACTTAAAAATCGTAACAATATTATCAATACGGAGTTCAAATTATGAGTGTACGCAGCATTTAACAATAAATTCTCTAAACGTTCGCAACTACATACATTTTAATTGAAAAAAAAGAAAACTTTAATGGAACTAAAAGAAAACATTATTTCGAAAGAGTTTTTAGCTAAATACGTCTGACTTGTTTTCACGGTTTTACTTGCAGCGAACACATCACTGCTAACATACGGATTTCAGGCTGGCTGGGTAACGCCTATGTTTAGAATTCTAAAATCAAACGAGTCCCCAACAGGATATCCATTGTCTGACTATGATTTATCGTTGATAGCCAGTTCTATGACGATAGCCGCCATGTTTGGAGTTTCAATATTCTCATATATTGTGGACACATATGGAAGAAGAGTTGGCGTGTTGATAATGGCGGCAATGCAAGCGGTAAGTTTTGTAACTTTATAGTTACATACTTGCAACTTTTACTCGACGTAAAGTTACCTATATGTTCATAATTCTATAGGAACACAATCATTGTCGCGGCGCTCTTGCGACTGATACGTTCTAACTTTGAAATTTATATTCTGCAGAGAGAAAATTCATAGACATAATAAGGAGCAATTTTCAGAACTTCGATTATTATAAATATTGTTTTTGACTTAATATCTTTTCCAGTTTAACCTTCAATATTAGCTCGTTCCATGTAAAATATCATGGTATCGCAGATTTTTTCACTGACCTTAAAACTTAGATTAGAATTCCCACATAGTTATTATTTTATACTTTTTAGTGTTTTTGAGATAAAAGTAATTATTTTTAAATTTGTAGTTTTATATGGCGGAGAAATCGCGTAACAAACATACAAAAAAAAACTTTTGAAATGAGAACTCCCGTTTTTGAAGTCGGTAAAAAATTTGTAATTAAATTTAAATGCTGCTCATAGGTTTAATAGTAGTAAAACAATGAATTCTTGCAAATGTAGTGAAGAACACAATAAGAGGATTTACAATCGTTTCAGATATGTTGGATAATAAAACTTGCTTCACCGAACACAGTGAGTTTAATAATAGCAAGAGTATTTTGTGGCTTCGCAGCAGGTGGATGCTACAATGTCGTGCCGATGTACGTCAGAGAAATAAGCGACAACAAAATAAGAGGCCTCCTCGGTTCTCTTTTTACTTTGTTTCAAAATATTGGAATACTCGCTATGTTCGCAATGGGAGCGTATCTTGATTATTACACGCTCCTATGGATTGTTGTATGGATTCCAACAGTGTCTGTATTGTTATTTCTGAAGGCACCTGAATCGCCCGCGTTCTTGGTAAAGAAAGGAAAGATCGATGTAAGTTATCCTTTATATAAATTCTTGATATAACCTATTTCTTTTCAATAGATAATATGTCTGGATCAGAATTTGATAAAAAATCAAGTCATGCTTTCGTGACTGGCAGATATTGTTTTAGTCTAAAAAGGATGTAGATTATCATCATTTAATAAATTTTCCAAAGTTTAAAGATTTTAAATAAATATCTGATTATAACATGAACAGGATACTTTGACTAAAAACATGTTGTTCAATTTAGTTAGGTTATGGTGTTGCGGAAAATAAACCAAATTACTTTCTTTGTTTCCAAATTACACTCAGAAAACTTTTTAGAGAAATTGAACTTGAATCAAGACATCACAATCATGTTCCCTGTACACACAACAAAGTAAATTATAAAAATTCAATTACAGCAAGCTGCGTCTACTCTGGCATTTCTCAGGGGGCTTGATCCAGATGATAAATTGATAATAAATGAAATTGATTACATGAAGAACGAAGAACTTCATTACAAATCGTTGCCGAAAATTTCTTTCGCAAACATTTGTAAGTAATTTTTCTAATAAATCGCACGCTCAACATAGTACATACACCTGAATTAATTTATAATTATCAATAAATGTAACAATTATAAAGTTGGGGTGCTCGTATTACAATCAATTATTGCATTTAACGCTTGTCTATTCCATTGTGTATATAAAGTTATCTTTTCTTTTCATTAGAAACAAAAGGCTGAAAGTTATTTCTGAAAACTTTTAATAGCTGCTATAAGCCAATTATTTAACAAAATTGAATATAAACAAGAAGCTGATATGGGTATTGGAAAATTTTGTTAATTAACTACTAGGGAGCAGTCCCGGAAGGAATAAAATCTTAAAACTTTGCAAATATTATTCCCGAAATTCTACAAATCTTTGGGATTAATTTATTAGTTTTATTTCAGTTAATAATAAGATATGGCGTCGAAGTTTTCTACTAGCCCTATCTTTAGTAGGAGTACAAGCTGGTAGTGGAAATTTTGCGATTTTAACTTATGCATCAGTTATTTTATCAGCGGCCAACGTGACAATCAACCCAGAACTACAGACCCTGAGCTTTCCAGCTGTTATGATACTTGGCTCATTTATATCTATGAGTTGTATTGAAAGGTTTGGTAGGAAGGTAATATTATGATATATTATTCAGCTCCATTTATTTATAGGAAGACCAGTAATAACGGAGTCTTACCAAAAAATAATTAAGTAATCGGAAATACATTACTATCATATTATTATGTAATTGACATTCATGTATTCTAAATGAAATAGGTATTACGAAAAGATTTTTGAGTGTTATGAAAGTTTATTATTAAGCTAGTAGAAAGAGGGTCTCTTATGAAAATGAGTAGGTATTTATTATTTCGTTGAAGCGACTATACATACAATGCTTTACATAGGCTTTCCGGAGCGGAGAAGGAAAATCAGACTCATATTAATATGTATACTTTTCGAATGGAATTTTGTTGTAAAATAATGATGATTCTAGCAAACACATAAAATTTGTTTGTGAACGACGAGTAACATTTTAGTTAGGTTAATTAGTTTATTTTCCTGGGTTCGCGGAGTAATTACACGTTTCAATATCATTTATTGATCTATAAATGACTAAATGTTTATCCAAATATATAAAAGGAAAGCGTGACTGATTGACTGACTGACTGCCGCACCCACAGCTCAAACCACTGGTCGGATGGGGCTAAAATTTGGCATACAGATAGCTAGTATGACATAGGCATACGCTAGAAAAGGATTTTTGAAAATTCAACCCCTAAGGGGGTAAAATAGAAATAGCTAGTGAAATTGCGAGGAAGCTAGTTATATGACTAAATTTACCCTGGGGGTGTACTCCGAAATGACACACGATACCTAGCTATGTATACGACTGAGTATATTAAACCTATTTTGATACCGTTCTAAAGTTTAAACATGGTTTAAACCAATAATATCGCACAAACACGTCACGTCAGATTAGATGCATAATTTCACGACATGTCGGATTAGATGCTATTTTATTAGTACCAATTTTTATTTTAAACGATATATATATATTTTTTTTAGGTTAGACCTAATTAAGATTTTTAAATCACTTCATTTTCTTTTCTTCTCTCACTTCTATTCTAGTATTGTTAATATAATATTTTATTTTCTTTCAGATACTTTTAGCTGTATCATTAATTACTTCAGTAGCTTGTATGTCAAGCATTGGAATAATAATACTGCTACATAAAAAAAATATGGGTAGTCATATACCGAGTTGGTTGCCTGTCGTTATAATCGTGATATGCCTGTGCGCTTACGGCTCAGGAGTGTCGCCACTGCCGTACATTATAATGTCAGAGATATTTAATTTCCAGGTAAATTTTATAAAAATATATCTATACTGTAAACATGCGCAATAAATTAATAACATTACATTTGTAACCCCCGATAAGTGTGTAGTATTATGTCTCTGTCTCTGGCATCATAGGTCCTAAACAAATGAACCGATTTTGATTCTGTTTTTTTTTTTGTTTGAAAGGTGTATTAAAATCGAGAATGTTCTTAGCTATGTTTCAGGATAAATCCGCTCTGCCGTTTAAAGATCGTCACCACTTTTCTAGTGTGTTTCGGGGGCTTCTTTATTTTTTTTTATTTTAGTTATGTACCGAGTAATACATTATTAGATACCCCAAACATTATTCATCATCTATCTACTCTCATCTCATTCATATTACACTCTCTTTCTGTACAAAGGAATGATTATTAATATTGACTAAAAATATGTACATTCCTTCTCCGCCAAGTACCGTTTTTGTAAGGCTATTTAATTTTACTTAGAAAGCTCACATTTTCATGTCTACGTTATTTGACGTAAGTATTAGAATCACGAAAGAGTGATTGCAAACCCGCGTCACGGTTGAAAATAGCAAACATACTTTCCCAAGTACTTGACCCAAATTTAACATGGTAAGAAAGTCCCAGTAATTTTAGCTAGAATTAATGAGAACTTGTTACTCAGTCATAATTTACTTACATCAAATTGTCCAACAAGTAAATTTACTCCACGATCTACATAAATTATCATAAACATGGCCAGTAGTTTTAAAACACAGACGGTGTTTTGAACTATGTTGGTAATTCTAAATTACACCCGGATGAAAGCCCTACACCCTCGCCGATTGTCCGGTAAGGTTGGTGCAGCCATCAGAGGCTACCAACTTTAGTCTTTTAAAAAAAAAAGATCTAAATTACCTGAGATTTTGTTCATTGTTGAGTGACGTATGCATTTAGTTGTCTTAGTAACATGATTTTGTACTTATAATGCTTTTCTACTTGTTTACATATTTTAATATCATAGCTAAAATAATTTAAGAGTGACAAACACACATTATGAATAATCACTCCTTAAAGGGAGAAAGAGTTTTTATTCAAAGTTTTATTTCAAAGTTTATAAATAAAATAATTATTTGAATTTTGCCACCCTCGAAATGAGGAAAAGATTATAATAATAGGATTTATAATATTAAAACACTGAGGGGTCCAGAATTATGAACTGAATCTATGGTATAAGTTTTTGTTACGTTGTTACTTACACCTTGTATATTATGATCATAGACGTATATATTTTTTTAAAGCTATTGCATAGCTTCTATCGCGGGCCTTGAGCGTGGAGATTGAATCCAGAAATTCCGTAACGAAAATAACCTAACACCCCCTACTCCGACCGGCACAGCGGTGATACTTTTTAGTTTTGCCATCTATCGATGACTTTTTGAAATATCACGCTTGTCTCTTTAGTTCAGCAACTCGTCTCTAGGTGGCATTAGTTGTATCGGACCATGCTCAAAAAGTGTAACTTGAATTAATATCAAAGAAAAAAAATCAAAGGAAAAAAAATACTGCATAAATAAAATAAATAAATAATTAATTATAATTGCATAAGTTGATAAAAACAGCTATGCAATAGCTTTACCGCGGCAGTCACCGAGTGCCACACGTCTTTTTTTTATATATTTATATATATGACGATTAAAAATACTTGCAATGAGTTCATTTAATAATGAGACTTTTGAATTTGAATTTATTATACATAGGTATATGTATGGTTATGATTCAATGATTATCAAACACATTTCAAAGTCAATCAAATTCTGAGGTTTCATTGTGTAAACAGAATATTGCACTTAATTGCTTATCAAATCATTTGGGCGTGAAATACCTAAATCGATGTGTATTCGCTCGAACGGTCAGCTATTATCTATGGTTTCTCAAAATTTTAACAAATACATTCACGCCACAGATTTAATTGTTTAGTAATCTGAGATACACGATTGTTAAACAGTAACCTCCATCCTTAATATGTGCGGTGGTTTAAAACAAGTCTTGTAAGACACAAGGTCCGTTTCTTTTTGTTCGTTTTCTGTCAAATTACGTAGGTATACCAGTAGGGTTAATTTTATCACATTTGCAGCTTCATAATATATTAGTGAAATATTTTTTGAATGCGACTGGTAGATCCAGAGATAAGCGCGTTCAAACAAAACAAACTTTAATATTAGTATAGATTTTATTTATTATTAAATTTTTAAAAAGAAAAATATAACTTACCGCCAATACAAAGCTAGAATAAAAAAAAAACACTTAACGAATGTGACACCATCAACCGGTGACCACAAGATACTTTAAAAATTCATTAATTGATACAGAATGTATTTTGTTAGTTTGTATTTTGCTATGTTAGTTCATGTTTTAATGTAAGTGGTAATACATTACTACATTACTTCATCAGGTAAAATTCAGTCTTCTCAGTTCAAGTATATAACGAACCGTTAGTGGAGTCATTTGCTCTGTCGACTTTCATAAATGCTTTATCAGGGCCTAAACTTAATGAATGAGTTTTGGGTTTTAAATTTCGAAATTGTTACATTGTAAATTTCATATAGTACAATGTGTTTGCGTTTTTATAACCTATTGAAATAAAAAAAATAAAAATATTGTTATTTTATTTTTGTTTCCAGGTTCGCGCAAAGCTCATGGGTTGCGCGGTGACATTCGCATGGTTCATATCATCGATACAGCTTGGTACGTTCACACCGATATCCATCCATTTTGGAATGCACTTCAGTTTTTTTCTCTATGCTGGTGTTAACCTTTTCGGATTTCTTGTAACTTTAATATTTTTACCGGAGACCAAGGGAAAAACTATTGAAGAGATTGAAGAATCAATGGGAAAAAATATGTAACTTTATTGAACAGTTAACTGTAAGTATCGACTTATCAGAAAAATAATACAACTAAGGTTTACGTAGCGATTGAAAAATCGGACCTTAGTTAAATAAATAAAATAACTTATTTACCATTCTGTGGTTCAGAAATTTCTGACTGTCGTCAACACAAACGAGGTCGAGGTTACAGACCAGAGATGGTTAATAACATGAATCTGTAATTTTTTTTGAGCGCGAAAATATATTTTTACTACACCTACATAATATAATTACATTATTGTAATATAACGCAGCTCGATGAGTATTTTTTTATATTATTATTATTTTACACTTTTATTTGTTGGAGTAATTGCTTTTTGCAACATTAGAATTGTCAAATAGCTCAAAAGCATAAGCCTATTATGGTGCTAATAAATTTCTGATTTATTGTTGGCTATACGAATGAAGAACATTAGATATGATCTAATTCGTGCATTACCAAATTAATTTAATTTTGAAAACGGCTTCTAACTTTATGATTGTGTTTGGCTCAGTAGTAGTCAGTTTCTAATAGACGAAAATGCTGAAAATTTTGTATGGGTGCTTTCTTTTTAAATATATTTTGAAGAATTATTTATACCCACAATATGCTTAATTTCACTGATAGAGTTCCACATTCCCGTTCGTGTCACGTTCAAAATTATGTTTATGTATTTTTAATTTATAGATAATGTGTAATAAAATGGCTCTGACGAAATTACAAGGGGTTCGTATTTTGCCATTTATTAAAGATTGAAAGAAGTTTGTTTTTTCTACATAGTAATTAAGTTTTCTGATGAGAAAGTTAGAAAACTGAAGGCCAAAACTAATTGAAAGATAATAATAAGCTGTCCTATCTACATAAATGCCATACTAAATAAATACAGTTACATTCAAATCGTTCTCATTTAAAATATCTTCTAAATTGGACTATTTTCGTTGGTGACCTTATAAAATAAAAAAGATTCATAGTCAACATTTCATTGGACAACTTTAATTACAGATTGATATTACAGGGCTTCAGTAGATTTTCTGTTTTTTAAAATTACATAATTATTTTTTATTTTTTGTGTATTTTACGAATAATACCTAATTTGAATAAAATAATTGATAATGTGTCAATATTATAGTATTTGCATGCCTCACAAGGGCAGATTTCTTTTTCGGATTTAGGATTATTGTACAAATTTACCCCGTTTTTTATTTTCAAAGATCTTTGCTCGACCTTCATAATCGCTGAATCTTGTGAACCGTAATAGATAGTTGAAACAATTGAAATTAGTAACTGTTACAATAAATTATTAGGAAACATTTTGCTGATTCTTACCGGCTCACTATTAATGAAGAAGGAGAGGTTGGCAGCCGGCAGTGAGTTCCGACTGATGCATTCCACCTTCAGTTTCATGCCAGCCTTATACCGGCGCTTCAGGCCAAACATTGACGGTCCGGCGTCCGGTAGCACTGTGGAAACACCACTTTATTTTAGTATTAATATTTTTAAACGCCTGAGGGCACCCCCCCAATGGGGTATGAACTTCGACTCAGGGCGTTACCGGGGGAGGGGGCGCTTTCAAGAAATTTAACTACCTAATTTTAATTAAAAAAATAGCGTTTTAACTATTTGTCTGATACCTATCTTATTCATGGTAACAAGGCCATACATATTTGTAAAATTATAATTTATTTTCAGGGAAATTTACGATTTCGGTTTACCTACCTACTTATTACGTGGGAAACGTGAAACTAAGCAAATTATTAGCGTAATCCGTTCAGGATTGGAACATAAATTATTATTTACAGGGTATTTCTTGGGACAACATATAGGCTACTTTTTATCCCAAGATAGCAAAACCAAAGGCAAAGCTAAAAGCTAAATAAAAATATTTGTTTGAGAAATCTATTAAACATGAAATTTTTAGCTTTATCACTGACCACTGAACATTAAATTGTATCTGAATATCTCACAGACATCTGTATATTACCTTTTCACGTCAAAATTACTGAAGCAATCGCGATGAAATTTGAAACGCAGATAGCGTATGATATAGACAAGGACTTAGACTACTTTTTATCCTGAGAATTCGGGTGAAACCGCAGCGGGCAACATTTATCCTATAAATATGATCAAGCACCAAAACAACATACCGGAAATTTTATATTCGATTATTCATAGCTTCATAAATCTGCATCCGGCTATTTGGTTGTCGGATGCGAAGTATTATAAGATATGTAAAGATATGGAGATGATATTTTTACGCAGTTCTTATAAATAAACATGAGTAGAAGTAAGAGAGTCTGCGAATTATTGTTAGTGTATGAATAAGCACTAAGACTTGGTAGACTGATAATCTGTTCCCTACAAAGCTTAGATTTACTTTGTTTTATTAGAAACCCAGTTTTGTACTACAGTACATATACTGACAGCTCCACTTGAGTGACAATCCCTTCTAGGCATTTATGTACTTACCAATCTCCGACAAAATTATTACCGTCAATGGAAACATTGTGATCAAACACAGGCCTAAGTATACATAAAAATAAACTACAACCTGTGAAACAAATCCTAGTCTAATTTATTAAAATAATATGACAATATCTTAGATAATCAAACAATATGATTATTATTTCTACAAATTGTCAAATAACTTACCAACGACATACATGTGTGTGTGGACTTGTGCGGTTTGGAAGGAAGGCGCGTCTGCGGAAACCTCGCAAGTGTACCGGCCGCTGGCCGTCTGCGTCGCTGCTTCGATGGTTAACCGCTCTGCGTCGCTCGCGTCGCGCTAACAAACATTATTCACTTAATTAACTGTCTTCAGCAATAGTTAAGGTTACGAGTAGTTTTGTTTCTCCTGAAATTATGTCAATCTAGTAGAAGTGTATAAAAGCACCGTTTGGTTGCTTATTTACGATCGCTCTAATGTTTTGTCCGCAGCTGGAATTTTTAACGAATATTTCGTCGTTCGTTCTCCCGCGTTCACGGGATAAAAAGTAGCCTATGTCCTTCTCTACATCATAGGCTATCTGCATGTCGAATTTCATTACGATCCGTTCAGCCATTTAGTCGTGAAAAGGTAAACAAACTGAGATACATCGCATTTATGATATTAGTATGGAAGTATGTATAAAAGGGATGTATAGGTAATTCTTATTTATTATTATAATATACTAGCTTTTCGCCCGCGGTTTTACCTACGTTCCTGAGGAATATTATATTCCCGAGGGTTAAAAAGTTTCTTAAGTGTAAATCCAGGATATAAGCTACCTCCATACCAAATTCCATCAAACTTGTGCAGCCATTTGAACGTGAAGAAGTAACATACATGCACACTCAAAATTGCATTATATAAGTTAAAAAATAACTTTGCTAACATTTCTTAAGAAACAAACTGAATAAGCTAAAGCAAGCGTCTTGCAAACTAATTACCTAATTAATTACACATAAAACCTTACTCGTACAAGAAAAAATATATGGAACTATTCTATTTTTTCTAATTAAATTAATTATAAACAGCAGTAGTACCTACGTAGCATCACTTTAATAAAAGCATAAAATATATTCAGAACCGAGCATTTACTTTAATGAAGCTATTTGAATATGTATAAACGTAAACAAACATATTTATGATATTAAACTAATGTTTATTCATATAACGGCTCACAAAGGAATAAGGGAAAGTTTAAAATTCTCCAGAGATTATGTCAGTTAAGGAAAATGCCATTTGTGACCGGGTAAACGTGACTAATAGCTGTCTACGGAGTGTCCTGTCCGGGTGCGCCCGGGTACCCGGCTGCACCAGTTCCGGGACGGATTAAGGCATTTATCCGGGCAAACTGCCACGACTTCTTGTTGTACTTTTCGTAATTTCTGATAGTTACATCAATTAACTGCCTGAAAACTCTCTTTTAGGGTACGTGATTCATGAAAATCGAACTGTTAAAATAGACGCAATGAAGAATCCTCTATACAATGAATTATCTTGTGAACTTTTATTCGAGTCTAAAGACGTAATAAATTCGCTTTTAAAGCTTTACTATTACCCAATACTTACTAGGCGAAACTGACGTATATAGCACAGTAATACTGAACAGTAAAGTAAGGACAATAAAAACCTTTTCTTAGTTACAATAAAATTATTATCACTTTTAGAATGGCCGCAGGCAAACCTTTGTACCTATTTTTTTTTTATTATTGATACCCTTTATACAATCCTCTTAAAATTCTTTGTCGTTTCAATACTCGTTAAATTTAAATGCGTAAATATAACTGGTTATTTCGTATTGTTATATAAAAAATAAACCTTTTGCTCCTTTCAATATACCTAAAGGACCTACCTACAGGATGGAATTTTTTAACCCCACCTGGAGGGAAAGTAGCTACTTAAAATTTAAAAAAAATCTATTAGAACTCACTACTACAATCACTACCTTCCAAAATATTTATGAATAATACTTACGAATTTTAAAAAGGTTATACCCATACTCGTAGAACATTAAATTTATTTTATAATATCGTATCCTACTATCAACTTACTAAAATTATAACTGTGAAAGTTCGTTTGAATGTTAGAATGTGAAGAAGTTTGTTACTCTGAACAAATTCTGAAACTTGGCATATGGATAGATCACACCGTAGAATAACATAAAGGTTACTTTCTATCGTCTCTATGTATCAAGTGTCTAACTTGTAACCAGTCTTTGAATACACATGAAGTGGACTAGATACCAGTGGAAAAAATATTTAATATATATTAGGAATTTGCGAGAAACGAAAGATACCAAATTTATAGTGCCCTAGATTCTTTTCCGAGTAAAAGAAAAACATTGAAAATATGGATGAGGAAATGAAATCTCGAATTTATATATCGAGTTTCCGCCGGCCGCGGTTTCTAGACGACACGATTGTTATATACCTACCTAATATGTTACATACATTTACTACTTATATTCGGCAATGTGTATTGCCTGGCAGATGATTCTCGCATTTTTACTCGACTAACCTGGAAGTGCAGTTATGCTTTATATTGACTTCCGTGTCAATTAGACATCTGGCGAGAAATATGGGAATTTTCTGTCAAAATGCTTAGATTCTAAATAGATTCTAAGATATTCTAATCTATTATAGCTTAGCTTATCATAAAGTCAAAGTCATCATATCGGCCGAAAGACTTTCACTGCTGGACAAAGGCCTTCTCCGAAGATATCCACGATGCGGGTAGCGCAAGAGCGGCTTGCGCTACCCGCATGCAGTGGTTTCCCACGACGCTCACAAGATTGTCAGTCCATCTTATGGCCTACCTACGCTGCGTCTTCCGGTGCGTGGTCGCCTCTCGAGAACCTATCTGCTAAAGTGAAAAAGTAACAAAATAAAATACAACTTGTTTCTTTTATCTCATCATTTCAATCTCCCTGTAAAAATATTGGGATGGAGATAGATATTGAATATAATAAAGAATAAAAATATTTAGTAACATGAAGAAACGTACGGAAACCAAATCCAAAAAAAATTTCATTGTCATAACATAACGTAGATCATATTTTTTTTTCGACATATCTATAGATTTTTTGTTTGATTCTTCCTTATATGATTGCTTACGCTTCAAGACAACAAGGATTTAGAACGGCTCCTCGCCAATACCGCTTTACGTCGTAACCACGGACCTCCCAGTCTATAGATGATTATAAACCTTTCAATTACTTGAGAGTTGTCATAAAACTCTACGTCACAAAAAAGTTATTTTGCTATAAAATTGCTGCGGTGTGCATAAAGCAGGTATGTGTAATTTAGGTCATTACGACATGTTAAGTTGAATAGGTACCTAAATTTACTATGATGCAAAAACGTTCGATAAATCTCATTAGAATAATTTTATGCTTCAAGAAAATCCGTTCTGCCGTTTGAAGATCATCACCTCGAGGCTTCTTGTGTCGGGATTTTTTTATTTTTTTTATTTGTTACGTTGTACAGAATATATCTTCCATAATGTTCAAAAATCTCGATCCCATGTTGTTTGTTCTTCAAAAAAATTACGACAAATTGTATTCTCAAATACCAATAAATATTGTCGTTTAACTTTTCGAACGAAATACATTTATTTTTAAGAGTAAACACCATAATTCACAACAAAAGGGACGACCCTTCTTAGATGACCCCTCAGTTGTATGGGGGATGAAGAATGTCCCTTTTGAGTCATATTCTTTAAACGGAGGGTGCATTATATTTTCTTTTTTGTAATAACATGTGAAAAAACTTTTCTCTACAATAATTGCGGTCAAACCATTAACATTTTTATACCATTAGTATCATCAAATTATAGCGGTTTTACCAAATAAAAATAACATGTATGTATATAATTACATTTCTTAAACCAGAAAAACAGTTTGTCTGTCTGTCTGTTAATTTCGATCGATTTTGACGAAACTGTCAGGCTACTTTTATTTTAGAAAAAGAAGTAGGGCAAAAAATATTAATCAAAAAGCCAACGCAATCTATTATGAATTTCTAACTGAAAAAGCAATACCCTACTTCACGTTGCATTTGGCAGCACAAGTGTATATTTGCATTTCATATCTCGTGTGTGGTTAGTTAATGAAATAATAATAGAACTTGAGTTACTTGGGGCCACAAAATTTAATGAATCCTTCCAAGCACATGTGGCTACAGCTAGATTTGTTTTACTTTGCGTATTTCCATAGTATAATCCCTACAGTCTTCTTATTATGGGGCTTAGCTGCCGACTTGGGATCTATCTTTATCTTGCAGAAAAGGGCAATTCGCGCAATTTATTGCTTGGATCCTCGCGAATCCCTATGAAACCGGTTTAAGGATTTTGAGATATTAATTTTACCGTCGCTATACATTAGGTAATTAAAATATTATGATTTTATTCATCAACTGGTTGACAAACAGACAGACGATCCACCTGATGGAAAGTGGTCATCGTCGCCTATAGACATTTGCAGTTTGAGTTTTTTGAAGAATCGTTTATCGTAGCGCTGAAGAAAAACCGTCCACGTCCGAATGTTCCGCAATAAGAATATCCGACTAAATCATTGTGTAGACGATTAAGGCGGCTCGAGGATGTGAGGATGAACTCCATCGCCAGCGAGTGTTGCGATGGTAAAACGATGATGATGCTTGAATGAAAATGTTGTTGAGAACGCTACCCATTATAAAGACAATAGAATACACAAAGCAAGCCACACAGCATATCATTGATATGCAGAATGAACAGTGTGGAGATAGTACACAGCTTTGCGATATTGGAGCAGCATCCGTCAAAAGCGACTTTGATGCTCCGATTGGCAAGAACTTAATTCTGTTTGAAACTAACTCTAACCGCCATAACCTAAATACTCTGCGCACATTCGATACCCAACTGGTAGTGATATTTATTGACACAGCTCAATACTATGAATGCAAAAGTGTATTTGTTAGTTATTCCTTCTTTCCCGAGCAATGAAGCAATGAGGCTACTTACGGGATTATTTTTCTGCTTAGAAATAGTTTATGGACCATCGAGTGATTTCACAAAGAAAATTCCGTTTCTTTTCTCTGTGGTGATATAAGCTACTTTTTCACAAAGGAATAATACAGTAGGGGATTCGGTATATTTTATAAATCCCGCATTTAAAAAAATATTATTCGTTTCAATACACAAGGCTATCAGATCTTAAATTAGGAGAACATAAATTATGGTAAATTAGATAACTAATAAATAGTTAGTCAGTGTATCAAAAAATCCGGGCAAGTGCGAGTCTGACTCGCGCAACGAGGGTTCCGTAATTTCCTATGTTACTTTAAATACCATAGACTTGTTATTTATTTATTTACTTTAATGGCTCACCAACAGTTATAGGTTTTCCTGTAATTTATAGGCAAAGAACTATTTTATGGTATCCCAGCATTTGACAGCTATATATATTATCTACAACGTTTGCGTTTGGAAAGTAAAAACTATGTTGTCTTGTTCGATTGCCAATTAAATTCGAATGTTTTTTTTTAAGCACATAAATAAATAATGTTATTATTTCGCCCATTATTACGACTCTTTGTACGACTGCGACTACGAATGTTATTACATACATTATTGCCCACTGGTTTTCAACAGAATTTAATAACATATTTCAAGAAAATTCTTGCTTATTTATTATGAATATCTATCAAATTTAAAAAAATATAAATTGTAACCGACCCTTGCCTAAGTTATTTTGCCTTGAGAGAGTTTAATTAACTCTAAAAGTTTCAAATGTTTATTTAAGAGTTTTATTTGTTAGTCTATTTTTATTATGTTTCAGTCTAACGAAGCAAAGGCTGTATATTACGTACTCAGTCGCAGAAAGGCGATCACTATTTAGTCTTTTTAGATTAAAAAAAAAGGTATTATAAAGTCAAAACACAATTGAAAACAAATTATTTGGATATGTATGTTTGTATGTCCGTTCCATTGTAAGGGAGGTTTAGGTACGTAACAATATATAAACATTTGCTGATGGTACAGCTTTACTTATTTCTGATCGAACTTGGGATGAAGTTCAGTAACATGTCAGGAGAGGTAAGTGGCCTGTCTGATAGAGAGTGGCCGCCAATGTCTAGCAATACCAGGGGATGGCTAATGTGTTGCTCACCTTTACAAAGCATTGAGAACAACTGCTTACAGATATAAAATTTGAGGTCAGTAGCCGTCGTAGGATTTCTTCACGATGTTTTTTTTGCAACGCAATTGAGAGTTATCTATGTAGCCCAAATACAAGTAAAATTATCCAATACTAGCTTCCGTCCCGCAGTACCACCCGTGTTTCCGAGGTATCTTGTGTTTTCTCGGGATAAAAAGTTGCCTAAATGTTATTCAAGGGTATGATCTATCTATGTGCCAAGTTTCATCCAAATCCGTTCATCCGTTCACTCACAAACTTTCTCATTTATATTAGTAGGACATCACCAAAATGACACTTTAATACATTACAAAAATACAACTAAATACCTAATATGTTACCAACATAAATTGTTCCAATGGCGTAAAATTGAACGAACGAACAATATTCAAATTCGACAGACCAAAAAACACAATATATTACAAGACGATTCTCATAACACGAAATGGTCATAAATGATATTGCGTGTTAAATAAGCCACGAATATCCCATCATCAAAGGTTTTTACAGCGAATCGCCGGCTAAGTAGGCTAGATTTATGTGGAGGTTTCTAACCTTAGCCTCTTTTACTGACGTAATACAATGGTTATTAAGGTTACAGAAGCCGAAATTTTGATACAATATTTTTTTTAGTTGGTATATTAGGTTAGACGTAAGCTTCTGACCCAAACTGGACCAACGCAGCAAGATATTGATCTCCATAACATGATAAAATTAAAAAAAATATCCGGACACATACTTTACAGGCAGACAAGGCATTGGTGGATGTCTACGTACCATCATGGTGGTATTAGTTCCAGAACTTATTACTTGAAAAGTTCTGGGGGCACGGAAGTGCCGTACCATCCTTTTATCGAAGCTATTCGTGCCATTTTTGATCCTCCTGTAACTTCGTTATGGAATAAACTACAAGTTAAATTTTCAGTGACCAAGAGGACATTGCATAGCTAGATATATTTCAAAATTATATTCAATTTGAACTAGTAGTATAATAATGATTGCAAGTCAAAGTTCCTTAATTTTGTCATTGACTGACTCACTGACTCATCAATCATCAAAATTTTAAAGTAGGTACTTCTTAAAGTCCTAGCTTCAAGCTTAAAATTGGTACGTAAGCTTGTATTACCCCCCAACCCCTTAAACTAGTAGATGGAAGTTTGTATGAAACTTCCGCAAATTTTGATGCACTCTACACCTTAGTCAAAATATGTTGCGTGGTAGTGTCGATACTACAAGAACTGTATAGGTAACAGAAAAGTACTTACCTAATGAACAGTGAATACATTTTTCACCTTACGTCCATGTGCCCATGTTAGGGCTTGCAGAGTTAGGGCGTGTACAGTTAGAACCTTGGCTCTAGGTACATGAGATCTGATAACTTTCGGCTTGGCAACTTTTTATATGAAAATGTTTTGGTGGGATACTATTTATCCGTGAAGGTAGAATAATAATAATCATTTCAGAAAAATAACGTGAACTGAAAATATATAAAAGCTGTTAAAATAGCTATATCTTTTCAGCGTTCATTTGTTATGATCTCAAAGGATGAACTGAATGATTAAAATTGTAATTATTTTCAGCCCGGCAAAGCATACTGAAATGTTTTGTAGCATTGGAGTTTATTTTCAATCAAAAAGTTTACCACCTGTTACATTTATAAGTAGCGTCTGTTTTTCGTAGGAAGTTTTTCCGTATGTTAGTATTAATTATTATATTATTATGTACCTATGCTTCTATCATCATCATCATCATAGTCAGCCGAAAGACGTCCACTGGGGAATAAAAGCCTCCCCCAAGGATCTCCACGATGGCCGGTCTTGCGCTACCCGCATCCAGCGGTTTCCCGCGACCCTCACAAGATCATCGGTCCTCCTTGTGAAGGACCTACCCACGCTGCGTCTACCGGTTCGTGGTCGCCACTCGAGAACTCCCAGCCTCTTCCTATGTATCAACCTAATATTATTATTTTTTGTAAATAAAAACAATATTTCGGAAACAAGTCGCCAAAACTTTCGTGGTTTTCGTAGGCTAAGCCATAAAACACTACATTTAAATAATAGTACCTGATTAACCGAGCTATGCTCGTTTTTTTTTAAACGACGTTTTCTAAAAATGAAACCGATATAGAATACCGATAGATCGATTTATCTCCCCCTCTGCATACAAAATTTAATGAAAATCGTTGCAGCCGTTTTCGAGATTCAGATTATATATATACCTATATATTTATACAAGAATTGCTAGTTCTTCAAAAATCCTAAAAATACTCCGCGGTTGGCATATCTCTGACGATAGGCACACAGTAAACATTTTTGTCTAAAAAAAAAATTTACATTATTTACGACGCTATTTTCTCGAATCCTCATCCAAATAAATATGTTAGTATGTAGTTTATAATTGTCTTTTACACTATATAATATTGTCAAATACTTTAATGTTTCTAAAGTATTTATCAAAGCAAGATCGATATCCGCCGTAAAATAGACGGTCCCGACAGGGCGCTCTCAGCCGAGTCCGCCCATAAATAGCATTTTCTTCTTAGCAATTAGATATTGGAATCTTAATTGCATACGTTCGAAACCGGAGCGAGTCGCAAATCTATACTACTATACACACATGTAGGCTCTGTGCTGTATATCCTCTTATAACTCATGAACGGTTTGACTAATCTTTATAAAAATTGGTGTGTTAGAACATGTGATTGCACATATGATGCTGGTACACATTTTCTTAGTAATAGAAAATCTGTCCGTATATACTACCAAAAAACCCTATTCATAAATTTACGTCCAGCGAAGAGGGTTTATTATAATACTAGTAGTTTTTTTTTTTTTTTTTTTATTTTGGCATCATACTTCGTATATTTTGCCAGTGTCAAGTTGAGCAATGTAGTTTATTTTATTTATTTTTATATTCTTCATCAATCGTCAAGTTTCAAAGTTCAAGTCATGTTAAATCTTCTTCGAGTCATAGTCAGTCAGTTTAGTTAGGTTTTAGTACGATGGTAGCCGTTCTACTAAAACTTTTCATGGACTTCTTGAGACAACTTGAAAAGCCACTATACACGTAATCATTTCATTTCACTTCACTGGTGCACTTGTATTGATCTTTATTGGACAAAATACCATCGATAATATTCAATAAAACTCAAAATAAACGATTTTATGAAAATAAAACGAAAACGCAACGTCGCTTCGCAAGTTCCCGCCAAAAAGTCCCATAATAGTAGATACACCTATTAGTATTATAATAATTGGTTTAATGGTTACTCTCTGAGTAATGTCTCTACATTCAGGAACCGATTAAGAGGTTTGCTAAATCGAATTGCTCATATTTTCTAATATTAGGCTTTCATTCGAATATAGTTGTTAAAGTCACGATTGCGGTAAATTACGTCTGCCTCTAACACAGCACCATCATACATTTTATGCAATAAAATCGTTCCTAGCGATCGGAATGGTAGTAAATGGTTATACTCTCAGAATTTTATAATAATTAATCACAAAAGCTAAAATTACAAATTCTACTTCGGATCAGAATAAGCTAAATTTTTTTAACTGATGGGTACCTATTTGTTTTTTTCCTAATGCGTATAAAGTTGTGTAAGGCAACATGGAAATAGATCCCTCGATAGTAGTTTATTACTATCAAACATTGCCAAAGACAGGTAACATTGGATTCCATTAGAACAAGCTATAATTCAACAGTTGCGATAATGCTTCGCTACATTAACATGATCGCTCGATTTCCACTCGACAAGGCTTATCTGTATCGCATAACAAAGTGACTGTAATCAATATCTGAATCTGATTTATTGATGCGCAAATACTGTAATAAACAAAGAAGAGAGTCGCATCACATTTCAATGGAATATTGGAGTGTGGGTTAACCTTTATTTTTTCATATACCTATTGCTTATAGTATTGATGGATATGTTGTGTGTATTAATGAGGATCCCAGCCAGTTTTCAGTAATGAAGCCATGTTGCGTCCGCACGATAAAATTTAAGTGGTCCATATGGACGTGAAATTACTCCGTTACTTGGAAATGGGCCGCATCGTTATCATTTTATACGGTTTCGAAATGTATAGTTATTTCAACTGTTATTTATGAACAAGGATTGTTAGCGTTACATAAAGCCTCGTAGGTAGGTATGTTATGAAATAATTGCGGCTATGATAAACTTCTTGTCACGGCTGTGTATTGTTGTACCTTGACACGGATTATTTATTAGTTTAGTATGCTTATATTATAATTATTACTTTATCAAGAGACTAAAATTTTAACAAAATTTTATAATGTTAAAAATGTTACCATAGCAATGAAAAACTGTTTAAATATGGAGTTACTAAAACATAAAACGTTATCAGAAAACTGTGATATTTATCACCAAACTTACGTGATTGCCCCTCTAATATCGACACACACACACACACTTTCTGTAGAATTTCGTTAAAAAATACCATTTTAAATCACTCAACCAAAAAAACTACCTATACTTAAAAATCTAATCACATTCTAGGACATTTCCTAATAAATACCTTCTTACTAATTGGATTGCAAAACTTCAAAACTCGCCTGAACAAGTTAATCAACTAATCGTCTTTTACTTCTATCTTCCATTTAATGATAATTTCGGCTACTACGTCACAATCACAATAATCAACCATTTTAATATGAAATTTTCAAAGTTCTGAAAATTACGTTCTGAACGAATAAGCGTTTGTAAAATTGTAAAACTTGGAACCAGCACTGTATCAACCGGAGAAGGAAAGTTGCAAACTTAATTTTGTACTTGTTATAATTTGTCGAGAGAAATGACTGGGAAATTCCATTTTCATAGCACTAAAATGTCCGCTTGTCAGTCAAACAGAAACATCCACGTATTACCTACTAAGTTACGTATCTACCTACGCAAATATTTTGCTTTGTTAAAAATACAAAAGAATAAATGGTTTTAAATAATGTATAAAACATAATCAAATCATGCCTATCGCTAAAAGCTTAATATTATAGCGAAATCAAATAAATATAAAGCTGTTAGCGATAGGCAGAAGACAGAAAAGCCATATTACATACGGCATAGGCCTACTGAAATAACGAGTCCTAATATTTGTGTTTGCATGCACATAAAGAGCTAATTGTGCTGAAACATGCGTGATACAAGACCTATTTAGGATAAGTTATGAAAAGGTAACAGACATAGTTATTTTCGCATTTATAATTATTAGTAGGGATGTCCTAACTTTAAAAACCCTATGGTTTCTATCCCAATCCAACTCAAAGTGATCGGATTATTAACCAATAAAATCTTTAAACTTAATATAGACTACGCTTCTTGGAAGCAAGTAATCTAAAGTTTAAGTAAACGGTAGAGACTTACGTCGACTTCTATGCCGGGTATTCGGAATATCTTGAGCGGCGGGACGTCCCTTGGAGAGTACCTGCAGAATTCTCTATCGCCGCGGTACCATTTCACAGAGTACAGAACCTCTTGTTCCAAGTCATAGAGACACTTCATTTCAACTTTGGAGCCGCGTTCTACTGCATCTGGTCCCACCACGTGAACGTTACGGAGACTGAGGGAACCTGAAACAAGTCGTTGGTTATTGCAACAATTATTATTAATAACTGCACTGATTTTTTATTGAAAAAAAAAAATGTTTCGCCTTACTTCTATCTTATCTATGCCTACTAATACCTATCTATGGAAATGAGATAATTAGTTTCCAGTTTGTCCCAGGTATTTTTATTTTTTTATTTGGGTTAACAAACGGAAAACACAATAAAGTACATAAAGTTACAAACATGAATTAGATAATTGTGCCACCAGCACCGTTAACCACAGATAAGTTAAAAAGGAAACCAACATTGAGTATTAGTGGCAGTAAAAATTAAATAAAAATGTTACTTTCGCATTAGACATTTTCTCAGTATAAAATAGTAATAAATTATAATTATTTAAAATCAAGAAGATAATATAAACTGAGTCAATATGTTATGTCAAAAATAAATAAAGAATGATACTAATTCATAATGTCGTCAAAACTATGAAGTGCCTACCCAACTAGCAAACTTTTTAATTTCACAAATCTAGGTATATAATGACGACATACGGTGTGACAGTAAAAATATATTTCCATTTTATTTCACGTGGCGTCTCGTCGCGTCGCGTCGCCCGCCGCCGCCGCGCCGCGCCGGTGCAAACATATTAGTAAATGCATTATCCAGTTTGTCGCTGTCTGAGAGTTGACGCAGACTACTCCAGTAGGGCTAACATACACTATGTTATATCTAGCCGATACAGTTTTAGTTCTCGAATACCCTGATATCATATTACGTTACGTCTGGCCGCGCACGTAAAAATATCTAAATTTATAGCCGCCTTCGACAAATCTCATTGAAAACTGCAGTTTTGTTATGTAAAACATGGGTTTCGTTTATTCAATTTCAAGACTACCAGCATACTGATAGTAGGTACCTTTACCCTATATAATTTATTCCAAATCTAACAAAGTCATGAAAACATAGTTCAACGTAGAACAAACTATAACTATTATTTGCTTTGTAATGCTACTCGCGTAGGTAATGAATAATTTTGATTATTCAGCTGCCGCCGTATCATGAGTGTCCATTACGTAAGAAAACATTAAATAATTTGGGGTGAGAGATAAAGCAACTGGTTTTTAAATATTATATTATTGACATTATATCTATTTCATTGCCTTTGTATTGACCTTTATTCGAAATTATTGTGGAGTCTGTTATTTCTTTGATCTGCATTGTTAGTTGAAGGATAGTCAAACAAGGTAGGTAACCTAAAGGTTTTCAACTAAGTTATTCATATTTTAGACAATAGGTTGTAGTAAATATTTTAAATCACCGAAAAGTATAAAAGTAACTTCCAACAAAAAATAGAAGTACCTCCAAAAATAGTATAAAGTATATAAAACTCTAATCTGACACTGTTTTGAAGATAGTTTGAAGTCAGCGAAAGTGTAGCTCGTGTTCCATGGATTATATCTTGGTACCGCAATTTTTCTGTCATGATGAGTACCAAACGCAAAAACTTAATAGCTTTATAAAGACTATAATATGTATAGTATAATCATTATAATATCCTTACTAATATTAAAAATGCGAAAGTTAGTTTGTTTGTTTCATGAAAAGTGTCGGGAAAATTTGAGGGTTACCTTCGATTTCCCTAGGATCTTTTATCGGTAAAATGGTTATTATCACTGAATAAACCATGGGTTACTCTCAGTTCAACATAAATTAATAAAAATAAATAATCGGGCAAGTGCGAGTTAAACTCGCATGGAGAGGGTTCCGTACATGTTTAACTAAGTTCCATAAATATTTTTTAATTTGACCCAAATTTGTTGATGGTGACTAAGAAAAGTATGTAGGTATAGTGCTGGATTGTAGAGGGAAATTACTGAATACATTATCTATTGTTGAATTCTCAAAAAAACCACTCTCGCAACATAGCGAGCATCGCAATAGAGGCACTGTCGCACAGCTGAGAGGCAACGTACGTGTGCCTAACTTCGCTTTACAAGAAATTGTATGTGACAATGTCAACTGCCACCCAACACGCTATGTACGAATACGAGACACGCGTGGTTTGCACGAATGTGGCGACCACGCAGTTCAACGCTATACACGCGGTACACGAAAATATGCGTAGCTTCACTGCAAGAGGTGGGATCATATAGATTTATCGTCTGAAGAACTGTCTAGCAAAGCTCATGCCAATGCCATTCTATAAGTACAAAATATTTACGAGAAACACGAAACGTGTCTGTTCCATAAGGCGTATGATTCAAAAGTATGCTGCGTTATAGTTTTAATAGTCGCTAGTTTCGTTTATAGGTATGCTGCAGTGGAAACGTAGACCTATTTTTCAAACAAACGAACCCACGCAGTTAAAATGCGCCGCGTGCTTGTCCACAGCGTTTGCCGCAGTGGGACAGCACCTTAATTTATGCGCCGCGCCGCTGCGCTCGGTATTATTATTAGTTTATCTCAGACCGATGAAAAATTAAAGACGGATAGATCTGTCATTAAAAGTGAAGTACGTAGTATGAAAACAAATCGGCAATATAAAGACAGCCGGTCGTTAGTGACGAAGAGCTTAAGACGTAATAATAATATTAAAAAAACACTTACGAAATTATGCTTTCGTGCATCATAAACAGATGCAAAAATAATTCGTGTTTAAAGAAAAAGGATTTTGAGATTACGGTTGACAAGAAAGTAACCGATTCTCTGTGTAATTTTATTACTATTCACAATAATATTCGATGTCATTTGACTGAACAATTTTTTGACGCAATTGGATCAGGGTTGCATGTCGTTTTTTTTTTATATATATGAATATGTCACTCGTACTTGAGAGTCTCAGCGAGCTTACAATATTATTCTCTCGCACACATACGCAAATGCGCTCGTATCTATTTTGTCTTCACTTATTGTGTCACGATAATTACGTCTTATTTTTGTAATAAGTCTACGCAGTTTAAATAAGTCTTTCAAATCATGCGTCGCGTAAAAAATATTTTTTTAGACCTTCACAGTAAGCCCTTTTCGATTGATATGTGATACGGTACAGTTTGCAAAACTTTATTTTATGTTCTAATTTGCTCCTTAAACGGGCCTTACCTACTTAACACATCCATGTCAAGGTCACAGAAATACATTGTACTAAATTTAAACTCAAACCGAAGCAAAATGGATGGTAACATTACAAGTGCAAATGAAGTTGATAAGCAAGAATTGAGAAATTTCCTATGTTACTTTAAATTCCAGTGGTAAGTGACGCCGAACGCCGAGACGAAGGTCACGGGTTACAATCCTACAATGAGCTTGAGCTTTCGGTGACGGAAAACATCGTGAGGAAACCATAGCACGGTGGTAGGATACTTTGTAGTACCTACCCGCCTGGCTGGCTACCACCCTCAAGTTGAAAATCTGTCGCCAAGCACCTTTCGGTGTGTTCCGGCAGCTGCACTTGAGAGCTAGTTCCCTTCTAGGCTTTGTGTGCTTACCACCATCGGCCACATCATCACTGACCACGGAGAGATTGCGGTCAAACACAGGCCTATACAGGTAAAAAAAAAAAACCAGTACCTGGATGACCGAGCTCTGCTCGGTTTTTTTTTATTTGGTAAATCTTGTTTTCTAATAATGAAACCTAGCTAGATCGATTTATCGCCCCCGAAACCCCTTGCATACCAAATTTCATGAAAATCGTTGTAGCCGTTTCAGAGATTCAGATTATATATATATATATATCCATGAATTTCTCGTTTAAAGATATTAGATAGACTTCTTATAGGTTTTCCTGTAATCTATAACTAATTGACTCAGGCGTGACCTTGCGGAAATCCATTATAAGATTAGATGGAAGACAAATATTTAGTAACTAATTCCGCTGGATATATCCTTCTCTGTCAAGTCCAAAACAAGGGAACTTAACAGGAAATCGACACGTGTTTCGCTTCTTCACGAAGCATCATCAGGACGTAGTAGACCCACTGTCGACTACTCGACGAACGCGAACAAACACATGAACACTGAGCTCCGCAGACGTGTTGACTCGTCGACCGCCGAACAGAAAGTTTTCTGTTCGGCGGTCGATTTCCTGTTAAGTTCCCTTGTTTTGGACTTGACAGAGAAGGATATATCCAGCGGAATTAGTTAGTAAATATTTGTCTTCCATCTAATCTGTAATCTATAGATAAAGTACTATTATTTGTACTTTTTTCAAAACTTTTGGCCCAGTAGTTTCGGAAATAAGGGGGGGGGGAATGGTCATTTTTCGCCAATTGTTCGCCTATTTTCTTAAATAACTTCAAAACTATTTATATTAAAATTATAAAAAAAAATATATTTGAAATCCTCACAACATGCCCTTTCATTTGATATGTCACACAATAAAGTCTGCTAAACTTTTTTTTAAATTTTCTAATTTACCCCCCATGTTTGAAATTTATTTATTAACGTAACACATCCACGTTTGGGTCACTGACTTACATATGTGTACCAAGTTTCAACTCAATCCAGTCCAATATTTTCGGACAGACAGACAGACAGACAGACAGACAGACAGACGGACAGACAAACAAGTGATCCTATAAGGGTTCCGTTTTTTCTTTAGAGTTTCGGAACCCTAAAAAACATATGCGTAATGTTTCAATGAAGTATTACTATTATTAAACCGAATCTCTTATTGCGTAGCATTCAATTAGCTCCTATTGGATGAAATCATATCAAAGAAATCTTACTATGCGTTTAAATTATGCGACCAAAGCGTGTAGTGCGAATTTTAACCCTCGACGCAAAAACGACGGGGTGTTATAAGTTTGACGTGTCTGTCTGTCTGTGTCCTCATAGCTCCTGAAATAGACCGATTATGATTTAGTTTTTTTGTTTGAAAGGTGACTTAATCTAGAGTGTTTTTAGCTATGTTTCAACAAAATCCGCTCAGCTGTTTGAAAATTATCACCATTTTTCCAGTGAGTTTGGGGGGTTTATTTAAATTTTTAATTTTAGTTATACTCATTAACCTACTCTGTCGGGTTATTCACAGAAAGAAAAAGGAAAACTTATTAATATACGAAAAGGTTTATTTAGTTTATATAAATGAACCTTATGTTACAGGAATAATGTTTATTTTCCTTAATTCTTCTTAAACGTCAAAAAATAAATAGTTAAATAACCTAGTGGACAGTAGTAGGTACAGGTGCTGTTGATATTTTCCGATCCATTATCATTCAGAGTGTACGCAGACTATAATTTGAAAATAGCTATATAAAGGCTGGCTTTTCCATTGACAGATTATTGGGGAATTGTATGACGTAAACTTTCGACCTTCTAACACGCAGTACGAGCCCGCGTCGCGGCGTCGTCGTAAGGAGGCTTCAGAGGTTTACATACGGTGCGGTGTCATCCCTAACAAATACTTAAGTAAGTCTGGATAAAGAAAATATAAACGCGAGAGTTACTGTGCCACTCACAGGTTTCAAAGATTGTATATTCTCCCGTATCTGCTCTACTATGCTATGATTTTCTGAAAAACCTATATGAGTAGCGTCGTAGAACTCAAATCAAATTTAATATTGGGAAATGCCACTATCACTTGAAAAGCCATGAGTGCCAAGACTTATTAATGTCGATAGTTACAATTATTACAATAGACTCTACCACCGCTCCCAAACACAAAATCCCATAGAAAGAGACACTCAGATTATCCCAAATTTACAAATTTTTCGGTCAACTTTTCCAACTTTTCACCTCATTAAACCCTTCCTCAAATTTTAACGAATACCTTTTTGAATACGTGCAATAAAAAGGTAACTTTTTATTATCGTTGAGCCTGATAATAGAAATGTAGATAGTTAATAAAGTACAGTATGACACAACTTAGATGTAGCATCGGCGAATCGTTTTCGTACTCTTCACTTCCGATTTACACAACAAATAAAAATAATTCAGTATCGCGCCATTCAACGTTCAACAACATCATTTTCGCCGATCATTTTTTAACACATGAGTAATGTTGTAGGCGCACTTTTTTCGAGAACGATCGATTTTACGAAGTTTGCCGATGCTTCATCTATGTTGTGTCATACTATACCTAGTTATTAATAAAAAATATATAAATTATTATTTTATTTTTGACGTTGTATGGTTTATAGCCCGTTTATAGTCTTGTACCCTTTGATGTATATTATTATTATGAAGCATTTTGTAGTTTAATTAGGGTAATTAGGCTACTAATATTATAAATGCAAAAGATTGAAGCATTTTTGTAAACATTATATTCTATTCTATTAAATTTCGCCTAAGGCTGGAGACTATCGCAACATTTTAAGCTAAAACCAATCCATTTGTAGTGTTTAAATAGTCTCATAGTACCTAATGAATAAAGAGCTTTAAAGGCAACTATCACAAATATCCGTAAGGTATTTCCAACATTTAATGAATAATTGATGAGTGTTGATAAAACGTTTCGTTGTTTCTGTCGCCCCAATATTCACTTTGTAGATGTATTATCGAATACGGGATTTCCAGTATTAATACATAATATTGGTATTACTTATGTAATTAATATTACTAAGCCTGGTGGGAAACTTGCCGATGATTGGCAGCAGAGGCCGCCTCGAGGAAATATTCCTATATGTAAATTATATAATGTTTAAATAATTATCATCAAATAGGTATTATTTATAAAGTTAACTATTACCTAAGACCTAGTCTCAGACATACTGGACCTTGTTACATAAAATATTTACCTATTTACACTTCTGAAAGATTTCATATGAAGGTTTCCTTTTTTATGCATAAAGATATATTTATTTTGCAAAAAAATTATAAATAATTTTTTATTTACATATTATAACATTAGTTAAAATTAAATGAAATATTGAATTAAACTGCAAAATCTATCCTTAATTTTTTTTAACATAAAATGCTTTAAATGTAAATATAAATAAATACACTGTATTTAGTAAAGAGTCTGTATTATTTTGTCAAAGCTTAAAATTGAATTTTATGCCATCAAAAAAATCTGTCAGTATCATTATAGGTCAGCATCATCATCGTCATGTTGAAGACGTCCACTAATGGACAAAAGCCTCCACCAAAGATCCATCTCCACCATGGCCGGCCTTGCACTACGCATCTGAATCACCCGAACTGAAAATACCTACTCCTAAGACATGTAGTTATGTTTTGATAGTACCTACCTGGGGATCGTGCTTCGTTCCACCAGAGCAGTTTTCAACCCTACGGCCCTACCCGTTTCCGAAATACATCAGTATTATTATACACATAATATACAATAAAGAATTGAATTGAATTATTTTTTGATATATTATGTATGTCTAAAAGCTGCTGAATATTCTGTTTCATATAAAAATAATGATATATTGCCAACGTGTAGGGTACGTTGGCAATATAGGTAACATACCTAAAGTAACAAGGCCAGCCTACAAAGAGGTAAATAAAATATTCATCAAAACCCTTTGATGGCGGAATTCAGTCGCAAATAAGAAACGAGATTAAATATGGAGTAGCATCGAGATTGCGGAACTTAAACACATTTTGTGTCAGTATTCATTCGGAGGTACAATTTAGTAACTACCCGTATTACTTAAGTACTTGGAACATTTGCTACCTTTTTATTTGTAATAGATTCTAGGTCGTTTTCAAATATACTGTTATAGCAAAGATTGACATGTTTGACCTCTAAATTGAACAACTTCAAATAGTTTATAAGACTACCTAGAGCAAGTAGGAATGTTTAATAGTAAACATAAACCGGCCAAGTGTATATACGATTATGCACACCATTTGTTTTTTTCAATCGCCATGTTAAGAGCATTACTAACACCAATGACCTTGACGATTTGTCCATACAAAGTACTCAAAGCTAAGGCGTTTGCGGGTGGGATCTACAGGGGAGCCTTGGGTTTATGCTTGATTTTTATTTATTACTTTAAAATGGTTGATATAAAAAATAATTTTAACTAATACAATAAAAAACATAATCTCCTTTTTTTGGTGTACCATTAATTTACATCGGATAAGCCGTTTTATAAAAAAAATCCCATTTAGGTTAAAATTGCATGTTCAAGGATGTTTACTTCAATTTGAATTAATACAACTGAAACATTATGAACTAAACTATAACATATATTTTTGTAGGACAGTGTTTTTGACGAATCCTTTCCTTTCCTGTCTAAACACAGCATATGTTCGCGATTAGACCCGTGTGCCACCCTTAAGTTAATAAAGTATATTCCATTTTGCCGCTTACATGAGTTTATTAAAACTGTTTCAAGAATTATCTAAAGCACCTAACATGTTCTAAGGAAACCACCGTGAGATGGTTGGAACTGACAGTTTAAGTAGTATCGCGTTGGAAAAGTTTGCTATTTACTTTAGTAGCTCTCAAGTTATTCTACTAACCTACCTACATGTTTATCACGCACCTGTAGGGGACTTTTTTTTGTAGCTACAAACTTTTACAAATATTTTCTATATAATCGGAATAAATAATATTATTAGGTGTTTGGAACTTATATGGACACAAATTTTAATAAAAACAATACACGGAACCTAAATATTAGAAACAGTAACATTCTGAACTACAACTAAACTAAATAACTACAATAAAATCTTAATGTTCAGACTAGCCTCTGGGTAAAAGGCCCCTGGATTTCAGATCCCCAGAGGCCAAGAACAAAACATTTTTTTTTTTCAGAATTATAGCGTTCATTGTTGTTTAATTCAGTATCCGCAGTTGGAATTCTCAACTAATATTCTAATAATAGCTTTTAATTTATTGCTTCAATTTCAAAATGCGACCCATCCACCTATGGATAAATTGCTTCTTCAAAGTATAATTCGTTATTATTATGACAATAAATGGATAAATAAAATAGTTTTATTTTACCGCATAAAAAAGAATGACAGAGAAAAAATATGAGAAAAGAAATGACATTTAAAGAAACAACGCAAAAATTGTTTTACGCTACCTTTAACGTCTATCCTCGCTTAGTAAACAATATCACAAGTGTTTAGAAACCGACAAATAAATCCAATTCAGGTACACAAATACCTACATTAGATTTATGCCAAACGGTATATTTGTTTTGCACACCAAAAACTCAAGACGAGCCACTTCCCCAAGATTTGGATTGGAACTTATCTCATCCATAACGTTCTTTACATTAGTATTCTGCGGCCAACCCCTCGAAAACGCTCCGAAACGTCAAACGACCCTCGGTAAGTAGCTTAAGTAATCACATAATTAAGCAGTTGTATTTTACTTTATTTTATCTGTGAGTTATATCGTTATTGATAAAAAAAACAGGCGAACATAAAATCACTCACTTTTTCATAAAAAGATAGATATTATTATGAAACTGAGCAAGTAGTAGGTATAAAGTAATCACAAGATAAAAAATTCAAAACTTAAATTCCAACATCTCTCACATACCTAATATACCTACCTAACTGGCGTAGAGTTCTACGACAAAAAAAAGCGGACGAATTTTCAAAAAACTTAGAACTTATCAAACTAAAAATTGCTATGTCAGAAAATAAGACATTTCAGTAAATCGTCGTATCGGGCGTTATTGGCTATTGCAGCAGCGACCGAACATTGACCTCAAACTGGCCACAATCAATTTTATTAAGTCATTAACCTCTGAGGCGAGATTTTGGATATATAAGAGGACAGTTCTCAGCACCCCAATACCGTTACCAGACACTATGCCTTCCATACAACTGGACTGATCTGTTTATGATTACACGCACATGCAGCGAGGGGTGAAGCCATTAGTATTCGCGATAATACTATCTTCGACCACCAAATATATTTGCGGGGGTTGAGTGGCATTCTTTACGTATAGTGTTTCTAGACCGTGTCTAGGTTTGGCAAAGAATATCATTGCCAATCCAACACACTGTTTTTCTCCTCAGTGCAGCTCTTAACGTAATTTTAAACACATCGGGTAAATTAAGTTAACTTTTCTTTGTTTGGTTTCCGAAATGTTGTTTGACATTCCAATCTTGTCGCATGAATGTGTTGAATAAAACATTACTCATGTTTATGTCTTTTGTTAATAATGTGGCTTCAGACGCTTTCGCTCTGAGATGAACCATGTCGAACTCTAGGAAGTTACAAGCTTACCCAGAAAATGCCTATTCACTTTGGCTGGTCTTGAAAATTACTTCCACTTGGATATTTTACTGTTCACCATGTTATATGCTATTTCACATGCTGTCTTTGCTTTAATAAAAACTCATTCATAAAAGAAACAGTAGAAAAATATGTTTCAAATAACTATAAAAATAACCAAGATGTAAAGGATGAAAAATGTATCTCTATCTTTTTCTAGATTTTAGTATGGAGTTTATGGCCTCACATGTTATAATTATGACGTCACATACCTATCAGGGATCTCTCTAAAATGCTTAAATTTTCCGTATTTCTTGGCCAATTTTAATTTCGCTTTTTGACAAAAAATCATGCATTTAGGTACACAATATTAAAACATTTTGAGGGAGATATTTTTCCTTAGGTACCTAAGTATATCAATATTTTTTGTTGCCACATACTTCACGTATTTTTCTGATAAATAAATAGGTGGTGACAATGGATGAAAGTTGAAAAAGATGTGTCAGACCTTGTAAAGATAAGGAAAGCAGTAAGTGGCACCTGAGTCTACAAATACGTGCTCGGTAACTTATGAGCAAATTCTGCTAACCTAGAAAAGTTGACATTGACAAAATAACTTAGGACGGCTCATTCATCATTGAGAATGAAACTACGCGTGTATAAAATACAAGACTAAGTCAAGTAGGTAAGTATAGTGTTTGGCCTTCGATTTTAGTATACCTACTATGTATTAAAAATAACTTCTTGTTTAGAACTTATATTTTTTTGTTGTAAAAAGTAAAAGTTAAACTTATACAAACGCTTTGTGAAAACTTCCGACTTCTGTTTCCAAACATAGCCTTTTAAACCTGCGGGAAACCGCTGGGCGCGGGTAGCGCAAGACCGGCCGTCGTGGATATTCTTGAGGTAGGTCTTTGTCCAGCAGTGGACGTCTTTCGGCTAGTATAATGATGATTTTATTCTCTATTATTATTTTATTTATACGATACAAAGTGCGCATGATGCATAAAATTAAATCAAAGAGAACCGTTATATTTTTTATTAAAAATTGCTTACGTTAACGATTCGATACGTCATAATGGTTCGTGCTTGAACTACTGTTCGTTCGTTAGCACAGCATAGGCATATAGTCTATAATGCGTAATTTATTAAGTAGGTACCTACCGATATAAAACACGCAATTTTTATATAAATTGATAACACTACTTGAATAATCGTAATAAAATAATTGTCTGACCTAGATTCATTTATTTCTTTCTGGGAACCTTGCCGACGATGGGCAGCACTGCTGCGGCTGCCTCGATTTTTTTAAATATGTAGATTGTATTTTGTGTATTTGCTGTTAATAATCCCAAATGATTATGTAAATAATAATATACTTGTAGATACTAAAATATTTGGAAAAGTACAGTATATTTACAAAGTGTTTGGCAAAAATAACGGATAAGTAGAGCCTTCTGCTACGTGGTAAGCCCCAATGTTACCCCAAGTAGTAAATTGGTAAGCAAAGATAAACTTTTACACAAGTGAATAAAAATATTTGAGTCTGAGGATTCAAATTTCATATAACGTCACGATTGCTCAGAAAATATAGTGAAGCTTGGCATATTTCCAAAGTGGATGCAAGATGTCGGACGAAACGAGTCTGACTGTAGATTCAAGCAACACCCGGGCACAGGCTATTCTCCCAGGCAACGACCGTGTGAAATCAGGCGATGCTAGCCTAGACATTAAGGCAACGTCAGACAACGTATGCAAGCGAGAGGCAGGCGACCATATTGTCTCGTAGCTTACAAAATACAATAGCTGCTTATATTTTCTTTTTATTACAGAAAAGTGAATATTATCTTTACAAAAGTATATTTTTCCTCTCTATAGAAACCTTAGGTATGAATATTGAAGACTAAAATCTTGTTAACGATAGCATGCGTGACTAGTGATATTGTTGACTTTAGATTTATTTTATTTAGTATTTTAGAGCTACGAACAAGATCTATCGTGTTGTAGGGTCTTTAAAAGCTATATTTTGTTGTAGTTTTTTGTGGTAGCTGTTCGCTTACTCCCTGGCAATGAAACATAATGCTGAAAAGAAATGGCCGCAAGATTTCAACCGTGAAAATAAATGAGCGAGACCCATAGAAGGAGACGTGAAGAGCCCGTAAAGCTTGTCTTGAACAATACAATTTGCCACAAAAGGCCACAATAATTACATATCTAGATATAAACACATACGTGGTAGCAATGTTTGTGGTACGCTTGTATCCCTTCCTAATGAAAATTTACGACCCTAAGAGGGATTCCATGTAAAATCTAAGATTTCTAAGTTAAATAGTTTACCTTGTAACTTGGTTCATATTAGGTACTTCATCTTGACAAATTAATTAACTTTTCATTGTTTCTCTTTTATTTTATAAAATACTGGCTGTTTTAGCGATCCTGGGATAAAAAGAAGCCTATAAAAAGTTATTATTTTTCAAAATTTATTTACATATAGGTATTAAATATTCCAATATCATTGTATTTATTATTGAAGCTTACTTGAAGAAGGAATGACAATAACATAATATTTTTATTTCCATTATGTTATGTCATTCCATCTTCAAATTAATGCTTTCTCGTATTCGAGAAGGAGAGAGCAAATTGAAGGCATGACGTATAAAAGTCGACTTCAATTTATAAAGCATAGAATCATGATTGATTACAAGGATCTCAAAAGACATGGGGGCAAAGATGCTATTTTGACTACACAGGTCATAGTGACAAGCTGCCTTTACAATTCCATTGTTATTGAGCCAATAGTGGGTCACTACCAACGTATTTAACTAAATTCATAATAGTTGTCCAAAGATGGCATAGGTACTATTATTACGTTGGAATCGTAATTGAGGGTTGCCATAAAGATAGAATTAATATCACGTGTGTTGTTATTATTCTGTAGATAATGGTGTTTTTAACACAATATTTTTTTTTTTTTTATTATTTGAATGATTGTTTAGTTGTGTAACTGTTTATTATCCCTAATAAAGAAAATAAATATTCTTGTAAATTTTTATTCTAATGAAAATATTGTATTCGATCCAAAAGATCTGTCGTATGTTTTAGAAACGAATAGGAAGATTTCTAAGAGCGTATTGAGCATCTGATCGTTTTATATTACAACAAAAACACTTGTACCATGGTACATCACAACGCATATTCGTTTGTTGCTCAAGCTCTGATATTCACAATAAGAACGTGATCCTAGTATTTGATAGCAATACCTAATTGCCTTCAAACATGGAATCACCCAATAAAAATAAGTTATTTGAAAATGTATTACGAAGGTTACAAGGCAACATTAAACATAATGAGACAATTAAACTGGGGGACTAAAACCGCCGGCAATGTTGCTACATGCAACTCATTTCTGGAAACTACAGTAGATTGTATTCAATTTATCAAATTCGAAAATGCTAATGATAATAAAATGAGTATATTTTTACCAAAAAAACTCGAGAAATGAAATTGAGCATATTCCTTGAGTATTTTTGACCCCCTCAAACTTACATACAGATTACTTATACATTGATATGAATTTAGATCTTTCTAATGAAATTAAAGTGAGCCCCACAAAGGCTTACTATCACTGATAATATCCAAGAATTCTCACAAAAATAGGAACTAGCTATGTAACCAGTATATTATCTATACTAATAATAAAGCTGAAGGGTTTGGTTGTTTGTTTGATTGTTTGAACGCGCTAATCTCTGGAGTTCCTGGTTCGAATCGAAATATTATTTACCTATTAGAAAGCTACATTATCCCCGAAGATTATAGGCTACTTTTTATCCCGGGAACGCGTGTGGAACTGTGGGGAACAGCTAGTTACATATCAAACTGAAATCATTTGAAATTAAACAACTTATTTTTCCGCGATTTATCTGTTTCAAGTTTATTCACGCACTGAAAGTATTTTCTCGAAAAATGCTACATTGTGCGTAAGTACTACGTAAGTGGAAACACGTGTGCTTTATAGCTGAAATGATTCACTGTTATTTTTTTCTCATGTTACGCATATTTAGGTAAAAAGGTAGCTATTTTTTACGGTTTTTTACAACACGGTTTTTTATAATATGAATTATTTTTATTCTGAGAAAATTATAAATTTTTCACTACTATTTAAATTATATTTACATACAAAAAATAAAACAAATAATTTGTAGTTTAATTATTTTGAGTAAATAAGTTTTTATAGGTGGAGGTACTTCTCCAATCAAGCTGGTCTTTGAGCGAAGGATGTTTGACGTAGTACTTACCATTTTCCATTAATTTGAGAGAAGTAGCAATTTAAATAATTGAAAAAAATAAGAACACAACGTTCTTTTTATGAGATAAAGATAAGGAAGGCGTTTGAGGGAAAAGTATTTTTGTATCGTTTTTACACACAGTTTCCAAGAGGAAGATTTTATTCGAAACAAAATTTATTTCTCGTCCATATTTTAACCCTTTATCTCGAAGCTTTATCTTCTCGGTGTGCCGTGTAGTGATATGTCAGGATTAAAGCCAATGCATCCGTGTGAGTAACCACTTACTTATACATAAAGCCTCCACAGAACTGATTTATTATTTTAGAAATCTAGATCTGTAACCGGGAAAATATTTATAGACAGAATCTGAGCAATTTTTACTATGAAACTGACACAGAAATTACCAATTAAATTTTCAATGTTTTTTTTATAAAATTACTAGCTGACCCAGCAAACGTTGTTTTGCCATATAAATTATTTCTTGTGCTTATCACTTAAGGGTATAAAAAATAGTTTACGTTTTTTTTTTATACTTCTAAGGTAGCAAGCAAGCATACGGCCCACCTGATGGTAAGTGGTTACCGTCGCCTATCGCCATTGGCAATACCACAGATATTGCCAATGTGTTGCTGACCTGTTACAATGCTGAGAAGGTAAATTGGCTGTCAAGTGCAATTTTATAAAATTAAAAAATTTAAATTACAATAAAATAATATGGGAAATTAATTATTTACATCAAAACTAAATGATTTATTACGAGATTTCAAAGCGCCTGATCGATACATCACGTGACCAGAGGCCTGGCGAATACCTTGGACAAAGGATAAGCATTGCCATACAGCGGGGCAATGCCGCCAGCGTTCTGGGTATGTACTGTAAATATGTAGCTTTTCTTATTTATTTTAGTCTTGTTTTTATTTTATTTCTTATTAATATTTAGATAATATTAGTTATTTAACTAACCAATGAGTCAGACAGATAAAATATTCTGTATCCATATTGTATGAAGTAATTTTCTACCTTTTTTCCTAATCCTGCGTGCGATAAGTGTAAAAATACAGAGACGTCACTTACCGAAGAACATGAAAAGGCTTACGTCATTGTCGCGCGTGCTCTTGCCAAGTGCTTATCCTTTACCTATCGTATACGTACTATTTGTGAGTGTTACCTACAGACAAATCAATGTTTGTTTATATTTTGGAAAAGTTGGAAGAAACGTGGCTCCATGGAAGACGTACAGGAGACCACAGCTGTGAGTATTGAATCAGAGGAGCATATCAGATCAACGTCCACTTCTGCGCACATTCAAATGATTAAAAAAGTCTTTTATTTATCCACCAGATTAAAAGCTTACTTTGCAATACTTTTCAATGGAGGTCTTTTAGAGTAAATACCTACGTAATTGCTTTCAAGTTTCAAACGCTCAGAGGCTCTACGAGCATCTAACTTTAGTTCTAAGTAAATCTATATTGACTTCTTAATCTTTGCTAAGCTCGTCACCTGCACATGTTGCTGACCATCTAGCGAGGTTCTGACGACCTACTAACACCTGGTAATAGCGCTATACGTTTTTAATACCGCTACCAAGGTAGGTTTAAAAAATTCAAATGCAATTTGGTGGATGTGACATGATTTTAACGAGATACTTTTTTACGTTTTATAATTCTTTTTAAATTTATTAACAGATTGCTTAGCTTTACGAAGCGCATATTACGCTTGTTTGCATTTTTAGGTACTAATATAAAAAAAAAAGAATATGACGAGTTTATTCATCAGTTTCTTAGAATGGAGTTAAAACACCCTGACTGCGATTCCTGTCAAGGCAAGGAATGCAATTTATTTTACTGGGAGACATCCAAACAATTAGGAAATTAATAGGGACACGTAGGATAGGGCTTTGTCGTTTTTTAGGGTTCCGAAAAAAAAAATCGGAACCCTTATAGGATCACTCGTGCGTCTGTCTGTCTGTCTGTCCGAAAATATTGGACTGGATTGAGTTGAAAGTTGGTACACATATGTAAGTCGATGACCCAAACATGGACGTGTTACGTAAATAAATGAATTTCGAACATGGGGGCTAATTTTGGGGGGTAAATTAGAAAATAAAAAAAAAAGTTTTGCAGACAATATTGTGTAACATATCAAATGAAAGGGCTTTTTATCAGGATGTCAAATATATTTTTTTTAGAATTTTAATATAAATAGTTTTGAAGTTATTAAAGAAAATAGGCGTAAAATTGGCGAAAATTGACCATTCCCCCCCCCCTTATTTCCGAAACTACTGGGCCAAACATTTTGAAAAAAAAACAGATAATAGTTCTTTACCTAAAAATTACAGGAAAACCTATGAGAAGTCTATCTAATACCTTTAAACCTGCAATTCATGGATATATATATATAATCTGAATCTCGGAAACGGCTCCAACTATTTTCATGAAATTTGGTATGCAGGGGGTTTCGAGGGCGATAAATCGATGTAGGTTTCATTTTTAGAAAAGACGAATTCCAAAAAAAAAAAAACTTTTTATAGTTACCATCAACACATTTGGGTCAGGTTTAAAAATATTTATGGAACTTAGTTGAACCTGTACGGAACCCTCTCCACGCGAGTTTAACTCGCATTTGTCCGATTTTTTTTTTATACATACACAACAATGTATATAATATATTATGTGTCCATCATTGTATAAAATTTGACGGCATTTCATTTTAACCGTATCGTGTCTTTTGTACAGCAGAACATAACTATACTAACCCAGGGTTAGCGACTTAACCCACATCGGTGGTCTAAGTTTACTCTTAACTTTTGATGGCGCGAGATAAATAATTTATTTAACCCTGTGTTAGCAGTTAGCTCCGAGCTAATTAAGCTAACCCAGAGTCGCGGAAGTGGGCCTACGGATAGTATTATATTGTTGGATCTTGAGTAGAAGAGGAAAGAAACTTCAAGACTTCGATTAACTTAATTATTGTAATCGATCGGAACAAGTGCGGATGCTTCACTTGAGGAGGTTTTTTACAGTTAATTATCTGATGAACTGCTGATCTTTCTGACTGATCCTCACGTTCACGATATTGTAACAAAGATGATGATAAGTCGGCACAACATCATCTAAATTTCCATTTAATTTTGGACAAAATATTGTAACAGATATTTATAGAAGTCTCGAAAAAAGCATAATAGAAATATTGGTGAGCCTTAAAATGATAAATCCCTTTCCATTAAAAAAATATTGTCTTCGGCAGAAAGCACTTAAAAGAGAAATCCTTTAAAATTGTAAAGGAAGACTAAAAGCTGTTAAGAATCCCCAAAAGAAGCATCGAAAGGTGTACAAAGCCCATAGGAAATACCCGAGAACTTCCGAAAAAAAATATTATTCTTTAAAACCACTTCAAGTTCTGTGACGTAAAATGCTATTAAGTATTTTAATTAAAAATACTTCCATTTTGCATAATCTTCCATCTCGTGACGAGAAAAATTGGACAGATAAGGATAACATGAAATATTTAAGTACATTTCAAAGTTAGATACAATGGAGACTTCGTAATTATAATTATATCATCGTTATCTGTAAATAATTGTATTGTTTTTTATAAATCACAAAAATATATGTACCAGTTTTAATCTGTACCCGCAAATAATTTCACGAGTATCTGATGACTTTTTTTTGCTGTGTTTGACTACAATCTCACCGTGGTTAGTGATGATGTGGCCATTGGTGGCAAGCACACAAAGCCTACAAGGGAACTGACTACCATTGACTATACATATTAGTAATACCAAAGGATTGGCAAATTTGTCGCCTACCCTTGCAAACCTAGGACAAAATGTACGCATTTTATGGCAGGTACCACCTAATGGTAAGTGGTACCATCGCCTATCGCCATTTGCAATACCAGAGGTATTGCCAATGTGTTACCGACCTGTTACAATGCCACGAAGGCATCTGGCTCTCAAGGGCAAATACCGGAACACACCGGTGGGTGCTTGGCGACAGATTTTCAACTTGAGGGTGGTAGCCAGCCAGGCGGGTACTACAAAGAACCCTACCACCGTGCTATGGTATCCTCACGTTGTTTTCCTTCACCGAAAGCTCATTGTAGGATTCGAACCCACGACCTTCGTCGCGGCATCCGATGTCACTATCACTGAGCTATCATCGCCTTAAACGGTCTACTGATACTTACTATTACTGAAAGTTCAAGTTTACAGTAGTATTCGAAACCACGACCTTCGTCATGGCATAGAGCTATCATCTGACATAGTACTTTAACTTTCATTTGAAACCCAAACCTATAAAAAGTATTTAGTACTCATAAAAAAACCTCTCTAGTCAAGCAATAAATTTATCATTAATTACTCTTATTCGTTACAGCATTGTCAGTCTCAGGATTTATCAATCTTCTGGCCAAATGGATTATTTTTATAAAAACGTTACGCTCCGTCTTGTCATGAAATATTGTTTTGTAAATTGCCCAAATTTAAATTTTAAATTTACTCAATTTGATTTCCAGGAAAACCCTTTGAAGAGTTCAAAGCTGTCACTGGTATCGAAATCAGCTTGATGTTTTTAAATCTTTTGTTATTAATTCATGCTTATGGTCGTAAAAAATATTCCAGACCTTAATGTATACCTATATCTAAAAAAAATAGATACAAATAACTCACCTTGCATTGTTAAAAGAAATATAGATATTCTTATCGCGATCCTTAAACTGTACATCATTTTAAATATTTGTTATTAGGTATATTGAATTAAAACTTAACAATTTATTATTCACAAAGTATACACTTTTACATTTGAATCATGATTATTTTGAGCACTAAATGTTTTTTTTTATTTATTAGATTATGCACTACACAAATTATATATTAGGAATGTTTATATTCACAACGTATTTACGTAGCACGTAGCGAAAGCGTAGCGCGGTTGGCGTAGCGAGCGGGCGCTACGCAGACGTCTACGGAGTGACTGACTTGGCTACGAACCCCGACACCCCTACGCGCCACATGCTGCGATCTCTCGTAGCTTAATGAACGATGTTGCTCGTATGTTTGTTCTTTTCAAAGGGTTATCTCTATGCAGAGATCCCTTTTCACAGCCGACGGGTAGGATAACATGTTCCATTTTCAAAGTGCCGTTTAATGAATACACAGTGATTAAACTTGGCTTATGATACGAACCCATCATGCATAAACTGGTATAAAATTGTTTTGGGTATCCCACAGGGTAAATTTTGGACTTGGATGCGGATAACTTCAAAAGTTAGGGTAAATATTATTGTATTGGTCTCTTGTGAGTTGGGTAATGTCGTTGGTGATATGTTGTATCAAAGGAAAGATTGCGGTTCAACTTTGCGATAACATAGGTTACTCGTGTGTTATTTTTAAATGGATAAATATTTACTTACTTGACGCGACTTTAAGTAACCTCATTAGCAAAAAAATATTTTGTTATTATATGCTATATCTTTATGCTGATAATGTAAAAAAAATATACGAGTACTTTGCAGTGTTGTTTTTGAAACATTTGCTGACTATGGTCATTAAAACACGAAGGTATAAGAGTATTTTAATACCTAATTACGTGCAATTTAATTCACTTCATTATCAAACCTCATGTAACAATAATATACTTAAAGGTTAAAAAAGTCTCAATTTATCGTAGGTCAAGTTTGCTTATACCAATTTTAATAATTCTGTTTGCGTTGGGTTTTCATTAGTTCCAAGGAGGTCTCATAAAAAATTTTATGTCTTTAAAGGAGGTTTAACTCTTATTTTTTAAAGTTTATAAACTGAAACTTTATTTGAAACATAACAACTATTATAACATAAATGAAATATTAAATTAAAATTAAACTACAACTATCTATCCTATATACAGAGTAACTATAAATAATAAACCGCATTTAAATCACCGCCTGCAGGCAGGGTTCCCAAAAAGCTGGCAACGTTACCTCGTTGAATTGCGAGGCTGATGCGCTGCCCGAGGTATGTGCCAGCTCTTTGGTCACCTGTGGTATCAATAAGGCGTCTGGAGAGCTCCCTAACCAAACTGCGAGCATCTTGACCCCAACTACCCATAGTTTCGACCCCAAACGGAAGAAATATATAACTATCTCCAAGACAAGTATATTTCCTCCGCTTGAGGTTTTCCGCAGCGTTTATAAGTTTATTATATATTATAATCATTATTTTGTAAAGAAATCTGTGTACTTTAATAAAAACAAAAAACATTAAGCATACACGCGCGTGCATACATTTTATCTTTTGAATTAGAATATTACGATATTAGTGTAGATAAAAAATATATAGTGGGTTTTTGACATTTATATATATTAATATTTGACATTTATATATACTGGGCTCCGTTCAAAGTTCAGTGAAACAACTGTCGTGGTGCTAACAGGATATTTATTGGTCACAAAGGATTCCACTCCGCATAATTACGATTGCAAGCATTTTTATAATGAGTTGAATTATGAATTGATAGACTGTAAATTAGCGTTAACACTGTTTGTAGGTTTTTGTGTGAGTGGAACTTTGTGGCTTATTAAACAAACTAGTTTCCACCCCGCGGTTCACTCGCAGAAGAAGCAACAAACATTATTTCAGTATATCAAATATATTTTAGATAATAATCATGTTACTATAAGCCTTTAATGTACTGACCGAAGCAAAAAATAGGGTAGTATATAAAAGGGAACATCAACATCATACACACACACTTTATAAGAATAATAATCGTTTTACTACTCCGTAATGTAGTCCCACAGCGCTATAGCCGACATAAAGGACACTTATTTATTGCTAATGTATAGCTTTAGCCTTTATACGACTACTTTATTACACTTTTTGGCCCCAAACGGCTGATGGTGAACTGAAAAATCTTTGTCCAACATTTTACAAGATAAATTTCAATGGCATTTAAAACTGCCGGTTAAATTTTGCCTTTTATAATATTCAAAGCTATCTCGTTAATACTACTGAGCTATCTTTGCCTAGAAATAAATACACTTAAAACATTTACTGTTGTATTCAGAGACTTTTAGAGTCTAGAGAGTGCTAAAATTGTGTCCATCTTACTATTTTGAAAAGCTATAAAAAGGGTCTTAAGATTTCAGAGTTCAGCTATTTCTGTTTTTAATTAAATCATCTGTTTTTAATATTATCTACCAGCTTGTTTACTATCGCTCCTCTAATCTTATTGTAATGTGCCATATTGTTTTTGAAACCATAAATTTAGATTTATTGCAAGAAGAAAAAACACTCGCCATACATATTTTTTTGCATTTTCATAAATGGGCTTTTTAACTAAAAGCAAGGAAAAAAGTAACAAAGTAAAAGTCAGATTTTTTATTGTTTCGCGAAGTCGAGTAAATTTTTTGTACTTTTGTTAGCCATTTTCATAACGGCACGTGATACGCACGAGATTTATTGCTCGTGACAAACTAAAGTGCATAATCAAAAAGGAAGGATGGGCCTACTCTGTGGGATAGATCTATATATGTAATCTCTATTAAATCTGTAAACATAATTATATTGTACCTATACAAATTATGCGGAAGAGAAAAATATATCTAGGTATACTAATCTATACTAATAATATTATAAAGAGGAAAGATTTGATTGTTTGTTTATTTGCATTGAATAGGCTCCGAAACTACTGAACCGATTTGAAAAATTCTTTCACTAATAGGAAGGTACATTATTCCCGAAGGTTATAGGCTACTTTTTATCCCGGGAACGCGAGTGAAACCGCACGAAACAGCTAGTTCATTATATTTTTTTAATGTAATGTTAAAGGTTCTTTTTTTTGTATCTATCAGTGACGACCTCTAAATAGCTAATCTATTTTTAAGCTATAACATTTTTTTCTATCCCTAATTTTATGAGCCCCCAACAAAATAAATAAATAATACTTGGAAGTTCGCGATATAAAGTTACGTTGAACAGAGTGCGTGCTAAGCTCGCAATGCCCTCCCCGTGGATACCTAATAAAAAGGATCTCAAATATTTTTACTAGTCGATGCCATAAACTATGTTTATATAGAAGGTTTGGGAAAATTTACAAAAAGTATTTGAGGAACCGAAAAAGCCTTAGCTGTTATTCAAGGTAACAGAGGAAATTATCTTTACGGAACCCTCGGTGTGAGAGTCAGACTTGCACTGGTCTGGTTTTTTTGACATACAAACGGCGATAACCCTAAATTTATTGAACATTAAATTAATTTTAGCTTATTACATCAAAATAACTTTTACTTAATTGGTGGAATATTTCATTTACTCAATAACGCTTCAGTTTGATGAACCATAAATTGTACAGTCATGATCAGAAATGCAATGAAAATATATGTTTCAGAATCGACAAGTTTATCAAAATGTTTTTATTAGCTTCACTAACTAACAAACAATGTACCTAATATCTCAAATGTACTTCTAATTGTCGTATCGAAATCAAAGAGTCAGGATGTGAATAGTGGACCACTTCAGTGACTACCTACTAGTAAACCCCTCAATGGGCTTTGGGCTCATTACGTTGCGTTTTGATGAGTTCAATATATTGGTGTAGTGTAGAGAGTCTTATGATGGAGTCATTATGGACATTGTATCTCTTTTAGTGATTCTCTTTTTCGGACTAAAGCGTGTTTCTTTAGTTTTTTATTTACTACATATTTTTTTAGACACATAGGTTCAATATGTAACATAATCTACCGATTTTTCAATGACAACAAAAAATATTTAGGTTGTGTACCTTTATTAAATTTCTTTTTATTATATTATTTTCTATAAATAACCTTTTTAATATTAATGTAGTAATTATATGTAATGTAATGCTTCTATATAGTTTTCATATATATTTAAATATGTTGTAGGATATTTTTAATCACAAGTGTACCTTTTATACTCATGCCAACCAATAAATGTTGTGAACCAAAAACTCACAAACTTTGCGTCGAACAACACAATTAACGTTTGTTCAATTTTGTGGCTTGAACATTTAGGTAAAAGTTTTGGGAATGAAAACTGAAGCCAATAATATTTTCATATACATAATGTATAATGAATCTGTAGAATCAGCGAGTCTGAATATATTTGGCCACCATTATTGGTCACAATTTACCCTTAAATAACGAAGGCATAGACTAATTTGCAGCATTTAAAATGTTCTATCATTTTTAGTAATGTTTGGAAGAAAGAGAGGTGACGTTACTAATATTAGTTTAGTTTGTAAACAACAGAATCGGCACACTTATACGAGTATGATATTATTTTAAATATCGACATAAATAACACTAATCTACTATCTTTAATTAACATAGATACATGTCTAATAAGATTATTAAAATAGGTTTTGACTACATTAATTTTTCACAACATATTTTTCCACTGAAAAAGAGACTGAAAAGTTTCACGACTCCAGTATTTTTCTTTAGTTACGTACCTCATTCCCCGGGTTTAACATTATCTTTGAAACCCCTGGGGATTACAGCGCAATGCATACGTCCTGGACAGATATACGACCCACTTGGAACTAGGTGGGTGTAGACACCTGCTCACTCTTGGCCGCAAGCAAGCTATTATCTATTTATCAACCTCGGGGGTTCGAATCTATTACGTGCTTTTTTATTGTAAACTCTTTAAAAAAATATTTCGTAATTAGTATAGTAAAATACTTTTGGTTTAAAATTTTAATCAATATGTCATTCATATATTCTTGGTAGGTACTCTGCCACCACTGCAACGGAGGCAGAATTAGGGGACGTTTTTTATTTATGATTAATTTAATTTTAGTAACATTTATAGTAGTTTAGTTTTATTTTAGGTTAATTAATTATGGTAATTAATATATATTAACAAGATTGATAAAAAATATATACCTATATAATGTCTATCGTGACTGCATATGCAGATTTATATCTATCTATATATAGGTATTTATTAGTAATGAAAATCGCTTTAGAATCTGCAATTATAAGTTAAACAAGAACCTTGGTATTGCATAGTTCAACGAGTTGATGTAATTAGTTATTGAAGGATATCATCGTCAAAGATCTAATCTCAGTTTCAGCTTCAGCTTAAGTTTTCAAACAGTACCTTCATAGAAGCCTTATGTTAGAAACATAAGGCAAGTTATCATATGCCATCAATATATTATTTTAAATGATCCTGTGACTGAAAACATTTTAGTCCTGTTTTGTACACAACTTCTATGAATACTAATAACAATACATTTATTTCAGATATTTTAGACTTATACGTAAAATGTACTATGATGTTGTGGCTTGTTTCACTTTTTTTTTTTTCATGTGTCACTGACAGACGTACCTAGTTTCTACGAATGTGACGGGTGTGACGTAAGTCGTAAATTCCAAGAAACAACTGTTTTTTTCTATTCGGCTCGGTCATCACAAAGTTAATTCGTATAATAGTATAGCTTCTAACTGTTCACATTCTCGTATTGTTTGCCACTCCATACGTAAATGTCGGCGTTTATTCCATTTCTCAATGCAAACTTTGGTAAATTTGTGACGTTTAAAATATCCATGTTTCACCGCACATACCATACCAGTTTGAATGGCCCATTTAACTTTAGTCCTTGTTGATTCAGCAGGGTGGCTGGTTACAAATTATACCTATTGTTTATGAGCCCTGACATATTCAAGGTTGTCACTTCTCTGTTTTATTTTATACTAATTTCCGTCCTGCAATTTCATCGATTCGTGTTTAGAATAAAAAGTACCCTGTCTTTTTCCACTTCGTCAACTATCTCCGTGCTATTTATATCGATCTATATCGATAATATCAAGTCGATCGATCGTTCGTAGTGACGTGAAGGGAGAATAACCAGACTCACTTTCGATGATTTTTGATCACCCTCCCTCATTCTCCCGAAGGCTATTCTAAAAAACCTAAAACTTTTACGCTAACATTTATTTCATATATGTGGCATTAATATTAATTTTCAATTAGTATATTTAATCATATCAAAAATATTATTTTCGATAGAAGGTTAGCCTTGGACCTCCCTTGGACATCGAATATGTATCAGACAATTCCTCAAAACCAAATAGAAAATATATAGTACGACAACACTATAACAGCGCTGGTTGGTGGTTACATTCCCATCCAGGATAAATATTTGAGTCCTACATGAGCAGAGCATATCTGTTTGTCCTTAATCTGGGTTTATCTATGTTATATATAAAGTCTGAATGGGAAATATTACACACTCGTACTAACATAAGACTTTGTATCAATGCTTTTCAACACAATAAATGGAATACGGGGTTTAGCATATTGGGGAGGAAGATGTTGCTGTTTGTATGACAATAATATTTACGAATATTCATTCACATATTAATGAAACACGTATTTAGAAGTTTCATAACATTAAACCCATCAGGGGTACCAAGCAAACATATTCTATTATAAGAATAAGGAGTAGGGTATTTGTGGCAACAGTGGGTCAAAGGGGCACACTGAGTCAACGCCATATTGAATAGAAAGAGCAAGGCAATAGTGGTGTTAGATTTAATTGGATTAGACTGAATATATATTTGATAAACATGAAAATACTGTACAAATCATAGTGTGAGTCCACGCGAGCGTAGTCGCGGGTGAAATGCTTGTTTGATGATAAATTATTACCATCCTTGTAATCCATAGAATACGATGCTAATATCCAATTAATATTACTAATAATCTCACTCATTTGTCGGTATTATGTATGAGAAATCTTGTGAATATTACCTACACGTATCAATCTCGCCGTAAATCGCTAGATAGAACATCCCTTCTAAATATAATGAATTCAAAAATAAAAGAAAGAAAGAATGAAAAATATTTTATTTTTGCGTGCCATACGATAATAGCCTAAGAAAACCAAATTACAATATTTAAAGTAAGAAAGGTAAATAAGTAAGTTATCTTAGACAAGTAAGAGTAAGAACCTATGTAAGAAAAACCACAGCAACTATTCGACAACAGTTGCTGTATGAAAAAAGAAATACCGACGTGTTTTTTTTACACAGACTTAGTTTCAGGACTGAAAAATTCTTTAGTTCTATTACCATGCGTAGGTAGGTACACACGGCCGCAGATCAAACTACACATTTTTGTTGCAAAATAGCGCCTATTACAACCGCATAAGGTGCCGCAGTGAGTAGCTTGATCTGTGGCCGTGTGTACCTGCAAATTCGAGAATTCAATCAAAACATTAATAGCCATAAAAAACAAGGGTAAAGTTTGTATCTGGGCGTGTTATTACAGTTTATTTTCAGTGGACAACTTTTACTTCACTCTGACGGAGGCTGGTTAATTACGAACAAACTTTGAACATCAAAAGCAAGGTTTACTGTTCGCCGCTTGTACGACCAGTTTTGAGAGGTTTGTGGATACATTTTTGTCTGAAAACTCAATAAACACCACTTCGAATGAAGAAAGAAAAATATTTTCATGGCTCATAACAGAATTGTATCATAATAAAATATTTTTTCTTAGCAAAAAAGGAAAATGGCGTTATATTTCTCGTCATTACTTCCTATGACGACCTTTTCTGGATTATGTCTAGATTAACCTATTTTTTCTCAAATGAAGGATAAGATCGGCAAGACAAAAGAAAAAGGTATAGTAGGTATTTGCGTATGTTAGAGTGAGATAGATAGGCGAGACTGTTCACGAATACGCTATGAGCCTGTATGGACCTAGGCTAGGGCCCATTATGAATAAACGAATCCCCTTAGATCATTTACCTAGCTGGATGGACAGTTGACTGCACAGAAATGTTAAAGAAAATCATCATCATCATGAGAAAATCAGGCGAAAGACATCCACTGCTGGACAAAGGCCTCCCCCAAGGGTCTCCGCGAAGACCGGTCTTGTGCTAACCGCATCCAGCGCTTTCCCGCGACCACAATCTCGCCAGTCCGTGGATGAACGTTTCGCGAATCTATAGAAGACAAACATACAAAATTCATTTTTTTGTAATAGATAATTTGTTCTATTTCTAAATTTATAATATGCACCTGTTAATATGTTCCGGCAAGTGCACATAAAAGCCAATTATTTCCCTTTTTACCACATTCAATATTTACCACAGTGAACTTTTGCTCATACATAGAGAGAATAGCTTACTAACATAAAATTAGTTCATATATAAAGTTTCTTATGCTTTTTATTTTCATGTCAAGATACTCATTTCATTCGCAAAACAAATTGTCGATTTATAAATATAGACAATAACGGTGACTCAAATACTTTTACTTACTTTATTACCTTACATAGAACATTATTTAATAAATAAAAAAAAAGTTATAGTCAACGGCGAACACTCAAGGTTAAGAATCAGGAAATTTCCGTCATTCGAAGCTAAGCGGACAGCCCATGCCTTTAGCCGATTGAACCATCAGAGTAATATCCTGTATAGGAGTGGACCACATTTTTTGTATACTTTCAGTTAAGGAGCCGACAATCAACTGATTACTAGCCATTTAGAACCTCGTTTATTTTACTCGACTATTTGATGGGATGTATTTTATATCCTCACGGTCTCTAAGTGGTAATTGGTTGTTAACATGGGCCCTAAGTAGTTTTACATCTAGTATTATCCATTCATATAAAGAAGCTTTTAGGTGTGATTTTAATGTAAAGATTACTAGCAAACATAAAATGTACACATAAGTTATGAGTTATTATGTAGGTAGAGTGAAAGCACTATGTTTATTTGTAAATCCTGATGTCCATTAGACACAGTTTTTTGGCTTTCAATTTGTTCCTTTTTTTTTCCTTTATCCGGGTGTGTGCGAGTGTGGGATTGCTTTTATTTTAATCGTGAATTTATCGTTTTAACATCTCTTTGAAATGCGTTTTTGCAATAACTTCCAGTTTCAAATGTTCCTCTTTTTTTAATTGTTTGGGACTTGAATAGAGCTTTGAATAGGTCAGATGCACTCAAAATCGTTAAAATATTTGAGAGCCAGAAAGTTATTATTTAGTTAGGGTGTTCCGTTACATATAGTAATGGGGTAATCGATTACAAAAGAGAGGTATCTTGTCAATCAAAACTTCAATGATCTATGAGGATCTAAATTTAAATTGTATTTGATTATATTGCTTGACTTAGATAATGGATCATCAGCTACTAGTATTATAAATTGGACCCCAACCACATGGGATTTAATTATATTAGAGTAATGCGATTAGGTACCTATAGCGCCGGCATCGTTGCGAACGCTTAAAGTATAGGAAAAATGCATAACAATATCAGAAGAACTATAAAAAATTATTTATTTTTATTTTTTTATATAAAAACATAACATTATGAAAATAAATAATTTCGGATTTAGGTTCCTTCAAAGGTACATATGATAAAATAGACTGACAGAAATATTCTACCTCTACCTCGTTATTATTTCAAGCAATGAAACCAAGAACTGAAATCCTCAAGATATTAAATTTTCACAATCCTCGTCATACGAGGACTCTGTCTGCATACTGATTATAAGATATTTGACACTCAAATAATTGACGCCTACCTCTATATTACCTATTATAGGCCAACAAGTTACCAGGTTACATAATCAAGTAAAGTAGGTAACTGAATAATAATTAATTGAATGTAAAATTAAGCGCGATTATACAGTGAAGCTAATTTGAACACCAATTCCTAGAATTCTATTTTTAATACTAAGTAACTAGTTGGCGTAATATTAATTATGTAGGATAAAAATGTCATAACAACTTGATGCTTCGAAAATTTTACTAGTTTAAAGTATCTTGAAGAAAACGTGCCAGTTTAAAGAAAATTAAGGTACCTATTTATGTTTATTTTACTATACATCAACTTTATTTTCAAATAAGATTTGCAATAAATTGCTCAAGAGAATGAAGTGAACTCCCCAAACATAATGCTCTCTTAAAATTGTAAATATTTAGAATTATATTAGTATTCTTTGGAAGATGACTAAAATACAATGTTCCCTAAGAAACTTTATACCGGTTCATAAATCGCTAAAACTACATGACAACTTTGGTATTTTTCATAACCTCTGCGAAATTGTTAGTATTTTATGAAAATTTAATATTGTGCATAACAAAGTCCACCAACACAATTCCAACCAACCCTGTAACTCTGTTCATATAGAAATTCGTGTCACAATATTACCCAAAACTATTTTCACAACACTTCCATCACTTAGTCAGCGTTTAAACGTCTTTGGTACAAACCGAATGTAAAGAAGTCTAATGGGTACATATAATTGAAATCCCTAGCAATATTTCTACAAATATTATGAATGTAAAAGTTTGCATAGATGTAATTTGTTACTTTTTATCACAAAAACTATAGAACGGATTTAGATTAAACTTGGCTGGTATATACCTATATATCCATACATTTGAATAATATATAGGCTACTTTTTATTCCAGGGTCCGGAAACTAATAACATGAGATTCCGAAAAAAAATTACATGGCGTTGTAGGTATGTATGGATATTTACCTATGGCCATTCTAATCCAAGTTTCTACAAATTATTATATTACTATAGTCCCCATTCACTCCTATAAGTAGGTATATATCGTGATAAATAAGAGAATAAAAGGTATAAAATATAAATAGGTAAATAATTGGCTTCGTCACTGCGAAACAAAACCTTACATTATTTTTATTTGAGACAAATACCTAATAGTGCTTGTTAATGTAATCGATGTGAAAGTCTGGTTTTCGAACAATAAACTTCCCTCGCTCTGAACAACTTGTTCCGTTTAATTAAAACGTTTTCAGGAAACGTAAAATGTCTGCAAAACGAAACACGCAAAAAACTGATTCCATTCTGAGCAATATTCTTGGTGATATTTTAATGTATAGGAGGTAAGGAAATGTAACATACCTTAAATTGACATTTAATTTGCACACGTACCTTTTTTTACTAGAAAATAAAATAAGATATTGAATGACATGATACTTCATTTTTATTTACAATAGATTACATAATAACGATATTATTATATTATTTTGGGTCTGACCGCTTTTTAGTTATATATTGGGGAAAATTAAAAGAAATTAATTAACAAAGGAACGCGAACGGTCAATAGAAAACAAACTAATAAGCACCGACGTGGAATACGAGTGTATATGTTAACGGAAAAGTAACTAATCCGTCATTGTATACATTTCCTAGGCAATCCATACATTTCCTAGGAAATCCATACATTTCCTAAATATCTATCGGAGTACTACATTCGGTATATTTGTAAGGATAGCGGTATTTGGGGGGTTGTAAGTGAAAGGTACTTTTGTGCGAATACTTGCTATTCTATGCAAAATAAAAAAAATAACCCCAACCTATTTTTTTCAATAGTTTCTATATATTTCGGAAATACACAGGAATTGTATACAATTCCTATATTTCATACATTTCCGGTAACATATACATTTATTCTACTCTTTAATTAAATTTTATTCAATTGGATGCATGGATTTGGTTTTAATAAAGCTAATTTTTGGTTTTAATGAAGAGTTTCATACATATGTTAGGAATTATTCAAAGATATTCAAAATAGTCTGCAATAAAGCAAAAGCTATGTTCATTGCCAATAAAGTTAGTAACTCAACTAATAAAATCAAAACTGTCTGGAAAGTCATAAATACGGAGACTGGTAAAAATAAAAAGGAAGATGAAACATTCACTCTTAAAATTAATGATAAATTTATCTCTGATAAATATGAAGTGGCTTCGGCTTTCGAATCTTACTTTTCAACGATTCCTACTGAAGCTACTAAGTATCTTGCATCGTCCCCGGTGAAAGCGGAGTGTCTGCTTACAAATAATTTTACTAAACATATTCCAAATTTTTTGTTTAATTTCATTGATGCTAGCGACATTTTAAGCGCTTTCAAGTCTTTAAATTTGAAAAACACAGAAGACTTATGGGGTTTGTCAGTTAAAGTCATTGGCTCAATTATTACTAGTATTGCTCCTATTTTAGCAGGTATTTTTAATCAATGTATTGATAAAGGTTCTTTCCCTGATTTGATGAAACATAGTAAAATCGTTCCCATTTTTAAATCCGGTAGCAAAAATAATCCTTCCGATTATAGACCTATCTCAGTTCTCCCAGCGCTAAGCAAAATCTTCGAGAAAATAATGCTGAATCAATTGTTAGCTCATTTCAACAATAACCAAATTTTACATGAACACCAGTTTGGATTTACAAAAGGGCGGTCTACGACTGACGCCGGAGCTAAACTTTTGAAGTATATTTTCGAAGCCTGGGAGAACTCTCAAGATGCGGTTGGCGTATTTTGTGATCTTTCCAAGGCATTTGATTGCGTAGATCATCACACCCTACTTTTAAAACTTCGACACTATGGCGTTCGCGGAGTGGCACTAGATCTTGTAGCATCTTATCTGTGCAGTCGCCAACAAAAAGTAGGTATTAGCGGTACTACGTCCTCAGGGTCTTTAGTTAAAACAGGCGTACCGCAAGGATCAATTTTAGGCCCATTTTTGTTTTTGGCATACATCAATGATCTGCCCTATATGGTAAATGAATTGTGCGATATAGTTTTATTTGCTGATGACACTTCTCTAATCTTTAAAGTGGATAGAAAAGACACAGAACTTACGCAACTCAATAACACGTTATCCACTATATCGAAATGGTTTGCGGCCAATAATCTCATGCTTAATTCCTCTAAAACTAAGTGTATAAGGTTTACTCTCCCCAATGTTGCTAGGAATGACAGTCATGTCCTAGTCGATGATGTTAGACTCGAACTAGTTGATAGGACAGTTTTTCTCGGCATAACATTAGATAGTAAAATACAATGGGGTCCTCATATAGAAAGCTTAGCTAGTAAATTGAGTTCCGCCGCTTTTGCAGTTAGAAAAATTAGACATATAACAGATGTGGCTACAGCTAGGTTGGTTTACTTTGCGTATTTCCATAGTATAATGTCCTACAGTCTTCTGCTATGGGGCTCGGCTGCGGATTTGGAATCTATCTTTATCTTGCAGAAAAGGGCCATTCGTGCAATCTATTGCTTGGGTCCTCGCGAATCCTTACGAACTCGGTTTAAGGAATTTGACATTTTAACCTTACCGTCGCTATACGTTTTTGAAAATATTATGTTTGTCCGTAAAAATTTAAATCTATTTGACACAAACAGTAGCCGCCATAACCTAAATACAAGAAATAAAGATAAAATTGTTACACCTAGATTCAGGCTAGCGAAAGTCAATAAGTCTTTTCTCGGGAACTGCATTCGCTTTTATAATAAAATCCCATATGAAGTAACTAAGATGTCTTATAATAGATTCAAAGAGTATGTTAAACATAAGTTGATTGACAAGGCCTACTATAAGGTGGCTCATTACATAGAAGACAAGAATATATGGTTGTAGTAGCTTCCCTCTGCACTTGCAGCCCCCTGGCCAAGTGATAATTGTATGAAGTTTATGTATATTTAAAACAACAACTGTAATTACATAAATTAAAAAAAAAAAGATCCACAAAAAAAGAAGCCTTGCTGAGTTTCTTGCCGGAGTCTTCTCAGTTCAAGTGTATTCCGAACCGGTAGTAGAGTCTAAAAATTGTAACTGTTGACATTCATAAGTGCCTTATTAGGGCCTAAACTGAATAAATGAGATTTTGATTTTGATTTTGATTTTGAATAAATTATAATTAAAATCATAAACAAATTAGCTCAAATTGTAAATATGAATAAATAAAAGTACCCTGGTATTAAGTTTACAAGGACTATTTTTTGTTTATACAAGTTTCTGCAGCTATAGCTATAACTGGCTTATTAGGTACCTAAAATGTATTTATTTAAAACATATCGTCTTGATCTATTCAAGAATTATGTTACTTTTATGTTCCTAATTTTTTTATTAAAAAAATACAGAATAAATAATTTATTAGTGGCAAATACAACTAATAACAGGTATAGATCAAAACTAGGAATTAAAATATTAACAAGAAATAAAATAAAATATTGCACAGAATAATATAATTTGTAACAATAAAACCACTTACAGTAAAACTTTCAGTTGATTTTCCATTTTACTAATTGTACCTATTGCTATTGTTGCCTTTGGTCGGAGTACAATAACTTGCGATCTAGAAGTACTTCTACTATACTCACCTAGCACTAAACTGTTTATAAAACTGAAGAGGGTAACAATAGTGCTGCTAGCTTCCCAGCTCCACCCTTCTCGTCTTTAGTACTTTTGCTAAATTAGTAAAAAGCTTAGAAACCAGCATTTTTGTTAGCTTGCATGTTTAGTTCGCAACCTCTTTTCGTATGTATATGAAACTTTTCAAGTAAGTTTGCAGATAATTGCTTGCCCAATGTTCAGTTCAAAATTTAAATAAATGTTGCGTTTTTTTAATTCAATTGGTTATGGATATTGCTTACATCCTCTGTGATATTGCTTAGGAGAGTTCGGGGAAAATTCGCTACGTTATATTATAACAAACATTGACTTTTATATAGACCCAGCGATGGGATTATGATAATTGGGCGTGCTCACAGACGCGCATCGATCATCGACTCCCCTCCCAGATAGGACCCGACCATTGTACCCTCGATTCATTGTAATCAATCATTTCGATCACCAAATGCCAACTATATATATACCCACCCACTAGTATTATGAGCTGCTATAGACGTGGCTAATAAATTATTTTTGCGCTGGGGATTAAAATATTTTTTTCAGCAACATAAATAAAGGCACGTTATGTCGAAGCGCACAGTCTTGTTTATGAAACTATTATTATTGTTTCATTTCTGATCGCATTTAATAATAACAAATTTTATTAGGTTAGGTAGGTACCTTTAGGTAAATTTGTGAGCAATATTAGCTGTAAAGATACAAATTTAGAAAACATCATTGCACTTTAATCTCTAAAGTCGCAGAAACAGACAGAGGCACTGTTTGTTTCTCTGCTTACGTATCCACGGAACGATTTAGAAACGGGTTTCACTAATAGAAAGAGCGATTAACGAGGAAGGTCTGTGTGTATAATTTGCACCCGTGTGAAACCGTAGCGGGTTGCTAGTCTAAATATATTATAAAAGGAAAGCGCGACTGATTCACTGATCTATCAAACCACTGGATAGATCGGGCTGAAATTTGGCTTTTATGAAGTAGGCATACGCTAAAAAAGGCTTTTGAAAACTCAATCCCTAAGCGGGTAAAATAGGGGATCGTGGGTGAAACTGCGGGGCGAAAACTAGTTATTTATGGAATAAATAATATAGAAAGATAAAGTAAATGGTGGTTATTATTTTTGTATCATGGATAGTTTTAGTATGCAGATGTTTTGACAATTTTGATCTATTTAGCTACTTACTTTCAGCAACGTACCAAATACTTTTATTGCAACAGATTTAATATTTTTTGTATGTCCTACAAAAATATGCACTGCACGTTCCATAGTGGTGGGTAGTCGTGCTTGTAGGAGAGCAAATCACTTGCGGTCGCCTCGCTACGAGGTAGCTACGACGTAGCAGCTCTACGTGGTACTTCTACTCAATTCTGAAGCGCATAGAATCGTTTTTATGCAATCTTTATTTTGACATAGCGTTGTTTTAAAAAATAAATACGTAGCTTCAAATAAAATTTTATTGTTATTAACTAAGAAGCTGCTAGTTTCTCTTGATTTCTATTTATATAAATAAATAATGGGACTAGTGTGTCCAGTAAGGAAAGTCTTATAATAATATTCTACGCCCGTCTTCAGAAACAGGATCCAACCTGTTTCTACTTTGTGCTTTATGAACTTGCTCATAACATCTATTATGAAATAATAACTCAAAGGGGACATCTTCGGTCTCATCTAGGATACAAACCCAACATTTTTGTTCCCAGAAAAGATCTATGTAAACATTTTTCTTTCTTCTACTAAACTTTTACCCTTGTTTTTACCCCCAACGTTAACAACAACAATTTCGGTAAGGAGATAACTTTAAGTAACTCTGGCTAGAAATAAGGGGTATGCAACAGGCCTAACAGCACCTTGGGGAGATACGCATCATGACTTTCGGGTGGGAGTGGGGCTCCAGTGAACTAGCCGGGTGCGAGTGACAGTTTAAAGTCGGTACATTATCCCCGAGACGGCCCTATTTCTCAACGCCGAATGTTTCGACTTGTACCCTAAGCGGCTACATCCGCGCCAGAAGTATAAAACAATTATGCTAATACCACCCACAAGCATTACTTCCAGCGCCAGCGAGCAACGACCTCCTTATTTGCGGCGTGCCGTTCCAACAAGATCATTTATTATCGCGATGACTGTTGCCCTCACAAATTCAAGATCCGCGGGGGTTTCCACGAATCTTCATGCTAAGTCATAACTCCGTTCAATTTGTAGAATTGTACCGTTAATGACACCAACTTGGTGTTTTGCAAGCGACTCACGTCTTTGTGTTATCGGTTATACGGTCCATAAAAGTATAATAAGTGTTTGTAAGTACTCGGGGAATCGTTGTAGCTCGGCAAAGCGATCGTTCCGGGTAGTAAGGTATCTGAAAAGTACACGACCTTCGTGACCCTTGGACAATAATATTTTATTGCTGAGTAGGTATACATACAGAATAGTATTAACTTTAGTTAGATAAAAGGAATAAATTATCCTTGTTAACGATAATTGAATACTTGAACCAGCAATGCAAAAACCATAATGAAATGGATGCCAGATGCCGAAATAATGCATAATGGGTGGTAATAAACAGAATATTAATAACTGGGTCAGTTCAGTGATCCGTAGCTTGGAGGCTACTTTTTCAAATACATACATAATTAACACATTACATAAATATTGTAATTTAGTTTGGATTATTTATATTGTAATATAATTAGTAGGTATTAATTTTATATAAACGACAAATTTTGTAAGCGGTAATGTTACTTCCTTCACATAAGTTACACAAAATGAAGCTGAGAAACTAATAAGTGGAAACTCGTATCCACGTAACAGGCTTATTCAAACACAATGAGAAAGATACAAGAAACAAAGAATAAGAAACACTAATTTAAAACAAACAAATAAATTAACGCGATCCTAATTGCAAGCGGATTGTATACCGATGCACCGATAGTCCCTGTACCGTGGCTGCACGAAATCCCATTGTATTTACATTAATTAGTTTGTAGCCATTGAGCCTACATACGTTGCATAGAACATAGTTATATTTCCAATCCTATATACAAACACAAATGCAATATCATCAGAACTCAGTCCACTCTACGGAACACTTGGAGAAATCTCGAGTATCTTGCACAAATCACGGCCTGAGAATAGACAACACTGGAATTGGAATACAAATTCAAATAAGCAATCGAAATCAAATCCTTCAATCGATTCTATACCACAATAATTCACTCCCTAAGAACATGCTTGGTAAGTAAATACAGTTTTTTTTCCTGCTAACTATTAAATACTCTTCAGTTAAAAACACTTCTAAAAAAACAAATGCAATATCCTACTAATATTATGAACGTGAAAGTATGTATGTATGTTTGTTGCTCTTTCACGCAAAAACTACTAAATGGATTTGGATGAAACTTGGCACATAGATAGATCATACCCTGGAATAACAATAGGCTTCTTTTTATCCCGGGATTGCGGGTGAAACCGCGGGGGATAGCTAGTTTGTAATACGAGTAAAAAAGGTGTCCAAAATCATTGCTCTGCGCAAATGGGCTAAGTACGCTACTGGTGGGACTGACTTATATAAAAAAATCTCTGTTCTCTAACCGACTGCGTAAAAATGATTTAATACCTCATTCATCAAAAATTACTCAGCCACTGCTACGGGGCTCTGTATGAAAATAATCTCTAGCACATAAACTACACACGTGACAAACGATCGATTATGATAAATTTTCTTTTTGCAGCATATTATATTTTAGTGTGGGCAAGAGTGGGTGGTAAACTAAGCAACACCCACAAGGAGAGGCACCCAACTCCTCTATAAAGACAGGAAATAAAAAATAACACAATGCGAATAAAACCTTTTATTCATCTTTGACGAAGGTTTATTAAAAAAAATCTTGCTTTAGATTTTCCGTAATAACCATAATCAATTTGTAGTTTTCTAGCGAAGTGCCCGGATTCGCGAAAGTGCAAAGAATACCTACATATAAATAAACCAACCCGAAAAAATATCAACCATGATAATGAAAAGCAGATAAACAGACAGACAGACGAGGGTAGAAAATTTTTGATTCCACTTAGGTAATCTTGAATACTGTCACTTTATTAATTTCATTAAGTATAAAAAATATTAATATATTTTTTTTATTTTCTAAATCCATAATTGTACAAATACATTAACAGAAATTTGTTTCAATGTGTGTGGGTTCGCATACAAATGTTAGCAAACATTTCTCTACGAAGACTTCCACTGATTGCTTCAATAATATCAGCTGCTTGAGACACCTCGGATATTGGATATTACACGCTCTGAAGCGATGATACCTAACGAGTGTCTATTAGGAGTTTCGGATCAGAGCTGTGTAGTATTAAAAGGTACTAGTGGTTCAACGCGGTTTCACCCAAGTTTCCGAGATGATAAATGTTCTGCTTTTCTACGTGAACTTGAATTGTAAACGTACCTAACCATATTTTCCGTTTTTTTTTTTCAACGAAATTTGTTTCCATGTAGAAACAACTTTTAATTCTTCGTTATAAATAGAAGACTATTCTGCGGCCAAATAAAAATAAAAGCTTTTGCTTTGATTGACTGAATTAATATTAAAACTATAGTAAGGCGAATTAATAACGTGACTAGCAAAGAGCTTGTCTTTATTACTGCCTACCATATTACCTCCGTGCTATGTTTTTCTCATAATACATTCACCGAAATCTCAACTAAAGCTCATCGTAGGATTTAAACTTACGGATCTGTTATCAAAGATTTCGTGTGAAGTGAGAAAAAGAAAAAGTCGAGAGCGCGGATATATCCAGCCACAGGGTAAAAGCTCATCATAAATCTCAATACTATTACTGGGACGCGAAAATAACTGATCATTTAAAAAATCTGAGAAAGTTAAAAAAATATTCGTAAAAAAGAAGTTTAAAAATTCAAGCCTTCGATGAAAAAAATATCAGAAGGAAAACACAAAGCAACACAAACTACATTACTTATACTTATATACAACTTACTTTATCAAACTGGTACATTGTAATATTCGCCTGGCCGGCTCCCAACCCTCAAGTTGAAATTTGCCAAACACCAACCTCTGGCAGTTCCCTTAAGGGTTAGTTCTCTTGTAGACTATGTTTACCATCTCGGACACATCACTAAAATTGTAAATCCATTCTTTAAAAAATTTACACTTTTTACGTGTTTTCTGTGAAATAAGTGCATATTCTGAAACATGTTGCATGTTTAATTTTAAAAGCTTGTGTCTTACTTATTTTAAACGAAGTTATGTAAATTTTGTTATGAGATGTAGGTTCATAGCTTCTTTGCTACCTCAGCAACAGGATAGATACGACGTGTCTGTGGTACCCAGGATTCCGGGAAATCCGGGAAAGTCTTCAACAGAATATCTTATTCATTAATTATCATCATCATCATATCAGCCGAAAAACGTCCACTGCTGGGCAAAGATCTCCACGATGGCCGGTCTTGCGATACCCGCAAATATTATGTAAGTACATATAATATTACAGAAATATTGTGAGTAAATTAAAATCTAGCTGCAATTTACACTCAAAATTGCAGCGAGATTTTAAATAGCCTAGGTTTCGTGCGAAAAGGAGTGCACTAGAAGAGATCAACACTCAGCATTGGGTTGAAACAGGTTGAAGAAAAAGAAGAAAAACCTAGATTTTATAAGAATACTAACTGCCCCTGCGGTTTCTCCTGTGTATTTCTTGGATAAAACAAGTAGCCTGTATGTTATTCCACGGTATTTATCTATATTCCAAGCCACAAACATACACACACACAAACCTACGCATTAGTAATATTAGTATGATTATAGGTTTTAATAAATCTCACAAATTAGATTTTGTGGACACTATGGCCGCATAATTTCATAGAGCTAGGTTACGTATAAAATGAAATTATTCGCTGGACCACGAGAAAGTTATAGTACCTATACCTGGGACTAAGGGCGTAATGTTATTACTGGAGACTTGAGCTTCGCAACGTGAGCGATAATTATTCCATAGACTTGTTGACTCAGAGCAAAAAATAACAAACTAGAGGCCATAAAACGTACTCTTTGGTGTAGGTAAAGTACCTAAAAATAAAGTAAAATAGCAGGAATGTATGAAATAAATTTGCTGTTTAGACTCCTGGGATACCTACCTTAATTTAAGGTTTTATCGCGCCAGCCAGGCATAAATTTCACCCTGTGACTGTTATGGAGGAGCAAGGTGGATGAAGGTTTCTTCCACCAGGTTAGTTCATCGTGTCTGGGGACCGCCAACTGTAGATGTCGGGATGTGTGGTATACAGGAGTATTTACTTCCCAGAAATTGATAATTATAAGCGACACTATAATATGGAGCAGTAATACAGGCTGTGGATTTTTTTTTCAAAATGATTGTTTATTTGGCAAATATTTATTTTGAAAATCCAAGATTTTTATCAAAATCGGCCTCGATTCTCCTTTCAGCAATTTTCACTATTCCCTATACTTTAGGATTTGGTCTACCACGCCCACTTAAAAAAATAAACCTGTATAAACTCTGTCAGCGCGATGTAGATAGTATTAAGTAGGTACATAGATTATTATGGCGCTATCTATTCATCGCTATGTGAACTATGTAGTTGACAGGTGTCGCTACATCAATCCCTTCCTAGACCAGCAGAGCTATTTTAAAACACTCGGATTTGACATCGGAATCGGAAACGAAAACTTCGAAAAGATTCCATAGCGGAAAGATGGAGTACGTTTACGATGAAATTAAAATAGCAATTCCGGGAATTCGTCAAGGAAGTTTCCGAATTCGAGTGTTTTAAAATAGCCCTGCTGTGGTCGATATATTGTTGCGTCAGTGCAAAATGCTTGGAAATGCCAGTGACAATTTTCTCTGTGTCAGTGCTGAATGTAAAAAACTTAGGTAGGTACATCTGTTGCGTACCCAAGTTGTGGAGATGCCTTTAAAAATACTTACACTAATAATTTATACGTGTTATTAGTGAGTAGGTGGTGTTTTATAGATATTAAGGTGTACTATAATGTTTTCCCGGGATAACAAGTATCTTACATGTTAATCCACGGTATGATTTATCTATGTGCCAGTCAATGTGTTTTCTTCACATTAAATATGCTAACTTTCACATTTATAATACTATAGTAGGATAGAAATATTAATAATTAATCTTCGTACATAGTTTGCGTAATTAATTAAGTCGACTTAACTTTCGTGGTATACAAACAATATATTTGCCTACAGTGCAAGTACACGTAGTACATTACCTAATTAACAACACATACTGCAAGATATAAACAAAAGTTCCATGTCTAAATAAACTTAACCATAGATTATTTTAACCATAGATTATGTACAAGTATCACATAAATAGATAACTGCAATCAAATAGATTTTTGATTGAATGCTTCATATATGAAATAAAAGTCTCTTGTCACTTTGGCATTTTCTAATTTCTTTTATTCGATAACGTCAGTAACTTTCACTTTGGTAACACTCGAATATGACGTAGAATAATTAATTTTGAAACCGTTTGCGATTATCTCTGATGACGGAAATATATTTCTAGATAAGTAAATACCTAAATTACCCAAGACTTAGGTTCTAAAAATAATAACAATATCATTAAATGGTGATAAAGTTGATTTGGAAGATTTGGATTTAACTATTTAGTAGGCGTCCAAATGTATAATAATACAAAACTAAATAAATTAAGTAAAACTAAATATATAATACCTAAAATAAAACTGAACCTACATAACTTAATATAAAAAACCCTCACTACTTAAACTAAACTACTTATAAATAAAATAAAAAAACTAATCGCTGCCAAGCGGAAGCGTGCCAAGAAAGCTGGCAGCATTGCCACGTTGAATAGCAATGCTAATTCTTTGGCCAAAGTATATGCCAGCCCTCTTGTCATGAGAGGTCGATAGGAGACCTTTTTGAACAAGAGATGAGCCTCCAGAGTCTCTACCCCAAACGCCGAAAATATGCTAGTCTTCTGCAGCAATTAAGTGTTGCAACTTTTATAATTTTACCGATCAATTTTAACTATTAACAAAGTAGTATTTTTCTACTGGACGGAATCTTTATCTAGGTTTAACGATAAGTCAGACCAAAGTGGGTGAAAATTCTTGGCAATATACCTACGTAGAGCAAATAAAAGCAATTCAAAAGTTCACTTACATTTCCATTGGCATCTGATCTTATTTTCATCTAGAACACCCGCATTGGCGTAACTAGGATTTTCCTTGGGGTAATGACCCCATTATATTAGCCACAAAGCGTATATTATTCTTAATTATAAGGAGTAATTTATTTATTAAAAAGTCATGGATTTTTGGTAGTGTTTATGGTGAGTAATTTTAAATTTTATGTCTAATATTTTATTAGCATAGGACCTATTAAACCTATTAAAACTTGATTTTCAAAATAAAGTTTAACCCTGGACATAGCATAATTAATTGTTTATAGCATATTTAGTAAATACAATTTCTGGTATAAAAGATAATAAAGATTTCTACCTAAAGATAGA